>CM057100.1:2212514-3412514 GCA_029959045.1 Taenioides sp. WSHXM2023
TTGTATAAACATTATTATTGCAGTCAAGGCTGTCGACAGAAATTCGGGGGCCTCACATCCTGCTGTCTGGACGTGGTTGCAATGTCCATCCATCAAGGCCCTCCCCAGATGTGACACCTCTGTTCTTCATGAACTTTCTAAAGATTAAAAAGTCCATCATTAGTGCAACGCACAATTTGCACAAGGGTTAATGCTGCTACTCTGCACTCTGCACCTTTCCATATTTCACCTGAAACCATCAAAATATTCAGTGTTCAGGCCTGTTAAACTGTAGCCCACTGTCTGTCTGTACGTTGTGTGAAATTGTCAATATTTTGTTGTCTATTTGCAGGTAATGTGAAGTTGTGTGTCGGATTTAGCTCTTCAGTAAATACTGACGTCTATGTGTACTTCATGTTCTGTTGTGTCAAATTTAGCCAAATTACTGCACATTGGAGTTTGGAGATGCAAGTTCAGTCTTTTCACATGGAACACTGAAGACCTTCTTGGGAGATTCTTGGGACATCACTCCCAGGCAGGAATAATATAATCTACACAAACACAGCACAGTGTGATATTACACTGCCTGGCCAAAGAAAAAAAGTCACCACCTGGATTTAACTAAGCAAATCGGTATGAGCCTCCTGTTGGAGACCAGGTCTAGGTTCAGTAACAGTATGAGCTCAAAGAATGAGGTCAGCTGACCACCTGAACATCCTGAATGACCAGGTTATTCCATCAATGGATTTTTTCTTTCCTGATGCCGCGGGCGTATTCCAAAATGACAATGCCAGGATTCATCGGGCTCAAATTGTGAAAGAGCATGAGACGTCATTTACACACATGGATTGGCCACTGGACCAGGTCTAAAGCAGGACTAAACCACAACTGAACCAGGTCTAAAGCAGGACTAAACCAGAACTGAACCAGGTCTAAAGCAGGACTAAACCACAACTGAACCAGGTCTAAAGCAGGACTAAGGGTGCTTTCACACTGACAGCATTTGGTGCGCACCAAATGGCCCATTCGAACCAAAAGTTCTTAGTTCGGTTCGTTTTCGTTAGTGTGAATGCAATCTCGGTACTTTGGTGCGCACCAAATCAACCGGTCCGAGACCGATAAAAAGGGGTGGTCTCGGATCGCTTTATCTGCCCTACTTTGGTACGGTTCATCTGGTGTGAAAGCAACCAAACCAAATTGGACGGAACCGAATGCATTATGGGAATGCATTATGTTTCTGTTTACTCGGTCATGAGGGCACGTCTCTTCTCCCTGAAGAGGCGTGCAATGCGCCGTCGGCGAGTCGAATAACTTATAAGTTGTCTTTGGAGTCGCAGCCGCGAAACATGTTCGAAATGATTCGAAATTGCAGAAAATTACCGTATTTTCCAGACTATAAGCCGCTACTTTTTTCTCACACTTTGAACCCTGCGGCTTATACACCGATGCGGCTCATATATGGACGGATTATTCGTCTATGAACACAGCGGATGCGCGCGCAGCTTGAGTGCAGAAAGCGCCGCTGTCTGTGCGGTGAACATGGGTTAGGGTTAGTTAGAACACTCGCTAGCGCTGTTGTCAGCACTAAAACAGTTTATCGCTGCGTGATAAAATAAGTTCTGCTGCTAAATGAACATTAGTGAGTGGGATACGTCTTAATGACCCGTATGTGTTAAATGCAGGTGAGGCGTAAATGACGAGACGAAACGTCTCAAACTTCAGTAGCTGGACATCCACTCATACATGATCGATACAACTAACCCCGACCCCCGGGAGAGCCTGAAATCCTGTTGAAATCCTACAAGACACTGACATGATACAAGACACTGACATGATACAAGACACTGACATGATCCCAGACAGGACAGCGGCTCTTTCTGCTCGAGACATGCGCTGTAGAGCGCCAGAGCGACTCTCGCGCGTGACGAACTGACTCAATGCAAAAAGACGACAAAAGCTTTCAGAGGCAATACAAGCAGATGCTCGGAACTTGAAAACTTCTTGAAGACGTGGACACCTGCGGCTTATAGACAAGTGCGGCCTATATATGTACAAAAATAAAATTCTTTGAAAATTTAGTTGATGCGGCTTATATTCAGGTGCGCTCATTAGTCCGGAAAATACGGTACCTACACGTAAAAAAATAATGTATGATGATCAGCGCCAGGAGCGCAAGGCAAAGCTGTTCCTCCATGGTGATCGAAAGTGGCGTGTTTTTTAGTCCGGTTCCGGTGACGATGGTCTTCGCGGTCTATTTTGGCTCGTTTAGAACTATGCATATGTGAAAGCAAACCGTACCCACGTCTGTTTGCTACATTGGAACATTTTTCTGACTAGTGCGGACCAAAGCAATCGAACCATAGGTGTGAAAGCGCCCTAAACCACAACTGAACCAGGTCTAAAGCAGGACTAAACCACAACCAGAACTGAACCAGGTCTAAAGCAGGACTAAACCAGAACTGAACCAGGTCTAAAGCAGGACTAAACCACAACTGAACCAGGTCTAAACCAGGTCTGAAAAAGAACTAAACCAGGACTAAAGCAGGTCTAAACCATGTGTAAAGCAGGACTAAACCAGAACTGAACCAGGACTGAGTGTCGGGACGGGCCGGAGGTGCTCCTGCAGATGTCAGGTGACCGCAGCCGAGCGCAGCGCCCGCGGGGCCGAGCGCAGCGCCCGCGGGGCCGAGCGCAGCGCCCGCGGGGCCGAGCGCAGCGCCCGCGGGGCCGAGCGCAGCGCCCGCGGGGCCGAGCGCAGGGAGCGGTCGCGCCTCGGCGCTTTACTGATTAGTCCTGGTTTATTTATTTTATGCTCAACTACAGCCAAATATTCACGGATTTCTATCCTACGCACGCGCGTATTTCTGAAAGTTTCGTTTTCAGCCGCTGCGCGCGGTCAAACTCCCACCGGTCTGCGGCGTGAAGAGGAAAAAAGTGAGAAGGAGAGAGAAAGAAAAAAACACGGCTCCCAATAAGGAGCCGGCTCCCGTCCTTCACTTCAAAGAGCCGTTTCGTTCGCGGCCGACCCATCACTACAGAACACTAGATCACGCATGTGACAGCGTGGAGCCACGGGAAAAATCCACGATCACCAACGGGTTTGGAACGGCTGGACTGCTGCGTGATGAAGAGGAGAGCGCATGCGTGATGAAGAGGAGAGCGCACGCGTGATGAAGAGGACAGCGCACGCGTGATGAAGAGGACAGCGCACGCGTGATGAAGAGGAGAGCGCACGCGTGATGAAGAGGACAGCGCACGCGTGATGAAGAGGAGAGCGCACGCGTGATGAAGAGGACAGCGCACGTGCAAGGGACAATTTACCTGGAGACAAAAGTGACACGGGAGCCGACGTAAATAAAGTTTGTCTCCATGAGTGAAATGACGGGTGTTAAATAAAGAGCTGAACCTGCACACGTTTGATCTGTGAAAAGTTTAACATGAACCATCTCCAACGGGATTTACACTCAGAACAGACTCACCATGAGGAGCACGTCCCTCTGTCACAGGAAGAACACCCAGAATCCACTGAGTCGAGTCCTTTAGTCAACAGAAGCTCCGCACCAGAGCAAAGAGACAACTGTTTTTTCAAATGAGCTTTGTGGAGTTAAGTTTGTTTTTTGTGCCAAAGCTGCATTAAAAACATAATCTCAAACGGGCTGATGTGGCTCTATAGTAGTTTTGGTTTCCCTTAAATGGTTTGGTGGTCCCTGAAGTGAGATTTGGCGAAAACGGTATTTGAAATTACTATTCGATATTTGAACATATAACGAATACTCGACTATTCGAAATTCGTGTCTGGTCTCTAGTAACTTACAGCTTTTAAAGAAAATAAGCTCATTGTTTGGTGAATGGGGCTTAGTTGCTGCTTTTTACATTTGAAGCACTTTTAATGTTCCATTATCTTGAGGCTGGACTTGAACTGATGAAAACACAGATCCACTAGCATAGCCGCTAGCTTTAGCACAAGCTAAATAAACTGCCCATGACACTGTGACACTTTCAGCTTAACAGGCATTGGCGGACAGGCATTGCAAATATATTTTATATCATCACTGCCTGATCTTTTACCTTTTACCTTTACCTTACATCAGTTCATTTTGAATTTTATTTGGTTGATTCTCAAATCCAGCTTCCCGCACTTTTCACAGGAAACGACGTAAGCAGACGCGTCAATGTTCCCTTTTCTCTTGAGATGGATGTAAATAGAAGAATCGTGTCCATTTAACTATTAACACCCCGGCTGCAAACAGACACTAACATCGTGACACACACTACTGCCAAGACACAGGGAGAACATGCAAACTGTACAAATGCCCAAATGCTTCCGTCTTGAGTTCCTGACACATTTTTGTCCCTCTGTCTGCGTCTCTGAGCTTCACCCGAGTCTGTTCTGAGTTTGAATCATTTCGACTGAATCTGACAAAAGGAGACGAGGAGCCGCCTCTGCAGAAAACAGCGCCCCCTGGAGAGAGAGAGCAGGACATCCCTCTCTCTCACACTCACACAGAGGAGACAAGGCCTCCTCCGTGAAGAATAGCGCCCCCTAGAGAGAGAACAGGAACCCCACCGCTCTGCCTCAGACTGTGAAGAAGACAGCTGTCGTCTGAGACCACAGGGAGGAGAGGAAGAGAGGAGGGAGAGGAGGAGGGGAGGCAGAGGAAGAGAGGAGAAAGGGAGAGAGGAGATGGAGCGGTAAAGGGGAGAGGAAAGAGAGGAACAGGGGGAAAGGGGGAGAATAGGAGGATAAAGGAAGAGACAAAAGAGAGGCGAGCAGGGAGAGAAAGAAAGGAGGGAGGAGGCGGGAGGTGAGGGAGTAGGAGAGAGGAAAGACAGAAAGAAACGGGGAGAGAGGGAGAAAAAGAGATGGAAGAAAGGACAGGAGGGAGGAGAGGAGAGGGCGGAGACTCTGAGTCAGACAGCAGAGAAAGAAAACACCAGAAAATATCTCCCAATTATCCCAGAGGTACAGTTTGAGCAGTGTGTCAGATGCCCAACCATCCTCCTATACCCCTGTGTGTCAGATGCCCTCCCATCCTTCTATATATGTTTTTAAAGGGCCTGTACCAGATTATTCCCCATGTATTTGAGCAAAATGTGTTGTCTATACTGTAAAAGCAGCTCTTGAGGTCAAAATAACTCCACTGTGTGCTGCCTGCGTCTAATTCTAAATAATCAGGATGCGCACTGTTAGCATGCTAGTAGTTGTCAGCTTCAAAACTCACCTCTGACCTCTGAAAGTTGTGAAAAGCTCTTATAAACTCATCGGGGTGAATACTTACGACGCTCAAAACGCATCAGGGAAGTGGGGAATACAAAACTACTTCTGTTTATCAGGTTTTTAAGACGGAAAAAATCAAATATATTGAATTTGAACAAACCGGGAGTTGCCTTGAGTTGATTTTTTTGCATAATTAGCATTAGATAATGAGGCTAAATGAAACCCTAACACTGAATAATGCAGTAAAATAACACGGCAAAAACAGATTGCGCCTGCAGATGTGGTGGGAGGTTTTGCCGGTTCCTTCTGTGTAGGCGACGCTTTTATCCATTTTACATTTCAATAAAAACACATTGGTTCAGCCGGTGACTAAAGTGACTAAAACAATCAAAGCCGTGATTCAGTATGGGCCCTGTGACGCAGCTCCGCGACAGGGCCTATATAGAGGAACGTATGAGTCACTGCGTGCAGGCCCTGTGGCGCAGCTCCGTGTCTGGGCCTATTGAATGAAGCCTGACTCAGAAACTGTTTCCTCAGCCGCTAATCCGAGGTTTCCCTATTTAACTGTGGACAAAAGAGATCCAAAAATGTTTCATAATACGGCATTTTGAACAGAGGGAAATGGAAAAATATAGAACGCGAGTAGGTGGAAGAACAGAGGAGGCGTCTGGGGAGAGGGAAGTCTCAGTGTCCCGATAGCTGCCCACACAGAGGCTTTAGTTAAGTGCTTAGCAAAAACAACTAATTATGGAAAATTAGAGGAGTACGGTCCTCTAATAGCACGTTCCATATAAGAAGTGAGCGTGGGTGCGCTTCTGGCTCCATCGACTCTGGCTCCATTTCACTTTCTATTGCAAAATCCTCACCCAGCGCTCTGTAACTGCTGCGGTCAGACTCCACGTTTTGGTCTTAAAATGTTCGTATTAATCCGCTCTACGTGATCCTGGGGTTTTTATTTCACAAATTTGTCCATAATTTGTCTATAAATTGTCCATAATGGTTGGGGGTCTGTCACCTGCTTGTTTCTATGGTGATGACATTCTGCAGTGTGACATTAAACAGCTCTTTTTTACATTTATTCAATTCCAGGTGGTTTTATGGCTCAAAAATACCTAGAAAAAGAAACAAAAAGGTATTCTGACTGTGAGCGGGGTCGCCTCTCCACAGATCTGACCTGTAACTTGGTCTGGTTTGGTCTCCATGAAGACAGAAAGGTTTAATGCCACACTATGAAATATTCCAGACAAAGCTCCACTCCTTTTTGGGCAAATGTTTTTTTGTTGTTGTTATTTCTGTTCTGATTGCACTTTTGTCATATGTATATGTAAAAGAATGTAAATTGCTTACTCGCCCAAAATTAAAAAAAAAAAACAAAAACAAAAAAAACAATAACATCTCCATGGAGAAAAGATCCTCCACCAGAAAAGTTACACAATGCAGCTTTGATAGGAAAGTAAGAAGGTTGTGGGTTAGATCACAGACTGTTTATATAAATGGACGTAACTAACCTGCTTGTTATGGAGGACCAAAAATGACATAATTAGAAATAAATAAATACAAGAATAAATGTCAGAAAGTATTAAATTAAATATAAATTATAAAATTATATAAAATTAAATATAATAAAAATATAAATGTGTAAATAAATAAATGCTTTTACACATTAATGTATATATTAGGTGTATATATATGTTGAAAAGCTAAAATATACATATGCTGTTTTTACATTTTTGTATTAATTAATTAATTAATTTTTTTACTTGTATTTATTTGTACATTTATTTATTTTTAAATAGATTTATTTTTACAATTATTTTCTTGTCAGGTAGGGCATCTGGTTTAAAAATTTCATGTACTGTACATTATACTGTATATAAAAGTATCAGGTGAAAGTTGTTCTACAGATACAGAGGAGAGAGAGAGAAAGAGGGGGAGGAGAGGAAACGAGAGAGACAAAGAGAGAGAGGGAAGGAGAAAGGAAAGGAAAGAGAAGTGAGAGAGATAGGAGGGAGAGGAAAAGAGAGCAAGAGAGGGGGGAGACAGAGAGGAGAGAAAGCGAGGAAAAGAGAGAGAGACAGAGAGAGAGAGGAAAGGAAAGAGAAGTGCGAGATAAGAGGGAGAGGAAAAGAGAGCAAGAGAGGGGGGAGACAAAGAGAGAGGAAAGGAGAAAGGGAGAGCGAGAGGAAGAGAAAGAGAGCGGAAAGAAGATAGAAGTGAGAGAGATAGGAGGCAGAGGAAAAGAGAGCAAGAGAGTGGGGAGACAGAGAGGAGAGAAAGAGAGGAAAAGAGAGAGACAGAGAGAGAGAGAGGAAAGGATAAAGGCAGAGCGAGAGGAAGAGAGAAAGGAAAGGAAAGAGAAGTGAGAGATAGGAGGGAGAGGAAAAGAGAGCAAGAGAGTGGGGAGACAGAGAGGAGAGAAAGAAGAAAACAGAGAGGATGCAGAGGAAAGAAAGAGACACAGAGAGAGAGGAAAGGAGAGAGATAGAGCGAAAGGAAAGGAGAGAGAGAGAGAGGGAGATGAAAAGGGAGCTAGAGAGGGGGGAGACAGAGAGGAAAGGAGAACGGGAGAGCGAGAGGAAGAGAGAGAGAAAGGAAAGGAGAGAGAGAGGGGAGAGGAAAAGAGCGCTAGAGAGGGGGGAGACAGAGAGGAAAAGAGAGAGAGGATGCAATGGAAAAAGAGAGAAAGAGAGAGAGAGGAAAGGAGATATTACAGATATTTGAAAATCTATAAGACTAGACTTACTCTCTAGACTTCACTCGTTTAAAACCCATCCTTCATTCATACAGTCGCATATATCGCCCTAACCTCACATCAGTCTGGTTGTGTCAGGTAGGGCATCTGGCTTAAACCTCTCATTATGTCACTGTACTTTATAAATAAGAGCATGAGTTGAAAGTTGTTCTACAGATATTCTGGTTTTTGCAGTGTTCCTGGGTCTAAAATACTTGTTCCAATCACAGAGTCCAGAGTCAAACATGGAGCCTAAATCTTGCCTCATTAAAAGTGACTTGTGCGTATTTTTCTCACACAAAGAACATGAGGTGGTTTTATATTTTTGGCCAGGCGCTGACAGGTGAAATGGGCAGGTACGGGAAAAGGATCATGGGGTGTGAACCAAAGCGGCGTCATCAGCTGAAGGTCCATGTGTCACACGCAGGGTTAAATATAATGTTTACGCAAAGTTTGTGCGTCGAGTTTTATAAAAATACCACATTGGCCATGATTTGTCGACTGTTTCTATGGAGACGGTTTCAGGAACAGACCAGTCCAGAGGAAATACATAAATGTGCTCCGAAAAATGGACTTTAATTATGTTTTAACCACGTCAGAGTTGGATTTTGAGAGATTCATTCATGTTCCAGTCGTTCTGTATTGTCCTGCATTTGAGGCTAATCTGACAAAATTCCTGTGTTCACCTACCCCCTATCCCCGCCTACTTTTCCATATACATTGTGATTATTCATAAATGTGTGCCACCAATGTGTGTAAAGCCGAATTATTTTTTTTTTTTATGTTTAGATCAGGACTTGAAGAGCAAACCTTCGGCTCAGTGGACACTCTACCTGCTGAGGTTCTGTCGCAGTGTGGGTGAAGTGTCTTGCCTAAAGACACAAAGGCAGTTTTTGCCACTGGCGTTCCACTGCGGCGCCTGGTATTCCCAGCGGTCTCCCATCCAAGTCCTGACCAGGCCCGGCCCTGCTGAGCAAAAGAGACGAAATCAGGCCACAACTTTGGTCTTAAATCTCAACATTCGGTGAACTGCACAGGCCTGTAGACAAGAACTGAAATCAAAACAACAAGAGAATAAAGATTTATCTAAACCAGGACTAAACCAGGACTAAACCAAGAATAAACCAGGACTAAATCAAGACTTAACCAGGACTAAACCAGGACTAAACCAGGAATAAATCAGGAGTGAACCAAGACTAAACTAAGACTAAACCAGGACTAACTGGACAGTTTGACCGTCTTTTCTCTTTTCTATATTTACAGCAGAGGTCGAACAAAACGTCACGATCTGCTGGAACAAAACTGTCCAATTAAACTGTATTTTTCTCCTCACAATAAAACAACTCCTCAGGTTGAAAGTTCCGCAGTGTTTTTTTCAAATAACTTTACAGAGTGGAGTCAGGTCTCCAAACTGCATTTAAGTTTGATACGGAACAAACAGAGGAGGACGATGATAAGAAAATGTATAAAAGAAAACAAAACAACTATAACAGAGTCCAAATTCATCAAAAACAGACCTGGAGTTGAGTTTTGCTCCAAACACTCTGTTCCACTTTGTGATGTCATCAAGTGGTAGTTTTCAGTTTGAATCAAAACCTTTTCCCTCAGATTTTTAGTCTCTGTGTGCCAGACAGGAAGTGCTGTCCCATCCCTCCCTCTCTCCGTCTCTTTCTTTCTTTTCCCTGTCTCCTCTCTCTTTCTCTCTCCCCTTTCTCTCTCTTTCTCTCCCTTTTCTCTCTCTTTCCTCTCCCCCTTGTCAAAATTAGACATCAGCAACAGAAATTAATAAAACTAAGAAACCCCACGTGTCCCCGGCTCCACGGATGTGACTCGTGAGAGGCTGAGCTGAACTGGTTTTATAGTTTCCCCCACAGGAAGCTCCTCCCTCCAGGTAAGTCCTGGATTTACCACAACGGCCTGAGTCGCGTTTAAATTAAAGTGTTAAACATAAAACGTCCAAATCAAACACACAAAACCCTCCCCACACAGAGCACCATTTAAAATCTTCTAAACTTTAAAAATGATCTCCAAACACTAAACAGTTTGCAGAAGAATTAGGATTTTAAGTTTAACCACTTCCTCAGTTTGTATCCGTCAGTTTTGTTTTATAGTTTTGTAAAATAATAATAATAAATAATAAAAATAATAATAAAAACACAGATCAGAACATAATGTGATATTGGCTCTTTAAACATCAGATGTTTTCTCTCTCTACTCCGTCTCTCCTCGGGTCCATTTGAAACCCGCTCACAGTTTCCATTTCCTGCTCCAGTGTCTCTGTGCAGACTCAGGGGTCAGGGGTCAGAGGTCGCGCCGCTGTCACCTCCGGCTGCATCCAAACACTTTTAATGGGCCTCCCGCGGCGCCGTCCTGTTCTCATGCAGCTCAGGCACTGCCGACGTTTAAAGAGGCGCGTTTGATTTCTGCGGGAGATTAACCGTAAAACATCACGTTTAGATCACCGTGTTACTTTTTATTGTTTTGGAAATGCTGTATTCACTCACGCCAAGTCGCTCCCCCTTCAGAGCACCATCACAACACAATCAGTGTGCGTCCGGCTAATGAAACTCCTGCACATCACATCGGGTATGTGGAGTTGTACAGTTTTGTCGTGTTTTTGTGTATTTATGGAGAATTGTCGTGTGAAGCCTGGGGTGACATAGACTTGTGGGCGGAGCCTCGTACAGGGTTTGAATAGGGCCCAGGAGAGATCACTACATGACTCAAACATGAATGGATGAGTCTAAAACCTCTTCAGGCAGGTTTTTCATGAGGGAACAACATTGGAACACATAATGCCTCTCTTTAAAGGTCCAATATTACACAAAATTGACTCTTGTGAGCTTTAAAACACGTTTGAATGCTCAAAAACACACCTGGTGTTGTGTTTTGTTTTGTTGTTGTCTCTGTCTCCAAAGCTCAAAATGCTCTGCTCCACCTTGTGATGTCATGAAGCTGTAATTTTCAAGTTAACAGCAATTTTTTTTTACCTTTAGTTTAGCAGAGATCGGCAATTCCAGGGCTGAAATGATCCAAATGTGAAGGTGTGTGGAGTTTAAAAACACAGTGGAGCACTTCCTGTATCACCACATGACATCAGTTTTCAGTTTTAGAGAAGAACTCAGCCTAAATGTGCAGGGTTTGTGTGTTAAACGTGTGTGAATGAAACAAAACACGACTTTAGGTGCGTTTTTGATGAGGAAACAACATTAGAACAGATCAGAAAACAGTGTAATATTGGCCCTTTGATAAGCAGATTTTCATTTGTACATTTGTGCGTTTGTTTTGTGTGTGAGTAAGAGCCACATAAAGTCCATATTTGTGTGTCCGCTCAGAGGAAACAGCAGGAGTAATGCGGGTTTGTCTCCTCACAGCTGGGCCCCGAATGGAAATGCACTGCTTTCATATTCACAGAGCCGTCTGCAAACGCCCCGTGAAACCAGCCCGCCAATACATCCTCTTTAATGTGTTTATTTTGTGTTTATTCCGCGCGGAAACGTGGCTCTGATTGATGTGCAAATGGATCCGAGCTCAAATAGCTGCTGTTTGGACAAGGCGAGATTTGAACAACGAGAACTGGAAATAGACGCTGGAAATGACCCCGGAAAATAAAGAGAGGAAAGATGAAATAAACGTAAACAATGCGGCGCAGTGTAAAGAGATCAGGTTAAATCAACGGAACGGGGAATGTGATTCTGAGGAGTTTGGGACGGAGTGAATCCTGATCCATAAAGAATCAGTATGGAAGAGAGAGGGAGAGAGGGAGTGGGAGAGAGGGGAGAAAGAGAGAGAGAAGAGAAGAGAGGGAGAGGGGGGATAGAGGGAGTGGGGGGAAGAGAGGGAGTGGTGGAGAAAGAGAGAGGGAGGGAGAGAGAGAAAGAGAGAGGGAGAGAGAGAGAGAGTGGGAGAGAGGGGAGAAAGAGAGAGAGAAGAGAAGAGAGGGAGAGAGGGGGATAGAGGGAGTGGGGGGAAGAGAGGGAGTGGTGGAGAAAGAGAGAGGGAGGGAGAGAGAGAAAGAGAGAGGGAGAGAGAGAGAGTGGGGAGAAAGAGAGAGAGAAGAGAGGGAGTGGGTGAGAAAGAGAGGGAGAGAGAGGGAGAGGAAAAGAGAGAGAGAGGGGGGGATAGAAGAAATGAAAGAGAGAGACAGAGGGGAAGAGAGGGAGAGGAAAAGAGAGAGAGGGAGAGGGGAGAGAGGGAGTGGGAGAGAGGGGAGAAAGAGAGAGAGAAGAGAAGAGAGGGAGAGAGGGAGTGGGAGAGAGGGGAGAAAGAGAGAGAGAAGAGAAGAGAGGGAGAGGGGGGATAGAGGGAGTGGGGGGAAGAGAGGGAGTGGTGGAGAAAGAGAGAGGGAGGGAGAGAGAGAAAGAGAGAGGGAGAGAGAGAGAGAGTGGGGAGAAAGAGAGAGAGAAGAGCGGGAGTGGGTGAGAAAGAGAGGGAGAGAGAGGGAGAGGAAAAGAGAGAGAGAGAGGGGGATAGAAGAAATGAAAGAGAGAGACAGAGGGGAAGAGAGGGAGAGGAAAAGAGAGAGAGGGAGAGGGGAGAGAGGGAGTGGGGGAGAAAGAGAGAGAGGGAGAGAGAGAGGGAGAGGAAAAGAGAGAGGGGGAAGAGAGGGAGTGGGGGTGAAAGAGAGAGGGAGAGGAAATGAGAGATAGAGAGAGAGAGGGGAAGAGAGAGAAAGAAAGAGAGAGGAAAGAAGGGAGAGAGCAAGAGGAAAAGAGAGAGAGAGAGGGAAGAGAGGGAGAGGAAAAAAGAGAGGGGAAGAGAGGGAGTGGGGAGAAAATGAGTGAGAGAGAGATGAGAGGGAGAGGAAATGAGAGAGAGAAAGAGAGGGAGTGGGTGAGAAAATGAGAGAGAGAGGGGAAGAGAGAGAAAGAGAGAGGGGAAAGGAGCGAGCGCGCAAGAGGAAAAGAGAGCAAAAGAGAGCAGGAGAGAGAGGGAGGAAAGGAGACAGGAGAGGATGCAAAGAAAAAGCGAGAGACAGAGAGGAAAGGAGAGAGGGAGAGAGAAAGAGGGGGGGAAGGAGACAGAGAGAGAAAGAGATAGAGAGAAAAGGAGGGAGAGGAAAAGAGAAGAAAAGAAAGAGTAAGGGGGTGGGGGAGAGGACAATAGAGAGGGGGAAAAGAGAGAAAACACGTTCTGATCTAGACTTTCACCTGTTCTACTCCGTCCGCTCATGTTTCGTCTGTATATTTAAACGTTTCATCTGTATATTTATGTTTCATATGTTTCGTCTGTATTTTTAAACATTTTGTCTGTATTTTTAAATGTTTTGTCTGTATATTTAAACGTTTCGTCTGTATAAACGTTTCATCTGTATATTTAAAAGTTTCGTCTGTAAAAACGTTTCATCTGTATATTTAAAGGTTTCGCCTGTATATTTAAAGGTTTCGTCTGTATATTTAAAGGTTTCGTCTGTATGAACGTTTCGTCTGTATATTTAAAGGTTTCGTCTGTATAAACGTTTCGTCTGTATAAATGTTTCGTCTGTATAAACGTTTCGTCTGTATAAACGTTTCGTCTGTATAAACGTTTCGTCTGTATGAACGTTTCGTCTGTATAAACGTTTCGTCTGTATAAACGTTTCGTCGGTATAAACGTTTCGTCGGTATAAACGTTTCGTCTGTATAAACGTTTCGTCTGTATAAACGTTTCGTCGGTATAAACGTTTCGTCTGTATAAACGTTTCGTCAGTATAAATGTTTCGTCGGTATAAACGTTTCGTCGGTATAAACGTTTCGTCTGTATAAACGTTTCGTCTGTATATTTACAGGAGCCGCTCTTCTGTTGAACCTAAGTGGGTTTTAAGTGGACTTGGCCTATTTTTGAAAAGCTCCAGTCTCTTAATGTCTCCTGCAGATTGGCCCAAACGCGCTTAATAAAAGATACCGTAATGATTTTTAAAGAATTATTAGAGAACGAAGCGCAGGGCCAAAATAATTTATCACTTTGAATGGAGAGATTGTGCGAAATGAGAGAGAAACGAGGGAGGAGGAGGAGGAGGAGAGGAGGTGAGGATCAGGTCAAATGCAAATGTTTAAAAAGAATGAACCAAGAAGCTGTAATTAATCACACAGAGTCTTCAAGTTTTACCTTAAAGTGTGAGAGACTACAGGTCTAGACCAGGACTGAACCAGGACTAGACCAGGACTGAACCAGGACTAGACCAGAACTAGACCAGGACTAGACCAGAACTAGACCAGGTCTAGACCAGGACTAGACCAGGACTAGACCAGGTCTAGACCAGGACTAGACCAGGACTAGACCAGGACTGAACCAGGACTAGACCAGGTCTAGACCAGGACTAGACCAGGACTAGACCAGGACTGAACCAGGACTAGATCAGGACTAGACCAGGACTGAACCAGGACTAGACCAGGTCTAGACCAGGACTAGACCAGGACTAGACCAGGACTAGACCAGGACTAGACCAGGTCTAGACCAGGACTGAACCAGGACTAGACCAGGACTGAACCAGGACTAGATCAGGACTAAACCAGGACTGAACCAGGACTAGACCAGGTCTAGACCAGGACTGAACCAGGACTAGACCAGAACTAAACAAGGAATAAACCAGGTCAAATACAGGACTTAAAAGGTGGATATGATATTATATATTATATTATCAAACATGGGTTTAACCCGGAGACACTGCAGAACGGGTCAAATGCAGAGGACAATAAAGTGTTAAACTTAAAGCAGTTCACCCACATTGTGTAGTTTCTCTCTTTCTCCTCTCTCTTCCTCCCTTCTCTCTGAGGTCCTGGCTAATGCTCTCTCTCTCTCTCTCTCTCTGACCTCTGGAGTGGGACTTTCTCTCTCCCTCCTCCACTCTTCTCTTCTGTCTCTCTTCTATCCCTCTCTCTGTTGTGACCTCTTGAGTGGGTCTCTCTCCTTCTCCCCCTCTCCTTACTCCACTCTTCTCTTCTGTCCCTCTTGTCCCTCTCTCCATCATGACCTCTCTCCCTCTCCCTCCCCCCCCATCCCTCCTCCTCTCTTCTCTTCTGTCTCTCTTGTCTCTCTCTCCGTTGTGACCTCTTGAGTGGGTCTCTCTCCCTCTCTCTCTCCCCCTCTCCCTCCTCCACTCTTCTCTTCTGTCTCTCTTCTGTCCCTCTTTCCATCGTGACCTCTTGAGTGGGTCTCTCTCCTTCTCCTCTCTCTCTCTCTCTCTCCCCCCCATCCCTCCTCCTCTCTTCTCTTCTGTCTCTCTTGTCTCTCTCTCCGTCGTGACCTCTTGAGTGGGTCTCTCTCCTTCTCCTCTCTCTCTCTCTCTCCCTCTCTTTCTCCCCCTATCCCTCCTCCACTCTTCTCTTTTGTCTCTCTTCTGTCCTTCTCTCCGTTATGACCTCTTGAGTGGGTCTCTCTCCTTCTCCCCCTCTCCCTCCTCCACTCTTCTCTTCTCTTCTGTCCCTCTTGTCCCTCTCTCCATCATGACCTCTTGAGTGGGACTTTCCTGTGTCCTGTTGTAATGAGATGGAGCTGGGTCCATCTGCAGCTCATCCATCACTGACACATGCCACACATAAAGAGAGAGAGAGAAGAGAGGGAGAGAAGAGAGAAGAGAAAAAGAGACATATGCCACCGGACCACACATAAAGAGAGAGAGAGAAGAGAGGGAGAGAAGAGAGAAGAGAAAGAGAGACATATGCCACCGGACCACACATAAAGAGAGAGAGAGAGAAGAGAGGGAGAGAAGAGAGAAGAGAAAAAGAGACATATGCCACCGGACCACACATAAAGAGAGAGAGAGAAGAGAGGGAGAGAAGAGAGAAGAGAAAGAGAGACATATGCCACCGGACCACACATAAAGAGAGAGAGAGAGAAGAGAGGGAGAGAAGAGAGAAGAGAAAAAGAGACATATGCCACCGGACCACACATAAAGAGAGAGAGAGAAGAGAGGGAGAGAAGAGAGAAGAGAAAGAGAGACATATGCCACCGGACCACACCAAGAGAAAGAGGGAGGAGAGAGAGAAGAGAAAGAGAGACATATGCCACCGGACCACACATAAAGACAGAGAGAGAAGAGAGAAGAGAGGGAGGAGAGAGAGAGATGAGAAAGAGAGACATATGCCACCGGACCACACATAAAGAGAGAGAAGAGAGGGAGAGAAGAGAGAAGAGAGGGAGGAGAGAGGGAGAGAGACATATGCCACCGGACCACACCAAGAGAAAGAGGGAGGAGAGAGAGAAGAGAAAGAGAGACATATGCCACCGGACCACACATAAAGAGAGAGAGAGAAGAGAGAAGAGAGGGAGGAGAGAGAGAGACGAGAAAGAGAGACATACGCCACCGGACCACACATAAAGAGAGAGAGAGAAGAGAAGGAAAGAGAGAAGAGAAAAAGAGACATATGCCACCGGACCACACATAAAGAGAGAGAGAGAAGAGAGGGAGAGAAGAGAGAAGAGAGGGAGGAGAGAGGGAGAGAGACATATGCCACCGGCCCACACCAAGAGAAAGAGGGAGGAGAAAGAGAAGAGAGGGAGAGAAGAGAGGGAGGAGAGAGAGAAGAGAAAGAGAGACATATGCCACCGGACCACACCAAGAGAAAGAGGGAGGAGAAAGAGAAGAGAGGAGAGAAGGAGAGATACATAATGCTACTGGACCACACATAAATAGAGAAAGCGAAGAGAGAAGTGAGAGAGAGACATATGCTACCAGACCACACCGACAGAGAGAGAGAAAGAAACTCAGAGAGAGGGAGAGAGAAAGAGAGAGAGGAGAGTTAAGGGGGTTAAGGAGGAGGGTTAAAGAGAGAAAGATAAGAGAGGGATAGAGTGATGAGAGGGATGGAGAAAAAGAGAGGGAGGAGAGAACAGAAGGAGATGCATATGCCATAGGACCAGAACACTGAGAGAGAGAGAGAGAGAGAGAGAGAGAGAGAGATTGGGAGAAGAGAGAGAGAGGGAAACTACTGCCACTAGATGAAGTCCAGGAAGTGTAGAGAGAAGAGAGGGAGGAGGAATGACAAATAAAGGGAGAGAGCGACACAGAAAGAGGGGGAGGAGTGACAAATAGAGAGAAAGATAGAGACAGAGAGAGAGAGAGAGAGAGAGAAAGAGGAGTTAAAAAGAGAGATAGAGGAGTGACAGACCCGGCTGTTGTGTCTCGGGCGTCAAAAGGAGCTCATAAAACATCAGAATTATGTAAAAATGTGAAACTCTCGTGAAACAAAAGCGAGTGTGACCTTGGACAGAACAGCCCGAACTCTGACCAAATATGGACTAAAGCCCCGCCCCTCAGAAAACTATCAACCAATCACATTTATGTTTTTTCTTTTTTTTTTTTAAAAATATTATAACACAACTTTTTAAACATAAAAACGTGGAAAAAAAAGGCTCAGAGTGTCATATTTATGTTATAGTTACAGACAAGTTCCTCATTTACCTTAGGCTTTTCACAACTCTCAGAGACTAGAGCCGTCACAGTGAGGCAAACAACAACTAGAATGCTAACCGTGCACTTCCTGACTCTCGGATAATAAAATACTTAAGATTTAAATGCACACAGCGGCCCTCAAAAGCTGCTTATACAACATACTATCTGCACTTGGGCAAGACACATTTGGCTCATGCTGCTTTCTGATTGGACAATACAGGTTTCTTCATAAACATTTTGCTGCTCTATAGTTATTTTATAATCTGCTCTGTTATAATTTGGACATTTTAAATCACAGTTTTCATCTATAACGACGTAATAAAAGAAACGAGGGCGCCGACTTCCGCGTTAGAAAACTGCGGTGTCCATTGGGAGCTGACGTCGCCGTAAATGTCGTCGCAGCAAAGAGCCATGAAGCCATTGGTGTACCTCCGATGGACAGCTGCAGATCACAGACGGAGAACGGGAGAGACTGAGAGAGAGAACAAGTGAGGGACAGAGAGAGAGAAGAAAATGAAGACAGAGGGCGAGACAGAGCGAGCCAATGGGCCAAGCTCAACGGCTCATGTCTCCAGATTAGCTTTCAGCGGCGAGGTACTTCCGGTGGCTCCTTGCCCATTGAAATTGCGCAGTAGTGCTCTTTTCTTCTTCTCGTATATCACGTGATCACTCTGACCAATCAGAGCGATTCAACGATTCAAAAGCTGTTTTTAAGACAACTTCACTTTAGTTTATGGTCTAAAAATAGCCAAAATCGCCACAAAATCCAACTTTTTTAGCCCTTGTCAACCAAACACAAGCAGTTTGTGATGACATTGTGCTCTATGGGAAAAATCCGGTCTGGGCAAGAGGGATTTTCTCGCTGAAGTTTCAAAGAAGGGCCACTACGCCAACGAAAGACAGCTCTAAACAGCGATACTCTCTCCAGTTATTTTTATAGATCCATGGCGTGTATCGGTGGAGCTGAAAACAGGGGTAGAT
The DNA here is from genome assembly GCA_029959045.1 of Taenioides sp. WSHXM2023. NCBI lineage: Eukaryota > Metazoa > Chordata > Actinopteri > Gobiiformes > Gobiidae > Taenioides > Taenioides sp. WSHXM2023. The sequence continues at coordinate 2,230,797 of CM057100.1, forward strand.
CTGCAAAATGGCGTCTTGAAAATAAAGAATACTCAAACATGAATCACTCCAAATACAACTCCAGAGGGACAATGAGAAGAAACGACTAGAACATGCGGAAAAGTTCTGATTTAATAACATTACACTTATATACATATATGATCTGAAAATGTCAAAGGGTGTGAGGACACCTAGGTATCCCACTGCGCACATTGTAGATTTTGCCTGTATTATTTGACTGCCGTGTTTTTGTTATTTATGAACTACAGTGCGTGTAGAAAAGGCACTATGCACAGTGGAAGATATGGGACTAATTAGTCACACCCCTAGGCAAACCCCTGACTGTTTCTATTGGGCGCTGCTGCAAGACGAATCCGAGTCTCAGGGGAACGGAAGCAGGAAGTAAAAAGTGGAGGAGCAGAGGACGCAGAGGACGTACGAGCCACAGAGACGAGAGGCGCTGGCGAAGAAAGACAACGCGCACTGACAGATAAGTAGAGGAACATGTGAATTGCCCTCCGTGTAGACCAACTGCTAAAGTGTGTGGGTGTGTGGGTGTGGGTGTGTGCGGTGCCAGCCACTGAGTCTACTTCGTCGTTCCACAGCGTCACCTGCGACGGTGGAGGACGGCAGAACTTGACCGAGGAATGTAGCGGTTGTGAAGGGCCAGCCTATCGCGGACTGAGCTAAGGTAAAGGGACGCCAACACTCGTCTCGGGCAGAGCGGGTTGTTGTTGTTGCTCTCCTCCCTCACTCCCACAGGGTCGTGTGGTTCCAGAGTCCGGAAGTCCACGAGGCCAGAGAGGACTCCCCCTCAAGTGGAGACAAAGCCACCAGAGCTAAGCTGAAAAGGACGTTCACAGCCTGCTAGGTCCACTGTGAGGGATAGTTGTGTTCTTGTGTTGCCGTTGGTGTGATTTGTTCTCCCCCATCGCTGTTGCAGAAGTTGGAGCGGACGTAACTTCTGCAGAGCTGCTCGGGCGCAGCAGGAGCGGAGCGGGTCGAGACTGACGAGACCGAGCTGAACTGTTTTGTTTTTTTGTTTTTTTTACAAGGCATAAGCAGATTGTTGGAAGGATCCGCTGGAGACCTTGAGGAATTATATTTTATATTTTGGGACTTGTTTTAGTAGATAGAACTTTTTATGTCCAAAATCATTCACTGACTCATTTTAGGAGAACGTTTTATAACCAAAATCACTGCAATAAAGATACTAAAATTCACCGTTGTCTCCATTCTTAAAAGTGGAAAAATACTGGTGGTCTGAACCTATTGTGTGACAAAAATGTTTATATCTGTGGACACTGAATACACTCTCGTCACTCATGCTTTTCTATACTCACTTCAAATACCCATAGAATGTAATGTGTTATATTCTATCCATCTACGAATTAATTTAAAGCGATAGAAGTCTTAATCTGCTCTGCCTTATTGACTTTTCCATATTAAACATTGAAATAGCTCTAGTGGAAGTTACTAAAAGGGTCAAATCTTGGTTCAGTGTGGAGAAGCAGGGTTGGTGAGTATATTAAAAATGTATGAATCCTCAGTGCATACATTAGACTGATGTAACTCTGCTTCTCTCTGATGAAAACCACCACGAAGGAACAGGACATGCAAATGTAGTCAAATCATGTTCAATATTCACCACAGATCCATGTCTATACTGTACTTTTACGGAATAAAATAAGCCTGTTTACCTGGCAACCAAACGCACTCAGGCTGGACTTTTCCCCTATAGATCGAACATTCTGCTAATCTTATTTTTCTTTCTTTTATTGCCGGGTTATAACATTCCCCATTCATCAATTTTTCAGGATCTCGCATATTTAGGCAGTTTTCCTCTCGAAACAGAACTGAAATAATATTCAGTACACAATACGCAATAATACCACGGGCCATCACAATATATTGAATTGCAATTTTCTTCGCTTAAATTCGTCATTATGGTGCAAAAACAGAGAGAACTCCATAGACCATGATCCTTTGCTCTGTTTCAGTCCAATCTACATGCTGGAGTATCTGTTATTTAGCACTTTTAAATCTTAATTATTTGGATTATGACAGAAAAGTAACATTCAGTTTTGTTAGCTTCCACAAAATATCATATTGAAAGATTTGGATACCGCTACATCCCTAATAAAAACCCCAGGATCACGTAGAGCGGGTTAATAAGAACGTTTTAAGACCAAAATGACGAGTCTGACAGCAGCAGCTACAGAGAGAGAGGCGACAGTTTTTCAATGTAAAGTGAATTGGTGCCAGAGTCGATGGAGCTGGAAGGGCCCCCATGTTCACTTCCTGTTTGGAACGCAGATTTAGCTCTAATTCTAGTTCAGAATTAGTTTAGACCTGGTTTAGACCTTGGTTTGGTCCTGGTTTAGTCTTGCTTTGGACCTGGTTTCGTCTTGGTTTAGTCCTTGGTTTGGACCTAGTTTAGTCTCTTGTTAAGTCCCGGTTACCAGTCCTGGTTTAGATCTAGTTCAGAATCACTTTATATCTGGTATATACATTGGTTTGGTCCTGGTTTAGTCCTGGTTTAGTCCTGGTTTGGACCTGGTTTAGTCCTGCTTTGGACCTGGTTTAGTCCTTGGTTTGGACCTGGTTTTGTCTTGGTTTAGTCCTTGGTTTGGACCTGGTTTCGTCTTGGTTTAGTCCTGGTTTGGACCTGGTTTAGTCCCTGGTTTGGACCTGGTTTAGTCCTTGGTTTGGACCTGGTTTACCACAAACTGAAAACCGCCCCATTTCTCAGACTATGGAACATTTAGACATAAACATATTTACAAAGAAAAGAAAAACTTTTCTCATAATCTCTGTAACAGTCTGAGTAAACCTGAGTCACTGCACGACGTGAAGAGGAGCTGATTAAACTCATGTGGTTTTAAAGAGACACACATTTTCATTTCATTTAAACCTAAACATGTTTTTTTTTTTATTACATTTCTCTACAGGAGACGCTCACCTGCAGTTTCAGAAATGACACGAGGCTTTCACTTTTCAGAGTTTGTTTAAATCACTGTTTCTAATTTAAGTCCAACAGAAACACCATTAAACAGACAATATTATATTACACTGATATGTGGAAGTTAATGTGAAGTCATTAAACACTTTAAGAAGCAAATCTATCACCACTTTTGAAATGACGGTTTAGTTTCTTGTTTATACTTAGTTTTTTTGTCATGCAGCTTTAAGGACAGTGGGTGAAGATCGGGGGAGACATGCAGTAAGTATTTAAGTCATGAATCAGCAGCACTTCCTTTTTGTGTTTTTAATAAACTATTTTCGTGTAGGACTTTTTCAAAGCCATAAAGACGATTCTATCCTTCAACCACCACCACACGAGAAACAAAATATTGCAGAGGTCCAGGCTAAAATGCTTAACTCAATTTTGGATGATTTTAATTGTATTTCCTTATTAAAAAAAAAGAAGTAAATCTCATTGTTTCAACGCGCTGGTGAGAGTTTATGTTATGACTAAGCAATGAAAAAGTGAGGCTGCCTTAGAAAAAACACCTCTCTAAATGACAAACAGCCCAGTACTAAGAGAGTTTGAATGGAAAACTAAAATTAAATTCTTTAGAACTCCTTTTATTACGTGTGTAAATTTGTTGGGACCTCGGATCGGTGTTGGACGGGCTTGGAAAGACGTGGAATGCGGAATTGAAAACTGTTTGGGGATCAAAATTTTATTAGACCCGTCCGTTGTGCTGTTGGGAATTTTTCCAAGTAACTAACATAAGAACAAATAGTAATTGTCACTTGCTAAACATTTTACTCTTAATTGCCAAGAAAATGATAACATTCTCCTGGCTCAGAGTCCCCACAATTACCCAGAGGAAAAGTAAAATAAAGGATGTGTATCATACGGAGCAAATAACCGCAAAGGTTACAAATGAAGACAGATTTATTCACGGACAAACGGTCTTCAGTCCAAGCCGATATTTCAAATGGATGACTATCTTTTATAGGTATTTTTTGTGTGAGTTTTTGGGCGATATTATGAATAGTAAATGAGGAGACAACGTGTACGACTGCATCTACACTGTAACTTTATTTTATGTCATTTTGCTTTTATTGTATTTTTAATGCTGATTCATAACTATAACAAAAAGTATTAAATAAAAACAAGTCGAAAAAAGTATAAAATATGTTTAGGGAGCTGGACAACGCCCAGGTCTGTATTAAAACAGAGCGAAGACACAAAACAATGAAGAGAATCATTGAAAACATTTAACAAAGTTCTGAGACAAACTTGGAACATTTATGTGAAGTCTGAATCACACTGAAATGTTTGGTATTATCTTATGTGTTGTTTGTTATAAGTGACTAAGTTGTGAAAGCAGAATTTTTCAAACTTAGCTGTAAAAAGTTCTACCTTTGGCGATTTGGGCGATTCAGCAGACGCCTGAGGGCCACAGGTCAGGCTCCCTGGACTAACCGGATCCTCCGAGTCTCTCCTCACCAAACTGAAAACAGACCGTTTTTTGACCATCACCACCACATTTACACAGGCAAGGTTAGAGTTAAAGTTAATTTATCTGAACTTTTTTTTTTTTTTTAAGGTATGAAGGCACAACATATAGTCTTCATACTCTGTACATTTAACAAAGAAAGAAACAAAATAAACAGAACAAAATTGTTAAAAACATTCACTGCTCAAAAATGTTCAATACTGATCCTTATACCATGATGATAATTAAAAAAAAAAAGTTTTTATTTAGACAACAGGATGCGATTTTCCACATTAAATCGCAGTACTTTCTTGTCCTATATCTGTGTAATCCGTCACTAGTCCAGGCAGGTTCCATAGTGGTCCAGGTCTAAACCAGGTCTAAACCAGGTCCATGGGCGTATACTAGTCTATGTGCTCTTATACTTGTTCTGATCCAGCTCAAGGATTCAGGAAAGTTTCATTTCTGTCTTGTCAATGGGACTTTTTTAGTATCGATACCTGCGAAAAATGAGTGTCTACTTTTCGTATCGATTAGTGTCTGATTTTCAATACTTTTTCACTTTTCTTACACCATAGAGTTTCTGTCGTCTCCTTTAAGCTGTGCACTTGACAAAGACATTACAGACACACCGGAGTCGCGCTGACGTGTCCGTAGAGGGCGCTGTCTGTGTGATAAATGTCTGGCACGACCTCCGACCCCCGGGACCATTAGCATCTCGTCACTGTCCCTCACTCCGAAGGTGTCCCCACGCGCGCTGTCTCTGCTCCATCTGTCGCCTCCCAATGACATCACTGCCCCCGCGACCCCTGACCCCTCGCTGTCACGAATGCGGCGGGGACAAAACGCCGCTGTGACACTCCACCTTCAGCTCACGTGCACGACAAAGACAGAGACTGCTACGGCTCACCCTCTGGAAAAAAGTTTGTTGAGGAGAGAAAAGGAGAGCCGTCTAAAATCATTCTGAAACACAGTAATATTATTGCTTTACATTTAAATCGGGATCATGTAACAAACAGGCCAGTTTGTTACCTAGAAGCACAGATATAGAACGGTAGATCTCACGTTCAGCCTCTTACCATGCGTTAATACCGCCGCCATCTTGGTACAGGGGTTTCCATGGCCTAAAGTCACTGACTGCACTTTTTCACAGTATCAGCGAGTGAAGATGTCGGACTTTTGCGCCTCATATGGTATATTCTTAAACCATCATTTTGTCTTATTATGTACTTTAACTTCTTGGGTTCTTTTTTTAAAGACAATTCAGTAACGTGTATTTACCTTGTTGACATGTTTCGGCTGCTGCTGCTGCATCTTAAGAACTGTCACCGGTGTTGGTGACGTGTCGTATATCAGCTGTTGTTACTTCCTGTGGGCGTGGTCAGCTGTTGTTACTTCCTGTGGGCGTGGTCAGCTGTTGTTACTTCCTGTAGGCGTGGTCAGCTGTTGTTACTTCCTGTGGGCGTGGTCAGCTGTTGTTACTTCCTGTAGGCGTGGTCAGCTGTTGGTACTTCTTGTGGACGTGGTCAGCTGTTGTTACTTCCTGTGGGCGTGGTCAGCTGTTGGTACTTCTTGTGGACGTGGTCAGCTGTTGTTACTTCCTGTGGGTGTGGTCAGCTGTTGTTACTTCCTGTGGGCGTGGTCAGCTGTTGTTACTTCCTGTGGGCGTGGTCAGCTGTTGTTACTTCCTGTGGGCGTGGTCAGCCTGATGGACCTGGCAGGTCGCTCAGACTAACCCTGCCTCCCGTCGCCCGGTGCTCTCTGGAGGAGGGTGTCCCAGGTGTGTGAAAGGAGGAACGCTCCGTCGTCTCGGTTAATTCTGTCCGTGCCTCGTTTCCTGTATTTACTGTCTAGTTTGTTCCATTGTCTATAGTTCTTTTTCCAAACGTACACAAGCAGGCTCACAACCTCTGCATATATCATATCGTCATTTCAATTTGATTCATTTGCCAGGGTCTTTAAATGAACATTGCGGGCCTATTTTGTGGTTTCTGTATTGTGTTATTGTTATTGTATTTGTATGTGTACTGTATGTAGTAAGAGTAGTTTGTGTTTATTTCTAATGGAAGAATGTGAAAAATGGCATTATTACAGTTTGTCCGTTAGATTTTGAACGTAAAAGTCAGCCATGTGAACAAAAACCTCTTCTCGGTTGTAAAAACACGTCTGACATTTGTAACGAACCAAGAAAATAAAACTTGCCGATTTAAGGTACTTTAATTCTGTAAATCGTCTTGTCCCCGACTGAAGTTCGTTCATTTAAATAATAAATTATCGTTCCAATAGACAGCGGTCGTCAATGCAAGATCTACCGTTTTATATCTACGACCTATAAGTAACTCTCAACACCTTCACCTTTCACTAAGACACTTTAAAACAGCACTTTTGATCGCACACTGCACTTTAAACAGATTTGCACATATTTAAAAAGACATTGCACATAATTGGTTTTAAAAATGTATTTATGGTCTTTCCTTTTACCACTTTTAATCCCACAGTGGCACTTTAACTGACCGCTGGAGGAAAAGGAGACATTATTAATTAACCAATTACCTTTTAAATTGAGTAGTGCAGTTTATACGGTTCAATATATCTGTTTCGAAATGTTTTCAGTGTTGATGTGTTTGTTAGTGTATTTTACTGTTTTAACGGTGTGGTGTTTTTTTGCTTTGTATTTACCTCCTTTTTCTTTTGTCCAGGTCCTAAAAGAGTCCCCCCAGAAACGAGCTCCCACTTTTAAGGTTCCAGGCTGGACCAAGTTTAATATATTGTACAGGGATAGTGGGATATATGTTTAATTTATTATTGTTATTATGGGTTTTAAAGTTTACTTGGTGTATGGTTTTAGGGTTTTTATGTATATAGTTGGGGTTTTAATAGTTATTTGGTTTTGGGTTTGTTTTATGGAGTGTTAGGGTAATATTTTAAGCTAATGTTCATTTTTACTATCCCTGTTTTGGCCAAAAAAGGCGCCTCCATACATCATTCTGGGTTCTGCTGCTGGAGAAGAAACTGCTGCCTGCCTCCATATCGCAACTTGCACTTTTTGCACCTGCACTTTTTTGTAAACTATTGAAAAACAAGAAGTGAAACTGTGGACCACATCTTTGCGCTTTTTCTGTGTTTTTAACCTCGCTCACTGAACCCCAACCTGCGTCGCAGATAAACTGGGACTAAACCACGGACTGTGTAAAGAAGTGGACTAAGTGAGGCTAACACTTAAAGGGGTGAGTTCGGATTAGAGTTCTGTATTTGGGATTTCAATCCGGAGCGAGGTTGTTGAAGGTAACGCCCCTTCCCGCGTACACTGTTTGGTTTAGCAGGGAGCGGGCAAGCAAAAAAACGCTAGAAGGAGCGACATCGGGGAAAGAAGGCGCCTGATTTGTCTGTTATTAATGTTCATATCGTGATTTAGAGACAAAATAGTGAAACAAAAACACTAAGATCATGAAGAGCGGGTTAATACGAACATTTTAAGACCAAAATGAGGAGTCTGACAGCAGCAGTTACAGAGAGAGGTGCGGCAGTTTTTCAATACAAAGTGAATTGAAACCAGAGTACTTACATCCTTTTTCTTCTGTCCAGGTCCTAAAAGAGTCCCCCCAGAAACGAGCTCCCACTTTTAAGGTTCTGGGCTGGACCAAGTTTAATATATTGTACAGGGATAGTGGGATATACGTTTAATTTATTATTATTATTATGGGTTTTAAAGTTTACTTGGTGTATGGAAACCAGAGTCGATGGAGCCAGAAGAGTGCCCATGTTCACTTCCTGTTTGGAATGTGACAGTGGGTTCGCTATGTCCATTTATTTAAACAGTCTATCCAAAAATATGAACATAAACCTGAGCTGTTTGTCGTTACGTTGGTTCTAAACAGTCCAGACGGTCGGCTTTGATCGCTCGTTTCAAAAAGAAACGGGGTTATAAATAAAGTTGTGATTTGGATTAGGTGATTAACGTCAAGAAACGGTGAGATTGGGATTGAAGAATAAACTGGAGTAACCCGAGAGTTGAAGAGAAAAGACATTGAACAAACCCTCAGGACTCTGTGATAGTCCAGTCCAGGTCCGGTCTGGCTCTGGTTCTGTTGTCACAATAACAATAAACGATAATAATGAAACTTTTTTACACCACTGGCACAAAAACAATGAAGCAGGATTATCCGAGTGAACAAATGTTTATATCTGCAGTGATATTAAAAGGTCTGAGCTGCAACAAATAAACCGCAGAATGAAGTCATAATCAGCCGTACAAGTTCTATATTGAGCTCTCCACAGCCCCACAGCTCCGAGCCCTCAGCACAGCAGGGCCGTTTCTCTTCACTTTGGAACAGAGTTGGAAAGTCTGCACGAACCTCCAGCTACAAAACACGACGTTATAACGTCGTAAAATGACAAAACGACTAAATACAGAGCCGCTTGTGTCAGAAACATGTTAAATATTAAACGCCTTTGTACAAATGCAGGCGTGTCTGGCGGAGCTTTTGGTCTGAAGCACTTGTGTGTCATCGCAACAAAACACCAGAACCAGAGATGTAAAGATACTGACAGTTTGTACTCAAGTAAAAGTACAGTTACACACTACACATGTACTCGAGTACGCACAGAAAACTACTACTGAAAGCACGAGTACTAATAGGTACAATATTAGAGACATTTGTGATAAAAAGAGATGAGAAATAAACATTACATAGAAATTTGAAGTAAGATTTCCAAACATCATAACACACACACACACACGCACTCACGCACTCACACACACACACACACACACTCACACACACACACACACACACACACACACTCACACACACACACTCACACACACACTCACACACACACACACACACACACACACACTCACACACACACACACACACACTCACACACACTCACACACACTCACACACACACACACACACACACACACACACACCCACTCACACACACTCACACACACTCACACACACTCACACACACTCACACACACACACACTCACACACACACACACACACACACTCACACACACACACACACACACTCACACACACACACACACTCACACACACACACTCACACACACACACACACTCACACACACACACACACACTCACACACAGGGACTTTAAACAGTAAAATCTGCTGTAAACCTCCTGATCCCACACTGAGTCAGACTGACAGAAGCGTCAATGAGGCAGTGACGCACTCTGCTGTACAGTACAACACATGACAACACAACGTACACACAACACATGACAACACAACGTACACACAACACATGACAACACAACGTACACACAACGCCATGACAACACAACGTACACAACGCGAGAGAGAGAGGGTGATCAAAGCACAGTGAAGGACAGAGAGAGAGAGAAAGAGAAGGAAATGAACAGAGAAAGAGAGGGAGAGAGAGAAACAATATGCAGAGAGGGAGAGGGAGGAAGGGAGAGAGAGAGATGGGGTGATCAAAGCACAGCGAGGGACATAAGAGAGAGAAAAAAAGAGAAGCAAAATGAGCAAAGAGGGAGAGACGGAAAATGAGAGGAAGGGAGAGAGAGAGAGAGAGAGAGAGAGGGTGTGATCAAAGCACAGTGAAGGACATAAGAGAGAGAGAAAGAGAAGGAAAATGAACAGAGAAAGAGAGGGGGAGAGAGAGAAACACAATGAGCAGAGAGGGAGAGGGAAAAGCAAAATGAACAGAGAAAGGGAGGGAGGGAGAGAGAGAGAGAGAGAGAGAGGGAAGCACAATGAGCAGAGAGAGAGGAGAGAGAGAGAATGGGAGGAAGGGAGAGAGAATGGGTGATCAAAGCACAGTAAGGGATGTGTATGAGAGAGAGAGAGAAGCAAAATGAACAGAGAAAGGGAGGGAGGAAGAGGGTGATCAAAGCACAGAGAGAAGGAGAGAGAAAGGGAGGGAGAAAGAGAGAGAGAAACACAAAGAGCAGAGAGGGAGAGAGAAGGGAGAAAGAGGAAACTTGAGAAGAAGGGAGAGAGAGAGGGTGATCAAAGCACAGTGAGGGATAAGAGAGAGGGAGAGAGAGAGAGAAAAGAAAGAGAGAGGGAGGTATGGGAGCTCCAGAGGGACATTAAACTCATGAATATTCAGGAAGTGTTAAATGAAACTCTACACGATTCTTCATGTCTTTGTTTTGTTTTTTTTACACAAATTCACTTTAAACTCGACAAAACTGAACCGACATTTAACCAGAGACACTTCCACTCAACTTATACTCAGCCTAAAGCAGCACCGCGGAACTTTTTGGACCCGTTTGTCTCAATGAAGCTCGGAATGTTCAGCAGTACGGCATTAAACCTGTCTGTCACCATGGAGACGAGCAGGCCAAGCACTTTATATAGCGAGGAAAACCCGGCTTTGTTGTACAGTTTAATTCACTTTAAAGTCTAAACGAAACTTGCCATTTTAACCAAAAATCTGCCGGTTTCCTTGTCTCCATGGAGATGTTACGGCGTTGTCTGAAATGTTCCGCAGTATGGCATTAAATCCCTGTGTTAGAATAAATTATAGATAGATACTTTTAAATGGCTTAAATGTGTAATACAGAGCCGCTTTAATTGTGCGTCTCCTCCCTGTGTTACTGTGGCAGAGTGGTTGGCCTGTCTCCTCCCTCTCACCAGGAGGTTGTGGGTTAAATTCCTCGTCTCTCCGTGGGGAGTGCGTTGCCGTGTTACTGCGGCAGGACTTTTCCTGGTGTAATACAAATGTTCAGTTTCAGGTAAATCGGGTTTTCTCAGTCGACTGAACCTCAGGTCGAACTAAACCGTCTTTTCTGACAAAAATCCATACGTTTGTGCGATGATTCTGTCACACAACAGACACACACACACACACACACACACACACACACACACAGAGAAAGAGAGAGGGAGGTAGAGGAGGAGAGAGAGAGAGAGAGAGAGAAGGACAGACAAACATAAGTAAAGGAGGGAGAAGAGAGAGAGAGATGAATAGATGAGAGGAGGAAGAGGAGTGAGAGGAGAAAGGGGAAGAGAGGGAGAGAGAGAAGGAGGGCAAGAGGAGAGAGAATAGAGAGAGGGGGCAGGGGAAAAGAGGAGAGGAACAGTGAGGAAAGAGAGAGAGAGCAAGAGAGTAGAAATAATGGGAAGAAGAGATGGAGGAGAGAGTAAGAGAGAGAGGTAAGGAGAGGGGGAGAGAAAGAGAAACAGAGGGGATGGAGAGAACGAGAGAGACAGAGGAGAGGGAGAAATGAGTGAGAAGAGAGAGAGAGAAGGAGGGAAAGAGGAGGAAAGGAGAGAAATGAGGCAGAACTCTGGTTATCGGGGATTGCTTCCAAATGCAAACCTTTCTCAATGGATTTAAACTTTTTTTTTTCCTCGTGGCATTTTGCAATAAAACTTCATCCATCTTATTTAGCACTTTCCTGACACTTAAAGGTTCACTCTGGAACTTTCCTGGTGAAGGATAAATATCACATCTGATTGGCTCCGTGGAGACGTGCTTGGAATATTCCACAATATTTAAAGGTCCTATATTACGCAAAATGTGCTCCTGTGAACTGTAAGTCATGTTATAAATAAATTCCAGGGCTGAAAATGATCCAGATGATTCTAGTGAGGGTGTGTGGAGTTTAAAAACACAGTGGAGCACTTCCTGTATTACCGCGTGACATCACAAGGTGGAGCAGAGCCTAAATGTGCAGGTTTGTGTGTTAAACATGTGTGAATGAAACAAAAAAAAAAAACACAACTCCAGGTGTGTTTGTGACGAGGAAACGACATTAAAGATCAGAAAAAAGCGTAATATCGGCTCTTTAACGGCATTTAACGTATCGATCTCCATGGAGACAAACAAGTAACGCCACCAGACCTATAGTTACAGCTCAGATCTGCGGAGAGGCGACCCCGCTCACTCTCGCTCACTGTAAGAATACACGTTTTCCAATGTACTTTTTAGCAATAACAACTCCAGTAACTGTATAAAAGCAAGAGAGCCGCGTTTAATGCTTTACTGTGGAACATTCCAGGCCAATCAATCGTCAGACATCTCCATAGTGATAAGCAGATGTCAGAGAAAAATTACACGGTGCTCCTTTCAATTGCATTACATGTTTTATTCAGTCTCTCCTCTGACAGCGCTCTGATTAAAGGAGCGGTTCTGTTCTGAACGCAACAAATTTTCTGTTTTGCATAATTTTCTGTTTTGTTTTTTTTTTTCTTTCAGTGTGATGATTTTTTATTTTTTTTTTTTGATGAAATTGTCTTGTCTGTTTTCTATAATTTAATAAAGATTAGCAGTTTTTGTAAAAATCTCACACCTTCACTGCCGCTGAAGCCAACGTCCCTCACTACTGCTGATGCAACACTGCCTCCTGGTGGTAGAAAAAAGAAAACAAGTCAGCGTCATTTTTATCAGTAGTGAAAAGGTTATTTTTGTACTCAAGTAAAAGTAAAGATACATAGTAAAAATGTGCTTAATTACAAGTACAAGTTCTGCTGCCAAAACTGTAAAAAGTGCACGAGGAAAATACTATTCAAAGTACTAATTAAGCGTACTTTTTAACCCAATTTTGGAAGCATTATAGATCACCGTCATATTCTCTGAGCTCTGTCCAATCAGAGCGGGTCATGGATTGTACTCTGTTACTCGACTTATATCATTTTAAATGTAATTACAAATACAGCCACAAGGGGCAATGATCGGCCCTCGCGTGCGCCCCACCCACGCTGCTCTCCGCGCCCTAACCCCAACCTAAACTTAGGTCAAACCCGTAACCCTTAACCCTAACCCCTACTTTTTAATGTGGTGATTAAAAAAAAGAAAAAGTACAACGTTGACAAAAAAAGCCGAGTCCAGTTTAATGGAATATTTCTGCCCCCTGGTGGAGCGGACGGCGTTGGTGTAATTGTATTTTTTACTCGTCTTTCATGATTCTACGTGCAAATTTCTTTGGCATCGTTCTGTACCCTAAAGCATTTTTGTGTTGTCGCTTATGGGCTATTTTATTTATTTTCGGAAAATGGAAATAGCCAAAAGTACGAGAAGTGCGAGTTTTAACAGTTGGACGAGTTTCGTGAGTTTTCGCCGTTGTTCAGTGGGTGAAAAAGTGTGAGTTGGTTAGGAAAAAAAATAACGAAAATAATATTCTGAGACAAGAACAATGTTCCACTTTTTTGGCTAACAAACTATACATTTTCGGAAAGCTCTGGCGCTCTGGTCCCTGGTCACTGCGGACAAGTCACGTCGTGTCATTTCACTTCCCGCCCACTAGGAGCAGCACTTTGCGATACTAACAGGCCCTTCGGCATAATTACGTTACAAGAAATGGTAAACGGTCACATTTTTATAAAGTGCTTTAGGTGAAGACGCCACTCACCCGCTCACGCACACCTGCGTACACTGGGTGCGAGGGGAGTCAAGTGTCTGGCTCAAGGGCACATAGACAGCAGTAACCTGTGGGTCAGTGGATTTGACCGCTCCAATGACGTTCATATCGAGAGCAGGATTTGAAGCACCAACCTTCACCTTCTCAAACGCTCTACCAGCTGAGCTACTGCCACCTCGAAGTACAAGTACATGTGTTAAATTCTCCTCGGTACTCGCAGTTTTTTCACTGTTAAGAGATTCAAACAGCCCCGTAGTAAAAATACATTTTATTAAAAACATAATTTAGTTCAACATAAAAAGTTTCAGCTCACACATTCTCCGGCTTCTAATATTTTACAAAGACGTCTCCATGTGTCTTCAGTATTGTCCGTGTAAACAGTAGTCGTTGTTTCTCCAAAATGAAAAATGTAAAAAATTCATACTAAACAAAAACAAAAACAAAATTAAATGAATTGTATGGCTTCAGTGAAATGCATGATGGGAAATGAAATATTTGCCTGTATGTAAACATTTAGGAGAGCTGAACTGTAAAAGTACGTAATAGTCCAGAAATTTTCAGTTTTAATGCTTTTAAATTAGATAATGAACAATAATAAAAATGTCAATTAAATTAAGCGCAGTGTTTTGGACTTGTGCATAAATAAATAAAATAAAACTTAAAATAATCTGTTGCCGTGACGATAAATAAATTGAAGGCACAAGGGCAGCCTGCAGAGTTTTTTAGATTTCTTATTGTAAACTGTATTTAGGAACTCTTGTTATAAAACCACCTGTAACTGAATAAATGTGAAGTAGAGCTGTTTAATGTCACACTGCGGAACATTCCAGACAGAGCAGTGACGTATCCATAGAAACAAGCAGGTGACGGACTCCCAAACCTCAAAAACTCTGTGAGGAAAAGCACTGATTTGAACTGCCTTGTTTATGTCCATGCCGTTAAAAGATACACTGTGTAACTTTTCTGGCATCTGCTACTTGCTTGTCTCCATGGAGATGTTATCGAGTTGCCTATAATGTTTCACAGTCTGGCATTAAATACAAACTGGGGAGGCCGCTCACAGGAAGAATGCCTGTCTTTCCAAAGTAGTTCTGAGCAATAAAAATGATTGAATTGTGCCATACTGTGGAATATTCCAGTTAAAGCGATGCCATCTCCATGGAGACAAGCGAGAGGCAGAACGTGTGTCAAAAGTTACACCGTGCACCTTTAAAATTCAAAGTAATTTCTGTGTGTTTTTGTAAGAAGAAATGAAAACCCTGTGACCAGGTGGTGTGGACCTGAGGAAACATGAATTGGCTGTGTGGTCATGTGACTGAAGGCTCTCCTCTGATTGGTCGGTCAAGAGGCTGGGGTGCATCATGTGACCAGGCGCTCTCTCCTGATTGGTCCGTCTAACGTATCAGTGGTCCCCATGCGTCTCCAGGTGTTTCTCTGAACGGTCTCTGGATCGGGAGGAGGAGAGTCGTCTGAATCTACGACAACTGAAAAAAACAAAAACAAATTACCAGTTAAATCATTAATCGCTATGGCAACCGTGCAAATGTTTTTCAACATTCTGAGACTCATAGATACTGTAGGTGGTGTTCATGTTCTTAAATTCTGATACACAAATGTTGAACCTTCTCATTATCTTCTCATTATCTCTCTCTCCTTTTCTCTGTGTTCCTCATTTTCAATCTCCTTCTCTCTCTCCCTTTTCTTACTCACTTTTCACTCTATCTATATTTATCTTCTCTATCTCCCTCTGCCTGCCCACCTCCTCTTCTCACCCTCTCCCTTTTCTTTCCCCCTTTCTCTCTCTCACTCCACCTTTCTCCCCCTCTCCATCTTTTGCTCTCTCTCTCTCTCTCTCTCTCTCTCTCTCTCTCTCTCTCTCTCTCTCTCTCTCTCTCTCTTTCTTTCCATCTATCCATCTTTCCATCCATCTTATGATCCACAAATGTTTCTTCTCATTCTTTGTTTGAAATCGGCTCCACAAACTTGTCATATTCATTTTTTGGTTTTTGGTTTCAAGTCCCATCACCTGAAACACTCACGTCTTTGGGGTTGAATAACGTCTCCACTTTCTGAAATTACTGTGAAAAAAATAATTTAACTTTAGTTTTTGTTTCATGTTCATTCAACGAGATATGAACGAGAAACCAGGTCAACAAATCTGCAAACGCCACACTCCACCGTGAAGTTCTGCCTCCAGCTCGAGTTAAACTACAATGTTGTGAATCCAAACTACGCCACCTATTTAATCTTCTTTATATAATTAATACCTGTGTTACCACGGCGACCTGCAGCAGCTCCATGGCGACCGGCTCCTGCCCTGTTCCGGTGGTTTCTTCTGCTCTCGGTGTGAGGAGGCAGGTCCACTTTAGGAGCTGAAGAAAGTCCATTCTGAAAAACACACATTATGGCTGGTTAAAAAGCTGCTAATCCTGTAGTTTGGACTCGTACAAACATGTTCTGAAATGTCCCAGTGTGCCAGATGCCCTCCCTGTGTCGCATTCCATATAAATGTTTACTTTCTCTAAATAAGCAATAGAATTAGTTCTGCATAAACGTAATTTTGTTGAGTGAACCAAAAAATTATTAAAGCAATATATCAAAACTGTGTCAATATCAAGGGATACTGAAATGACAAATCTGACCCCTCCCACATCCCTCTAGCTCCTCCCACAATCCCTCTAGCTCCTCCCACACCCCCTCTAGCTCCTCCCACACCCCCTCTAGCTCCTCCCACAGTCCCTCTAGCTCCTCCCACACCCCTCTAGCTCCTCCCACACCCCTCTAGCTCCTCCCACACCTCTCTTGCTCCTCCCACACCCCTCTTGCTCCTCCCACACCCCCTCTAGCTCCTCCCACACCCCTCTTGCTCCTCCCGCACCTCTCTTGCTCCTCCCGCACCTCTCTTGCTCCTCCCGCACCCCCTCTAGCTCCTCCCGCACCCCTCTTGCTCCTCCCGCACCTCTCTTGCTCCTCCCGCACCTCTCTTGCTCCTCCCGCACCTCTCTAGCTCCTCCCGCACCTCTCTTGCTCCTCCCGCACCTCTCTTGCTCCTCCCACATCCCCTCTAGCTCCTCCCGCACCCCTCTTGCTCCTCCCACACCCCTCTTGCTCCTCCCGCACCTCTCTTGCTCCTCCCGCACCTCTCTAGCTCCTCCCGCACCTCTCTTGCTCCTCCCGCACCTCTCTTGCTCCTCCCGCACCTCTCTAGCTCCTCCCACACCTCTCTAGCTCCTCCCGCACCTCTCTTGCTCCTCCCACACCTCTGACCTGTGGCTGTGCTTTGGCCAGTCTCCTCCTCTCTCGCGCGGTCAGTGGCGCCCTCTTCTGCTCAGGAGAGGGAAGAGCAGAGAACGCTTCACCGAGAGGCTCTGCACGAAGAGAAAGAGAGACAGAATAAAAATAAAAAAATCCACATGACGGACCAATTCAAGTTGTTTATTTCTTACCGATAAAAGCGCTTTCAGATTCCAGCAGTGAGCATCTCGAGGGCCCTCCCAGAGCACTCCGCTGTGAAATCAACAACAAAAAATATGTTAAAATTAATCAAAAAATATAGAACTTGAAAGAAAATGCTTCAACTCACCAGATAATCGTTGTGATGAGTTGGAGAAAAGTCATAATAGTCTGAAAAACAAGATGGAACTTTGTGTACAGGCTAACCACTCTGCTACAGCAACACAGGGAGAACATGCACACTTGGAGAGATCAGGAGTCTAACCCACAACCTCCTGGTGAGGGGGAGGAGACAGGCTAACCACTCTGCCGCTCTTACCTCCCTGTACTGTGGACCTCTGGCTGTTGAATGGATCTCTGTAAACGTGTTTAGGGACTTCACCAGAACCCAACCTGGACTCTGCATCTGCAAAGAAAAAGGTTCAAACGATCAGGAGCTACAACAGTTTTAATTTATCATATTTAACAGTGAATTTTAATTATTTTCTTTGTCCTCACTTGGTCGAGTCAGAGTTAAGTCACGGTTCAGTCTTTTAAAACAGAATAGAAAATTGTTATGTAGTATGTACCTGTTAAAGTCCTGGTTTAGACCGGTTTTAGAAAGGGTTTGCTTCAGTCCCAGTACTGGTTCAGTTCTGGCTTAGTACCAGTTCAATCTTGGCTCAAGTCCTGTTTCAATGCTTGGTCTAATCACTGGTCTAATCACTGGTCTAGTCCACTGGTTTAGACCTTGGTTCAGCACCAGTTCAGCACCGGTTCAGCCCTGGTTTAGTCTTAAATAATCCTGGTTGAATCCTGGTCCAGTCTTAGGTCCAGTCCTGGTCCAGTCCCGGTCCAGAGCCCAGAGTGAAAGTCTCACCGTTGTACTTTAGTTGTAGGGAGTCGTGTATTTGCAGCAGGTTCTTGGGCTCTGTGCTTCTGGAGCTTGGTCTTCTGACTGGAGCCTGGAGTCTGAGCCGTGCCATGTCAAACACGTCCACCTGGGGGCGCTCTCTCTGTCTGCACAGGTACAAAAAGAATCAGAGTTTTGGCACTGATGAAGCTGGATGTGGAGCGTGCAGCGTTTAGAGATGTGTGAGGTGTGTGCGCAGAGCAGGAGGTGTAACAGAAAAAGGCTGACGTCACTTCACTTCACTGTCCCGTCTTTTCTTTTTGTTTGAGTGCACAGCTGTGAGAACACGTGCAGTGACAGGTGCGGCCCGTGTTTACCTGTCGCTAAGAGGAGACTCCAGGTCCCAGTCCCTGTCCTGTTGCAGACGTCCCTCCAGTCTCTTCTGTTCTGTCCTGAGCTGCCTCCTGAGAGCAGACAGCTCACTGAACACATCGTGGTGCTCTCCTGTAGATACACAGGTTTGGTCACATTTTTATTTGGCGTTTTTGCACCTTCAAGGCTCTCAAAGTGCAGGGATACACACACGTACAAAGATGAACTAAACTCTAATGAAGCTACTCGTATTACAACAAATGTGTATATTTTATTAGGTATTTTATTCAGAATGACAGTGAGTTTACAGGCCGTGTGAGAGGTCATCATCCAGTACATCCACTTATTATAACTAAAAAACAGATCAGATCGGTTCACCTGCTGCTCGGAGCTGGTTCCTCCGGGCAGGGACAGGGGGCGACTGGAGCCCAGACAGAGACCTCTCCTTTGGGACACAACAGAACAGTTAAAGCCCTCAGTGTGAATTAAACAGGCTGGGGTTAGATATTATTATTATTATTATTATTATTATTATTATTATTATTATTATTATTATACAGTAATAATAATAATAATAATATGTCTTACAGACAGAGGGGGGAGGGACTGCTGGCTCTCCACTGTGGGAGGTCTGGGGCTCACCGCAGACAGACCCAGTTTCTTCTGAAGAGTCGGAATCGGAGGAGACGGCTCTCTGCAAACCTGAACACAACGAGAGGGATGGATGGATAGATAGAGATACAGACAGAGACACTTTATTGATTCAGAGGGAAATTCAAGTTTAGCTGCAGCAACATTTACACTGCGCTTCTCCATCTCTCTGTGTCTCGTCAAAGGTCCCAGTCCAGTTTAACAGGAGGACTCAGGCTTGTCTCAGGATTTCACCAGTACAAATAGTAATTTTATAGATACGTGTCCCTCAAACCCTTCACACCAAGGACTCTTCCAAGATCTAAACCAGGTCTATAAATGGTCCCATTTTTGGTCTAAACTATGGATAAACCAGGTGTAACACTGAACTGCACCATAGCTACAGAAGTTCTAACCAAGAATTGACCCAAACAAGGACTAGAAAGTGGATCAAACTGACTCAAAATTAAAATTAAAAAATATATGTTAGAACTGTAGAACTGTAATTCATAATCTCACCTCTGTAACATGGAGCTGTCTCTCTCTCTCCTGTCGTCTCCTCAGGGCTTCACTCTCTCTCTCCTCCTCTTCTTTCTTCTTTCTCTCTGCTTCTCTTTTCCTCTCCTCCGCCAGCTGGATCAACTCTTCATTTTTGGCTTTTTGCTGTGATAGTACAAAAATACTATAATACAATATTGGTCACGTACACTCTTAAAACTGTTTCATTTAAAGCTGTACTATGCAACATTTCTGGTGGAGGGTGCGCTATTCGCTTGTCTCCATGGAGATGTTATTTCTTTGCCGTGAGTGTCATTTATGATAGCCATCACCATGGAGGGAAGCAGGCAGCACCACCAGACCAAGTTACAGCTCAGATCTGCATGTTTTTCCAGGTAATACTGCACAGTAACACCCACAATCGAATAAATGCAACAACATCTCCATGGAGAAGAAGATGGGGGTCCCTCAACCAGAAAAGTTCCAGAACGGACCTTTAAATTCAAACAATAATCACGAGGAATATAATAATCATAATCAGACTTGTTGTACCTCTTGTTCTTTGCGTCTCTTCCTCTCCTGCTCCTCTTCAAACTCCTTCTGTATTCTCTCCCTCTGTTCGGCCAGTCTCTTCTCCTCTTTCTCCTCCTCCAGGCGCATTCGCTCCCTCTCCTCCGCCTTCTTACGCATCTTCTCATCAATCTGGAAAACACATTATAACACAACATTTTATAAAAAAAAATAACATCAAAATTAAATACAGCCACACTAAATTCATAAATACAGCCGCAACCAACAATTATTTTAGTCGTCGAAAGGGTCTTCTGATTTAAAAATGAAATAAAAAGTCTTGTGTAGTCCAGTTAATTATCAAAATCTGATTACGGATATGATTTATGACAAGTCAGGGTTATTCCAGTTAATTGTTTCAGTCCAGTTCTTATAGTGGAGTTATCGTGTGCACCTGTAGTTTGAGAAAAGCCTTGTACTTGTCCTGCTCCTGAAGCTGCTGCTGTGAAGGTGGAGCCGAAAACACAGAACCTCGAGCGAACTGAGACTGGACATGAGTGAAACCTGAGAAAAAAAAAAGAGAGAAAAGGAGGTTAGACTGAAAATATATGAGACGATCAAGGGCTCAGCATCAAGAGGGTGAAAGGCATTTAAGTGCAATCATATAAAATACAATATTATTCAATGACTTATCCACTGTCAGATTATTTCTTTGGTTTGTTGGGTGATGTGTTTATTTAGTCCAAGTGTAACTGGATAAAATGGTTGCACAGTTTCCTGCAAAAAGGGTCAGTGTAATCCTTCATTCGTCCCTTGTTGACATTATTTATTACGATTTTATGCCGTTTTTAATTGTTTTATTTATTGTTTTATTCAGTGTGTTTTAATACTGTGGAACTTTGGGGATTCTGGACTCTGTTTTTGTGATCAAGATGTTTCAGCTTCCATCCAATCAATCTAAAACCGGAGTTACACAGAGCAGGATAAATTCCCAGTGCACCAAGCCAGTTCCATCAAACTGAAAACGGCTTCTGGATGGAGCAGAAATGTCTTGATTTCAAAAACAGAGTCCAGGTGACCACAGATGAAACCTTCTCTACACTGCGATAGGGTGTAAAGTGCATTTAGGTGTCACTGTTTACTGATAATGTAAAAAAAAGCCTAAAAAACCACAACAGTTCAAAAACCAAATAGAACGTTGCAATGACTTAGTACAACTACCGTATTTTCCGGACTATAAGCCGCTACTTTTTTCTCACACTTTGAACCCTGCGGCTTATGCAACGATGCGGCTCATATATGGACGGATTATTCGTCTATGAACACAGCGGATGCGCGCGCAGCTTGAGTGCAGAAAGCGCCGCTGTCTGTGCGGTGAACATGGGTTAGGGTTAGTTAGAACACTCGCTAGCGCTGTTGTCAGCACTAAAACAGTTTATCGCTGCGTGATAAAATAAGTTCTGCTGCTAAATGAACATTAGTGAGTGGGATACGTCTTAATGACCCGCATGTGTTAAATGCAGGTGAAGCGTAAATGACGAGACGAAACGTCTCAAACTTCAGTAGCTGGACATCCACTCATACATGATCGATACAACTAACCCCGACCCCCGGAGAGCCTGAAATCTGCTGAAATCCTACAAGACACTGACATGATACAAGACACTGACATGATCCCAGACAGGACAGCGGCTCTTTCTGCTCGAGACATGCGCTGTAGAGCGCCAAGTGACGGGCGCAAGAGCGAGACAGACAGGTGAAGAGATGATGTGCTGAGGAAGATGCTCGTTTGATTTTGTTTTGAACAGTTATTTTGTGCTTCATGCACACACCCTCCTCATGGAAAACATACGAAGAAATGCATATGATGCAGCTTTGAAGTTGACTGTCGAAGAAGGAAACAGAGCTGCTGCACATGAGCGCGGCATCGATGAGTCGAAGGTGAGACGTTGGCAACGGCAGCGTGACGAACTGACTCAATGCAAAAAGACGACAAAAGCTTTCAGAGGCAATACAAGCAGATGCTCGGAACTTGAAAACTTCTTGAAGACGTGGACACCTGCGGCTTATAGACAGGTGCGGCCTATATATGTACAAAAATAAAATTCTTTGAAAATTTAGTTGATGCGGCTTATATTCAGGTGCGCTCAATAGTCCGGAAATTACGGTACTATCCACAGTTTCAGAAAGATTAAAAAGTAGCACAGTGACCATAGAAATGAACAATTAAAAACAGTAGCATTAAGTTTTCCGTCTTTTGAACAATGAAAAGTCCTCAAAATGTCGTCGATAAACAGGAAGGAAGTGGTTGTTAATGTGTCTTAGATGGTGGTGATGGTTGGGGATAATTAAAGTGTCGTACCGTTGATTCTGTCACTAGTGTCTGGCTCACTGCACACAGAGACTGTACCATTGACCCTCTCGTTCGGGTCGGACTCGGGCCTCATCAGAGCGGCTCTCCTCTGCTCCGGGCGTCTGTACGCCTCCTCATTCAGTCTGTGCATCCGCTTCAGGTCCGCTGGAGAAATAAAACGAGAAACATTAGGAGAGGAGCAGAGACAGAGGAGCAGACAGGAGCAGAGACAGAGGAGCAGAGACAGAGGAGCAGAGACAGAGGAGCAGAGACAGAGGAGCAGAGACAGAGGAGAAGAGACAGAGGAGCAGAGACAGAGGAGCAGACAGGAGCAGAGACAGAGGGACAGAGACAGAGGAGCAGAGACAGAGGGACAGAGCCAGAGGGACAGAGACAGAGGAGCAGACAGGAGCAGAGACAGAGGAGAAGAGACAGAGGAGCAGACAGGAGCAGAGACAGAGGAGCAGAGACAGAGGAGCAGAGGAGCAGAGACAGAGGAGAAGAGACAGAGGAGAAGAGAGAGAGGAGCAGACAGGAGCAGAGACAGAGGAGCAGAGGAACAGAGGAGCAGAGGAGCAGAGGAGCAGAGACAGAGGAGCAGAGCCAGAGGAGCAGAGGAACAGAGGAGCAGAGACAGAGGAGCAGAGACAGAGGAGCAGAGACAGAGGGACAGAGACAGAGGAGCAGAGACAGAGGAGCAGAGCCAGAGGAGCAGAGGAACAGAGGAGCAGAGCCAGAGGAGCAGAGGAACAGAGGAGCAGAGACAGAGGAGCAGAGGAACAGAGGAGCAGAGACAGAGGAGCAGAGACAGAGGAGCAGAGGAACAGAGGAGCAGAGACAGAGGAGCAGAGACAGAGGAGCAGAGGAACAGAGGAGCAGAGCCAGAGGAACAGAGACAGAGGGGCAGAGACAGAGGAGCAGAGCCAGAGGAGCAGAGACAGAGGAGCAGAGACAGAGGAGCAGAGGAACAGAGGAGCAGAGACAGAGGAGCAGAGGAACAGAGGAGCAGAGACAGAGGAGCAGAGACAGAGGAGCAGAGACAGAGGAGCAGAGACAGAGGAGCAGAGGAACAGAGGAGCAGAGGAACAGAGGAGCAGAGACAGAGGAGAAGAGGAACAAACAGGAGCAGAGACAGAGGAGAAGAGACAGAGGAGCAGAGACAGAGGAGCAGAGACAGAGGAGCAGAGGAACAGAGGAGCAGAGGAACAGAGGAGCAGAGACAGAGGAGAAGAGGAACAAACAGGAGCAGAGACAGTGGGGCAGAGGAACAGAGGAGCAGGACCAAACAGGGTCCTAAAACCTGGACCAAACTAGAACCAAACTAGAACCAAACTAGGACCAAACCTGGACCAAACCAGGACTATACCAGGACCAAACCTGGACCAAACCTGGACCAAACCAGGACTATACCAGGACCAAACCAGGACCAAACCAGGACCCAAACCAGGACTAAACCAGGACCCAAACCAGGACTAAACCAGGACCCAAACTAGGACTAAACCCGGACCCAAACCAGGACCCAAACTAGGACTAAACCCGGACCCAAACCAGGACCAAACAAGGACTAAACCAGGACCAAACCAGGACTAAACCAAGACCAAACCAGGACTAAACCAGGACCCAAACCAGGACTAAACCCAGACCCAAACTAGGACCAAACAAGGACTAAACCAGGACCAAACCAGGACTAAAAGACTAAACATAGTGCTACATTTCAAAATTCCATGAACTCAAGTCTGGTAGTATAATTATTGTTACCTATAAGATCCCAGTACTGTCCCTGAGTGGGGCCCCTAGTTTAGTTCATAATGTGTGTGTAGAGTATATGAGTATAGTATTAGTATTAGTATATGTGCAGTATAATTGTATTACCTATAAGATTCCCGGTACTGTCCCTGAGCGGGGCCCCTAGTTTAGTTCATAATGTGTGTGTAGAGTATATGAGTATAGTATTAGTATTAGTATATGTGCAGTATAATTGTATTACCTATAAGATTCCCGGTACTGTCCCTGAGCGGGGCCCCTCCACCTCCTCGGCCCCAGGGCTCGTGTCTCCTCAGCTCTTCCTCCAGTTGAGCTTCGTGTCTCTGTCTCTCCTCCCGCTCCACACGCCTGCGCTCCTGCTGCTCCTGGATCTGAAACAACACGATAACAAAACAAAACAAACATGAACCATATTTACAACAAAACCTGCAACTGCACATGAACACAGAACACAGCACTTAAACAACTGATTTAATATTATTTCTATTTTGTGAGACAGTTTTTATTGAATTGGACATCACTGATTTTTAATGTCAGTTACTGCCCACGCTTTTATTTTTTTGCCCTCTCCCCATGTGTCAGTGAGTCATCGAAAAATCACTGTGGTGCAAAACATATAATTATTTATGAAAACAGTAATAATAAACAAAAGGACAGATCTCTCCCCTGCTGCTCCAGGCACAACAAAAACAAAAAAACACCAATCTCCTCCGTCAAGAACACGCACAGAAATAAAATTCAAATAATTTCCCTTGTGGAGCAATAAAGTTTGTCAAAGTCTAAGTCTAAATCTAAGAAATAGCTTTTAAAAAATCTATATATAATGTGAGTCGGCCTGTCAAGATAATTACGAAATTGATTTATCGTTCAACATGGGCTCTGTTCACGCTTACGTCACGAAACCAGAAGACGTCTGGAAACATGCGGATGACGTCTTCCCGCGGGTTCTGTTGGCAATAATAACTCTGTAGTATTAAGTATTAGTATTAGTATTTTTGGTAGTATTAAGTATTAGTATTTTTTGATAGTTTGTACGATCTCAGTTGAGCTGTAGCGGTTCAAATAACATCTATACTAGAACTAACTACTAACGCAAGGGTTTAATTTTGCCATTTATTTATTTATTCATTTATTGTTCTCTATATTTTTACTTTATAGTTGGAAATGGGTTTACTGGTATTAACCTGCTTCAGTGGTACAGTAGAAGTTTCAACATATCGTACTTTTAAAACTTGTTATCGTGAAAAGCCTAAAGATACAGTTGTATGAAAAAGTTCGGGCACCCTTGACAATTGCCATTATTTTCATTTATAAATCATTGGGTGTTTGGGTCCACAACGTCACTTTGATCTATGAAATAACTAATGGACACAGTCATATTTCAGCACTGAAATTAGGTTTAACAGTAATATGCAACAAAACAAAATTACACCGGTGCATAAATTTGGGCATCTTAACAGAAAAATCATATCAATATTTAGTAGAGCCTCCTTTTGCAAAAATAACAGCCTCTAGACCAGCAGTCCCCAACCTTTTTTGCCCCACGGACCGGTTTAATGTCAGACAATATTTTCAGGGACCGGCGTTTGAGGTGTGGCGGATAAATACAACAAAATAATATGATATGACCTGCATGAAAACTGTGGTATTTTCTAAACATAATAATAAACACGAATCCACTCTACCTGTTTGCTACTACAGCCGGTCGCCGCATATTACGCAGAGTGGGCTTGGTGCGTGGGAATCTCCTGTTGGGATAAATCCGTATTTTAAGTAGGACTCCTGATATTGTCTATTAAATGTAGCTTTCTTTTTCTTGGAAGTCGTAGGCTCCTCTTCTGTCTCCTGGCTGGGCCTTTTCCCCTTCGCAAAGAAACTTTCCAAAGACGTTTGTTTTTTACTCATTTTGCTCCTGGGTTTCATTTTAGCGGTAACCTGTCACGTGACCGAGAAGAGCGCCTTGACCTGCGTCAAGAGTGACATAGACGGATGTAACAGAGAATCGGGTAATTTTTCAAAATAAAACATCTTTCAGATTCTGAAATAAATAAAACGGAAGTATAAGTTATTTATTCTTTCTGTGCGGCCCGGTACCAAATGACCCACGGACCGGCCCGGGGGTTGGGGACCGCTGCTCTAGACGCTTCTTATAGTCACTAATGAGTGTCTGGATCCTGGATGAAGGAATACTGGACCATTCCTCCTTACAAAACGTCTCTAGTTCAGTGAGGTTTGATGGTTGTCGAGCACGGACAGCTTGCTTCAAATCATCCCACAGATTTTCAATGATAAAGTCCAGAACATTGTACTTGTTCCTCTGCATGAACGCCTGAGTAGATTTTGAGCAGTGTTATGTAATATTACTAAACTTAAAATCTGTGTCTGGAGTCAATTATTATGCAACCTCAGAGGGGTGCCTAAACTTTTACATACAACTGTAAATCCATCCTGAGATTAGATGATGCGTACAGATGTGTCCACTACAAGCTGTTATTTATGAGAAATGTATTAGAATATTAACTGAAATATTGTTTTCAGCTAGATTTACTTTAAGGTCGCCAAACACTACAGGATTTTTCAGTGTTAAACGATTTTTAAACGTACGACAAAAAGCGCACACCACAGACACAAGGAGAATCTTATGATATTTTAAATCTGTGATCGCAAAGACGTGATCGCAAAGATATGAAGATGTGAGTCTGTCTACAGTAAAACCACTCGCTTTGAGACTCTTAAACATCAAAAAAGTCCAAACTGTGTTATTATTATTTGTGAAATGTGGTGCAAAACTTCAGATCCATGATTTTTAAAGCTCAGAAGGTGGAGATAAAGTCCACAGGAAGTAGAGTCACTGTCACTAATCTGCAGCTTCACCTCGATCCGTCGCTGTGTGGATGTAACAGACACACGTGAGGAACCACTCTGGACTTTTGACTTTTAAAGAACGCAGAAAACTTAAAAATTCACAGAAGGGTTTTTGGACTGGGGTCATTATTTGCGGAGGAAAAAAATCTTTATTTATTCAGATTCTAAAGTTCACTTGCTGAGTCTCTGAGCTGTCACAATACTAAAATTTGTTTTCAATAGAATGCAATTATTTGTATAAAACTACAAAAACATGTCAGACGGGAAAGGCACAAACAGGCAGAAAAAGGGTTTGACTGGAGAAAAGTAAAACCACATTAACTATTTGGAGAACAGGGATAAAACCAGGACACTTCTACAGGGCTGAAGGACGCGTCTAAACCGTCTCTACATCTGGGAAACATCCGTGAAATACCTGGTCCAAAAGTGTGTTCAGATCTTCATTTGAAACTTCCTGTCAAAATAATACAAACCAAACCAAAGGTATAACATCTCCATAAAGACAAGCAGGTTTCCATCAGAAAGGTTCCACAGTGCCTCTTTAAACCCCCTGTGGGTACATAAGCGTGTTCATACCTGCTGTTTGAGGGCGTCTCTGTAGTTCAGGATTCTCTCTCGGGCTGATCTGGGTTTGTCTGAAGGAAACGGAGCCACACGGGAGTCCGCCGTGGTCACTTCAGGAGGAGGACTGAGGAAAAATAACAGGAAATGTGTTAAATAGATCCTATATTCTGCTAGAAAACATACTTTTTAACATTTCTAGTCATGTTATTTGTTATTTTGACAATGCAGAAGTAATTGTTTGAAATATTATAACACTGTGATTATAATTTTTGGTACAACCTGATCGTGAAGTTTTGTTTTCAAATAATCTGCATAATACCAGACATTTAATAATGACATGACGATTTACTCACTGTGGTGGAGGGTCGGGGAAGCTGCTCTCGCTGCGCTGGCTGTGAGGACTGTGGTTTCCATAGTGACTGGAGACAGCGCCCCCAGGAGGGACGTTCCAGTAAGGCACATGAACCCCACCAGGGACGGACAGATGGTTATCTGGGACAGAAGAGAGGAACAGTTTAATATGGAGAGGGTACACAGTCGTCAGGTGTAGCGTCAGGTGGATGGTCAGGTGTATGGTCAGGTGCAGGGTCAGGTGCAGGGTCAGGTGCAGGGTCAGGTGTATGGTCAGGTGTATGGTCAGGTGTATGGTCAGGTGTATGGTCAGGGTCAGGTGAATGGTCAGGTGAATGGTCAGGTGAATGGTCAGGTGAATGGTCAGGTGAATGGTCAGGTGGATGGTCAGGGTCAGGTGAATGGTCAGGTGAATGGTCAGGTGAATGGTCAGGTGTATGGTCAGGTGTATGGTCAGGTGTATGGTCAGGGTCAGGTGAATGGTCAGGTGGATGGTCAGGTGGATGGTCAGGTGTATGGTCAGGTGTATGGTCAGGGTCAGGTGAATGGTCAGGTGAATGGTCAGGTGAATGGTCAGGTGGATGGTCAGGTGTATGGTCAGGGTCAGGTGAATGGTCAGGTGAATGGTCAGGTGAATGGTCAGGTGAATGGTCAGGTGGATGGTCAGGGTCAGGTGAATGGTCAGGTGAATGGTCAGGTGTATGGTCAGGTGTATGGTCAGGGTCAGGTGAATGGTCAGGTGGATGGTCAGGTGGATGGTCAGGTGGATGGTCAGGTGCAGGGTCAGGTGCAGGGTCAGGTGGATGGTCAGGTGGATGGTCAGGTGTATGGTCAGGTGTATGGTCAGGGTCAGGTGAATGGTCAGGTGGATGGTCAGGTGGATGGTCAGGTGCAGGGTCAGGTGCAGGGTCAGGTGCAGGGTCAGGTGTATGGTCAGGTGTATGGTCAGGTGGATGGTCAGGTGGATGGTCAGGTGGATGGTCAGGGTCAGGTGAATGGTCAGGTGGATGGTCAGGTGGATGGTCAGGTGTAGCGTCAGGTGGATGGTCAGGTGTATGGTCAGGTGTATGGTCAGGTGTATGGTCAGGGTCAGGTGAATGGTCAGGTGGATGGTCAGGTGTATGGTCAGGTGTATGTTCAGGTGCAGTCGTCAGGTGCTGTCAGGTGCTGTCAGGTGCTGTCAGGTGCTGTCAGGTGCTGTCAGGAGCACTCACAGTACGGGGTCTGTGGTTCCAGAGGGTTCCTGCTGTAGTAGTGATGATGATGAAGAGCAGGAGGAGCTTCATAAGGAGGACTTCTGTAAACGTCTCCCAGAGTCGACGAAGGGGGAGGAGGATACAGAGAAATCCTACGATCAGAGAGTTTGGTTAGAACCTGTGATTACTACTACTTTACTACTACTTTACTCTATTTTACTCTTCACTTTACTCTTTACTTTACTCTACTTTACTCTATTTTACTCTTTACTTTACTCTTTACTTTACTCTACTCTACTTTACTTCACTCTATTTTACTCTACTTTACTCTTTACTTTACTCTTTACTTTACTCTTTACTTTACTCTTTACTTTACTCTTTACTTTACTCTTTACTTTACTCTACTTTACTTTACTCTATTTTACTCTTTACTCTACTACTTTATTCTTAAACAGGAATTACATTAATTTCAAAGGAGAAAAACGTGGCTGTTAAAATATTACATAAAGTCGGTTGATTTGTATAAAATGTTCATGTGACCAACAAAAGAACAGTGCCCCCTTTGTTTGGGAGGCTTTAAAACAGATCTGTGTCTGTATAAAACGTATTTACTGTAGAGGTCGGCTGCTCTATGCAAAATAATACAACAGGAAGGAAAAACAATATATTTAGACTATTTCCTGTCCATCTCGTGATTAGCACCAAGGTGGAAGATCAGCCTACTGTGTGTTGTGTGTTAAAGGTGCACTGTGTAACTTTTTGGCTGCTTGTTTCTATGAATATGTCATTCCTCTGCCTTGAATGTTCCACAGTGTGACATTAAACAGCTCTACTTTACATTTATTCAATCACAGGTGGTTTTAGAGCTCAAAAATACCTAGAAAAACAGACATTCTGACTGTGAGTGGGGTCGCCTCTCCACAGATCTGACCTGTAACTTGGTCTGTTTTGGTCTCGATGACAATAGAAAGGTTTAATGCCATACTGTGGAACATTCCTGACAAAGCAATAACATCTCAATGCAGAAAAGCACTGAGGAAACCTATCAGGCACAGGGAGAACATGCAACGACAGAGAGGCTCAAAGGTTTTTAACACAGAAACCCTGCATATTTACACTGATTTCTTCTCTCAAATGGAAAACACTCAACTTTGTGATGTCACGTGGTGATACAGGAAGTGCTCCACTGTGTTTTTAAACTCCACACACCTTCACTAGAATCATTTGCATCATTTTTGCCCTGGGAAAGCCGATCTCTACTGAACTAAAGGTAACAGAAACATAGCCATTAACTTGAAAACTACCACTTCATGACATCACGAGGTGGAACAGAGCGTTTTGAGCTTTGGAGATGTAGACAGACTAATAATAAAGAGTTACTCAAACATGTGAATGAAACAAAACTCAACTCCAGGTCTGTTTTTGAGGAAGAAAAGCCCACAACAGTGAGTTTTGTGTAATATAAATATGATATGAATTAAAGGTTCTATAAGTTTTTACCTGGGGGTGTCCACTGTTCTGGGGTACAGAGGTCCGTTTGGCTGGTTCACTGAGTAAAGCCCGCCTCCCCCCAGCCCCAGAGCTGAACTGTAATCCAGGACAGGACTCTGGAAGGCCACACGGGGGAGCTCTGGAGCTGGAGTCGCCTTATCCACCACGGTCTTCATATTCGCAGGAACAAGAGGGAAGTCTGTCTCTACGGCCGCTTCTTTCCTTCGCTGGAGACCAAACTGCCTGATCCGGTCCGGCTGGGAAACAAAAGAAAAAACGAGAACTGAGAATAAGAATGGAACAGAAGATGCAAAAAATTAGAAATATACTTTGAGTGAACTTCTGAACTCAATTTTCACAAACAATGATGACAAAACACAAGTTAGTAATGCTCAATTTCAGCTAAAAGCAAATAGGAGAATTGTCAAATGTTTCTTCCTATTGGTTTTTAAAGCTGCACTGTGTAACTTTTCTGGTAGAGGCGCCTGCCAGTTGTCTCCATGGATATGTTACTGCTCTGCCTGGAATGTTGCTTCTCCACAGATCTGACCTGTAACTTCGTCTCAATAAAGATAAACAGGTTCAGTACATTCCAAGGCATTTAACGGATCTGCACACCAGAAAAGTTACACACTGTACCTGACTAAGTTTTTCTGTATAATTTTTCTCAGATAAAAGCTTGAAAAATGCTGACCAAAGACTTCTAAATAGAGTAAATACGAATAAAGTGTATTACAGATAAAAAAAATACAAAAAGGATTGTTCCATTTGACATTGTAATGCCAAAGTCGTGTGATAAACGTCCTTTTATAAGTGTTCTGGAGTCTGATAACAATTAAAGGTCCTGTATTATGCAAAATTGACTCTTGTGAACTTTAAGCCGTGCTATAATGTTGTTACCTCCTCAAAAATATACCTGGAGATGCTCTGTTCCACCTTGTGATGTCATGAAGTGGTAGAGTTCAAGTTAACAAGCGTCTTTAACCTTTAGTTCAGTAGAAATTGGAAATTCCAGGGTATTATCCAGGTGATTCTAGTGAATGTGTTTGGAGTTTAAAAACACAGTGGGGCACGATTACCACATGACATCACAAGGTGGAACAGAACAGAGTGTGTTTTTCTCTGTTTGAGAGAAGAACTCAGCCTAAATCTGCAGGGTTTGTGTGTTAAACATGTGTGAATGAAACAAAACACAACTCCAGGTCTGTTTTTGACGAGGAAACATTAGAAAACAGATCAGAAAATACTGTCATATGGGCCCTTTAAGATTGTCAAATAAACGGCCCTACTAAGATTTAGTTTTGTCATATGTTCTAAAATTTTACTTACCGGTTTCTCTGGATCATTTGCTCCAGTGGCAGCAACTTTCAGCTCCAGTTCTCTCTCTCTGTAAAAAAAAAAAAAGATTAAAAGTTAAATTTGTTTGCTACAGCTGAGCAGCTTTTTTCTGTCACTTATTTTTTATTGTATATTTTGCTCAATAATAAGACAAAGACAAGTACAAAGAGTTTCTTCAATTAATTTTAACCAGTCCTCTAGCAAAGGTGGGTCTTTTCTGTAGATGATTTTTATATTTTTCCCACTGATTCCAAAAAAAAAAAAAAAAAAAAGAGAAATTCCTGGACCTTTTCTTGTTCCTGAGTTGTTCGGCGATCTGCTCCTGAAGCTCTTTCCTGTAGCGTTCCTTCTTCTTCTGTAAAACCTCCTCTGTGTTTACGGCTCCTGAAAAGTCAATAAAAATAAAAATATGAACTAACTAAATTGTGGATTTTCTAATTTCAAATATATTAGAATCTGTCTGGACAAGTACCGATGATGAGGCCAGTCGCAAACTCCTCGTCTCCGCGCCGTGTCGCCGCTTTAGATCGTCGTCCAAACTGGATGTCTCTCTTCTCCCTGATCACAACACAGACAAGTTTAAATCAGTAAACGTATAAGCAAATGAAGCTGAAATTGGTTGCATATTTAAAGCTGCACTATGTATCTTTTCTGGTGAGGGGCCCAATGTTCCACAGTTTGCCACTGATCTTATCCATCTTGCTTAAATTACTTAAAAATACTCTGTCTCGTGGCATCACCTCCTTGTATTCATGGGGATGGAGATTTTGTTGCTTTACCTGGAACGTTCCACTGTACAGCATTAAACACATCTATCTCCATGGAGACAAGGAGACCAAGTTACAAAGCAGGTGGCAGATCCTGTACCCTTGAGTCATTGCGATACAAGACCAGAATCTGAACTGCTAATCCAAGAACCCCATGTGTTTCAGAACATGTTTGTAGAAGCAACTTTTACACAGAATAAAACCCCATGGAGACACAGGGAGGGCATCTGACACACAAGGGAGGGCATCTGAGACACAAAAGAGGGCATCTGACACACAAGAGAGGGCATTTGACACACAGGGAGGGCATTTGACACACAGGGAGGGCATCTGACACAAGGGAGGGCATCTGACACACAAGAGAGGGCATCTGACACACACAGGAACATAATCTACAGGGTTAGCATCTTTCAGTCCATTACCAGTCAGTCTTATTGTCCCCACTCTTCACAGTGTTGTATTTCTGTCCTTCGATGCGTTTTGTTTCTTCTGGCTCCAGGTCGATGCAGCTCTCTGCTCTGTCCTGCGCACCAGCAGCAGGGGGCGCTCTCTCCTGCCCCCTGGTGTCCTCTGTGAGCGTGGCAGCGTCTCTCCGTGAAGGTGGGCGGACATTTGTGATGAGAGAAGGCTGTCGGACGAGAAGGTTTGGTTTGGAGCAGTTAGTGATTATTTAGACCTATAATTATTTACTGGTATTTTCTGAAATTGTTTGATTTTTACCTTAAAAAGCCTCGTGCCGTTGCAGAGGGACAGTGGCTCAGGTTCACTGATGTTTCCCTGTGTTTTCTGTAAAAAAAATGTTGAAAAATGTAAAATGAAAAAAAGTAAAATGCTGCGATTATTAGCCATAAACTGTAGGGAGTGTGACGTCATCCACAGAGATCATTTCCAGTCAAATGAAGCTCACCGGGGGTAGCAGTTACAGGGGCGAATTGGGGGCCAAGTTCCATATTAGGAAAAGGAATTGATTTACGGATAAAATAAGGAAATAAAAACCCCAGGATCGTGTAGAGCAGGTCAATACGAACATTTTAAGAACAAAATGAGGCTCACAGCAGCAGTTACAGAGAGAGGGGCGACAGTTTTTTCAATACAAAGTGAACTGGAGCCAAAGTCGATGGAGCCAGACACACACCCGTGCTCACTTCCTGTTTGGAACGCGGCGGTAGCGTGTTAGCTATGTCCATTTATATAGAGTCTAGACAATGTGAACGGATCAAGTCAAGTTAACAGTGCACCGTGTAACCTGTCTGCAGGAGGGTCAGTCATCTGTTTGTCTCCATGGAGATGTGTCTAGAATGTTCCACAGTATAACCATAAACTTCTGAATCTCCATGGAGACAAATTACAGATAGATTTGTGGAGAGGCAAGCCCTCTCACAGTAAGAATGGGTGTTTTCTGAAGATGTTTGAGCAAAAATAACAGCTGTAGTTTAATGCCATAATGTGGACAATTTAAACCAAAGCATCAACATCTCCATGGAGACACACAGGTTGCAGACCCCTCCAGAAAAGTTACACACTGCACCTTTAATGTGACATGAACAGACATAAAAAGATAATTGCAAAAATAAAAAGGTTTTGTTTTTGTCGGTCTACTGAATTAATCACAGTTATGAATTCAATAATAATAATAATTCATCCCCACTGCTGTCAGACTGTACAACTCCACTGTTTAACACTTACAATAACCTGTGCAATAACCTGTGCAATAACCAGTGCAATAACCTGTGCAATAGCCCGTGCAATAACCTGTAACCATGTCACCTCATCAGTAACCGCCTCCACTGTCCTCAGATTATATATTTATATATTTGTATATTTGTATTCTTTTACATATATATATTATATAAGAGATATGTTTTATTATATATTTACATTTCTTTCACTCCCTGTACATAAGAGCTACCTGATGTTGTAAATATGTTAATATTTATTGTGATTTTATTTTTTATTTACTTATTGTTCTGAGTGTTTGCACAATTTTTCACAACTTTTTGCACTATACTGTCCCCTGACTGTGAGCTTCTGTCACGAGTGAATTTCTCCTCTGTGAGATCAATAAAGTCTTATCTTATCTTATCTTATCTTATCTTATCTTATCTTATCTTATCTTATCTTATCTTATCTTATCTTATCTTAAATAATATTGACCTTCCCGGTTGGCGGCAGCTTGTTTAATTAAATGTTTTTTTTTGTTTGTTTGTTTGTTTGTTTTCTTTTTGTTTGCCAGTTGTAAAACAAGACCAAACTGAGGCATTACAAGTCTCAGATCAGTTTCCTACAGGAGACAACACAAGAGAACCTCAGTAAATACTTTATGACCAACTGCATGTGTCTGTCTGTTTTTCACCAAGACGATGGAAACAGACAAGAATTAACTACAACAGAGTTATGGAGTGAAAGAGAAAACTGGTGCAATGTTATAAAGGAAGGAGCAGAGGAGAGAGTCAGAGGAGCAGAGGAGCAGAGGAGAGGGTGATTGACAGCTCTGAAATTAAAGTCTAACAGACAAAGTTATGGTGTTAAAGAGAAATTTGGTGCAACGTTATACAGGAAAAGACAGAAGGAGGAGACCAAGAAATTGAGGAGAGGGTGAGATGGAGAAGAGGAGCAGAGGAGAGGGTCAGAGGAGCAGAGGAGAGGGTCAGAGGAGCAGGGGAGAAGGTCAGAGAAGCAGAGGAGAGGGTCAGAGGAGCAGGGGAGAAGGTCAGAGAAGCAGAGGAGAGGGTCAGAGGAGCAGAGGAGATGGTCAGAGTAGAAAAGGAGAGGGTCAGAGGAGCAGAGGAGATGGTCAGAGAAGCAGAGGAGAGGGTCAGAGGAGCAGAGGAGATGGTCAGAGTAGAAAAGGAGAGGGTCAGAGGAGCAGAGGAGAGGGTCAGAGGAGCAGGGGAGAAGGTCAGAGAAGCAGAGGAGAGGGTCAGAGGAGCAGAGGAGATGGTCAGAGAAGCAGAGGAGAGGGTCAGAGAAGCAGAGGAGAGGGTCAGAGAAGCAGAGGAGAGGGTCAGAGGAGCAGAGGAGATGGTCAGAGTAGAAAAGGAGAGGGTCAGAGGAGCAAAGGAGAGGGTCAGAGGAGCAGAGGAGATGGTCAGAGGAGCAGAGGAGAGGGTCAGAGGAGCAGAGGAGATGGTCAGAGGAGCAGAGGAGATGGTCAGAGGAGCAGAGGAGAGGGTCAGAGGAGCAGAGGAGATGGTCAGAGGAGCAGAGGAGAGGGTCAGAGGAGCAGAGGAGAGGGTCAGAGGAGCAGAGGAGAGGGTCAGAGGTGCAGAGGAGAGGGTCAGAGGAGCAGAGGAGAGGGTCAGAGGTGCAGAGGATGCAGAGGAGAGGGTGACTGACAGCTCTGAAATTAAAGCCCTAGTGCGGTGAAAAGATGTGGTCACATGATATTTCCGGCTCTGTGGTTGTGGAGGAACATGAACTCCTTTAAACATGAGACACTTAAACAGAAACTGACTCCAGTGTCGTGTTGAGTGGAAAAGTGAAATCCCCGTGTAATCCTTTAAAATGACCCAGGGACAAGTATGAGCAGGAGAGATGCTAACAGGATAAAACTGGTGATGGACTAAAGGACAAAAGCACTTCTAAAACTTCACTAAACCAGGACTAAACTAGGTCCAAACGAAGTCTAAACGAGGTCTAAACGAGATCTAAACCTGGACTAAACCAGGACTAAAACCAGATCCAAATAAAGTCTAAACGAGGTCTAAATCGGGACTAAACCAGAACTAAACCGGGACTGAACCAGGACTAAACCAGGACTAAAGCAGGTCTATATCTCCTGTGTTACCTGTGTGATGTAGTGTCTGTAGTCCATGCGGAGTTCTCGCTGTAGTTTCTGTTTCTTCTTCTCATACTCCAGACCCAGAGGCAGCCCCACATTCGACTCATCCTCTGAATAAACAAATATTAAAGTATAGTAAAATATTAAATAATAATTTATATTTTGTTAACAGATAAGGCAAAATGTCATCACATTTTATTGAGCTATCTATACTTTAGCAACCAAAATGTTATACAAATACATTTCTTACAACAACAACTAAAATATAAACTGCTGTCTTTGTAAGATTTCAAGATGTTGATTAAAATATGTTAAATATGAGTGAAATGGGAGCTCAGGGACTGTACCTTGTGCTTGTGTTTTTGGAGGGATGTTTTCTTTCACTGTGGTCCCGTAGGCTCTTTGGGGTCTGGACTGAAAAGAAAAGATTTAAAAAACACATGAGTTCAGAGACAGTACAATGTTTTCATGTATTTAATAATGTTTGAGTAGCTTATGTTGAAGGCAGTTTAATAAAGTGACGTGTAGATATAGTGAAATATAAATAAGTGTATAAGTCTAAGTGTCTGGCCACGTCTCAATTCTCTTTCCTCGCTTCCTCCTCCTTGATTCCTTTCCTCCATTTTTCATTTTTCAGCTGTCAATCAAATGTGTCATATTAAGTGTTGTCCAAAAAAAAAATCCACGGAGGGAAGGAGTAAACCTGAGGGAGGCTCCAGAGAAAAGAATCAAACTTTTTGGGTCTCAGTGAGGAGTTTATATCCTCTCTTCTCTCTCTTCTCCATTTCCTGCAGAATCGAGGAGAGGAATCAAGGAGAAGGAGGCGAGGAAAGAGAAATGAGACGTGGCCCTTGTGTAGATTTACCTTGAGCTCCATATAAGGCGGGTCGTGCTGTAAACCGGCTTTGTCTTCTGCCAATCGCGCTTTTCTCTCCCTGAGGAAGTTCTCCAGATCATCCTCCATCTCTGAGGACACAGGGTTTAGGGTCAGGGCCAGAAGAAAACCTGCAGAGAAACACGGGGCTATTAGTCACCGCAATGCTACACTTAACAATAAAATAAACTATAACAAATGATCAGTGTTTTCCATATAATCGGGGAGGCTGGGTTCAAGAAACTTCATGTTTATCTCCATATAACGTGTGGAGTTACAGTTTAAGTGTTTATTGCCTCTATTTAATCTTTAAGAAGTCTTTTTGCCCACATAGTTTTATTTTTTGTGTGATTTTGTGATGCAAATGTGTAGTTTTATTAGAGCCGAGGCCGTCCCTTGTCTCCTTTTCATTTAGTGGAATGTTCCACAGCATGGCATTACACTTACAGCTATACTTAGCATTCAATCCATTACAAGTGTTTTCCTTGCGCAAAAATCCCTTCAAAAACAGACCCAGAGGCAGCCCCACATTCGATTCATCCTCTGAATAAACAAATATTAAAGTATAGTAAAATATTAAACAATAATTTATATTTTGTTAACAGATAAGGCAAAATGTCATCACATTTTATTGAGCTATCTATACTTTAGCAACCAAAATGTTATACAAATACATTTCTTACAACAACAACTAAAATATAAACTGCTGTCTTTGTAAGTTTTCAAGATGTTGATAAAAATATGAATACAAAATTTCCAAAAAAAAATTTACAAAAAAAATCCCTTCAAAAACAGATCAGGTGTACAATCATTAAATTATATACATGTCAAGTTCTTGTTGAGGTTTGTTAAGTGTTTATTTAAATTGAACATTTCTTACTGCAAATGTCCGTGAAAACCACTTGGAGATACAGTATCTCGTGTGACAGAATCAGCTGCATTTTTTGTTGATTTTCTATCTCAATATTTCCATGAGTTTTGTGTCATTTGGTAGTGTCCGTAGACAATGACTTTAGAAATGTATATATTTTTTAACTTAATAGATAATTTTACCACATTTTTCAAAAACATTAGAAGTGAGGAGAGTTGTGATCAAGCAGTCATTTCTCAAATTTAATATTACCCTCCTCGGCTACAGAAAAATGATTGTGATTTGGTTTTGGTTTTCGCTTGTACCTCAGTTAGTTGCTCCAAAAACAACAGATCCTGGGGGAAAATAACAAATTTTATGGAATTTTTTTTTTTCAGTATCACAAATAATTGAATAATTAAATAATAAAATTAAAAAAAAGTTAAATAATTGTTTCTTTGGTAAAGTATTCTGTATTCAAATGTAGTGTCCGTAGACAAAAGACGGTACCCCATTTTAGCAACCGATGAGAAATTTACTGTGCTTTGATGTTTTGGATTTAAGTACCAGAAATATTGATCTGAACGAATACTTTTGAAAAAACAATTCTTGAAAACTGTAATTTTGGTTATGTGAAGCAAAAATAGGCGATTCCTGCTGTGAGCGGGCTCGCCTCTCCACAGATCTGATCTATAACCCCACCTGCTGTCATCACTTGCTTGTTTCCATGGTGATCGATGCGTTTAATGCCTTACAGCGTAACATAGCAGGCAAATCCATAACATCTCCATAGAGACAAGCAGATGAGCAGATGAGAAATGTTACACAGTACAGCTTTAACAGGTAGTTCTAGAAAAGTCTCTAAGGGGTTTACAGTTTGCCCCACTTACCCAAATAGACAACTATAACACAGAACCCTTTTTGCAATTTAATAATGGAAATACAACTACAAAATGACATTATATTTAAGTAAAAAGCCTAATTTGACCTAAAAAGATCCGGTTTATCGGCGCTTCTGTTGCTTTAGTCCCTGTTGTCAGGCAACTGCAGCTTCCACACGAGCTAAATGCTAATTCCAGGTTTAATGTAGCAGGAATATTAAGCGTGTCTTAAAATAGATTGCTTTCTTCGCGTTATAATTATGTGAAACTGCTGTAAAATGCCTTTAGATGTGTAAATTTACTCGTATTTAGCGACATTTGGGGGCTAAGTAGCTTCCACAGACGTAAACCTACAGCAAAGCCACGTTACAATTCCGCTATTTTAGCCCAAATCGTGAAAGCAAAACTAGAATACGGATAATTAGCTAAAAGCGTTGTGTGTATAATATAAAATAAAGTTAAAATGAACGTACCATGGATTAAAAAGGCTACGGAGGCTCTGGTAGTTGCAAATACTGGAACTGGAAATATTTTGTTGTAAATTTTGACGGCGACAAAAAAGAAAGCACAGAAATCACTTCCGGTTTGTCAAATTAAAAGCGTTTCTTTGCATTTTTGGCAACGCAAAAATGCAAAGAAACGCCCAAGATATTGGGCTATTTAATATAAAAAGCATTCTAGCTTTAATAATATATATTTAGGAGTTAATATAATATAAATTGTGAGTTTATTTGAGTAGTTGTGCGTTTGAAGGTTCTTATTTTGAAGGCAGATTGTACAGTTTCCGTTGTTGTGGCTCGCTTGATGTTTTCTCTCGCAGTTGTAGTGATTGAACCCTCCCCTTTTGAGGCCCCAAACTTTAGCAACACACTGCATTCATTCACTCTTAAAAGTACTTTTTTTTTTCTTTTCTTTCTTCTTTCAAAGAAAAAAAAAAAAAAAAAAAAAATCACCTTAGCGACGCAAAATTGAACGACGTCACGCTGCATCAGTTACCATGGTGACGCAACTAATTTCACAGATTACCAAAAAATACCTAATAAGTTTTAATGTTAGATACAAAATGCATTTATACCCCACCACCACCCATTATATATTATCTGACAGTTTGGACTGCTCCCTGCGGTCTTCCTCAGGGTCACGTGATGTTGCTGTGATGTGTCCAGGTCAGCTGGTTTAAACAGGTTTTGGTGCTGGAGGCAGGACGACAGCGCCACCTGCAGTCCGACTTCCTCAGGACAGTATCCCAGGTGTGTGAGAGTAAAAAAGCCCCCTCGTCCCGGTTTATAGTCCCATGGGCACTTTTCCGTATTTCGATTGCCTCTTTAATCTGTATAAATCAGCTGACCTGGACACGTCACAGCAACATCACGTGACGACTCTGAGGAAGACCACAGGGAGCAGTCCAAACTGTCAGAAAACAAACTCTTGGTCTGAAAAAAGAACCTAATAACATAAATTATCGGAAATATGCTTTTGTTGAAAGGAAATGCTCTTAAATGTAATGACTCACTGAAAATATAATGTAATGTTATAATGTTATACGTCTGTCAAACGCTTTTTTTTTCATATTATTGCTTTGTTTGGAATGTTTCGCAATATGGCATTAAACAGTTATATCTTCATGGCGACCAAACCAGACCAAGTTACAGGTCAGATCTGTGGAAAGGCGACCCCGCTCACAGTCAGAATGTGTTTTTCTAGGTATTTTTGAGCTCTAAAACCACCTGTAATTGAATAAATGTAAAGTAGAGCTGTTTAATGTCACACTGTGGGACATTCCAGGCAGAGCAATTACGTATCCATAGAAACAAGCAGGTGACGGACCCCTAACCTAAAAGTTACATAGTGCACCTTAAACAAAAGAAGGTGTTGTCGTGTATTTTAATTTGACTAATCATATCATAATTGTCTTGCACCTTAGACAGGCTTAAGATTTTGGCCTTTTTTACATTGGTTGCTAGGTAACAACTGTAATTACCTATATATATATGTCACATCTAATGCCTTTGTCCAACCAGGGAGTAAAATAATAAACTGTATCAGAATGTAAAACAAAACAAACAAAAAAACAGACAAAACTTGGTCAAATTTTTAGTGAAATCTTAAATATAATTATGTTTTCTATGTCTGAATTGAAAAAAAAAGTACTAGTATAGTGAAAAAAAAAGTACTCTATTGTTCAC
The DNA here is from genome assembly GCA_029959045.1 of Taenioides sp. WSHXM2023. Lineage (NCBI taxonomy): Eukaryota > Metazoa > Chordata > Actinopteri > Gobiiformes > Gobiidae > Taenioides > Taenioides sp. WSHXM2023. Next base: position 2,272,150 of record CM057100.1, read on the forward strand.
AGGTTAAAGATTTGATTTGAATTGTGGTAATAACTTTGATTTTTGATTGATAAAGAAATTCAAAATCAAACCATATTTTACTGTGGCAAACAAAAAAAGCGGAATTTCAAAATGAGAAATCTGAAAACCTTGGTAATTTATAAGTTTTGTATGAACAGTCAGCCATTATCAGAAAATACTCAGAAAATGTCAATCGCTATGGCAACGGTCCTAGATTCACATCATTTTGAAACCCGTGGATACAGACAGAAGAGGAAGTAAGGCCTTTATCTGTGGATGTGCGCCTTTAAAATGCTTTCTTGGGTTGTTTCCATGGCGATGTTCAGGCGTGTACCACAAAAAAACCTTGGTAATTTATACGTTTTGTATGAACAGTCAGCCATTATAATTGTCTTTCCGTTCACTTCAATCCTCAGAAACCCCTGGGCTTATATAAAAAAAAATCCCAAACAGAGTCCATTTTTGTTGCAACAGTTTATTGCTTATATAAACGTTTCTAAACAATTTTCGGTAAAAATAAAATCTATCAAACAATCATAAATAAATCACACGACTTTCACATGACAGAATATTGCACAATGATACGCCTTTGAACGAGAATCACAGAATACAGCTCCAACCAGGAGGGGGCGCCCGCGAGACGGCCCCACCGGAAATAAAGCTCCCATATCAGGCTTTTCAACGTTATGAATCAGTTTTATGTGTATTCCCCGTAGATTTAAAGACGCACTGTGTAACTTTTTATGTGTATTCCACATAGATTTAAAGACGCGCTGTTTAACTTTTCAGGTGGAGGGTTTGCAGCTGCTCGTTTCCATGGAGATATTACACAGATCTATAATAAGAATTGAATTTAAACTTATACTTCCATGAGATTATATTATTTTCCCTGGAATGTTCCACAATATAACATATTTATTTTATTTCTCTGTCTCTATGGAGATGGTATTAGTTTAGACAAGTCAGTGGCGCCAAAAGGCCATGTTACAGGCGAGATCTGTGGAAAGGCGAGCTTGCTGACATTAAGAATTCACAGTTTACGAGGTATTTTTGAACAGTAAACACACCTGTAATGGAATAAATGCAAAACGATTACGCTAAATGTCGAGCTACGAAACATTCCAGGCAAAGCAATGGAGAAAGCAGGTAGCTGCCACCAGAAAAGTTACACAGTGAACCTTTAATTCATGCAAAAGCAGACAGACTCCCCCAGGAGGTAATAATTAATAATTTCAAGACGGTTTGTAGCAGTTTGGCTTTTAACACTTATTTGAGCGACATTCTGAGGACTTTTCACTATTCAAAAGATATATTTTTTTGTTTTTGTTAATTGCTGTGGTGACAGTCTTAATTTTATTTTATTTTTAATCATTCTGAAACCCTGGGATGGATTAGGTGAGTGGCTTTTGAAATTGCCTATTAGCAGAAAGGCTACTGTAAACACAATAACAAAAAGAAAAGTCCAGTGAAGGTGATTTTAAAAAGCAGAGGAACGCGTCTTAGTTTGAATTGTCGATAAAGAACGTGACATTTGACTGAAAACAAATTGAGGAAACAACAGTATTCATTGTAAAAATAAAAAATAAAAGGCATTTTCAGCAGAATATGGGAGCTTTAAGTTAAGTTATAGACCGAGTCGTTTTGGAAAGGCAATTTAAAGGCCCTGTACCAGACTCTTCCACGTATTTCAAAACAATGTGTCTCTCCCCAGTACAGATTTATTGTATAAGCAGCTCTTGAGGTCAAAATAAGTCCACTGTGTTCTGTCTGCATCTAATTATGTGCTCTGTTAGCATGCTAGTTGTTCTTAACATTACCGTGACGACAAAACTCCGCTCTGTGTCTCTAAAAGTTGTGAAAAGCTCTTATAAACTCGTCAAAGCGGTTAATTCGGATGCTCTGAATGCATAAGGGAAGTGAGGCATAACTTTGGACCACTGCAAACTGTTGAAAATGTTCTAGTTCTGTTTGTTTTTCACGTTTTTAAAGACAGTAAAAATCAGGTACAGCGCCCTTAACCGTTTGTGGTTGAGTTGATGTGGTGCTACAAGAGAAAAAGGTAGAAGTGATTTTTTAATGAAGTTTAAAGTTTGTTCCGGTGAAGAAACCACAAGAAACCAGAGTAAAAGCACCGATCACGGACTAATATCTGTGATTCCTCGCATTCACGCATACGTTTTGGTGCATTATCTCCGGTATTGAAACTCTGCATTGACGTCACGCTGGGGGTGTTCTACGTGTGTGTGTATTGCCTGAATGTTGAGAAGTTAACGTGGCGACACAATGCAATTAGCAAACGCTGACAAAAAGTTTCAAGATCATCTGAAAACGTGACAAAAATGGAAAATTGATTGAAATAATGCGATTTGAGGAGCCTGTGATCAGTCCGAGCGTTCATGGACCCGTTTAGGAGTTTAATTTTCAACAAAAAGGTGAGAGCGACTAATGTTATTTGAAAATTTAACAGTTTAACTTGTTTAACAGCACAAGTCAGCTCTCTCTGTGGTCAGATTGTGTTAAAATAAAGCTCTGATTAAAGTCTAATTTGAATAACAGAGCTTCAGACAGAGCAGTGCCTACAGTTAGCGTCACACCCCCAGGGAATGCTGATGACGTCAGCTGCAAAGTGTCAATATTCATGGGCTTCACTGTCCAGTTCTGTGTAACATTCCGAGGACTTTTTCCCCATTCAAAATATCTAATATTTTGTTTTAAACGTCAATCGCTATGGCAACGGTCCCAGATCCTCCTCGTTCCGAATCCCGTGGATGGAGAGAAGAGGAGGAGGAGGAGAGGGTGAGGCGCGTGTCGGGATGTGCGCCTTTAAAATGGTTTCTTGGGTTGTGTTTCCATGGCGATGTTCAGGTCTGTACCACAAAAGTAATGCCCTGTTTTGTCATTTTTCATGAGCAGAATTGGACCATAGCTCTGCCTTCTCTTCTCCTCTCCTCTTTCTTTCTTTCTTTCTTTCTTTTTTCCTTTCTCTTTTTCTCTGTTTGCGGAGGGTTCGGTCCTGAACAGTCGTGGCAGTTTGATTGGTCGCTACAGAAAGGCCTAAACTCCAGGTCCAGATTCCGGTCCGTGTTTTGGTCCATATTCTGGTTAAATAGTCCGGTTCAGACCCCGGTCCCGGACTCCAGACTCCGGTTCAGACCCTGGTTCCAGACTCCGGTTCAGACCCCGGTCCCAGACTCCGGTTCAGACCCCGGTCCCAGACTCCGGTTCAGACCCCGGTCCCAGACTCCGGTTCCGACCCCGGTCCCAGACTCCGGTTCCGACCCTGGTCCCAGACTCCGGTCCAGACCCCTGTCCCAGACTCAGATACTGTCCACCTCTGCACTGAGCTCAGGGCACAGCTCCTTCAGTAACATTTCCATCATCACCTGAAACAGACAAAAAGACGTCAACAATATGAGAAATATGAGAAATGTCCAAATCCAATCTGAAACTGCCTGGTTCTGGTTCAATAATTTGCAAACTCAAAGTGCAAGTCCATGAGAGGAGATGAGCTACAAAGCTCACTTCCTTCCTGAGTGTTTTCCGTCTGAGAGAAGAACTCGGTCTAAATCTGCAGGGTTTGTGAATGGCCACGTTTACATGATGACGTTTAATTTCGAATTAATTGCTCTGAATTAAATAGTTCGGAATTAAAATATTCTCCTTTGACTTTACATGGAAATAATAATTCTGAATTGAGGTTTACATGGAAAACACGTTAAATCGTCTTTATTTAATTCCGCTCATCGTCTGGAGGTGGGGAAGGGTTCTGATTGGACAGGGACACGAACGGATTTACGTCGACCTGAAGAAAAGTCACACTTCAGCTGCTACCGGCTTTTTGTCATCTCGGTTTGTCGTTACGCCGCGGACACAAACATGATCCAAACTTTTTCCACAGTCGTTCCGATGATAATGAAGCAGCAGCTGGAGAATTCTATCCTCACACTTTACGAGCATGTGCCGAACGACCGGAATTATTTTTAAGAACAATAAACGTTTACAGGATCGGGGAATAAATTAATTTGGCTTTAAAATCAGAATAAATCACCCACTTACTTCGGAATTCAGTTTAATTCCAAATAATCATTTTCATAAAGTGAGAAGAATGAAGTTTTTACATGGTCTTTTTAAAGTGGAATTAATTTTTATTCAGAATTAAATTATTTTTATTCGGAATTAAAGCTCTCATCTAAACGTGGCAAATGAAACAAAACACAACTCCAGGTTTGTCTGTGATGAGAAAAATTATAACAGAAACTAGAAAATGGCCTAATCTGGACTCTAAACATTATTACTGGCTCGTTAACAGTGAGAACTTTCTAGATTCACAAGGAAAGCAGGAAGTCCTCCGTGCTGAAACTGATACTTGTGAATACTTTTGGAGCTGTAGTAAAATCACAAACTGAGAGCTGTTGTTCTTACGTAGAGCAGGTGTTTGTTGGCACTGGCCTCCTGCAGGGCGTTAAAGATCTTTATGATCCCGTATCGAGCGTTCTGCTGACCCACCAGGTTTGCTAAAGCGTCTGGAGGAAGAGGAAAACAAAGTGAAAAGAGCGTTAGAGGGAGTTATACAGAGAGATGTGACTGCTCCTGGAATATTCCACAGTATGGCATTAAACCACGACGTCACAGAAAGAATGTTTGTTTCCGGGGGACTTTTGAGCAGTACAAACACCTGTAATTGAATGAAGACCACAGGAACATAACAGGCAAAGCAAAAACACAAGACAATCACGGAGAAGACTTCCGAAACAATCTGAACAATCGTTTTTGGAGGTCAGTATTTATCGTGGGTACATTCTCTTCATAGTAGTGGGAAACGTTTTGTGATTTGAGCAATAAAAGGTTGAATAAATAACTTCTATTCTGCTATTTCTTTATTCCAGTTCATGTTTTAACTGTATTATATACATTTAGGATCGTTTTTGGGGAATCATTTTTGTGGCAGTGCTATACATTTGTTTCCATGTCATTGTTAATCGTTTATATTTTTATAATTACCGTAATTTCCGGACTATTGAGTGCACCTGAATACAAGCTACATTACACTACACTAAATTTTAAAAGATTTTATTTTTTTTTTACATATATAGGCCACGCCTGTCTATAATCTGCAGGTGTCCAGGTCTTCAAGAACATTTCCAAGTTTGGACCATCTGCGTTTATTGCCTCTGAAAGCTTTTGTCGTCTTTTGTCATTGAGTCTGTTCGTCACGCTGCAGTCGCCAACGTCTCACCATCGACTCACGTGCAGCAGCTCTATTTCCTTCTTCGACAGTCAGATCGATTGCCTTTAACTTAAAAGCTGCTTCATGTGCATTTCTTTGTGTGTTTTCCATGAGGAGGGTGTGTGCATGAAGCACAAAATAACTGTTCAAAACACAATCAAATAAGCATCTTCCTCGGCGCATCATCTCTTCACCTGTCTGTCTTCACCTGTCTGTCTTCACATGTCTGTCTCGCTCTTGCACCCCCGTCACTTCACGCTCTATTGCGCATGTCTCCTGCAGAAAGAGCCGCTGTACTGTCTAGTACTATGTCAGTGTCACGTAGGATTTCAGGCTCTCCTGGGGGCGGGGATAGGTGTATTGATCAGGTATGAGCGGATGTCCTGGGGGCGGGGCTAGGTGTATCAATCAGGTATGAGCGGATGTCCTGGGGGCGGGGCTAGGTGTATCGATCAGGTATGAGCGGATGTCCTGGGGGCGGGGCTAGGTGTAGCGATCAGGTATGAGTGGATGTTCGGCTACTGAAGTTTGAGACGTTTCTTCTCGTCATTTACGCCTCACCTGATTTAACACATACGGGTCATTAAGGCGTATCCCACTCACTAATGTTCATTTAGCATCAGAACTTATTTTATCACACGGTGTTAAACTGCTTTAGTGCCGACGACATCGCTTGTTAATGTTGCAACTTCATGTTCACCGCGCAGACAGCGGCGTTTTCTGCACTCAGGCTGCGCTCACATCCGCTGTGATGATAAACAAATAATCCACATTGTCGTTTAAGCCACAGGGTTCGAAGTGTGAGAAAAAAGTAGTGGCTTATAGTCCGGAAATTACAGTATAGTACTTTAAATTTTGTCACGACAGGCGTAATAGCAGAGCCTCCACCAGGAACATACTGCACTCGGCTCTTGAAGCAGACGTGCGACTCTATTCCAGTCTCACATCCGTCTCTTTCAGCTGGTGAGTACCTGGGATATTGTCCAGTAGTTTCTGCTGAGCCCTCTCCTTTGTCTCGTTCCGTTCCAATTCTGTTCGGACTTTGATGTGCGGCGCTAAATTTCCGTTCGGCCAAAACGTGTCCCTGAACACACCAATGTAACACACCAACATCTGCTCCGAGAAAATCCAGTTTACAGTGTCCCGGATCTGCCTGTGAACACAACACCACAAGAGGAGACGCATTTAGACAAAAAGAAATCAAATCTATCACACAAAATTGACTCTTGAGAGCTTTAAATCATGTTATAATGTTGTTACCTCCTCAAAAACAGACTTTGAGTTGTGTTTTGTTTCATTCACACACGTTTGAGTAATCCTTTATTACTAATCTGTCTACATCTCCAAAGCTCAAAATACTCTGTTCCACCTTGTGATGTCATATAATGGTAGTTTTAAAGTTAACAGCTCCTTTTACTTTTACCTTTTGTTTCCTGTTTGAGAGAAAAACTCAGCCTAAATCTGCAGGGTTTGTGTGTTAAACATGTGTTTTGTTGAGGAAACTACATTATAATGTTTATGCATAGTAGAAATATAAACTCACTTGTTGATGGTGCGTCCGAACGTCACCTGGACTAGTGCAATAAGTGTTTTCCTCACCCACTTAAACACTAAAGAGAAAGATACAGAACATGGGAGTGAATATAACATAAAATGGTGTCACAGTTTGATTTCAAATTATGTAAAAGTGGTAAAATCTGCTTCTTACTTCCTCTGAGTTCAAATATCTCTCCTATCAGAGTGAAACAGGGCTCGGCCAGCGCGTCCCTCCTCCCGTCAGGCTCCTCTCCGTAATCTGAGAAGTCACTGTCATCGTCTCCATCCTCCTAAAGAAACAAAACAAATGAAAAATGACAAAATATTCCGTGTTCTGACTAATTACCTGGCCTATCCACATGAAGCAAAAACTGGCACAAAGTTCAACGCCTTCTCTGTCAGGAGAAATAAACTAATGTCAAATTATTATCAAGGAAAAAAAAGGATAATTCTCAGTTGAAAGCATTTTAAGCGTCAAAATTCATATAGCAACTTTATGGATCCAAAGACTAAAGAAAAAAGTTCAAAGTTAAATGCATTTATATATTTGATTAGGACAGTGCATGTATTTGTGGGTTTTCTGTCTAGAGAGTCGGTTTCACAAGAAAAAGAAAAAGAAAATGTGAATATATAATAATATAAATATCTATGAATATAAATAATAATAATATACAGAAGTATAAAGGTTCCTGCCCTCTATAGATCTTTAACAGAAGTCATAATTTCAGATAAAGTGAACATGTTTTGATGGTGTCGAGTACAGACTGTAGTGTTGTTGTTTACATCTGTGTGGGAGAAGAAGTCCCCGGGAAATCTCTCCAGGAATGACGCCAAAGAAAAGGAGGATTTCTTCTGAATGGACATGACCTGAAAAACAAACGAGAGGAAAAACTGATGTGACGATATAACAGAATGTATTTGACTGAGGTTTATTAGATTGTAGTGTAATTTTAAAAAGTGTCATAAAGATACTATAATAAAAGCAGGTCAGTTAGTGAGGTCCAGAGCCAGAGAGTTCACTTAACAAGCAATTTATTTAGAATAAAATCTTTAAATATATACATTTTAATTAAAAATACCATTGATTTAATTCAAAATAATAAAAAAAACCTCTTCTAAATAGAGTAAAACAATAGTAATGTTTGTGTTTACCTTGAGGTGCTCTGGAGAGGGGCTGAGAAACGCATAGAGAGCTTCAGACTGGCACAACCGCTCATCTGTCAGCAGACGCTACAGAACACAGATGACACCAGCAGGGGGCAGTGTCAGATAACAGGACAATACTACAGCCTGAGGAGAAGGTTTACGTTTATTATAATATTACCTGGAGAAAGGCATTGAGCTGAGTTTTGCTCTTCTCTAAAAACTTTTGGTCGATGGATTTGAAGGGAAGTTTACTTAAGGACGGCAACTGGAGTTTCTTTAATGATGGAAAGCACTGGAAAACATAACAAAATAAGACGATTTAATTACCTGTACCTTTTATATTCTCTCCGTCCTCCGTATTAGATCTTATATTGCGTTTATATTGCGCACAGTAGTTTTACCTCGGTGAGTTTTCTGTGTAGAATCTGAAACTCGGTGAGTTTTCTCTGGACGGTCCATCTGCTGTTGTTGGACTCGTCTCCTTCGGTCAGACTCACACAGACGCTGTAACAGGCCACAGTCTCTCCTCCCTCCTCTGCAGCCTAGAAACACAAACACAGAGACAATATTACAATCATTAATATGAAACTGGTCCTGTTGTGTAATTATCCATATTCTGAACGAAATAATAAACATGTCCATTCTATTTCATCCAGTTGCATAAACAGACAGTGTATTGAAAATCTAAATATTGCCTTGTGCTTGTGTCTGCGCTACAGTTATAATCTATTACATTTGTGGATCATTATGTTATAATTTGGACATTTTAAATCACAATATTCATCTAAAACAACGTAATAAAAGAAACAAGCCCGCTGACTTCTGCGTTAGAAAACTGTGGTGGCCAATGGGAGATCCAAATACAACTTCAGGCGAGTAAAAGTAAAAGTCCATTTTGCTGAATAAGTCTGATTTAAATAAATGTTTTAAGACACAGGCACATTAATCCAAGAGTTGATGTTTTGCCTCATCTCACTGCCATTGAGTCCTTGGGCAAGACACCACCATAACGTAGCCTATATATGAAAAAGTTAAGCTTGTAATCAATATTTCAGAGTGACAGAACCAGGGTCGAGACAGAGAGCTCGTCTCACACCGCACGATGTGACTGAGTAATGTGGAGTATTTAGATCTTGATCTGAGCTTCACGCTGCAGCACACGAGGCCAGAGATTTAACCAGAAAATTTGAGGCTAAAAATGAAACACACACACACAGACACAGACACACAACCCTAACCTGGAAGAAGACACATTTTTATCTGTAGCGCTCAGAGCTGAAGAATCGATCGGGTAAATGGCGGAATGTTAAAGGTTCTATATTGCACAACATGGATTCTTGTGAGCTTTAAGTCATGTTATAATGTTGTTACCTCCAACACAACTCCAGGTCTGTTTGTGATGAGGAAAATATTACAACATAGATCAGAAAACAGCGTAATATGGACCCTTCAAGTCACCTGTGGATTTTAGCTCAAAAGCAGCAGCGAGAGGTTCAAGATGGACCCTCATGAGTTTGTTTCAGCAGAGTCCATCTCACTGAGGTGAAGTCATGACCGCTCAGGTATTTAAAACCTGCTCCACAGATAAGAGCTTTGTTTATCTCAGTCCTGAAACGTGCAGCGCCAGACCTACCTCTGTGTTGGTGATGGAGTTATGTTCTGACCTCTGCGTTGGTGTTATGTTCTGACCTCTGCGTTGGTGTTGGTGATGGAGTTATGTTCTGACCTCTGCGTTGGAGTTGGTGATGGAGTTATGTTCTGACCTCTGCGTTGGTGATGGAGTTATGTTCTGACGTCTGCATTGGTGTTATGTTCTGACCTCTGCGTTGGTGTTGGTGATGGAGTTATGTTCTGACCTCTGCGTTGGTGATGGAGTTATGTTCTGACCTCTGCGTTGGTGTTATGTTCTGACCTCTGTGTTGGTGATGGAGTTATGTTCTGACCTCTGTGTTGGTGATGGAGTTATGTTCTGACCTCTGTGTTGGTGATGGAGTTATGTTCTGACCTCTGCGTTGGTGATGGAGTTATGTTCTGACCTCTGCGTTGGTGTTATGTTCTGACCTCTGCGTTGGTGATGGAGTTGTGTTCTGACCTCTGCGTTGGTGTTATGTTCTGACCTCTGCGTTGGTGTTATGTTCTGACCTCTGCGTTGCTGTTATGTTCTGACCTCTGCGTTGGTGATGGAGTTGTGTTCTGACCTCTGTGTTGGTGATGGAGTTGTGTTCTGACCTCTGCGTTGGTGATGGAGTTATGTTCTGACCTCTGCGTTGGTGATGGAGTTATGTTCTGACCTCTGCGTTGGTGATGGTGGCTCTCCAGTGGCCCAGGTTCTCACACCACCAGTCTGTGCGGCTGATGTGCTGCTGAAGTTCACTGTGCTCCTTCTCCATGGCCCCAATCTCCTCCTTTAGTTTAGTCACGATCTGAAACACAAAAAATAAATATAAGTGTAAGAAGAGAATCCATCTTGTAAGGTTAATCGGGAGGGTGGACTAATCACGTCGCAGCATTGAAGTTTGTGCAGAAGCTAAAGGTGAAGTGCCCAAATTACCCAAAACAAACATGGCAATGCTGACGGACTTCAGCCTATTTTAGCGTCAGTACGGGTTATTTAGTTTGTGAAAAACGTGCAGAGGGAAGCACTTTGTGCATTTGTGGACAGGGAACAGTCTTGTGCTTTTCTCAAAACTGGATTTAAGTTTGATTTTTTGACTTGTTCCGCTGTTGTGACGCTTCAACCAATCAGATTCAAACACTCGTCATGACGATCTATGTTTTCCAATCTCTTTCATTGAGAGCTCTTCTGGATTCATTACATGTAGAACTCAATTCAGAGTGACACACGGATCATCTGTCGTGAGTCAGGTTACTTTGATTGAGGAGAGTAACAAGTCTCAGGACAAATGCCTCCTCTGTGACATGCAGCCTGGACAGCCAGGAAGAAAAGTCTTGAAGCAAATCTGGTTTGGGAGCGTTTGTTTCCTGTACTTTCTTGTCTGGTTTGGGTGTGTTTATGTCTGGTTTGGGTGCGTTGTTTCGTGTACCTTCTTGTCCGCTTTGGGAGCGTTTGTTTCACGTACCTTCTTGTCCGGTTTGGATGTGTTTGTTTCATGTACCTTCTTGTCTGGCTTAGGAGCGTTTATTTCATGTACCTTCTTGTCTGGTTTGGGAGCGTTTGTTTCACGTACCTTCTTGTCTGGTTTGGATGTGTTTTTTCACGTACCTTCTTGTCTGGTTTGGATGTGTTTTTTCACGTACCTTCTTGTCTGGTTTGGGACCGTTTGTTTCACGTACCTTCTTGTCTGGTTTGGGACCGTTTGTTTCACGTACCTTCTTGTCTGGTTTGGGACCGTTTCTTTCACGTACCTTCTTGTCTGGTTTGGGAGCGTTCTGGATGGACCCCAGAGCTTGTCTCTTGTATTCCAGTTTGTCGTAGAGCTGGCGGAGTTTGGTCGCTGCATAACTGGCCTGTTCGTTGATGCCTTTACTGCCCTCGTCCCCAACCTCCTCCCCGGCGTCCAGACCAGGGCACTGTAATGAAAAACAGGGTCAAAAGTTGCGAAAAAAACATTATACACTCCATTATAGTGTAGGTCAGCAGGAAATTGTCTCTAGTTAATCTGCAGATGTTGTGTGGTTGGATAAATAGAGCAAGAGAATGGACCTTGTCACACTCAGAAATGTTCAGGGAAAACATTTGTGGATTTGACTTGGAGATTTCTTATGAAAATGTCTAATTTTGCCTCTAAGATGTAAGATAAGATAATCCTTTATTATAACAGCTTTGTAACCCGTAAAGAATTTATTTACTCTGAGATTGGCCTGATACAAAATGCAAAGTCTGGAACTTTGCAGTGACATCACGCTGGGGGTGTTCTGCATGTATCTCTATGGTGAAATGTTCATCAGTTACCATGGAGACACAATGCTCGTGTTAACAAAAACTTTAATGTAGTCTAAAAACTCAAGAAAAAAATACAACATGGATTTAAACAACAGATTTTTAAGAGCCTGTGATTAATACGAGCGTTCATGGTCCTGTTTAGGAGTTTGATTTTCAACAAAAAGGTGAGAGTGACTCACTGACAAACTGCTAATGCGAGCTAGCTGGTGACTGTAATTTTATGTGTGAGAGGCTTTTTTAACAGCAGAAATCAACTTTACGCATATAGATTTTGTTCAGTTGCTCATAAGTCACATACAGTCATAGCTCAAAAGACTGTAAGGTTGTATTTGTACATAAAAACAACAGACTTCAGGACATTACAGCAGAAACCACCATTAAAACCATGTACAGTCTGTGGAAAAATGTTCCAGATGTTTCCAGTTAAAACGAGAAAAATCAATTTCTTCATTAAGGCCTGGCTGACAAGTGTCCTCTGGGGACTGTTTCTATTCTAGGACCACAGCTGCTACAGATCTGAGGCCTCCATGTGCATTTTCCATCCAGTGTTTTTGCCTGGAGTTAAATTTAACTTGAGACCTTGAGACTGTATAAAGACGTGGAGTAAGGGAGTGTGATTTCACCCACGGCGTTCAGCTCAAGACAGTCAAATGAAGCTCATCGATGCTAGAGGTTATAGGAGCGAATTTGGAGCCATGTCCATATTAGGAATAGGAATTTATTTACGGCCAAAACAGCTAAATAAAAACACCAGGATCACGTAGAGCGGGTTAATACGAACATTTTAAGAGCGAAATGACGAGGTTCACAGCAGGTGTTACAGAGAGAGATGGGGACAATTTTTGTTAAGTCAATTGGAAACAGAGTTAATGGAGCCGGGAACGACCCCATGAACACTTCCTGTTTGGAACGAGGCGGCTACTGAGTTAGTTATGTCCATTTACAGTTTGAGGCCAAGAAAGAGGCTGTTAAAACGTGAAAGTGTTGAGCGCTTTTGTCTCCAGGTCTCATACTGATGCTAAATAAACTTCTCCTGCGTTAGAACTCCAGTGTGGTGTCTCTCTTTACACTCTCAGGCTACTTGAATTATTTTACAGTTGGCATCACGTCACACAGTGTCTCTGCGTGCGTTACCTCCTCCTCCTCTTTCTCCTCGGCGCTGCACTGGCTCTGGTTGTGTTGGTCGTCTCTTCGGATCAGTTTGTCGTAAAGATCGGACACGAGGAATGAAGGGTAGTACCGCTCTCTCATCGTCTCTGTCACCTAAACACAGAGCAGGGGATATAGACATTTAAATTCTCTGTTATAATGTCGTTTCATCATCACAAACAGACCTGGAGTTGTGTTTTGTTTCATTTACACATGTTAAACGCACAAACCCTGCACACTTAGAGTTCTTCTCTCAAACACAAAACACTCTGTTCCACCTTGTGATGTCATGTGGTAATACAGGAAGTGCTCCATTATTTTTTTTGAACTCCACACACCTTCACTAGAATCATTTGGATGTTTTCAGCCGTGGAATTGCCAAACTCTGCTGAACTAAAGGGAAATGGAGCTGTTCACTACTACCACAACATGAATGACATCACAAGGTGGAACGGAGCATTTTGAGCTTCGGAGATGTAGACAGACTAATAGTAAAGGGCAGGGCTGGGTATCATTCAGAAGTTACCGATACGATACGCATTTCGATACACAGGCCACGATACGATACATATCTCGATACAGTGAGCTTTCGATTCGATACGATATATTTCAAATCAATTCGATGCGGTTCAATAAAAAATAAAGGCTAAATCATGGCTGTGATAGTAAAAGTCTTTGTTAAACCAATTCATGTGCAAAGTTCATATGAAACACTCAAATGTCAAATGTGTTGCATAAATCAGTTGTAGCTGTAGCACTGTAACAAAAAAAATTTGTAAAATATATCAAAAAAATATTCTTGGCCATATATTGATACAGCAGCCCCCGATATCGATACTGTATCATCACATTAAACAACACGATATTTCGATATTTCAATATTTTTGCACAACCCTAGTAAAGGGTTACTCAAACAACTCCAGGTCTGTTTTTGATGAGGAAACAACATCATAACACGACTTAAAGCTCACAAGAGTCAGATCTGTGTTAAACAGGACCAGTTAATATTCTACCAAAGGCCATGTGAACAATGTGATAGAGGCACTGCATTTCTGTGCTGTGCCATCCCCACACTGCCACCTCACACTGGACTAGGCTTGAATCGTACTATTGACTATTCAAGCCTAGTTCAGCCTGGCTATGCTTCCATTGCAGGGAGTATTATACATCTGATGACATAGATCAAGATAACAAGGACTGAGCTATCGTTGTGGGTCGGGCACAGCACAATATTCTACTTTTTCCATCGCAAAATAACAATGAAAAAAACTTTGTAGACTAGACAATACTGTTTATTACTTAGAAATCCAAGTCTACGTCCGAGGACCTATATTCTGCTTAATCAACTTCGTGCTGTTATTATATTATAGTTAGAGTTTGTTGGTATGGTTAGACAGGGCTGCACAGTATAGTAAAGTCAAATCAAAACCGCAATTTGAGTTGGCGCAATTTTCTGCAATGACTCTGATAATAGAGTGTCCTCAGGAAAGAACATAACATTCTGTCCTAAAAATCTTGCACTATCTATAATTCTGAAATGCATGAGATTTTTGTCCTTTGAACAGAACAGTACTTTTTTTCTGTCTAACTAAAATCGTGTACTCCCATTCCCCTATGATGAATTATGTTTCTAATAAATACATTTAGTGTTCTGTGTTTGATGTTTGTATGTTCCTTTTGTTTATGTGGTGTTTAATAGTTGTCTTTATCTCCTGACCTGTTCTCAGACCCTGGTGGATAATAAATGTTGTTCTGTATGAAGCTCGGTGCCCAAACATTCACAGCTTCAATTAAAAAAAAAAGATAAAGAGCTTTTCCTTTTCGTGGTACAAGGGTGAGTGACAGTGCTGGGTGATAAAAAAAAAATTAAAAAAAAGTAAAAAAAAATAAAAAGAAAGTATATAGAAAAATAATAGTAAAACATAATACAGTACAATCCAAAAAAATAAAGAAAATGGGTTAAAATAGTTATGTCTGTGTATATATGTGTATGTATGTGTATGTGTATAATGGGGGTGGGTTAATATACATTTACGTTTATAAAGAAGTATATCAAAACTCTCTTGACCTAAATATCAGGTCTGTGTTGTGTTTAATAATAGTCGTCTTTATTTCCTGACCTGTTCCTGGATCCTGGTGAACACCTGTGTCCCTCTGTTTCCCACCAGACTCTGCTGGATCTCCTTCAGAAGAACTTTCTCCACTGGGATCTCTTTGCTCTCCACAAAGAACTTCTGATAGATCTCTCCCACGATCTGCGGCACTTCACTCTGGAGAAGGAAACATCACTGCATCTATTTTTTTTTCCCCCCCGCATATATATATATATTTTTATTTAGAGTTCAGTTTTCTTTGCAGACAAGAGACACGTGTTTAGCAATAACAAAAACAAACACACAGACACAAAAAGATGTTCCATGTATTTGGTTTGGAGCCGAGTTCAGATTTTTTCTTTATTTTTGTTTTGTTAAATGGCAATAATTTTAAGTCTGTCATGATTAAGTTCGTGAAATCAGCACTGAAAATGTTTCGTATTTAGTTTTTGAATAGAAAAATCAAAAACAGACGTTTTGTATGGCATAAAAAAGAAATACAAGCCGAGTCTGAGAGCCAAATTCAACTCTATTATGTTATTTTATTATTAACCTGCAGCTTCCAAACTATGTGAGCAACTTCTCAAAAAAAAAAAAAAATGTAAATGTTGTAAAGAAGTGGATTTGGTAACTGTGATACTCTTTGAATGTAAGATCCTTTAGTCAGGATTAGGAACTAAACTAAGTCTTAAAGTGTTATCCCGCCAAATAAAGTCAAAATTAGACAATGATAAAAACCTGTCATACGCACTTTGATTCCGATTACCTTGTTTGCCGTTTTGAGCGTCTCTACAAGCTCCCAGAAGCTGATGAGCGCCCTCTTGTCCACTCGCTCCATGTAAACTCTGAAGTGCTCCCTGTAGCCCGGGTTACACAAGATGTCCTCCAACTGCAGGATCTGAAAAGAGACACACAAAACACTGGGGTTAGAGAAAATAAGGACAAAAAGGCCATGTTATTCTGGATTAGGACAGAGCAATTACGCATCATGACAATAAAGAGAATATTTATGACATTACACTTTTCAGGCCTGTTGTTTTACGCTGTTTAGTCCAGATAAAGTAGTAGTCACTATTAGTCAATTAATCGCTGAAGCCGGAGTTGACAATATACAGTAATTAACAGTGGATAAATAGCCTGAAAAGGTTTGTGCAAATATTATAAATGCAACTGTTTTTGTTTTGTTTTAGTTATAACTTCTTCTTCCACTCCTCATGTTTTATCTCTCTATTTAGAGCCTTTGCAGAGCCTCCAGAGTCTGTGTTTAAGTCACTCCAGGATTAACATTTGCATTAGCCACAATATTTTAAATTTTATATCATCGCCATTTATATCACAATATACTACCAGTGTAAAGTGGTCAAAAGGATTAAAAAAAATCAGATACTAATCGATATTAAAGACTAGTACTGAAACTAGATACTCATTTGAACAAGTACTGGTACTAAAAAGTCCCACTGACAGGACAGAAATGAACCTTTCCTGAATAACTTTGGAACGATCTGGAGCCGTGTCAGGACAAGTAGAAGACTGTGGAACCTACAGGACCACTGAGGGATTACACAGACATGGGAATAGAAAAGAAAGTACTGCCATTTAATGTGGAAAATCACATTCTATTGTCTAAAGAAAAAGTGTTTTTTATTAACGTGGTTTCAGCGTCGGGATTCCCTGTCCTGCACCTTCTGGCTCTGGGGCTCCTCGCTGTCCTCTCCTCCTCCCTCTTCACTGTTCTCGTAGTTGGGGCCTCCCAGCAGACGGATGCGTTTCTCACACTGTTTCTTTGCCACTGTGAGCTGGTTTATGTAGCGCTTCATGTCTCTGGCTCTGAGCAGGTCGGCCTTCATGGCAGCCAGCTCTTTGCCTTTACGATCTGAAAACAAGGAACAACAGATAAAATGTACATGAACTCCGGTTTGTTGACTTTTTGCTGACAAAAAACAACACAGATTTTTTCTTTTCATCAATATGACCTAAACTACCCCCCTGAGGTCTTGAGGATCTGCTAATAAAATACTTTGGGATTGGATTGGATTGGATTGGAATTGATTTGATTATTATTATTTTTTTATTATTTATTTTATTATATTTTATTATTTATTTTATTTTATTTTATTTATTTTATTTTATTTTATGGAGGATTATCACCTCCTGCTTCATCCTTGGAGATGTTGCTGCTTTGCCTGGAATGTTCCACAGTACGGCATTAAACTTGTCCATTTCTTTGGAGACAAGCAGATGATGTCACTAGATCAAGTTACAGGTCAGATCTAAGGAAAAGCGAGCCAGCTCGGCGTAAGAATTAATGTTTTTCCAAGGAATTTTTTAGCGCAAAAATCAACAGTGTTTAAATAAATGCTAGACAGATATGTTTAATGCCTCAAGGCGGAACATTCCAGACAGTAAAATAAATCTTTAAATCTAGTGTTTTTATTTATTTATTTTATTTATTTATGTATTCATCTATGTATTTATTTATTCATTTATTTATATTATTCATTTATTATTATTATTTTTTTATTTATGAACAACAACTTCCAAATTAAAAATACATATTTATCTCAGTGAGAATAATAAAGGCTCAATGTTCAGTTTTTTTAGTTTTTTTCTCCTCTCTTAGTTTCCTCGACAAGAACAGCAGATTGGTTTAAACATTTAGACTTGTTTACGTGGGCATTACTGCACATATACACAGTCGTGGTGCGCTCCAAGTGAAAATGTGCCATATTAAAACATGTTTTACTTTAAACTCTAAACAGAAACATTAAACGCTGCTGAACCAAACTGCCCACACAGATTCATCATTACACAACACAAACAGCTCCTCGTGTTACTCATCCACAAAACCATGAGGACTCCTTATGCAACGCTCTCCCCAAACCCTTCACACGGTTTAGATTTTCACATTTTAACACTTTTAACACATTTATTCTCCTGTTTCTGAAATATAAACTGTTCTAACCGCAAGACAAAGAAATACAAAGTGTAAAATCTCTCAATCATGTGTTAAATGTGCATTGTGTAACTTTTCTGGCACTTTTCTCCATGGTGATGTCATCGCTTTGTCTGGAATGTTTCACTGTATGGCATTAAACCTTTCTATCTTCATGGAGACCAATTCAGACAAAGTTACAGGTCAGATCTGTGGAGAGGCGACCCCACTCACAGTCAGAATGTCTGTTTTTCTTGGTATTTTTGAGCTCTAAAAACACCTGTAATTGAATAAATGTAAAGTAGAGCTGTTTAATGCCGCACTGTGGGACATTCCGGGCAGAGCAACGACATCTCCATAGAAACAAGAAGGTGACGGACCCCTAACAAAAAAAAAAAGTTACATAATCCACCTTTAACTTTTAATGAGAGACAATTATAAACCACATACTTTCTTTATTTTACCATTGCAAAACCAAGCTAATATGTAAGTAGATTAATATAAATTGTATTATTTTGAAGGATACAGTATGATGCTTCATTTTGGCTGATTTTAATGTTTCTTTACACATTTGTATTTGTAAATATACATGAAAAAGTCCTATTTTAAACAATTTTCTTCCATGTATGCGCCCAAACAGTGGTAAACATGCAGTGTGTAACCGTTCTGGTCTCTCTCTGGGATTATATAATTTATCCGTTTTACATTTATCAAATTACAGGTGTTGTTATATCTTGACAAACCTGCACTCTTACTGTGAGTGGGGCCACCTCTCCACAGATCTGACCTGTAACTTGGCCTGGTGGCATCGCCTTGTCTCCATGAAGATATACAAGTTTAATGCCCCACTGAGGAAGATTCTAGGGGCGACAGTAGCTCAGTTGGTAGAGCGTTAGCCCACTGATCTGAAGGTTAGCGGTTTGAATCCCGCTCCAGACATAAAAACATCCAGGTTGACGGAGGAATGCTGTCGTTGTGTCCTTGGGCAAGATACTTAACCCACCTCTGCGAACACTGGTGTATGAGTATGTGTGTGAATGGAAAGCTGGTAAAGTTCTATATAAAAATGTGACCAAATCAATAATAAACATTACATTACTGCAGCTTTAAATGCTCATGTATGGCACCTCTACTTTAAAGACATGCAAGTTTTTCTTTTTGCTTTGCCAGGAATGAAGGCACACCCATGCTCGCTTCCTGTCTGGAACGCGGCCAACAGGTTAGCTATGTCCGTTTATAAATACAGTCTGTGATGGAGAGAAGCGCCATAGAGTTACACAGAGCAGCTTTAGCATTGTAGTACTTCACATATTTTCACTTGAAGCTCGCGGGAGGGTTGTATTTGTATTTCCTTGTGTTTGTACCTTTCTGTTTCTTCAGCTGTGGCAGGCTGCTGATGGTGGTGGCATGAATAATTTCTACCACGATCTGATACCTGGGGAGATACAGAGCCGGTTATCATCGCATCAGTAAATACACAAGATACACAGAATACACAGAATACACAGGACTAAAGCTGCAGTCTGGCTCGGTCTCTCTCTAATGGAGCAGGTGGAGGAGTTTAAACGTGCTGAAAATGACTGCTCCTGTGGGTTCACTGTCTGCTTCTATGGAAACGGTTTAAAGTTATGTTGTTTATTCTGGTTTATTTGAGGACAAACACAGGAGGAGGAAGAGCAGTGAAATGGATTCAAAGTTATATGGTTTTACTCAGCGCTCTTTTCTTACCGGTGTTACCAAAGTAAGTCTGTATTAGTGAGATGTAGGGCTGTTGGAAACTAAAATTGTTGGTTGACTGAAGACATCCCCTGTGCATTGGCAGGGATGGAGAGGGAAGGGCCGATGGAAGAAAAAGCTGGTCAAACTGTCCAGTCAGTCTCACAACTTCAGATAACTCCATGCTTTCTCCTTTCCAAAGACATACACAGTCTATTCAGAAAGATCAGGAGTCTAACCCACAACCTCCTTATACTGTGAGGAGACGGGCTAACCACTCTGCCACAGTGGGACTTGCCTGAGTTGTTTGAGGAAGTTGACGTCGGCCGAGGTGGAGATGAGTTTGATGAAGTCTTCGTAGGAGGCGGCGTAGGTGTAGGCCTTCTTCTGCTGCTCGGCCTGTTGCTCCCGCTGCTCCAGCTGAGACAGGAGCATTCGGTTTATGGAGTCTGGGTCACTCAGAACCTCCACGAGAGGCTTCAGCACTGCACACAGGTAAACGACAGGTAAATGACAGGTAAACGACAGGTAAACGACAGGTGAACAACAGGTGAACAACAGCTGAGACAGGAGCATTCGATTTATGGAGTCTGGGTCACTCAGAACCTCCACGAGAGGCTTCAGCACTGCACACAGGTAAACGACAGGTAAATGACAGGTAAACGACAGGTAAACGACAGGTAGGCCCCCTGCTCCTTAACGTGTGTATTCTATTGATTATATTATTGATTATATTATATTATTCATTATAATATATTACATCATTATAATTATATTATTATATTGGTTCGAAAAGTGGGCTGCTTTGTATAAAAATAAAGCTTTAAAAGTCACTTTTCTCACAGGTTATTCTGACACCGCACACACACAGTACTTCACTAACGGCACGAGAAGAACATCGGAGCACGAAGCTGCAACATGACCAGAACGCCACTCGTACAGTTCAGTACAGTTTGTACTGTTCGGCATTTGATTGGCTCTTGGCAGCGGAACAGGCGGGATATTTACTGAAACTCGCCATATTACTGTTACGAAGTGTCCCTATAGACTATAGATTATTTGTTTATCAACACAGTGAGTGCAGAAAACGCCGCGGTCTGTGTGGTGAACATGAAGTTACAGCATTAGTTAGCGCTGTCGTCAGCATTAAAACAGTTTATCACTGTGTGATAAAATAAGTTCTGCTGCTAAATGAACATTAGTGAGTGGGACACGTCTTAATGACCCATATGTGTTAGACGCAGGTGAGGCGTAAATGACGAGAAGAAACGTCTCAAACTTCAGTAGCCGAACATCCGCTCATACCTGATCGATACACCTAGCCCCGCCCCCAGGACATCCACTCATACCTGATCGCTACACCTAGCCCCGCCCCCTGGACATCCGCTCATACCTGATCGATACACCTAGCCCCGCCCCCAGGACATCTGCTCATACCTGATCGCTACACCTAGCCCCGCCCCCAGGAGAGCCTGAAATCTGCTGAAATCCTACGTGACACTGGCATGATACTAGACAGGACAGCGGCTCTTTCTGCAGGAGACGTGCAGTAAAGCGCCAAGTGACTTAGTCTGATAATGATGACAAGAAGAGACATTGTATTTGAAAAAAGAAATTCCTAAGCGAAGAACACAATTTTAACACAGTACCTAATATGTAAATGATACCACATGATACCAATGATAATAAATGGATCAATGGAGCCAAAAATGCCCCCAGTCTAATATTGAAGAACTTCAATTTTGCAATCTGATGATCATAAGAGAATTTAAGGTAAGGCAGATGGATCTAATCTAGATAAATAGATAGCTGAAAGTCATAAGATCTATTTAACGACGTCTTTGGGGGTGAGTAACGGCAGTACTTTCTGAAACTGTTGTGAAAATATAATGTCGCTTTAGTTTATTTCCCCTGACAGAGAACACGTTGAACCTTGTGTCAGTTTTTTGTTTAATGTGGATACGCCCGGGAATTGCAGAGATATGAACCATAAACCAGGTCAACAAATCTGCATCTGACAGTTCCACAGTTAGAGCAAACTCCACCTGAGAGTTCTGACCCGTCTCCAGCTTTAACTGCCCCTCACACCTTTATTAGTGATGACTTCGGTGAGGCAGCAGCGTAGCGTGTGTGATTTGGCGTCCTTTTGCGGCAGCAGACAGAGGAGCAGGATCCGGGCCACACACCGGAGGAAGGACAGCTCCGCCTCGGGACTCACCAGGCAGGGATGGAGAGGGAAGGGCCGAGCGCACTCCTCTGGCCTGGACACAAACAGGAAAAGCAACCGCCAAAATAATAATGCAAAGTTAGAAGAGGGTGAGAGTGAAAGAGAGGAGGGGTTAGAGTGGAGAAAGAGCGAGGCATCAGCAGAAGAGAGGTAGACGGAAGTGAGAGGTCATGGAAAATAATAAAAAATAACAATGAAAACTTAGGACCCTTGCTACAAAATTCAGCTGAAGTTAAAGACGTCCTTTGACAGCTCTTTGGTCTTTCCCATGTTGGACAGTTTGGAGTCTGGTTGATTCACTGATTCGGTGTCTTTTTTACAGGTGACTAGTTAAAACAGGAGTCTAATTCAGGTGACGAGTTGATTCGGAGTGTCTAACTGGTCTGTGGGAGCCAGAACTCTTAATGGTTGGAGGGGATCAAATATTTATTTCACACAATGAAATGCAAATCAATTAGTATATTTTTTATAATGTGATTTTCTGGATTTTCTTTTTGATATTCTGTCTCTCAATGTTAAAATAAACCCACCATTAACATTATAGACTGCTAATTTCTTTGTCAGTGGGCAAACCTACAAAATCAGCAGATCAAATACTTATTTCCTCCACTGTATGTTTACTACTTTACATTTTCAATCCAATCAAATCCACTTTATTTATATAGCACATTTTATAAACAGGACAGTTTCCAAAGTGCTGCACAAACAAATTAAGTCAATAAAAGAGAGTAGATCATAAATAAAACGGTTTGAATCCCACTCTCAGCATAAACATCACTGGTTGAGCGGTCAGATCCACGAACCCGCAGGTTGGAGGCGTGATTCCAGCTCCCTGTTGTTGTGTCCTTGGGCAAAACACTTAACCCACCTCGCCCCCAGTGTCTGAGTACATGTGTGTGTGAGTGTGTGTGTGTGTGTGATTCCTTGATGTAAATTACCATTAATAAAAAGTGTTAAAATGCATAAAGCACAAAAAAAGTTAAATAACAACTTTTTTAAAATATGTATTTTATAACCAAATCCTCAGACTAGCCGCGCTTTGCTTTGAGTTACGCATTTAACTTCTTTCTTCACTAAATAATTCCTGTATCTTGCTTCTTATATTTGACGTCTTCTGTATGTCTATAAAATGTAGAATGTAGTGATCGGCTGTGAGCTGGAGACATTTGTCACAGTGAGGGACATGAGGACACTGGACAAACTGCTCTCCATCATGGACACTCCTGCTCACCCACTGCACCAGACTATAGAGGGACAGAGGAGATAATACTCCCTACAACTGTACAACAACACACCCACTGCACCAGACTATAGAGGGACAGAGGAGATAATACTCCCTACAACTGTACAACAACTCACCCACTGCACCAGACTATAGAGGGACAGAGGAGATAATACTCCCTACAACTGTACAACAACTCACCCTTATGTAACAGAAAATACTCCCTACAACTGTACAAAGTAACAGATAACCTTACGCCCTGTCAATCATCATATTATTTGCACTGTCGTTCTTGTCTCTTGTTTATAGCTGTGATTTTGTATTTTATTACTTATTTTTCTAGTTTATTTTGACTTGTACATATACATTTATTTTTATAATTATGTCTCATTTGACACGTGTCTCTTGCTCTTTTTTGCTACACCGTCTATTTTTGTTACTCTCTGTTATTATATTATATTGTGATGTTTGAGCAACTGTGTCCAAATAATTTCCCTTGTGGATCAATAAAGTTTGTCTAAGTCTAAGTCAGTAAGAAAAAAGGAAAAAAAACAAAAACAAAAAACATTGAATGAGAGGGTGTGTCCAAATTTTTGACTTGTTCATCTTGTTCAACTTGTTCAAAGCCAAGCTGCCTGCCCAGATGATGGTGCAGTTTTACACGGCCATCATTGAGTCCATCCTCACCTCCTCCATCACTGTGTGGTACGCTGGGGCCACTGCCAGGGACAGACAGAGACTGCAGCGCATTGTGCGCTCTGCTGAGAAGGTGATCGGCTGTAGCCTTCCATCTCTCCAGGACCTGTACGTCTCCAGGACTCGGGGGCGAGCAGGCCGGATAGCAGCTGACCCCTCTCACCCTGGACATGGACTATTCCAGCCACTTCCCTCTGGCAGAAGGCTACGGTCCATACGGACCAGAACCTCTCGCCATAAGAACAGTTTCTTCCCCTCTGCCGTTGGACTCATAAACACTTTATGAACACTTTATAACACCTGTACTAAGGACACTTTATAACACCTGTACTAAGGTCACTTTATAACACCTGTACTAAGGTCACTTTATAACACCTGTACTAAGGTCACTTTATAACACCAGTCACTTTAAATAAGTCATGCCACATCACTTGATTTTTTGCACTGTCAGTTTGCACTGTTGTTCTGATGCTTCTGTATATACGAGACTATTTTTATTTTTTATTATATATCTTAATCTTTTTTTTGCATGCTCTTACTTTATTTTTAAATATGTGTAGAATCCCTCAGTCGTCCAGGTAGAATCCATAGCAAAAGGAGAAATTTAATTTGTCAACTGGACAGAGTTTATTTGGTTGAATACGTTTCGCAGCTCATCCAAGCTGCTTCTTCAGTTCTGGTCAGATGCTGGTGGACACTGCTTTATATCTGCTTGAAGGGAGGAGCTTAATTACAATGAAAATTACTCTGAGACAACACATATTTAAATACAGTTTCAGTTGGTCAGGTGAGTCTATTCAATATGGAGTGGGAGTGGGGGAGTAGTTAGCATATCCATTCAGGGCCATGATGGGTGTTTTCACACCTCTGGACCTGACCTGGCTAGTCCCATTGTTTTCCCAGTTTGTTTTGATTTAGGTTTGAGGATAGAGTTATAGATGGAGACAAATGATGTCTGAGACCCCCATTTCTGTTCAAGGAAGGATTCTCTTTCTTGACAAAAATAGCTTCTTTAACTCCTCCTCTCAAACCAGTTCTTTTCTCTGGCCAAGATCTGGACCTCGCTGTCCTCAAAGGAGTGGCCTGTGGCTTTTAGGTGGAGATGTACGGCAGATTGCGGCCCACCCTGGTTTTCCCGTCTGTGTTGATACATCCTTTTGTGAAGTGGCTCCCACTCCATATTGAATAGACTCACCTGACCAACTGAAACTGTATTTAAATATGTGTGTCTCAGAGTAATTTTCATTGTAATTAAGCTCCTCCCTTCAGGCAGATATAAGGCAGTGTCCACCAGCATCTGACCAGAACTGAAGAAGCAGCTTGGATGAGCTGCGAAACGTATTCAACCAAATAAACTCTGTCCAGTTGACAAATTAAATTTCTCCTTTTGTTATTTTTAAATAGTGATACTTTATTATTATTATTATTATTATCTTGTTTTTTAATAGTGATATCTCTACTTTATATTATTATTATTATTATTATTCAGTGTTCTATGTTGCTCCTCATCACCAAAGCAAGTTCCTAGTCTGTGAATTGTGTTCACTGACAATGGCAATAAAAGCTTTTCTGATTCTGATTCTGATTGGTCTACAGTAGCCAATCCTCTGTCGGTAAAAGTGTGTGATTTGGAGTTTTAGAGGAAGAAATGCGACTGTTTTTGGTATTAAAATACTTTGATTAAGTCTGTGTGTTGTTTATGTTCATGGAATCAACACTGAACTTTCACATTCAACACATTTCTCAAAAAACAAAATAAAAATGGTTCTGAGACTCTCCAGTGTGAAGTTACTGGAGCTGCTGCCAAAACTATACAAACTAATGACACCTGCATCATCCTCTATACAATCTGTCTATCTGCATCTCTTCTATCCTCTTTTTCTCTCTCCTCTTCCCCTCATTCCCCCTTTCTCTCCTTCTCTTACTCTCATGCACACACACATCCTGTCTCTCCATCTCTTTCGCTCTCACACACATCCGTACACATTCTGTCTCTCCATCTCTCTCTCTGTCTGACTCTTCCATTTTCTCTCTCCGTCACATTCCCTGCCCCTCTCTCCCTCCGTCTGTGTCACTCTCTCATTTAATAAGAGATGAAGAGGGGGAGAGGGAAAGAATGAGACTACCACTTACTATTCATCCCTCTGCATCTCTCCTATCAGTCTGTCTGTCCAATCCCTACCTCTCTCTTTCTCTCTCTTCCTCAGTGCTTTTCTCAGCCTCAGTCTCCCTCCTTTCACACTCTCTTTCCCTCTCCATCTACACCCCCCCCCCCCCCCATCCTCTCTCCCTTCTCTCTCTCCTTCCCTCTCCCTCTCTCCCTACTCTTCTCTCTTTCCCCCTGACAGACACAAAAGAAATCAGTGAAACAGAGGCTCGTGACATAAACAGTGGAGAAAAGACGATATGAGGTTTAATATGAAATCGGCCCGGCTGGTGTTTAGTATCAAGTCTGTGGAGGAAATGTCTCTCTCTCTCTTTCTTTCGTTCTCTCTCTCTCTTCCTCTCTTTCTTTCTCTCTTCCTCTGGGTCATTTAAATACCTTAGCGATCACAATATCCCTGAGCATCAGCAACAGATTTCCTGATATGATTTTATTGCATTTGTGAAATTTCTACCACGGAAAGAGGCTGGGATTTCAGAGCCGTGGACCAGACTGTGATTATAAATGTAAAAGGTCTCATATTACACTATTTTCTGATCTGTTGTAATGTAATCTCTACTGAACTAAAGGTAAAAGGAGCTGTTCACTTGAAAACTTCAATCGCTTCATGACATCACAAGGTGGAACAGAGCGTTTGGAGCTTTGGAGATGGAGACAGACTAATAATGCAGAATTACTCAATGTGTGTGAATGAAACAAAACACAACTCCAGGTATGTCTAACAACGTTCTAACACGGTTTAAAGCGCCCAAGAGGCAATTTTGTGTAATACAGGACCGTTGAGTTTTCTGTGAGGGATTCTGTATTAGAACTCCCACTACTTCCTGTATTTTTGGACTTTTCTTCTCAGTTTTTTTCTCACAAACGCTCACTTAACCGATGTAAAATAATAAATATTGACCGCAGGTACAATGCCACCAAACCACGTCAGAATTAGAAAAACGTGAAAGCCTGTCAGATGCTCTTTACTGCGAGTACCTTGCAGAAGCAGCCTTGAGGTCAGTGAAGTGAGTGTGCAGGATTCGTATGGAGTCGTAGCAGACCACGTTGACCACGTCGATATGGGCCAGTCTGCTCCGGAGCTGCCCCATCACCTGCCACCAGTCCTCAGACAGCATGGAGTACAGCTGGCCCTCGTCCTGGCTCAGGGGCACGTACCAGGACAGGATGTAGTCTCTGTATGCGTAGTCAAACACTGGAAATAAGAAAATGAGGCAAAGTCAAACACTGGAAATAAGAAAATGAGGCAAAGTCAAACACTGGAAATAAGAAAATGAGGCAAAGTCAAACACTGGAAACAAGAGCAGAGAATGAGGCAACGTCAAAAACTGAAAACAGGAGCAGGAAATGAGGCAAAGTCCAAAACTGAAAATAAGAAAATGAGGCAAAGTCAAACACTGGAAACAAGAGCAGAGAATGAGGCAAAGTCAAAAACTGAAAACAAGAGCAGAGAATGAGGCGAAGTCAAGTACTGTAGAGAGAATAGAACATAAAGAAAGAAAAAAATAAGTTCTTTCACTTCAATCTGTACTCTAAAAATGTTAATCTTAAAGCAGACCTAGTGTGCAAAATACTGAAAACGAGCACAAAATGAGGCAAAGTCAAATACTGAAAACAAGAGCAGAAAATGGGGGAAAGTCAAATACTGTGGATAGAATAGAACTAACAAAAATTTCACTTCAGCCTATACTCTAAAAATGTTCATCTTTTGCAGACCTATTCTGCAAAATCAACTTTTTAGACTAGAGCTTTTAACCATATTATAATAGTTTCCTCTTACCATTTACACTCTCAAAGTTGCATTTGGAGTATTTCGTGCATGTTTGAGTAATCTTTAATCAGTTACTTATTCTCAAGACGCCATTTTGCCGGTTTTCAGCTCCACCTGTGACACGCCCACTGTGACGTCACTTCCTTCTCCAGTTCGATGTTCTTCATGGTGATACTCGTAGGATCAGGCAGCGTCGCCTCGTCATTTTGGTCCAAATGTTAAAAAAAACGCTCTGTTCTAGTGTGATGTGCAGCGATCCACAGGAGGGGCCCACAGCCTGCGGCACTTTGTTGTGACGACGTTTACAGCCACGTCAGCTTCTACTGGACACCACAGTTTTCTAACACGGAATGAGCGCATTTGTTTCTTTTATTTTGTCGTTTTAGATCAATATTGTGATTTAAAATGTGCACATTATAACAGAATGATCCACGGGTGTCAGAGATTATAACTTTTAAAGCGCCATGGGTCTGCTTTAATGTACACTGCTTAAAAATACAGTTTTCTCACGACTCTATACGAAGAGACGGAGGGAGAAGGAGAGAGGGAACAGTGAGTGGGAGTAGAGAAACAGATAGATGGAGAGAATGATGGTAGAAAGAGAGTGACAGGCAGAAAAAGAATGGCGGGAGAGGGGCTGGACAGACTGAGAGAAAGAGAAAGAGAGGGATGACTGGAAGGAGAGAAACACACTAGTGGTGAATGGAGAGTCAGAGGGAAGAGGGAAAAGAGAGAGAGTAAGACTGACAGAGGAGATAATGAGAGTGCTGTGTGTGCGTAATGAGAGTGGAGAAAAAGAGGGAGGGGTCGGACAGTCACAATAATGAGCTGATTTTCATTTTCATTATGTCTGAGTCTTGTTCCATCCATCCGTAGCTTTTATCGGGGCTGTTTATGTCACATCAGTTTAACTTTATCATTCAAAGAGCTGTATATATAAATAATACACTATACTACACAAGTCTGAACACACAGACTCAGAAACACGTGATTTAAAGAGAGAAGAAAGAGGCTCTGTCTGATCACAAAGTCTGTATCAGTGCAGTGTTCATTGTGCTATTGAGCCAACTGTTATCTGGTCCTACCGTTGACTTCATTTTTTGTTTTAGATTTCCGGTACATACTAAATATTTTGCAGACTTGTTCACTTTAACAGCTCTTTGACATTTTAGATTTAACGTTTTAGTAACATTTCCACTGCACGTCTCAGTCTCTTTGTCTCTGTGTCAATGGTCTCAGGTCAGTTTCACAGGAGGACTGGTCAGGGAGGGTCAGCAGATCCTGTGGAAGAGCCAAAAGTGTCGCTCCTCTGTGTTCTGCAGCATCACAGCAGCCTCCAGGGGGCGCCAGGTGAAAACAACAGTGAAGGCCTCATTCTTACTCCATTTTGGTGTTTTGGATGGTGATGAAATGGTCCATTCCCTCGAAGTGTTTCTTCTGGAAGATCTTCTGCCACATTTGTTGTCACATATGGTGTAAAAAGCCTGTAGCATCTCAAATGTTCCTTAGTGCTCTTAGCTCTTGCGCGGTCTCCATGGATACAGGAAAAAACAAACAGCTCATTTCACAAAGTCCAACAGTCTCTTACTTGTGTCCTCTGCACATGCTGCACTTCTTACTTGGTTAAAATCCCATGATATAATGTTAAAAACTGAGCTCAAAAAACAAAAACTCTTTCATTTCTAGAAACTGCTCAGTGTGTGAGCCAGGCAGCCATAAAAGCAGCCAAGCACGTCGTCGTTATTTGAAAAAATGCCCCCAAAAAGATTTAGTGTTTTGAGCTTTCACAGGAGAAAATGTAAAGTGTTTTTTTTAGCATAAAGTTTGTTAACTGAGTAATAATACTTCTGGTGCAGTGTTTTCATATCTGGACTTTAATATAAATAGTATTAAAGCAGAATTACTCAAACATACACAAATGAAATAAACCAACACCTGTAAGCTTCTTATTAGTGTTGTTATGATACTAAAATTTCAAACAACTTCGTCTTTATTTAAGCGACAGAATGATTTTCAAAAGCTATTCAGGAAAGGCTCATTTCTGTGCTGTGAATGGGACTTTTTAATATCGACACCTGCGAAAAATGAGTATCTAGTTTCTTCGTTTTAGTATCGATTAGTATGTGCTTTTCGATACTTTTGACAACCCTTCCCCTTATGTTTACTTTAGCGCTGTGTGGCTGGACAGCACACGGAGCTCCTGATGGGATAATTGTTGTTTAGAGACAAGATAACATCAGTGAAATTATAATGAAAATCTGAACTGGACTCAAACAAAGAAAAGCATTGAAGGAAACGTCCCAGATCTGTCCGAGGCCAAACAGATCCTCAGACAGAGGCCACTAACAGTGTAATGAAATAAGAGGCTGCCATTAAGAATGACAGCGTGACGAATCCAGACACTTTAACACACACTTTGGTTATCTGATGTATTATAAAGGGTAGTCTGAAGTCATTTTAAGACAGGTTTTCAACAGCAGCAACACAAATAATGTTTTTATTTTGTCTGTACCCGAGAGCCAGCTAGTCTTCCTGGGGTCCTTTATTTAAAAACACTTTACAGTTTTAATTTCAAGACATGTCTTTAAAAAGCTATAAATAGTATAGTTATTGGAGATTTCTAGGAGGAATTTACAACAACAGTATAAGTATTAGATCAAAACACATTGTATTTATTCAGTAACTAATTATATTTACTTGGCATCTTTTATTGTCTAAACAGCACAACTTTTTTCCCCAGTTAATTTACTTCAAAGTTAAAAGCACACTTTGGAACATTCTCCATGGAGACAGACATGCTTTATGCCATACTGTGGAATATTAGAGCAAACATTTCCATGGAAACAAGCAGGAGGACGCCAAATAAAAGGCAGGTTTGTGGCGATGCAAGCGCGCTCAGAAGGAAGGATGCATGTTTTTCAATACAATAAAATCTCAACTGAACCAAAAAAAAATATATATATATATAATATACTAAAAAGTTACTCAGTGGGGCTTTAAAGGTCCTATATTATATTACACAAAATGGACTCTTGTGAGCTTTAAGTCATGTTATAATGTTTCCTCTTCAAAAACAGACCTGGAGTTGTGTTTTGTTTCATTCACATGTTTGAGGAACTCTTTATTATTAGTCTGTCTACATCTCCAAAGCTCAAAAGGCTCTGCTCCACCTTGTGATGTCATGAAGTGGTAGTTTTCAAGTTAACAGCTCCTTTTACCTTTAGTTCAGTCGAGATTTCAATGAGCAGTGAGATTAAACATCTGTGAATGAAACAAAACACGACTCCAGGTCTGTTTGTGATGAGGAAACGACATTAGAACAGATCAGAAAACAGCGTAAAATGGCCCTTTAAGACTTTAATGTCAAATAGCTGGTTTCAGATCACGGATTTTCCTGCTGAATATTTCCAGTGAAACTTCCATGTGCTGTATTCATGATTCTAGTTTAATCTTGACAGCAGCAGGTTGGATGTTTAACAGGAGTTGGATGTTATCAGTCTTTCATTAGACGTGTGATCCAAGGTTCCACTTTACTCCACATAAGAGCAGACCTGTTCAGCTGCTCTTTAAAAGGCTTTTGTACAGATGTATTTATAATCACAGATGCCCTTCCACTTCAATAACCACTTACACAGCCATTTCCTGTTTAATTCAGTGCATAATTGATTTGTTTTCTACATTTGAAATGAGCAAAGACATGATCCGTTAATGGAAAATATTACTGATGTCTACTTCCCCCCCCCCCCCCCCCAAAATTAAAACTTGCGGTCTAAAGGTGCATTGTGCAACTTTTTGGTTGGGGGGTCCTTCACCTGCTTGTTTCTATGGATACGTCGTTGCTCTGCCTGGAATGTTCCACAGTGTGACATTAAACAGCTCTACTTTACATTTATTCAATTACAGGTGGTTTTAGAGCTCAAAAATACCTAAAAAACAGACATTCTGACTGTGAGCGGGGTCGCCTCTCCACAGATCTGACCTGTAACTTGGTCTGGTTTGGTCTCCATGGAGATAGGAAAGGTTTAATGCCACACTGTGGAACATTCCATACAAAGCAATAACATCTCCATGGAGAAAAGTATTTGACTGTAACATATCACATATTTAAATCGTCATGTTAAATCACGTTCTTTATGTTTTAAGTCTTTCCTCCCTTTGCACGTCACTCCCCCTTCAGAGCGCTATCACAACACACTGCATCAGGTTTTTCAAGTTGCTGTGTACGGTTAGTTTAGTATCATGTTCCTGTGTATTTAAGTGTCATGTGGGACATGGAGGACTGCTAATCATAAAGAAGGTTTGAATAGGGTCAGAAAGAGATCGCTAGATTACTCAAACATGCATGGATGACTCTAAAACCTCTTCAGACATGTTTCTGATGAAGGAACAACGTTAAAACATGGGAGAAAGCTCCGCAAACTTGATTTAGCAGAATAAAAGAATGTTCTTACATAGTCTGGAATGTTACAGTATAGGATTTAACGCATCCATCTTACATTAAGTCAATGACAGATGTATTTACTGCTAAAAACCTACACTGAGAACCCTGTATTCTTACTGTGAGAGTGGTACACCGCAAAAAGCCTGGCCAAAATTTAAGATATAAACACTTAAATCTATCAGAAAATGACTTAAAAGTAGTGAAATTATCCGTCCATGCAGCGAGATCACTTTACTTGACAAGTTATCTTAAAATAAACTTCCTCTAGGCTAAAATGAAACAGTCTCAGAACTAGTAAGTCGATAATAAATCTGAAAACAAGATGAATAACCTGATAGAAGTTTTAAAATCATAGTAATTTGCAGTGTAGCCATTCCACAGACCTGACTTGTAACTTCAGCTGGTGGTGCTGCCTGCTTGTCTCCATGGAGATAGATACATTTAATGCTATTGACACTTTGCAGCTCAAGTCATCAACATTCCCCAGGGGGTGTGACGCTAACTGAAGCACTGCTCCGTCTGAATCTCTGTTACTCACGTTAGACTTTAATCTGAGCTTTATTTTAACACAATCCGACCAGAAATAGTTAGACTTAGTTGGAGACATGTTTTTCATCTTTTTGTTGAAAATCAGACTCCTAAACAGGACCACGAACGCTCGAACCGATCACAGGCTCCTGAACATGTGCTCTTTAAATCCATTTTATGTTTCATCTTGAGTTAAAAACAGTTTCGACACCGTTTGCTCATGTTTGCGTTGTGTCACCATGGTAACTGCAGAACAATCCGCTGTAGAGATACACGTAGAACACCTCTTTACCTTCTTTGAGCGCCTTGTCCACGCTGCGAGACACCACCACCCTTCGGCTCTGGCACGGCTCTGGGCCTGGCACCACGAAGCGCCCCTGGAACAAAACAAAACAAAACTGAAATCAATACGAGACATAATGATGGATTAGGAGAGCGGAAGGGCAACAACTTGTGATACGTGGCAAAAAGGCCAACCAAAAAGACAAGATGTTGAGTTTGTCACAGCTCGTGCTAAAATGTTAAAGGTGCACGGTGTAACTTTTCAGGTGGGAGTCCGTCACCGACTTGTTTCTATGGATATGTCATTGCTCTGTCTGGTTCTACCTTACATTTATTCAATTACTGGTTTTATAACTCAAAAATACAAAAAAAACTGATTGTGAGCGGTAAGGCAGGGTATCATTAAGAAATTGCCAATACGATAACTCAATACAGTGAGCTTTCGATTCGATACGATTCAATAAAAATAAAGGCTAACTCGTGGCTGTGATGCTAAAAGTGTTTGTTAAACCACGTCTTGTGCAAAGTTCACATGAAACACAAACATTTTAATCATCAAAACAGTGAAAATGTCAAATGTGTCGCATAAACGACTTTCCTTCCACTAAACAAGCAACAAAACTGTAGCTGTAACAAAATAATTTAGTAAAATATACCAAAAATCCTCTTGGCGATATATCGATACAGCAGCCCACGATATCAGTACTGTATCATCACATTAACTGATACGATACATCTATATTTTAATATTTTTACACACCCCTAGTGAGCGGGGTCGCCTCTCCACAGATCTGACCTGTAACTTGGTCTGGTTTGGTCTCCATGAAGATAGAAAGGTTTAATGCCGTACTGTGGAACATTCCAGACAAAGCGATAACATCAAGAAAAGCATTTCACGGACCCTCCACCAGAAAAGTTACACGGTGCATCTTCAGAGCTTTTAATCATAGTCGTTTCCTCTTCCTTTACTTCTTTTGTTTAATCTTCTTTTCCCTCTTCACCTTCTCGAAGTTGTTTTTGCAGTGATTAGTGGTACATTCTGTTATTTATTTGCTGTAGCTCAGGCTTCTTAATGAGACGGTTTATTTAAAAACTGTTCACTGGAATCTTCTTGATTTATTGTTTTTACATCAGTGGCATAAAGTACTTTCAATATTAAAGTTTTGTTTTGTTATTGTGATTTAAAATGTGCAAATTGATCCACGAGTGTCGTCATTATTATGGTACGTCTTCTTTAATGGTGCACTATGTAAGCAGGTGTTCAGATCTGCGGAGAAGCGAGCCTGATCATAGTAGTAAGAATGCATGTTTTTCTATGTATTTTTTAGCGATAATAACAGGAGTAAATGCAAGATGGACACGTGTAAAGCCACACTTTGGGACATTTCAGACAAGCAGTTGGTGAACCATGTGCATTGTGTCTCCATGGTAACGGGAAAGTATCAGTACAAGGACAATACACCAGGAAAACGCAAAAAGGCAAAATGAGTCCAAAACAAAGAAAAGGTCCAAGTCCCAATTTTTTTTCTGACACAAACTGTGATCTTGATTTCTGATTTTAGTTTTAATGATACGATTCTGTTCAAACACGTCCACAAGAAATGACAAAAAGACTGAAATCTGAACTGAGAAACTAATTCAAGAATCACATTTCAGAACAAGTTTGTACAGATGTAAACTACAGGGTTGGGAGTTTTTATGCACATTATTATTATTTTGTTGTTTACGGAGCGATTGCAGCCTTTGCGATTTGCTGATCGCGTCCGTTCAAACTGCAGTTTCGATTTGAATTCATCAGCAGAAGAGCTTCGCCCACAACTTTTGGCACAAGAAGTTCAGTCAAAGGGCCCACACACATGACATCACAAGGTGGAACAGAGCATTTTGAGCTTTGGAGATGCAGACAGACTAATAATAAAGTGTTACTCAAACATGTATGAATGAAACAAAAGCAGGTAAAAGCATTATAACACGACTTAAAGCTCACAAGAGTAAATTTTGTGTAATTTAAGACTTTAAAATTAAAACAAAAAAGTGCATAGCTTCATCTATAAGACAAACATTAAATACTAAAGTAAAAGAAAAAGTAAGGAAACGCATGGACAAGATCTGCCTTTTTACTTTTTTCTTTCAAAAAAGCACAGTTCTACAAAATCTTTGTGTTGTTGCCGTATATTTATTTTCCTACGATATCGATTATTGCGTCAGACAATATTTCGATATCGATATTCTTGAATGAATGACAGGAGTGAGGGAGCGTGGGGAGTATTGATTTAATCTGAAGCCGAGGCACAAACAACACACTCCGGATTTATGGTGCAGTCCCAGAATGGATATTAATAAATGTCTAAATGTGGCCTCATCTATGATCAGAGAGAAAAATGGAGAGAGGAGGACAGAAAAAGAGGAGAGGACTTTGAGGAGAAGGAAGAGAGGGAGGAGAGGGTGGGCAGAGGAGAGAGAGAAAGGCAGGGGGGTAAGGAAAGAGATGGAGAGAGGAGGATGGAGGGAGAGAGGAAAGGGAGAGAGGGGAGGATTTTGAGAAGGAGAATAGAGAAGGATGGGGGGGCAAAAAAGAGAGAGAAAGAGGGGAGGTAAGGAGAGAAGGAGAGAAGTAAAGAGGAAGAAAGGAGAGAGGACTTAGAGAAGAAGGAGGACAGTGGGGGGTGTTGGGGCAGAGGAGAGAGAAAGAGGAGGGGAGGTAAAGGGGCGATGGAGAGAGGAGGAGAGAGGGGAGACGACTTTGAAAGAGAGAGAAAGAGGGGAGGGGAAGATGGAAAGAGAAGGAGAGAGGGAAAGAGGGCAGAGGACTTGGAGAAGGAGGAGAGGAGGGGGGTAAGGAGAGAGAGAAAGAGGAGGGGAGATAAGGAGTGAGGTGGAGAGAGGAGGATGGAGGGAGAGAGAAAAAAGAGAGGGGAGGATTTTGAGGAGAAGAGAGAGGGGGAGAGAAGGAGAGAGGAATGTAGGACAGAGAAAAAGAGGAGGTGAGGCAAGAAGAGAGGAAGAGAAGGGAAGGACTTT
The DNA here is from genome assembly GCA_029959045.1 of Taenioides sp. WSHXM2023. Classification (NCBI taxonomy): domain Eukaryota; kingdom Metazoa; phylum Chordata; class Actinopteri; order Gobiiformes; family Gobiidae; genus Taenioides; species Taenioides sp. WSHXM2023. The sequence continues at coordinate 2,308,205 of CM057100.1, forward strand.
GAGAAGGAGGAGAGAGAGGAGGGGAGCAGAGAACAGAGACAGAAAGGGGAGGGGGAAAAGGAGAGAGACGGAGAGAAGAAAGAAGAGAAGAGAAAAAGAGGAAAGAGAAGAAGGAGGAGAGGGAGAGAAGGAGGAGAGAGTGGACGGGGGTACAGAGAGGAGGAAAGGAAGTCACGCAGGCAGAACATCACTGAAGAGAAAAGGAGGATGATTCGCTTCTGATGAATGACTGAAGCGGAAAAAGAGAGGGAGCAGAGATAAGAGGGGAGAGAGAGGGAGTAAGACTTAAGGTGAGAGAGAGAGAAAGACTTAAGGAGAGAGAGAAAGACCGTGAGAGAGAGAGCGAGCGAGGGACACACACAGAGAAAGAGAGATACAAAATGGGGCAGAGAGAGAGATAAAAAGAACAGACGGAGAGAGACAGAGAGAGAAAAATAGAGACAGCGAGAGAGATGAGCGGAGAGAGTGAGAAGGACAGAGAGAGAGATACAGAGACACAGAGAGAGGGAGAGAGGCAGAGGGAGAGAGAGGGACACACACACACAGAGGGGGAAAGAGAGAGATACAGAGGGGGTAGAGAGAGGAATAAGAGGAGAGACGGAGAGAGACAGAGAGAGAGATGCAGAGAGAGGGAGCGGGATTTCTTGGGTCTACGTTTCGACAAACAAAGCATCAACATAATAACGATACGAGACAGCAAAACTGAGGCGTGTGAATTTTATCTAATTTTGGACAATAATCGATTAAAAAAATGTGTTAGATTTTTAATATTTCTTTCATAGTGCTAAAAATTATAGAAATATTTTAAAAGAGCTCAGCTGCCTACGGCAAATTCAATTAAACACAGATGAAGACACACGCTGCGAGGTTTATCAAAATGACATCAAAATCACAATTTCACTGGTCGCAATGAGCAAATCACAAAGACTCCAATCAAACAAAATGTCCTCTGCAAACAACAAAACATCCTGCCTTTATTTTTGACTCAGATGCCCTCCCTGTGTCTCCATGGCGTCTTTTTCTGTGTAAAAGCTGCTCACCCTATAGTTTAGACTTATACAAACACGTTCTTCTTCTCTCTTCTCTGAAATGTTGAAGTTAAAATCGTGCACTATGAACAGACTTACTTTGGAAACATTGCGTAACTGTTTACTGCTTGACAAGAGTCTGTTTTGCCAACTTAAGCAAAAAGTGAAAGATACACTTTTTTTTTCTTCTGATGACGCAAGTTGTGAAAATGTCTAGACAAAGTTTTCAAACTATAACAGTTGTATCAAATGGACCCGTGTGGACTGGCCTCTCGTCTTATCTCTGCAGACGTGAGTTTTATGCACTTCTTTCATACGCTCTGAAATGGTGAATGCCTCAGATGCGTGTTCAGATGTGTGTTCAGATGCATGTTCAGATGTGTGCTCAGATGTGTGTTCAGACGCGTGTTCAGATGCGTGTTCAGATGCGTGTTCAGATGCGTGCTCAGATGCGTGTTCAGATGCGTGTTCAGATGCGTGCTCAGATGTGTACGATGGTCCACAGAGTGGAGCTGACGTAGCCGTAAACGCCGTCACAACAAAGCGCCGCCGGCTGTGGGCCCCTCCTGTGGATTTGGTAAAATGACAACGCAACGCTGATTCTACGAGTTTCACAGATTAAGAAAATAAAATTGGAGAATGAAGTAAGTACACAGCAGTCGTTGTATACCTGGGACGATAAAAAACATGCACGAACATGAGTGAATAGTCAAGGGAAACAACTGTAACATGGTTAAAAGCTCTGAAAAGTAGATTTTGCAGAATAGGTCAAACCATAACTGTGGTCTAATTTAGTTTTGGCCCTTGTTTACATTACGGCTGCTTAGCTCACCATGAGTTTGCTGAAGAAGTCGAAGCGCACACAGGACTGCCTCATGTGGCGGTTGAAGCGGCTGACTTTGAGAGGACTTTTACGGGTTAATAACACGAAGCTCCCGCCGAAAAAGCAGAGCAGCGCGAAGGAAACGTAGAAGAAGAGTTTGAGGAAGAAGGAGGTGAGAGTGAGGCCTCCCCACAGCAGCTGCACCGCTACAGCCACACACAACCCCAGAGCGAAGGCAGGGACCAGGCGGACCGGAAAGCCCAGGGACGAGGGGCCAGAGCTGGGAGGCATGGGGCACTGCTGCTGCTCTCCTCCGGGCGGCGCTGTGGGCAGAGGGGACAGGTGTGAGGATTACTTTACAGTCATTTCAATGTAGTCAGTGAGAATTTATTTGTAATATAAGGGATTAGTGGGTTACAAAATGAATTAAAATTGTGAGAAACACTTTCAGCTCAAGTCCAGATGGCACTTTTATTTGCATTTCAGGTTTGTCTAGAGGTCAATATAATTTAAACTACTTTTAAATTGATGACAGTACTAGATTCTTGTGATTTTAAGTCAAAAACTACTTGAAAAAATAAAATTCAGTGTAAACTGAAATGAGAACAGCTGTCAATTTAATTTTGCAATCGAGATCCCGGGCCCGTTGTCTATAGGGTTTTCTTCACAAACATTAATTCTAGATGTAATTTTTGCATCTTAACAGCCAGATACTCTTCCTGGGGAACTTTTTTTTTTTAATGCACAATGTGTTAACTTACATTACAGTAATTTGTGTAAGAAATTGACAAACATGGATAACAATATTTCAATAAAAATACCACTAAATCAACTAGTGATAATGAGTTAAAACAAATTAGTTTAACAGCTACAAGACCCAGATGAGAGACACAAACATACGAATATGTTCTGCCATGTAGTTTGCATATGGCTTAAAGGTCCGATATTATGCAAAACTGACTGTTGTGAGCTTTAAAACATGTTAGAATGCCGTTACCGCCTCGAAAACATACCTGGAGTTGTGTTCTGTCTACATTTCCAAAGCTCAAAATGCTTGTGATGTCATGAAGCTGTAGTTTTGAAGTCAACAGATACTTTTTTGCCTTTAGTTCAGTAGAAATTGGCAATTCCAGGGCTGAAATCATCCAAATGATTCTAGTGAAGGTGTGTGGAGTTTAAAAACACAGTGGAGCACTTCCTGTATCACCACATGATGACATCACAAGTGTTTTGATGAGGAAACAACATAATAAATGTTAAATTAGGGTGACCAGATTGTCAAAATAAAAAACTGGGACATCCCTGGTTTGGATTGGTTGGAAACAATAAAACTGTGAAACAAGTGCATAATTAAGGAAAACTTATGTACTCAGCACTAATGTGAGTCAGTACAGTCACATTTTCTTTGTGTTTTTGTCATTTTTAAGCAGCTTTTTTGTATTTTACCTAAACAATTGAGAATTTATGCCTCTCTTTACGGTTGGCAGGTATCAGATTGGTCAAAAGTAGGGACACCTGGGACATTTCTTGTATAAAACTGGGACAAATCACTGGTTTTGGATAAATATGCAGGGCTCAAAACTGGACTGTCCCGGGTAAATAGGGATATCTGGTCACCCTATGTTAAATTATATCAGAAAATAGCGTAACATGGGCCCTTCACTGTCCAAATTCCTGAATCACAATGTAAATCAGGCCCTCACAGATGTTTCTGGTCTCCTCACCTCTGGCTGTGATGGTGGCTGGGGGCGTGTGCATGCTGCGACCCCACCATCCATAAATGTCCCCGTGCTCTGTGGACTTCCGAGCGTGTAAGCAGCGTCAAAGAGGTAGAAGGACCGTCCGCGTGTTCCCGGGACTAGCACGCCGTCCCCAGACAGAGGCATGCCCGCTCTGACATCGCACCGAGCCGAGCGCTATGTGTCCCCCGCTCCTCGCGTCCACTAGCCCCGCCACAAGCTGCTGCGGCCCCCGGGGGGAGCTGTCATCCACAGCACAGAAAACACGTCACAGTCAGACAACAAAATCAAATCAAACCCACAAACTAATCAAAATAAAGACCGAAATGTGTCAGTAATGTGAAGAAAGCTCCGCGTGAAGTGATGGATAAGGCGACTCCAGACACCTTGGAGATTGTCCCTACCCGATTTGTAGCATGTCCTACTTCTGTGACATTTCTAAACAAATCGAAACCGTGTCAAGTTTCTCCGCTATGCTATTTATGGCGACTTTGCTTCTAAAGGGTTAATCTCTACAGCAGCGTGACAGCTAAAATGCCACACTACATCCCCGCTGTGCTGAATTTGTGTTAAAACCGCGCAGGAAACCGCACTTAAGTAAGAGTTCTGATTTTAAACCAATGCCAAAAGACGAATGTGCAGATAACATTTTGTTGGGACCATACAGTTTTATTTACACCACAAAATATTGCGAAATTGGAGCATAAAAATCGATTATTTCAAGGTATTTATCCGTGAACAGCAGACTACGCATGCGCAGAGCACTTTTGAGAGCGACACGGATCGGGTAGTGACCTGTAGCTTAGCGACTGTTGCTAACCAACTAGTCGAATAGGAAGCTAACGAACAATCCAAATTGGTTATTTAAATAAAACAGAAAACTAAAAGGTAATTAGTTAAGCATATGCATAGACTTAAAAGCACAGTAGTTTGTTTGTGTTCATAGTTATTAGCTCTCTCAAAGCAAACTGCTAGCTTTAATGGTGTTAAGTAAGCAAAGCAGCTAACCGCACCGCTCACCTGTGTCTAAAGATGTCGGCGCTCGGAAAACTCCATCCTGTGTTCGTGTTTACGGGCCGTGGAATCGCTCCAACCCGCGGCACATTTGCACAGATCCGCGTGATGACACAAATGACAGGTACGAAATGATCCTGGAGGCACAAAAACAAGCAGGCTCCAGCTGACCGCCGTGTGTGTGTGAGAGGGGCCAATCACAGCCAGAGCAGCCCGCCGACGGAGCGCCTCACACGGCAGCGGGGAGGTCCGGAGAGGCGGGGACGCGGAGGAGAGAGCCTGGTACTCTAAAGTCTTGGCATTTCGTCCGGAGGCTGTGTTTAGCGTTCCGTGTCAATCAATGCCATGGATTTATAAAAAACTTTAATTTTTCTTTTCTTCTCAAAAACATACCTGGAGTTGTGTTCTGTCTACATCTCCAAAGCTCAAAATGCTCTGTTCCACCTTGTGATGTCATGAAGTGATGAAGTCAACATACTTTTTTGCCTTTAGTTCAGTAGAAATTGGCAATTCCAGGGCTGAAAATCATCTAAATGTTTCAAGTGAAAGTGTGTGGAGTTTAAAAACACAGCGGAGCACATGACATCACAAGTGTTTTGATGAGGAAACAACATTATAACTGTTAAATTAGGGTGACCAGATTTTCAAAATAAAAAACTGGGACATCCCTGGTTTCGATTGGTTGGAAACAATAAAACTGTGAAACAAGTGCGTAATTAAGGAAAACTGTTATGTACTCAGCACTAATGTGAGTCAGTACAGTCACATTTTCTTTGTGTTTTTGTCATTTTTAAGCAGCTTTTTTGTATTTTACCTAAACAATTGAGAATTTATGCCTCTCTTTACGGTTGGCAGGTATCAGATTGGTCAAAAATAGGGACACCTGGGACATTTCTTGTATAAAACTGGGACAAATCAGAGCAGCCAGAGCAGCCCGCCGACGGAGCGCTTCACACGGCAGCGGGGAGGTCAGGAGAGGAGGGGACGTGGAGGAGAGAGCCTAGTACTTGTTTTGTTTTGTTTATTTTTTTATTTTATTTTATTTTTTTCTTTTTCTTTTTCTTTTTCTATTCATTTATTTTATTTCTTTTATTTAATTATTTTTTGTTTTATTTAGATTTTATTATATGTCTACTCGTTTCACAATTATTATTTACCAACCACTACAAACCGGGTACCCCAGTTTTTTTATTTTGAAAATCTGGTCACCCTATGATAAGACAAAGCAAATTTAGATCTAAAATAAAATCAAAAACACATACAGCTTTTCTTTTACTTATAGTTGATGCTCAGTGGTGCCACTTTCCGCCTAAACACAGTAAAACAGCCAATTGTTTTATTTTAGACTTAAACAAACTTCATTGATCCACAAGGGAAATTGTTTGGACACAGTAACTCACACATCACAATAAATATAATAACAAAGAGCAAATAAATGGTTTGGTTTTCACAGTCAAGGTCAATTTAGGTTTTTTGGTTAGGTCTGATAACTGGGTGAGCTGTACTTTTTTTTTTTTTTTTTTTTTTTTGACAAAATAAAATTATAAATGAATAAAAATATTAATTAATTGTATTTAACGGATCACATAAATACTGTCAATGTCGCTGAAGCTTAATGTCTGGTGTAATTACATCTGCAGATTATAAAATTAACTAAAATACAGCAGTTTTTTAGCTTTAATTGACGCGGAACATTAAGCCCCGCCCCCGGACGAAATGCCGAGAGTTTAGAGAGTCCCGCGCGAGCCTGGGTAAACACCGCCCAGCAGGACGCAGCCGTGAGAGAAACGAGCGCACCGAGATGAAGGATCGTGGTACGTTTGTGTCTTACGCCTTTTTCCTTAAAACCAGAAATGTGCTTACTGTTATTTCTGTTTTTAGAGCATGAGTCACCCCTGTGTAAGCGCAGGAGTAATGCTGAGAACAAATGAAGAGTTCAAGTGCAAAAACAGATATCTTTGTTTTGAAAATTTGCCAAAAACTATTTTTTTTTCTTTTTGTTGCCATCTTTTTTTTTTTTTTTTTTTTTTTTTTTTAAGAGAGATGAAATAATATTTTGATAGCCTATATTTGGCTTTTGAAAACATTGCTATACAAAGACTGAAAATGACACTTACTTGTTTTTGAAAATGAACTCTTCATCCATCCATCCATCCATCCATTTTCTTCCACTTATCCGGGGCAGGGTCGCGTGGGGGCAACAGTCTTATCAGGGACTCCCAGACTTCCTTCACCCCAGACACTTCCTCCAGCTCCTCCAGGGGAACCCCGAGGTGTTACCAGGCACTTTGAACTCTTCAAATGCATAATAACATTTATAGCAGACTTTTTTTTTTTTTTTTTGGCAAATTTATGGTTATTACAGGCTCTGTTCGTTTTATATTTTGTTTCCATGTGTTAAAGTGGGACGAAACACAGGAGGGGCGGGGTCTGGAGATATAAGGAACACTGTGATTGGTCTAAACAGGTGTCCACACTTCAAACTCCGCCCCTGCAGCCAGGTGTTTGTATCAGAAACACCTGCCTGTGATCAGGGCAGTCCTGCGTGATATCACATAGTACTTGGAATTGCAGATGCCCCTGGAGGCAGCACACACATTCTGACTAACTAAAATAAACTGATATAACTACGGAAGTAAATATGTTCTTTATTACCTTTACAAATCAAATAAGGACAGATTAAAGATTAGATCAAGTTGCTTCTATATAATTATGATAATTCAACAAACAAAAATTATCATTGAAGTATCAAACTAAGCAAAATTTAGACTAGACTATAGTTTATAAAATACATAGAGTTGTGTGTGTGTTAGTGTCTTGCCCAAGGACACAACAGCATTGACAGTTCAGAGCTGGGATCAAACCTCCAATTAAATCTTAATTCTTTTTCATTGTTTTTCGTGCACAACGTGATAAAAAGTCCAGACCTGTGGAAAGAAAGAGCAGAAAATCTCTTCATTTTGATAGTTTTGTTTCTGGTGAAAATCTGAGTTCCTCTTTCGCGCTCTCACTCTCGGCACTTCCTCTTTTCTCAGTCGTCCAGATCTGCTGAAGTCACAGTCACCACAGTTTAATACTCAGCACTGAGGTATTGTTTATGCAAGAATAAAAAGGAAAAAAAAAAAAAAAACGCTCCGCTGCCCCCTTTGGTCAAAGACATTTTAACAATAACAAGAAAAATATGTGACAATAAAGAGACTAATACATGTTTAAAGGGGATACTTCCTTCCATGGTCTGGGGATGGCAGCTGCACGATTCCATGGAAATAAAAAGTTAAAAACCATAAAAACCAGACTTCAGAACATTCTCCAGGGAGATAAACTTGAATAATTTATACTGTGGAATATTATAGCCAAAGGAACAAAACTTCCATGGAAACAAGCAGGAGGAAGCACTCCTCCAGGCTAAACAAGAGTCAGGTTTGTGGAGATGCAAGCTCACAGTAAGAACGCATGTTTTTCAGTGCAACCAAAAAAAACAACAAAAAAAACAACAACATGCATTTATTTTAGTATATTTTTTGGCTAACAAGTTACAGACTGTGGCTTTAACTTAAATTTACATGTAAATCTTTTCAAACAACTATTTGAAAAGCATGTTTAATAATTCTCCTATATTATTATTATTATTATTATTATTATTATTATTATTATTATTATTATTATTATTATTATTATTATTATTATTATTATTATTATTTAAAAAACAGATAAAAATCACCAGCAGAGGGCAGCAGACGTTTTTCTCTCACCTGCCCAAGACTTTAACAATCAGATTAACAATCACAACAAAGTTAGATATTTTTGAACGGAGAAAAGCTCCTCAGAAGGTTGCATATAACAGGAAGCTGAAAGTCATAAATATTTTTGGAGGAGGAATAACATTGTGGTTAAAGATTTAAACATTTTTGCACAATTAATAACGTTTCTTTCTTTTTTTTTTTTTTTATTCTTGTGTGTTTGTGCAGACAGACCTCTCTAATTGTGATCTGAGGTCCAAACCAGATCTAAACCAGGACTAGACCCTCTCTGTTCCCCTTTAGGAGAGGGGGACTCTGGCCTGCTGCTGCACGCTGTTGGTGTCGTCGGCGTCTTCCATCTTGAATCCTGTGGGTCTGATCTCCATGACGGTGGTCTTGAGCGAGTACCACCAGCCTCGCCATGGAAACCACACCACGCCGTTATCGGACCAGGCGCTGTAGTGACCCCCCGGGTAGTACCGTCCGTTCAGGTGAGCACAGTGACACCTGCAGGAAGAAATGTAACAGGCAGGTAAACGCAGCGTGGTTCTGATGTTACGACACTGTTGTTTTTATCAGTTTATCTTAGGGATGCACCGATCCAACTTTTCAGTTCTGATTCTGATTCTGATACGATAGTTTTAAGTGCAGAGACTGAAAACTGCATTTATTTCCTTGAAACAAAAATAAGACCAAACTGATCCAAATGTGTTATGTAGCTGTCATTTATCTTTGTATAAATTAGACATCTAACTTTCTGAGACTTTCTGGGAGAGCTATGATCAGTAAATATTAATTTACATCAGTTTATGTCCAAACAGGATGTCAGCTGAACCGATATTTGAAAACCGATATCTGATCCAGCAAACTTTTCAGTATTGGTGCTGATATCCGATACGAGTATCTGATCAGTGCATCCCCATAGTCTACCATAGCCTACGTTAATGTTTAGGCAGAAGTTTAGCTTTGACTGATCAACGTTTTTATAGAAAATACTGACACAAAGCAGCTTCTTCAGTTCTGACAGGGTTCTTAAAGTCCATCCATCCATTTTCTCCCGCTTAATCCGGCTGGGTCGCGGGGGCAGCACGCTGCCCATTACTCTGTGCACCATAGACCCCTATGAACCCCTCTGCAGGTGGTGAGCCCACAGGAGGGTTCTTAAAGTGACAGTATGTATTTAACTGGAAGTAGAAAGTGAACCACATAAGTCCATTGAAATAGAAAGTTAAAGCCAAGTTAAAGATGGGTTTAATGCCATACTGTGAAGTGTTATAGCCAAAGGAACAATATTTCCATGGAAACAAGCAGGAGGGCCTCCCACAGGCCAGATAAGAGTCAGGTTTGTGGAGATGCAAGCCCGCTCACAGTAAGGACGCATGTTTTTCTCTGTTTTTCAGGGCTATAAACATTTCCACAATTAAAAAAAACATGTTTTTATTTCATTTTTAAGTTACACACTGTGGCTTTAGGTCACTGCCTTAAACAGCAGAACCCTGTCAGTAGTGTCAGAAATGAAGAAGCTACTTGGATGTGTGGCGAAACTAATTTACTCTTAAGAAACCTAAAAAAAACTTGACAGAATTCCGTTTTCTTTGCTATGGACCGCACAAGGATGACCGAGGGGTTCATGTTTGTGTAGAATCAGTGTATTTGTACTTTACTTGTTGAACCACCAGCCTCCCTGATCTTCTTCTGCACAGTTCCCGGCGTAGTTGTCATTGTCGCGGTCGAAGGTGCTGAAGTTGGCCCCCTGGTGGCTGGACCAGGACACAGCGCCCACTTCAAACTTCCCTGAGAGAGCGTCTCCGGCCGTGCCCACGTACCCCCCGAAGGAGAGCTGGTACTGATCCTACAGGGGAAAACGTAGCCAGTATTTTGTAATTGTACTTTTTTTAACAGGTACTTTTAATTGAATTTCCCATGAATTGCCAATCTCTATTGAACTAAAGGTAAAAAGAGCTGTTAACTTGAAACCTTTGGAGATATCGACAGGCTAATAATAAAATAAAAACTCAAACGTGTGAATGAAACAAAACACAACTCCAGGTCTGTTTTTGAGGAGGAAACGTCATTGCACCTGCTCCTCTCCCACTCTGAAGTCTCTGTATTCTGCATAGCGCTGGTTTCCTTCAAAGTCCTCCAGGTTTATCCTCAGAGAATAGTTCCCTGCAATAAACAAAATATCAAGATAAAAAAATACATTTGCATAAAACACTAGGGGAAATGATAAGAGTTAAAGTTAAAGCGTTCACCTTGTGCTGTGAGGTAATGCAGGTTTTCATTTCCGAGCCAAAACTCTCCTGAATTTGACTCAAAATCTCCAAAACCGTTTTTGTATTCCTCCCAGGACCTGAAAATATGTGAGAGGAGAAGGTCAGAGGAACAGAGGAGAGGGTCAGAGGAGCAGAGGAGAGGGTCAGAGGAGCAGAGGAGAGGGTCAGAGGAGCAGAGGTGAAGCGCAGAGGGTCAGATGGACCAGAGGATGCAGAGTAGTGTATTACCAGTAGCGCCCTCTCCTGGCTGGTACCTGTTAAAGCTCTGTGATCCGTCAGTGCGTCTCTGTATCACGGTCCAGCCTCCTCCTCCGCTCATGTCACAGTAAACTGGGACCAAAGAAGGACTGTTCTGGGGTCTGATCCTGTACCAACCACTGGACTTCAAACCAGCGCTGAAAACCTCAGAGCAGTCTACACCAAAGTGACAAAGAGGACTATTTAAACATTTATTAGTCCTTAGTGACTTATTTTTACTTAAAAGTGAATAAGAATGAAATTATGACATTACAATATTGGACAGGGAAGACATAGAGAATTTTTATTTAATTCAATTGAACAAATCTATTCATGTTTTTGTCCTCCTTTGGCTCAATCATTTAGAACCTTTGCCATTGTTTAGTGTCATTTTAAAGCTGGTAAGGCCCAATTTTAGACTATTTTTGTCCCTAATTTTGTCCCTATAACGTCCGGGTTTGGATCCGGTGGTACTTGGAAAGCCACATATCAGATTCTTTGTGCAGAACGTTTGAGAATCACTTCAACAGACCATGAACGTGAACAAAGACAGTTTTAAAAGCCTGAACTAAAAAGCTGATGCTCTGTTCCACTCTCTCCCTCCCTCCTCTCACCTCTGTACTGCGTATCCTCTGGGCTGTTCCACTCTCTCCCTCCCTCCTCTCACCTCTGTACTGCGTATCCTCTGGGCTGTTCCACTCTCTCCCTCCCTCCTCTCACCTCTGTACTGCGTATCCTCTGGGCTGTTCCACTCTCCCTCCTCTCTCACCTCTGTACTGCGTATCCTCTGGGCTGTTACACTCTCTCTCCCTCCCTCCTCTCACCTCTGTACTGCGTATCCTCTGGCTGTTCCACTCTCTCCCTCCCTCCTCTCTCACCTCTGTACTGCGTATCCTCTGGCTGTTCCACTCTCCCTCCCTCCTCTCACCTCTGTACTGCGTATCCTCTGGCTGTTCCACTCTCCCTCCCTCCTCTCACCTCTGTACTGCGTATCCTCTGGGCTGTTCCACTCTCTCTCCCTCCCTCCTCTCACCTCTGTACTGCGTATCCTCTGGGCTGTTCCACTCTCCCTCCCTCCTCTCACCTCTGTACTGCGTATCCTCTGGGCTGTTCCACTCTCTCTCCCTCCCTCCTCTCTCACCTCTGTACTGCGTATCCTCTGGCTGTTCCACTCTCCCTCCCTCCTCTCACCTCTGTACTGCGTATCCTCTGGCTGTTCCACTCTCCCTCCCTCCTCTCACCTCTGTACTGCGTATCCTCTGGCTGTTCCACTCTCCCTCCCTCCTCTCACCTCTGTACCGTGTATCCTCTGGCTGTTCCACTCTCTCTCTCCCTCCCTCCTCTCACCTCTGTACTGCGTATCCTCTGGGCTGTTCCACTCTCTCTCCCTCCCTCCTCTCACCTCTGTACTGCGTATCCTCTGGCTGTTCCACTCTCCCTCCCTCCTCTCACCTCTGTACTGCGTATCCTCTGGCTGTTCCACTCTCCCTCCCTCCTCTCACCTCTGTACCGTGTATCCTCTGGCTGTTCCACTCTCTCTCTCCCTCCCTCCTCTCACCTCTGTACTGTGTATCCTCTGGCTGTTCCACTCTCCCCCCTCTGTAGTTGTTGTAGTCGTCGGCTCTTCTCTGTTTGATCCTGTTTATGATCAGCTCTTGCCTCTGCAGTTGGACTCTCAGGTTTTTCTCTTTCTCCCTGAGTCGAGACGCCTCCTCCGAACACACGTCTGCAAACACCTGCCGAGTAAAAATAATATTTGTACTGCGTAAAAGTAAAAAATACGCACTATGTTTAAGTTTGACAAATTTCTATTAAGAATATGTCCATACAAAGCCGCTCTTTGACATTGTAGCGTAGAATAAAAGGAAATTAACAAAACTTGGAAGCTATTTCCTGATGTTCTAATGTCGTTTTCTCGTCACAAACACCTGGAGTTGTGTTTTTTTGTTTCATTCGCACATGTTTAACGCACAAACCCTGTATATTTAGCACAAGTTCTTCTCTCAAACTGAAACTTTCTGTCACGGCACGTGGCCTGGCTCCGTCTCGCACTCCCCGTTCGTTTTACCGCTTGTGTCTTTTCGCTGTTTGCGTGTGACGTTATTGATTATTGATCATTTGTGTTCGTTACCGTTTATTGTATTGAGAATTTCTGATTGATTATCCCCTATTTTGGTTTGTAACACATTCTGTTCCACCTTGTGATGTCATGTGATAATACAGGAAGTGCTCCACTGTGTTTTTAAACTCCACACACCTTCACTAGAATCATTTCGACCATTTCAGATCTGGAATTGCTCATCTTTACTAAACAAAGGGTAAAAGGAGCTGTTAAATTGAAAACTATACCGTTTCATGACATCACAAGGTGGAACAGAGCGTTTGGAGCTTTGGAGATGTAGACAGACGAATAAATAAAATGTTACTCAAACATGTGAATGAAGCAAAACACAACTCCAGGTCTGTTTTTCAGGAGGAAACAACATTAGAACATAACTTAAAGCTAAACAGAACATATGGCGTGCACAGTCTTTGTTTTAGACATTTTAAAAGTTACATAAAAATAAAATAATTAAAAAAAAGATAAGAACAAAAAAAACACTATAAAGGTGAATAAAATAAAATAAATAAATAAATAAATAATAATTTAGTTTTTTTAATTTATATAAAAAGAAAATTATCCACAAATTTAATAATGCAAAAATGTGAACACAAAGTAGAAAAAAGAAAATAATGAAACTACTTCCAGATATTGTAAGTATTTATAAAATTGTGTATAAGCTAAACAGAACAAACTGATCACTGCTCCTGAAAATGTGTTGTTTAAATCCATTTAGGTGACTTTTAAAACTTTTGTTTGTGTGAAACTGCTAAACATTCTACCATAGAGACACATGCGGGACATCAGTAGGGTACAGGAAAATGTCAGGAAGTTACATTACTCAAGTACAACTGGATGAAGTACTAACTATACTAATAAAAGTACTTTCTGCGTATTGTGTCTCTGTAGACTGACCTGAGCAGCCTGGAGGAGGATCAGTCCCATTAGAAAAGCTCCTCTGGTCCTTTTCATCTTCAGATTTCTCCTTCTCTCCATCTTCAAACTTCTCCTTTTGTCACGGGTTTGGTTTGGTTTGGTTTTGGTTCAGGCTAAACCTTGAGTCTCCAAAAGTCTGCGCCTGGATCAGAGCTCGGCCCAGATTCCTGATTCTCTCCAGAAACACAAATATGAAGGAGGAGTGTGGAACAGATGGGAGAAAGGTGTGAACACGGACTTTTATATTCTACCGTTTTATACAACAACAACAACCAGGACACAAACAGACAGAGCTAGAGGAGATAAAGCTGACGAAAAAGTGCAGTAAGAGTACAGTTACTTCAAAATATTTACGCAAGTAGAGGTAAAAAGTAGTGGTCCAAGTAATAACACGAGTGAGAAAAAGTATTTGGGAAAACTGGTGTTATATTGTGTCTGAAAATGTTAACAATTAGTACAAAAAAAAAAAAAAAAAAAAGTTAGAAAAAAATTACTCTAGTAAATTCAAAATATTTACTCAAGTACAAGTACAAACCAGTGGTCCAAGGAGTTACTCAAGTGAGAGTAAAAAGTATTTGGGGGAAACTGCTGGTATGTTGTGTCTGAAAATTAGTGAAAAAATAAAATAAAATAAAATAAAAGTTAGAAAAAGTTACACAAGTAAATTCAAAATATTTATTCAAGTAGAAGTAAGAGTATATAAAAGTATTTGGGAAAACTGCTGGTATGTTGTGTCTGAAAATATTTCTACTAAGTAAATAAAAAAACAAAAAGTTAGAAAAAGTTTCACAAGTAAATGTAGCAGGTACAGTTACTTTAAAATATTTACTCAAGTACAAAGTAGTGGTCCAAGTAATAGAATAGAAAAAGTATTTGAGGAAACTGCTGTTATGTTGTGTCTGAAAAAAAAAAAAAAAAATTAAAGTTACAAAAAATTAAAGTAAATAAAGTAAAATAAATTAAAGTAAATTCAAAATATTTACTCAAGTAGAAGTAAGAGTATATAAAATATTTGGGGGAACTACTGGTATGTTGTGTCTGAAAACTTTTACAATTAGTAAATAAAAAAACAAATTTAAAATTTAGAAAAAGTTACACAAGTAAATCATCAAATCTGATCAAATTTGACATGTAAACTTATATTTTAAATTTAAAAAAAAATTGGTGTTTTTGTTGTTTGTTTTTTTTACAGGCATTTTCAGCATTTAATTTTCATAAAAACCCTCTATGAAAAAAACTATCATCTGAAATAACCCTTATTAGAACTTTATCCTATTTCTAAACCTGAAAATGGGAAATTGAGCGCACATTCTTTGTTTCAGACATTTTAAAATCATAAAAATATAACAGAGACAAGAAAACCACAAAAAATAACCATAAAGATTAAATTAAAACATAAAATAAAATAAAAACATGTTATTTTTGTTTAGTTTTTTATGATTTGTATCAAAAGAAAATTAAAGGTGAAAGAATTATCCACAAATTTATAATGCAAAAAAAAAAAAAGTTATTAATCGCAGAAGAAATAATGAAACTACTTCCAGATATTGTGCAAAGTGTTTATTAAATTGTGTATTTACAGAAATGTAGGTAGTTTTGAATCTAAAACATGTTTCTTTTGTTCTTCAGAGGAGTCTCGTCAGTCGGCCTGTGACGCAAAAGGTAAAACTCTCTAAAAATACTTTAAAAATCACCTGTACAAGTATCTGCAGTATTAGACGTATTCGTAAGCGCTCCCCCTGCTGGTCACTGCGGGAGTCTCACCTTCAGGTCCAGGTCTGATTTCCTCTGGGTTTTCTGCACCTCTCGTTTCCTCGCTCCAGATTCTGTGGGTTTTTCTGAACACAAGAGAGTTACATCAAAACTTTAACAACCAGGTTCAACATTTGTGGATTTTACTTTTGGATATTTCTCATGAACCACATAATAAATAAAAGTAACAAATTACAAACACTCGCGTTACTGTAGTACGTGAATTTGAGTTTAATTGTGCGAGATTTTAAACGCTTGTACTTGTGATTGACTATAATTCTATCCCTGTAACTGTAATTTAGCATTTAGAATTATGAGACAAAAAAAAACAACAACCAACAAACACACAAAACGTCACTGTACCTCCTGCTCTGATTGGCTACAGCTCAGAGAATGTGGATTTAGTTTTAGTTTAAAACTTCATCCAGATTCAGAACTGTTTCATTGCGATTGAGTTAAAAATTCTAATCAAATTTACCGTACTTAGACTCACTTTTTTCATGCGTTTACAAGACTTTGTGTCGGCCTGATGAGCTTTAGCTTCAGTCTGCACAGGTAAGTAGGTAAGTGACATGTTTAACCAAATTGAATAGATCTAACCAAATAAAATATATTTAAATTAACTTGAGTGTGTTGTGTTATATTAAAGGAACTAAACAAACTAAATAAAACAAACCCAGGATAGTTTTATCGAGCAATTCAGTTGATTATGGAGAAATTAACAAATATGAAATGAAATTAAGGTGAGTTTACAGGGACAAAGGTGCTCTTTGTCACATGTATCATAAACTGTTTAAGGGTCTGTATTGTATCATAAACTGTTTAAGGGTCTGTATTGTATCATAAACTGTTTAAGGGTCTGTATCGTATCATAAACTGTTTAAGGGTCTGTACTGTATCATAAACAGTTTAAGGGTCTGTACTCACCTTGTTGGGCTGGTGCAGGTTTGGAGGACCGAGGAGAACGTTCTGGATCATCTTCTTGTTCTTCATCAGATTTCTTATAGTAATACGGCTGATCAGGAGGACCAAATCTCTGCGGAGCAAAACAGTAACACAAAACATTTATTATTGAAATGAATATTGATGATATTTAAGTGTAAATAAATGAAATTCCCTGTGTACCTTGTCAGGCCACATGAAGCTGATGAAGAGGATCACAGGGAGTCCCACAGCGAAGACGTAAACGCTCCACAACCACGGACGAGAGTTTGCAGCAAGAATCAGGCTCTCGATCAGACCAAACTGAGGAGAAACAAGAGTCAGTCCCCTGGAACATCTGATCTGACCATCCTCTGCCCCTTCTGCTGACCCTCTGACCATCCTCTGCCCCTTCTGCTGACCCTCTGACCATCCTCTGCCCCTTCTGCTGACCCTCTGACCATCCTCTGCCCCTTCTGCTGACCCTCTGACCATCCTCTGCCCCGTCTGCTGACCCTCTGACCATCCTCTGCCCCTTCTGCTGACCCTCTGACCATCCTCTGCCCCTTCTGCTGACCCTCTGACCATCCTCTGCCCCTTCTGCTGACCCTCTGACCATCCTCTGCCCCTTCTGCTGACCCTCTGCTCCTCTGACCCTCTCCTCTGCTCCTCTGACCCTTTCCTCTGACCCTCTCCTTCGCTGACCCTCTCCTCTCCTCCTCTGACCCTCTCCTCTGACCCTCTCCTGGACTAAACTAGGTCTAAACCAGGACTAAACCAGGACTAAACCAGGACTGAACCAGACCTATACTAGGACTAAACCAAGATTAAACCAAGTCTAAACCAGGTCTAAACCAGGACTAAATCAGGTCTAAACCAGGACTAAAGTAAGACTAAACCAGGTCTAAACCAGGTCTAAACCAGGACTAACCCAGAACTACCCCAGAGTTCCTCACCTCTTTTTTGCCCGTCACAAGCTCCACCATCTCCAACAGACAAAACAACCCGAAAACCTTCTCCATCTTCAAAAATCCACGTCTTTTTCCTAATGCTGCAGATTCTGTTCCACACGAGGAGACAGGAAACCTTTTAATGGTTCACCCTGATCACAGACACATCACAAAAACACGGCAGCACACTCACTCGTTTGAGACGGTTAAACACGCAGAGAACTCATTAGAGCACAAATTCACACTCACAGATATAAAACATACACTCGATAAAAGGTTTTGTAGTTTTTTCAGGTACTTCCTGGTTGGAGCTAAAGGTGTCATTGATTTTGGACTTTGGACAGTTAGAAAAAAAAGCAAAACGTGTGGATAATTAACAAGACGAAAACAAGGGAAAAGTTCTTCAGGGTAACTTAGGGCAGGCCTATATTTGTGCCAGTCCAATGCTCAGATAAAAGTAAACTATAGGATTGTAACCCAGAGCTTTGTGTAATAATCGCAGCTACAATTAACTGAAATGATTGTCAAAAAAAAACAAATCTCTAGCTAACATTTTTCAAACAAGATAAATAAGTTTTCTTTTATTTTAATTGTCAAATGTCATTTCCGTGTACGTTCGATCTGAGTTTTGGTACAAGAAGTAAAATTTAAACCTAAAAAATTGCTAAACTGGGCTTTTTTTTTTTTTTTTTTGCTTTTTTTTTCATCTTTTTTTTTGTAAAATCTTAAATATAAGTAACTTAACTGTTTTAAATAAGTAGTTCAACTTGTCAACTGGCATAATAATTGGTCTACTGTGCGTAAATTCTGCTTCAGTCTCATTAACATATTATTATCTAACCATAAACACAGTCAAATAAAGTTGTCCGTGTGATCATAACTACATTATCTAAAATTAGAGAGACCAGACGTCCCAGTTTACCCGGGACAGTCCCAGTTTACCTGGGACAGTCCCAGTTTACCCGGGACAGTCCCAGTTTACCTGGGACAGTCCCAGTTTGGAGCCCTGTGTCCCATGTCCCAGTGGATTTATACAAAACCTGTGATTTGTCCCAGTTTTATACAAGAAATGTCCCAAAATGTCTTTATTATTTATTATAACTAAACTAAGACTAAACCAGGACTAAACTAAGATTTAACCAGGACTACATCAGGTCTAAACCAGGACTAAACTAAGACTAAACCAGGACTACATCAGGTCTAAACCAGGACTAAAACAGGTCTAAACCAGGACTACAGCAGGTCTAAACCAGGACTAAAACAGGACTATCACAATGTTTGACTTATCTGATCCCTGTCAACAGTAAAGAGGAGCAGAAATTATCATTTGTTTTGTCAAAATACAGAAATCCGTGTTTGTGAACGTCATAAAACCATAAAACAAAAAATACAGCGACAGAAGCCCTTCAGATCATGACTGACGTGAGAATCCACAATGTCACGCTCTTTTCACTATTTTATTGATACCAACCATCCCAACGCAGGTGTGTCCCAGTTTTGAATTTTGAAAATCTGGTCATCCTACCTAAACTATCCCTTGTAATTTCCTCCGTGTCCACCAGGTGCCACTGTTTCCTCATCTGCAGTAACAGGTTCCATGGTGTAATGGTTAGCACTCTGGACTCTGAATCCAGCGATCCGAGTTCAAATCTCGGTGGGACCTTCTCTGTTTCGTCCTTCTTCACAAAAATATATATTTGTATAAAACGTGAAGATGTGTGTTATTTAATGCAACAAAAACTATGAGTAAACCAGGACTACATCAGGTCTAAACCAGGACTAAAACAGGACTATCACAATGTTTGACTAATCTGATCCCTGTCAACAGTAAAGAGGAGCAGAAATTGTCATTTATTTTGCCAAATTTCCCTTGTCAAATAATTTCCCTTGTGGATCAATAAAGTTTGTCTAAATCTAAAATACAGAAATCTGTGTTTGGAATGAACATAAAGCAAAAAATACAGCGAGTTTTGAATTTTGAAAATCTGGTCATTTTACCTAAAATATAATTTGTAATTTCCTCCGTGTCCACCAGGTGCCTCTGTCTCCTTCCTTCAGAGTAACAGGTTCCATGGTGTAATGGTTAGCACTCTGGACTCTGAATCCAGCGATCCGAGTTCAAATCTCGGTGGGACCTTCTCTGTTTTGTCCTGCGTTCACAAAAATATATATTTGTATAAAAAGTCAAGATGTGTGTTATTTAATGCAACAAAAAAAATGTCAATGCAAACGTAAAGAAGACGTAAGTAAGTGAAGACGGTGAGTGAACTAACAAAACCACTGCTGCAAAAGTTTGTCAAATCACAGTGAGTTTAACAGTTACGCCGCGAGACATTAAGTAATTAACGTGAAGATCCGTAATATTAACGTTGTAAACACGTTAATTACTTAATATCAGAATCAGAAAAGCTTTTATTGCCATTGTCAGCGAACACAATTCACAGACTAGGAACTTGCTTTGGTGATAAGGTGCAACATAGAACACTGAATAATAATAATAATAATAATAATAATAATACAAGTAGAGATATCACAGTTAGAAAGGATAATAATAATAAAGTATCACTATTTGAATAAAGTAAGAGCATGCAAAAAGATTAAGATATATAATAAAAATAAAAATAGTCAAGTATATACAGAGCATCAGAACAACAGTGCAAACCGACAGTGCAAAAGAGCAAGTGACGTGACATGACTTATTTAAAGTGACTGGTATTATAAAGTGTCCTTAGTACAGGTGTTATAAGTGTTCATAAAGTGTTTATGAGTCCAACGGCAGAGGGGAAGAAACTGTTCTTATGGCGAGAGGTTCTGGTCCGTATGGACCGTAGCCTTCTGCCAGAGGGAAGTGGCTCGAATAGTCCATGTCCAGGGTGAGAGGGGTCAGCTGCTATCCGGCCTGCTCGCCCCCGAGTCCTGGAGACGTACAGGTCCTGAAGAGATGGAAGGCTACAGCCGATCACCTTCTCAGCAGAGCGCACAATGCGCTGCAGTCTCTGTCTGTCCCTGGCAGTGGCCCCAGCGTACCACACAGTGATGGAGGAGGTGAGGATGGACTCAATGATGGCCGTGTAAAACTGCACCATCATCTGGGCAGGCAGCTTGGCTTTCCTCAGCTGCCGCAGGAAGTACATCCTCTGCTGGGCTTTCTTGATGAGGGAGCTGATGGTCGGCTCCCACTTGAGGTCGTGGGTGATGCAGGTGCCCAGGAAGCGGAAGGAGTCCACAGTGGTGATGGAGGAGTCTGTCAGGGTGAGGAGAGGCAGGGGGGCTGTGACTTTCCTGAAGTCCACGATCATCTCCACTGTCTTCTGGGCGTTGAGCTCCAGGTTGTTGCTGCTGCACCAGGACACCAGCCGGTCCACTTCCCTCCTGTAGGCAGACTCATCGCCGTCCGAGATGAGCCCGATGAGGGTGGTGTCATCCGCAAACTTAACCAGTTTCACGGAGTCGTGGCTGGAGGTGCAGCAGTTGGTGTACAGGGAGAAGAGCAGGGGAGAAAGTACACAGCCCTGTGGAGATCCTGTGCTTATAGTCCGAGTGTCCGAGACATTCTTCCCCAGCCGCACGCACTGCCTCCGGTCCGTCAGGAAGTCAGTGATCCACCTGCAGGTGGATTCAGGCACATTGAGCTGGGCGAGCTTGTCCTGGAGCAGAGCAGGGAGGATGGTGTTGAATGCAGAGCTGAAGTCCACAAACAGGATCCTGGCGTAGGTTCCCGGGGAGTCCAGATGCTGAAGGATGAAGTGGAGGGCCAGGTTGATGGCGTCGTCTACAGACCGATTGGCTCTGTAGGCGAACTGCAGAGGGTCCAGGAGGGGGGAGGTGAAGGACTTGAGGTGAGGCAGAACCAGGTTGTCTTGCGGCAACTGCGTGTTGGCGACTTGATGTACTTTTTGTGGTTCCATGGTGTAATGGTTAGCACTCTGGACTCTGAATCCAGCGATCCGAGTTCAAATCTCGGTGGGACCTTTAATTGGCTCGAAATTATAGAAAATCAAGAACTTAAAAATATTTGTAACTCCTTGATAAGTGTAGAAGTTTAACTAAATAAATAATTAAAAACGTGTTGATTTCAATAGTTTATCAGCCTGTACAAACAATTAAAGGTCCCATATTACACTGTTTTCTGATCTGTTATTTTGTTTTCTCATCACAAACAGACCTGGAGTTGTGTTTTGTTTCATTCGTTCATGATGTCATCATGTGATGATACAGGAAGTGCTCCACTGTGTTCTTAAACTCCACACACCTTCACTAGAATCATTTGGATCGTTTCAGATCTGGAATTGCCGATCTCTAGTGAACCGGGGGAAAAGATGAAGGTTTTTAATTTGAAAACTGCCACTACATGACATCACAAGGTGGAATTTTGAGCTTTGGAGATAACAATAAAGTGTTTTGAATGAAACAAAACACAACCCCAGTTATGTTTTTGAAGAGGTAACAACCTTAAAATTGTTTTTTACATATCAAATACAAAACAAACTCTCTATTATGTTATTTTAAACATATTTTACTAAATTGATTTTTCCGTATGTTTTAATTTCTTCCGTCGATCACACACTGTCCTCACATTTCCCTTCGCCGCATGTTTACCTGATTCATAATGTATGCAGCGCTCTTTGTGCTGTCCTCTTCAGACCCTCCCTCCGCTCCTCTCCTCTTTTTCCTCTTTCTCCTCCCTCTGTTTCAATCTGTTGTATCTGTGGAAAAAAAAAAACACATTTGCAATTTAAACTAAAGCTTTTAACAGGGCCCTCTGACCCGCATGGCTTTTATCTCATCTGAGTCCTCGCTTCTCTCCGCAGCCTCGTTCAAACCTGCACAGACTCTGAACAGGTGAGCACCACCGTTTTACTGTGAGTATTTTTATTTTTTTAAAATGTTTTATGTATAGCAAATATTATGTTTTAAATACCTTAAATTAGCAAAAAAACAGTTTTAAGTTTGTATTTATGTGTTGAAATTCACACAAAGTGGCTCCCAAATGTGGTAGATTTCAGATTTGTTATGCTGTTGTTATGTAAAGGTGCACTACGTAACTTTTCTGGTGGAAATGATTGTCTCTGCTGCTTGTCTCCATGGAGATGCTATTGCTTTGCTGGGGATGTTCCGCACTGTGGCATTAAACGTCTGTCGTGTACGGTCGTTTTAATAAAGAAAAGTATAAAACAGTTTGTATTGTTGTTATCACAGGGTCTGTGGCGCCATCGTTTCATTTCCTTCATCTCAATAGAAACAAAACAAGAAAAGTTACACAGTGCAGCTTTAAAAATGCATTTTTTATGAAGTCCATGGGTTATATTCACATGAAGACAGTTTAAAAACACAAATGTAGAGTGAGGTATGTGAGACTTTTCTACATCTGTTTTTGTTTGTGAAGATTGTGTCACTCCCTCTTTCTCTCTCTCTCTCTCTCTCTCTCTCTCTCTCTCTCTCTCTCTCTGTCTCCCTCTCTTTTCTTTTCCTCCTGTTCTTGTAACTCTCTCTTCTTTCTCCCTCTCGCTCCCTTTCACTCTCCCCTTTCTCTCTCCTGCTCCTCTCTCTCTATCCCTCTGTTTCCCTCTACCTGCTTTCTCTCTCTCTCCCTTTCACTCTCCCCATTCTCTCTCTGTCTCTCTCCTCTCTTCCTCCACCTGTTCTTGTAACTCGCTCTCGCTCCCTCTCTCTCTCTCTCTCTCTCTCTCTCTCTCTCTCTCTCTCTCTCTCTCTCTCCCTCTCTTCTTCCCTCCACCTGTTCTTCCTCTCACTTTTATCTCTTCACAGGGTGAGTCGTCTGTAGTGGAGATCTCTCTCTCTCAAAGTGAGTGCATTTGGATTTTCTGTTGTGTTTTGTTAAAGATGCACTATGTAACTTTTCTACAGGGGGTCCACCACTTGTTTGTCTCCATGGAGATGAGAATGTTTTGCCCAGAATGTTTAATTTTTAATCTGCCTTGCATTTTTATTTATTTTTTTTTTTAATTCAAGGTGTTTTTATTCCTTAAAAATACTAAAAACATGGATTCTTCCTGTGGAAATTTCTGGTTAAAGCGTCTCTATGGAGACAAGCGTGTGTCCCCCAGAAAAGTTCCACAGTGCAGCTTTAATGCCTCCTCTGTGGTCGTTGTGTGCAGAATGGCAGGTTTGGTGAACACTTCTCAGAGACTCTCCGTGAAAACATGGACCGAGGAGGAGAGTGAGAGAGCGGACAGCGCCCTCAGCAGGTGACGCGGGGTTTAACAAAAATAAAACAACAAAAAAAATAACAAAAAATTATCTTAACAGTGTTCTCTCCTCATTTTTTCTCTCTCCACCTGTTCTCTCTCTCTCTCTCTCTCTCTCTCTCTCTCTCTCTCTCCTTTCACCTGCTATCTCTGTCTCTCTGTCTCTCTGTCTCCACCTCTCTCCCCCACCTGCTCTCTCTCTCTCTCTCTCCCTCCACCTGCTCTCTCTCTCTCTCTCTCCTTTCACCTGCTATCTCTGTCTCTCTGTCTCCACCTCTCTCCCCCCACCTGCTCTCTCTCTCTCTCTCTCCCTCCACCTGCTCTCTCTCTCTCTCTCTCTCTCTCTCTCCTTTCACCTGCTATCTCTGTCTCCACCTCTCTCCCCCCACCTGCTCTCTCTCTCTGTCTCTCTCTCTCTCCTGCTCTCTCTCTCTCTCCCTCCAACTGCTCTCTCTCTCTCTCTCTCTCTCTCTCTCCACCTGCTCTCTCTCTCTCTCTCTCTCTCTCTCTCTCTCCTTTCACCTGCTATCTCTGTCTCTCTGTCTCTCTGTCTCCACCTCTCTCCCCCACCTGCTCTCTCTCTCTCTCTCTCCCTCCACCTGCTCTCTCTCTCTCTCTCTCCTTTCACCTGCTATCTCTGTCTCTCTGTCTCCACCTCTCTCCCCCCACCTGCTCTCTCTCTCTCTCTCTCCCTCCACCTGCTCTCTCTCTCTCTCTCTCTCTCCTTTCACCTGCTATCTCTGTCTCCACCTCTCTCCCCCCACCTGCTCTCTCTCTCTGTCTCTCTCTCTCTCCTGCTCTCTCTCTCTCCCTCCAACTGCTCTCTCTCTCTCTCTCTCTCTCTCCACCTGCTCTCTCTCTCTCTCTCTCTCTCTCTCTCTCTCTCTCTCTCCTTTCACCTGCTATCTCTGTCTCTCTGTCTCTCTGTCTCCACCTCTCTCCCTCCACCTGCTCTCTCTCTCTCTGTCTCTCTCTCTCTCCTGCTCTCTCTCTCTCTCCCTCCAACTGCTCTCTCTCTCTCTCTCTCCACCTGCTCTGTCTCAAATTTCTGTTTTCACCTACCCCCTGTCTCCACCCACAAACTCTGATCTCATGTTATTATGATCTATTGTACTTGCCTGTATGTCCTGCAGGGGGCAGTCCGTGTGCGATGACACGTCCTCAGAACTACAGAGAATGGCCGCCATCGACAGAAGAGACATCAACTCCCAGAGTTCCCTGCGAGGCCGGGGAGCTCTGTCCAGGTACGAGGTTTTGGCAGGACCTGGTTTAGTAAAGATTTAGTAGCGTATGAACAGCAAGTTTACATTTACAGTTTCACTTACGACTTACTGTAAATAAGAGACAAAACAGAAATAAAAACTGAACGCATAATTCATTCATTCCAAAAACATGATGCTTTATATGTTTTTTTAAAAGCTTCTCCAGTGTTAGACTTTTTTTTCTTTTCTTAGTTCTTATGTAATTTTTTTTTTTTTTAAAGACAATAGAATATAACATTTAACAAAATACAATAATAAACATAAAAAACAAAACACAAAAACATAAAAGAATACCTACAACAAATGTAAAACAACAAAAACTGTCCACCGCTTCCCCCTAAACACACCCACAAACAAAAAATAAAAATTAAATAAAACAAAAATAATGTGGTAGTGCAGTTTAACCACTATTTTGGCCAATTTATAATTTAATTTCCCTTTCTCTCTCTCTCTTTTTCTTTTTTTTCATTTTTAATAAACACTTTTAATCACTATACTGAACACTTTTAATCACTAATATTATTTTCACCATCATCATCATCATCATCATTTTTTTTTTTTTTATTATATATCTTAATCTTTTTGCATGCTCTTACTTTATTCAAATAGTGATACTTTATTATCATTATTATTATTATTATCCTTTATAACTGTGATATCTCTACTTGTATTATTATTATTATTATTATTATTATTATTATTATTATTATTATTATTATTATTATTATTCAGTGTTCTATGTTGCACCTTATCACCAAAGCAAGTTCCTAGTCTGTGAATTGTGTTCACTGACAATGGCAATAAAAGCTTCTCTTTTACTACAATATTAAAGTGTAATTTTAAAGGCATTTTCTTTTTTGCCCCCCAATTTATATTATTATTATTATTATTATTATTATTATTATTATTATTATTATTATTATTATTATTTTATAAATCATCTTATCTTCATTTTTTAAAAGATGCCTGGAGTATATGATTCAATTCATTTTGATTCAGATTTGATTTAAATGTTCAGGTGTGATTTATACGTGAATAAAATATAATATTATCCAGTGTTAAGATAAAAATAAGAAAAACCTTTGTTGGTCCCAGAAAACGGCAATGTTACAAAAACAGCAGCTGTAGAATAAGAATAACAAATGAAAAAGAAAACATTTAAACAGATAAGTATTCATAGAGGCCCATTAGAGAGAAACAAATGTAATCAAATCAAAATATACACGTTTCAAAAATAACGTTCTGCTTTTGTAAATATTCTGTGAAAATGTAGAAAGTATTTTAAAATACAAAGGCTTTACTACTGTGTCGAACTGGAGCGTTTTTGTCTGTTTCAGGATCGTGGGCCTGGTTCTGACTTTAAGAGACTGGGCTCATAAAGGTTTACACGAGGAGGCGGAGCGTCCGGACTCTTTCCTGGAACGCTTCAGAGGCCCCGCCCACTCCGACCTGCAGGCTCCGCCCAGTCGAGTCAGCTACAGCAACACAGGCTCCGACACCGAGGAGAGGAGGCAGAGGAGGAGAAAGTACAGAACATCTGACCTTCTCCTCTGCTCCTCTGACCCTCTGCTCCTCTGACCCTCTCCTCTGACCCTCTGCTCCTCTGACCCTCTCCTCTGACCCTCTCCTCTGACCCTCTCCTCTGACCCTCTGCTCCTCTGACCCTCTCCTCTGACCCTCTCCTCTGTGTTCTCATGCCAATATCACGGTTTGATTTTTGTTTTAGAAAAAGAAAGTGCCACATAATTGTCCTGAGTCCATCAGATGACCTGTACTACCACTGGCTCTGTGTGATCGGGACCGCTGTGTTTTATAACTTCACTTTACTGGTGGTCAGGTACATTCACTTTATATAAATCACCCTGTATTCTGTATAAATATATACCCTAAATCTCTTCCCAGAGCCTGATTTGTCCTGTTATTCCCTCTGTTCCTGGTTTATTCCCAGAGCCTGTTTTGAGGAGCTGCAGGTGGAGCACGTCCTGGTCTGGTTGGTGTTGGATTACGTCTGTGATGGCGTCTACATCCTGGACATCGCTGTGCGCCTCCACACTGGTACCGATAACCGACATTCCAATGGCAGCTATACGTGTTTAGAAGATACATAACACAAATCTACAAAAAAACAACATTAAGCAACACAGGGATGCCTTGGATATTGGTGCAGCTATTGAAAATTTTATTGATTCGAATATGTAATTTTGGTATAAACTGGTTTAATAAGACAATTTACTGGCCAACGTCTCATAATATTAAACTTGTATTTTTACAAAGCTGTTCTGAAGTTACAAAAGACATTTGGATCATTTTTTTAACCTTATACTGTTTGTGTTTAAAGCAAATAAAGTCTATTTTCAGTCTCTGCTGTAATATCGGTTGATATCGAGTATCGGCATCAGTATCGGATCAGAAAAACACGCTTCCCTAATTAAAAGAAAATGCCACACTCTTTTCTTTTAAAAACAGAGGAATTATGATTAAATTATAGACATGAACACAGCCTGTTTCCTCTCATCATCTAACCCAGCCCTTTATAATTTATCCCTGTTTATTCCTGTAGGTTTCCTGGACCAGGGTCTGTTGGTGCGTGATTTGTCTCGCCTCAGACAGACTTACATCAGGACAGTTCAGTGCTGGTTGGACCTGGGCTCGGTGCTGCCCACAGACCTGCTGTACCTGTGGGCGGGGCCGGACTACACCCCTCTGCTCAGGTTCAACCGCCTGCTGCGCTTGACCCGCCTGTCCGAGCTCTTCGAACGCACAGAGACCCGGACCGGGTACCCCAACGCCTTCAGGATCTGCAAACTGGTGCTGTACATCCTGGTCATTATCCACTGGAACGCATGTGGGTAAGGCATCTGATCTAATGTACTCCAGTCTAACTGTAGTGGACCAAACAAAAAAAAGACAAAGACAAGGTATAAAAAATATGTTTAAATTTAAAACAGTCAAATAAAAATTTATTTAACAAAGGCTCAAATTAAGTAAATCATTAACAAAAAGTCAGGCCCAACTGGGGAAACTTAAATCCGACTAAATAGAACAAAAACAGGAGCGTTTAAATAGACGAGGGCGACTAAACTGAACACAAAATAATGAACTAAAGCTGCTAATGAACTAAAGCTGCTAACTTAAAGTAACAAAAAAAACAAATACTTATAATGGTACTTATAACTGGAATTTCCCCACTGTGGGACTAATAAAGGCATATCTTATCTTATCTTATATCTTAATACATAAAACAAAAGATAATAAAGTACCTCAAACAAACTAACTTAGCAAAATTAACTAAATCGTGCTCCCCCCTTTGTTCGGCATCGATGGGCTCAAAAAAAACAAAAACAAAAAAAAAAACAAGTGTAAGTAATAATTCAGACTTATATTAACTAAAATGTGTGCACCCAAAATGAGAAAACATAAGTCTAAATAAAGGATTAAATTCAACTATGTGCTGTAATTAACTTAATGTGTGTAGAATCCCTCAGTCGTCCAGGTAGAATCCACGGCAAAGGGAGAAATTTAATTTGTCAACTGGACAGAGTTTATTTGGTCAAATACGTTTCGCAGCTCATCCAAGCTGCTTCTTCAGTTCTGGTCAGATGCTGGTGGACACTGCTTTATATCTGCCTGAATTAACTTAATGAAAATGTAAATGTAAATGAAATACTAACACTATGGCGCGGTGGCAGACGGATCCACCACATTAATCTAAAGAGAAAAGAACAAATTTAAGATGTTTCTCCAAAAAAGGGAGATCGGAAAAGACATCCCAGTCATGTCTAAATCTGATCTAATCAAAAAGAACAAGTTTATAATTGTTACTGCAAATAGGGATATCTAAAAATAGTGCTCTACGTCAGTAAATAATGTGATCCAACACTCTTTACATTGCAGTATCCGTTCATTCTCCACCTCCAATCACTATTACTGATTTTCTTTTTGTTAATTTTATGCTTTTTTATTCGTAAAATAAGATCGAATTCAAAGTAAGACAGCTGCATCCCATTTTTAGCATTTTATTGTCAAAAAATAATCAGGAAGTGCACGTTAGCATGCTAGTTGTTGTTAGCATCAAGCTCACTCTGCTCTGGGCTCTGAAAGTTGTGATTATAAACGTGCAGTGAATAATCAGGGGTAGGGGTAAGTGAGGAAAACATTTGGACCGCTGAAAACCATTTAAAATTCAGGTACAGTTTAACAGTCCAAACAATGTGGAAATTTCAGTGTTGCAGTGCAAAGTACAACAACAGCAGAAGGAGATTTGTGACCGTAAGCCCCTCCCTCTCCTCAGGTACTACAGTTTCTCTTTGGTCCTGGGTTTGGGTTCAGACTCTTGGGTTTATCCAAACGCCTCTGACCCCGAGTTCACGTCTCTGACCCGGAAGTACATCTACTGCCTCTACTGGTCCACACTGACGCTCACCACCATCGGGGAAACACCGCCCCCTGTCAGGGACGAGGAGTACGTGTTCCTCATATTCGACTTTCTGGTAATTCACAAAACAAACATTTCGTAATTATCCATATACTTGTCTCTTTATCAAACAAACAAATCAGTCTCTGCAAAGTATAGTCTGTTTTGTTTTGCGAAAAATGCGGACATTTCCTCTCAAATATCCACATTATTCCGAACAACTTCTCTCACCTCAGATCGACTGTTTTGTCAGTGTGAAGTCAATTTGCTTAACAGAAGCAAACGGTAATCGAGTGGAGTCCCATTTCTTAGGGGAACATTCGTACCCCGAGCCCTCACAGCTCGGGATCGAGGGGCAAGACAAAGATGTAGATAAAGGGGAAGGGGTATGACAGGGTAATGGGACGCAGCTACAATATCCATGTTTCTCTTGCAGGTTGGGGTCCTGATCTTCGCCTCCATCGTGGGGAACGTGGGCTCGATGATCTCAAACATGAACGCCACCAAAGCCTCGTTCCAGAGCCGAGTGGACGCTCTTAAACACTACATGCACTTCAGACACGTGAGCAAAGGCCTGGAGCAGCGCGTGATTCGCTGGTTCGATTACCTCTGGACCAATCAGAAGACGATAGACGAACAGGAAGTGCTCCGGAGCTTGCCCTGTAAACTCAGAGCAGAGATCGCCATCAACGTGCACCTGGACACGCTCAAGAAGGTCACAGAGTTTATTATATGAAGTTACACAGAATTACTCATATTCCACTATTGATAATTTATATAAAAGTGGAATTTTATACTTTTTGTCTATCATTTTTTCCTGTTTTTTTTGTTTTGTTTTGTATATTGTGGACATGTCCAAGAAGGAAGTGTTTTCCTCTATTGTTAGTTACATTTTACCACTGTTAATTTATATAGGAATAGAATGGTATATTTTTTGTTTATTATTATTATTATTATTATTATTATTATTATTATTATTATTATTTATGTATTTATTTTTATGTATTTATTTATTTTTCCTTTTTAATTTGTGGACTTCTGGAATTTTTGGAGTCTGTGCTGCCAACTTTAGTTATTTAGCAGACAGTATTTTACAGTGAGACAGATTTTCACTATCGAAAACAAAACAAATTAATTTTACACAGTTTGTGGCACTCCAGTTTTTTCCACACTTATGCACAACAAAACAACAACTAGCAAGTTAACAGCGCACTAGCATTACTTCTTCGTTTGCAGATGATAAAACACATAATTACTTGCATACAGAGAGCTGCTTTTACAATATTTCTGTGACAAATCCAATTTTTTACTGAATTTAGAGGACTGATACCTGATAAAACCTAATACGATTCTTTTATTTTTGACATAACGCCACCATTTCGACCTGGACTTTCTGAATAAACTTCTAAATTTAAGTTTTTGTCCTTTTGCAGGTGCGGATCTTCCAGGACTGTGAGTCTGGGCTGTTGGTGGAGCTGGTGCTTAAACTTCGTCCTCAGGTGTTCAGTCCTGGAGATTACATCTGCAGAAAGGTTAGGGGAGTTTGCATGTTCTCCCCGTGTCTGGGTGGGTTTCCTCAAGGCTGGTTTAGTCCTGGTTCAGTCCTGGTTTAGTCCTGGTTCAGTCCTGGTCCTTATCTCTTGTTTATTTTCAGACTTGCTTGGCTCGTATTCAGAGTGAATTCATCTCGTCAGAACAATTACGGAACTTTTAAATCATAAAACATTATTATTGTGTTGCCGTTGCCAGGGCGACGTGGGGAAGGAGATGTACATAATCAAAGATGGCCGTCTGGCTGTTGTCGGGGACGACGGAGTGTCTCAGTTCGCCGTTCTGACCGCGGGCAGCTGCTTCGGAGAGATCAGCATCTTAAACATCAGCGGGAGCAAGATGGGAAACCGCCGCACCGCTAACATCCGCAGCCTGGGATACTCCGACCTGTTCTGCCTGTCCAAAAACGACCTGATGGGGGCGCTGCAGGACTTCCCCGAGGCCAGAGCGCAGCTGGAGCAGAGGGGGCGGGACATCCTGAAGAAGGAAGGGCTTCTGGAGGAAGTGAGCGTCTCGGCGGGGGAGGAGCTAGAGGAGAAGGTGGAGAGGATGGAGGCGGGACTGGACCGGATACAGGTGAGAGCTTTAGACCCAGTTTAGACCCAGTATAGATCTGGTTTAGACCCGGTTTAGACCTGGTATAGATCTGGTTTAGACCCGGTTTAGACCTGGTATAGTCCTGGTCTAGTCCTGTTTCAGTTTAGACCTGGTATAGTCCTGGTCTAGTCCTGTTTCAGTCCTGTTTCAGTCCTGTTTCAGTCCTGTTTCAGTACTGGTTCAGTCCTGGTTTAGTCTTGGTTTAGTCTTGGTCTAGTCCTGGTTTAGTCCTGGTTCAGTCGTGGTTCAGTCCTGGTTCAGTCCTGGTTTAGTCTTGGTCTAGTCCTGTTTCAGTCCTGGTCTAGTCCTGGTTCAGTCCTGGTTTCTCTTGTGGATTTTCAGACCTGTCTGGCGCGTCTTCAGAGCGAGTTTGCCTCGTCTCAAATGCTTTAGTCCTGGTTCAGTCCTGGTTTAGTCCTGGTTTAGTCTTGGTCTAGTCCTGGTCTAGTCCTGTTTCAGTCCTGGTCTAGTCCTGGTTCAGTCCTGGTTTCTCTTGTGGATTTTCAGACCTGTCTGGCGCGTCTTCAGAGCGAGTTTGCCTCGTCTCAGATGCGTTTGAAGCAGAGGCTCACGGCTCTGGAGGCCGGACTGACCACAGCAGTGACCGGCAGTGACCTCTCCGACCCCGAGGGCAGCGACATCAACATGCAGCTGTGAATTACACCTGATGCCCTCCCATAGTCCTGTACCCTGTGTCAGATGCCCTTCCATCCATGCTATCTAAAACATTTTGTATTGATTTGTATTATATTAATTTAATATTATAAACTGTACCATGACCACAGTGCCTAAAGCCTGTACATTATCCACTTTATTCCGCCTCGCCCACTTTTGTCACTAAACGCTCCTAAACCGCGTTTTTTTGTGGCGGCACTTCCGGTTAAACGGGGATTCCACACATTTCAATGGGGAATTTGGAAAAAAACCCAAAAGATTCACAAGTCACACTGCACTGATTCTCTGGAGGCTTTAAATCGCTTTTATAGAACTTATTTGCTGTAAATATCGGCACAGCAACTTCCAGAATAATATGAATAAAACAGTGTTATAATGTGGAGTATTCTGTGACGTAAACACGGAGCACTGTGTTTAAACCCTCAGGAAGTCTGTATTGTGAACACTTATAGAACAGTTCAGAGACAGTATAGTAGTGTAGTATTTACTGACAAAATTACTCTTTCTTAAGTAATAAATGTATTATTTATAAAATTACTACAGCTTTTGTGTGTTTGTGTCATAAATTTAAAACTATGTGCACTGTGCATGTAACGTTTCTGGTTAGTGATCGACCACGTCTTTGTTTGTTATGGAGATGTTATTGCATTGCTAAGAATGTTCCACTAACTTAACTTACATTTAATTGTGCATCTTTAAATAAAAAAAAATTAAGATTCTGGCTGTGTCCAGGTTGCCCCACGACCAGAAAAGTAAACACTTAGACGTAAAGTAATTTAAGTAATATTTGTCTGTCTTTTAGTTTTTTATATTTGTGTATTATCTTAAGAAAGGAAAATATCTAAAGGTCCCACCGAGATTTGAACTCGGATCGCTGGATTCAGAGTCCAGAGTGCTAACCATTACACCATGGAACCGCACACGTAAAAAAAACAACGTGGAAATCTGCCAAATCGCCTATAGTTTTAATATATTTTGATCAGAAAAGTACCTAACAACTAAAACGAGTAATGACCTATTTTTGTTGTCACGCTTCAGTTTCAAACGCGCTCTGTAGATTCACGACTCCACGAGAGAAGCTAAACTGTTTTTCTGAAGTGTGGCAGCATCCCCTAGTGGACAGTTTGGTAACTACAACTCTTCTGCAGGAGGAACACCAAAAAAACAACTTTTACCCTTGTTAGAGTTCAGCTCTCTGCGGTTCATATCAAATAAAGAAGTCTGAGTTATATTAGTGATAAATACATTACTCTACATGGCTCATAATCACCTTTGGGCGCCGGGGGGATGTGGTTTACGCAGAAAAGTGCAACAAACTCAATGTCCAGATCGAGAGCTGCGTTTTCCAAGATTTATTCCAAGTTTTGCAGGCAAACAACAAGGAAACATGTTCAAGCATACACTTACTGCCTCTCCTGCCCCTGCCCCTGTCTCTCCTGCCCCTGCCTCTCCTGCCGACTAGTAAAAACCATAAGCTCACCCAGGTGCACTTTGGTCTTGCTGTACCACCACGGTGCCCCACGGACTAAACCAAAAACAGAAAAGGTTATGTTTGCTAATTAAACTAAACAAATTAGCAAACATAATAAATATGAACATAGCAAAAATATATTAAACATGCAAATTAACAAAAACGAAATTAGTAAATCGACATAAGCAAAAATAATAAACTAATTTTAGAATAAACAAAATAAGCAAATAGCTCCTAAATAGCACCTGAATAAACTACAATTTAACCGTTTAAGGACTAGGCCTGTTTAATTTTGGCCTTTTTGTTTCTCCAATTTTTTTTTTTTTTTTTTTTTACATCGACAAAACAGTGAAGGTCCCACCGAGATTTGAACTCGGATCGCTGGATTCAGAGTCCAGAGTGCTAACCATTACACCATGGAACCTGTTACTCCACACGAGAAAACAGTGGCACCTGGTGGACACGGAGAGAAATACAACTATGGATTTATGTGCGACTTTTATTAAACTTCCGTGTGCAACAGGTTAAAAGTACAACATGTCAGAATCACGGACTGGACATAAGGTTGGAATGAGTTATTATAAGGGTCACGTGGCAGGTTTTGGCGCCATTCTCATGGGGAATAGCGCCATCTGCAGTTCGACTTACCCAGGACAGGTAGGGGAATGGCGCCCAAAAAAAGCAAACAAACGAACAAAAAAAACAAAACAAAAAGCACTTAAATCAGACGCAAGACTCGCAACGTGACATTTCTGAAGCGGGATACACGCGTCAAGGTATGAGAAAACAAACGCCACACTGCTCTGTTGAAAAGAACATTTATCAGAGAATATTTATGGTTGATCAAAATGAAATGAAATGTCGCAAATCTTAAAACAGAGGAAGGGTCGTTTCAACATCCTGTTACTGCCAAAAAAACGTTTCAGGTGAACCTTAACAAGCTTCGTATTGGCTTAAAGTCAGTAAAATTTTAATAAAACACCGTTAAGATTATTATATTTAATAGTTGACTAAAGATTTAAAAACATTTGCCTAAGTAACCACGTTATACTGGGCCAAAACTCTTCTGATGTACGCAGACTTTATTATTTGGCAAATAAAAATATAAGAAAACACCTTTATTTTGTTGAAACAATGTTTAAAATATTGAAAAAAATGTGTTTCTTTAAAGGTGCATTGTGGAGGGTCCGTCAAATGCTTTTCTCCATGCAGATGTTATTGCTTTGTCTGGAATGTTTCATAGTATGGCATTAAACCTTTCTATCTTCATGGAGATCAAACCAGACCAAGTTACAGGTCAGATCTGTGGAGAGGCGACCCCGCTCACAGTCAGAATGTCTGTTTTTTGAGCTATAAAACCACCTGTGATTGAATAAAAGTAAAGTTTTCAACATATTTTTCAACTTTTCTCCACAAATTGTTTCTGGATTGGTGGAAAACTTGAATTTATATGTATGACTGATAGGCTCTTATCCCACTAGATGAAGTAGAAAAGAGTCATCAAAACCTAATATACGTAAATCAAAAAAGATGAATTACGCATGAAATGGATCTTTTTCAAAATAACAACGAGAGGACCACCAGAATAATTGTTCTGCAGTGACACGTTACCTCCACCAGATGGCGCCACTTTCACATGAAGCTTCCATTTGAGCCCGTCAGCTCTGCACGATCACGTCTCTTTTTTTTTTTTTTTTTTTTTTTTTTTAATGCAAACGCAGCCGTATCTACACAATTATTTCAGTTTTTTTTCAACACTTTCCAATTATTTGTTCTGCTCCTGAAGGTTTGTTAGTGATTCAGATCAGTTTCTTTAAACATTTAAAGAGGATGTGGCACCTCACTTGTAGGATTCGATGGAAATAGAACGTTAAAACCATACTTTGGAACATTTCTCCAGTTTGTGCCATACTGTGGAATTTTTTTAGCCAAAGGAACATTTGCATGGAAACAACCAGGCCAAATAAGAGACTTTATTTAGACAAAATAATGGGATTTTCCACATTAAATCGCAGTACTTTCTTTTCTAATCCCATGTGGCGTTATATCTGTGTGGTCCAGGTCTAAACCAGGTCTAAACCAGGTCTAAACCAGGTCTAAACCAGGTCTAAACCAGGTCCATGGGCGTATACTTGTCTACGTGCTCTTATATTATACTTGTATATTATTTTCTTACACTTATATCCTCCAGATCGTTCTAACGACATTCCGGAAAGCTTCATTTCTGTCCCGTCAGTGGGATTTTTTTAGGATCGATACCTGCAAAAACTATTTCAGTCCTTTTAACAACCCCACCTTGTTTTATTCTATCAGTATCAGTATTTTATTTAGTTTGTCTGTTGTTATAGTAGCAGCAGCAGCAGCAGTAATAGTAGTAGTAGTAGTAGTAGTAGTAGTAGTAGTAGCAGTAGTAATAATAATATAGTAGCAGAGCCTTTATGAATGTGTCTTTGTCCTTGTCCTCGTCCTTGTCTTCGTCCTCGTCCCGCTGTGACATGAACGAGGCTCATCTCATTGTGTTGGACCTTGAATCCTCGGCTCCTCTGAGTGGGCGGAGCCTCGTACACACCGACCTTTTGCTCCTCAGCCTTTTGGAAAATAAAATACAATAAAATATGAAATTGAATCTTATGGAACGAATAAAACGAGAGGAGAAAGTTTGAATTGTCTTTCTCTGTCTCTACCTCATCTCTCCTCTTCCTCCTCGTCTCCTTTGTCTCCCCTCTCTTTCTTCCCTTCCCCCATCCCTCTCTTTCTCCTCTCTCTCTTTCCTTTCTCTCCCTCTATCCTCCTTCATCTCTCATTTCCTCTCTCCACCTTTCTCTCTCCTTAATTTCTCTCCCTCTGTCCTTCAATCTTTTTCTCCTCCCTCTTTCTCTCCCCTCTACCCCCCTTTCCCTCTCTTCCTCCCTCGCCTTTTCTCTCCCCTCCCTTTCTTTCTTCTTTTTCACTCTTCTCCCCTTTTTCGCTATTTTCTTTTTTACATCCTCCTTTCTTCTCTTCCCTCTCTCATTCCTCCCCCTCTCTCCCCTCCCTCCTTCTTCAGTCCCCCTCTCTCTCTTTTCTTCCCTCCCTCCTCCTCACCCTCTCCCTCTCTCTCTCATTTTCTCCCTCCCCCTTTCTCTCACATCTCTCCATTTCTTCTCTTCCCTCTCTCATTCCTCTCCCTCTTTCTCCCTCCCTCCTTCTTCACCCCCCTTCTCTCTCTTTCCTTCTCCTCCCTCTCTCTTTCTGTCTCCTCTCCCTCTCCCCCTCTCTCTTTCTTCTCCTCCCTCTCCCTCTTCTTCTCCCCCTCTCAGTCTCTCTCTCTCTCCTTCCCTCCCCTCTCTCTCTCTCCCTCTCTCTCTGTCTCCTCCCCCTCTCCCTGTCTCTCTTTCTTCTCCCTCTCTCTCTTCTCCCCCTCTCTGTCTCTCTCTCCTTCTCTTCCCTCTCTCTCTCTGTCTCCTCCCCCTCTCACTGTCTCTCTTTCTTCTCCTCCCTCTCTCTCTCTGTCTCCTCCCCCTCTCTGTCTCTCTCTTTCTTCTCCTCCCTGTCTCTCTTTCTTCTCCCCTCTCTCTCTCTTCTCCTCCCCCTCTCTCTCTTTCTTCCCCTCCCTCTCTCTCTCTTCTCCTCCCCGTCTCCGTCTCTATCTCCTTCCCTCTCCCTGTCTCTCTTCTCCTTCCCCTCTCCGTCTCTCTCTCTCTCTCTTCTCCTCCCCCTCTCCGTCTCTCTCTCCTTCCCTCTCCCTGTCTCTCTCTCTTCTCCTCCCCCCTCCGTCTCTCTCTCTCTCTTCTCCTCCCCCTCTCCGTCTCTCTCTCCTTCCCTCTCCCTGTCTCTCTCTCTTCTCCTCCCCCTCTCCGTCTCTCTCTCTCTTCTCCTCCCCCTCTCCGTCTCTTTCTCCTTCCCTCTCCCTGTCTCTCTCTCTTCTCCTCGACCTCTCCGTCTCTTTCTCTCTCTTCTCCTCCCCCTCTCCGTCTCTCTCTCCTTCCCTCTCCCTGTCTCTCTCTCTTCTCCTCCCCCTCTCCCTCTCTCTCTCCTTCCCTCTCCCTGTCTCTCTCTCTTCTCCTCGACCTCTCCGTCTCTCTCTCTTCTCCTCCCCCTCTCGTCTCTCTCTCTCTTCTCCTTCCCTCTCCCTGTCTCTCTCTCTTCTCCTCCCCCTCTCCGTCTCTCTCTCTCTCTTCTCCCCCTCTCCGTCTCTCTCTCTCTCTCTTCTCCTCCCCCTCTCCCTCTCTCTCTCCTTCCCTCTCCCTGTCTCTCTCTCTTCTCCTCCCCCTCTCCCTCTCTCTCTCTCCTTCCCTCTCCCTGTCTCTCTCTCTTCTCCTCCCCCTCTCCGTCTCTCTCTCCTTCCCTCTCCCTGTCTCTCTCTTCTCCTCCCCCTCTCCATCTCTCTCTCCTTCCCTCTCCCTGTCTCTCTCTCTTCTCCTCCCCCTCTCCATCTCTCTCTCCTTCCCTCTCCCTGTCTCTCTCTCTTCTCCTCGACCTCTCCGTCTCTCTCTCTTCTCCTCCCCCTCTCGTCTCTCTCTCTCTCTCTTCTCCTTCCCTCTCCCTGTCTCTCTCTCTTCTCCTCCCCCTCTCCGTCTCTCTCTCTTCTCCTCCCCCTCTCCGTCTCTCTCTCTCTCTTCTCCCCCTCTCCGTCTCTCTCTCTCTCTCTTCTCCTCCCCCTCTCCCTCTCTCTCTCCTTCCCTCTCCCTGTCTCTCTCTCTTCTCCTCCCCCTCTCCCTCTCTCTCTCCTTCCCTCTCCCTGTCTCTCTCTCTTCTCCTCCCCCTCTCCGTCTCTCTCTCCTTCCCTCTCCCTGTCTCTCTCTTCTCCTCCCCCTCTCCATCTCTCTCTCCTTCCCTCTCCCTGTCTCTCTCTCTTCTCCTCGACCTCTCCGTCTCTCTCTCTTCTCCTCCCCCTCTCGTCTCTCTCTCTCTCTTCTCCTTCCCTCTCCCTGTCTCTCTCTCTTCTCCTCCCCCTCTCCGTCTCTCTCTCTTCTCCTCCCCCTCTCCGTCTCTCTCTCTCTCTTCTCCCCCTCTCCGTCTCTCTCTCTTCTCCTCCCCCTCTCCCTCTCTCTCTCCTTCCCTCTCCCTGTCTCTCTCTCTTCTCCTCCCCCTCTCCCTCTCTCTCTCCTTCCCTCTCCCTGTCTCTCTCTCTTCTCCTCCCCCTCTCCGTCTCTCTCTCCTTCCCTCTCCCTGTCTCTCTCTTCTCCTCCCCCTCTCCATCTCTCTCTCCTTCCCTCTCCCTGTCTCTCTCTCTTCTCCTCCCCCTCTCCGTCTCTCTCTCTCTCTCCTTCCCTCCCTCCCCTCTCCCTCTCTCTTCTCCTCTCCGTCTCTCTCTCTCTTCTCCTCCCTCTCTCTGTCTCTCTCTCCTTCCCTCTCCCTGTCTCTCTCTCTTCTCCTCCCCCTCTCCGTCTCTCTCTCTCTTCTCCTCCCCCTCTCCGTCTCTCTCTCTCTTCTCCTCCCCCTCTCCGTCTCTCTCTCCTTCCCTCTCCCTGTCTCTCTTTCTTCTCCTCCCCCTCTCCGTCTCTCTCTCTCTCTCTCTTCTCCTCCCCCTCTCCCTCTCTCTCTCCTTCCCTCTCCCTGTCTCTCTCTCTCTTCTCCTCCCCCTCTCCGTCTCTCTCTCCTTCCCTCTCCCTGTCTCTCTCTCTTCTCCTCTCCGTCTCTCTCTCTCTCTTCTCCTCCCTCTCTCCGTCTCTCTCTCTCTTCTCCTCCCCCTCTCCGTCTCTCTCTCTCTTCTCCTCCCCCTCTCCGTCTCTCTCTCTCTTCTCCTCCCCCTCTCCGTCTCTCTCTCTCTCTTCTCCTCCCCCTCTCCGTCTCTCTCTGATGACTGCATTTATTTATGTTCCGGGACGGTCTGAAGAGGTCGCTCAATATTGGGCTGAGATTGCCCGAGTGCATGATGGGACATAAATCATGTGATGTGTGGCGGTGCGTTCGCGGTCCCTGTGTGAGCGTGGGGCTTTTTAGTGTCCCACCTTTGTGTCTAAATCACAGGTTCAGACGTTTTTACAGCGGAGTAAATATCTGATTTAAATAATGTGAGAGGAGCTGGGGGTTTTCAGGAAACTGGCAATCTTCTGGACTGATGGCGACACTTACCAACAATGCCTCCTGATAGATTTTCAAATTGTGTGTGGAATATGACGCAGGTTTTCTAAATTATTTGTGGTGCTTGTTAAAATAAAAATAAAAATTCATGTAGTGGCCTTGTAAATCCAGAATGATCTTTGTCTGTATGAAGGACTCTTTAAACCAGTCCATATTTACACTTTCTCGCAAACAATCTGCCTTAAATCTCCAACGGATTCGACATTTTGTTTGGTTCAACCAGATTATGGTCGATACCGATACTGGCAGGGCCGGTCCAAGGCATAAGCGAACTAAGCGGCCATTTAGGGTCCCCACGCCACCAGGGGGCCCCCAAGTCCAGTTGGAATGGCCACCTGCTAAAATATTTTTAAATTAAAAAGCGTCATATCAGTGATATGATATTGACTGGCAAATGTATCTATGCTAGTATCAGTTGATATCAGGTATCGACAGACGCCAAAAGTCAAGTATCGTATCGGAACTGAAAAAGCTGGATCGTGCATCCCTAAACCAGATGCCTACAAACCTGAATAAAGCTTTATTTGAACTCTTATTTGAATATCGTCAGATTTTAGTGCTTCACTCATTGCTTTAGCAGAAATCCGCTATGTTTTTCAGCTCCTTCTGATATTTTTCCCTTCGTCTTTTCCTGTAATATTTGTTTTTTCCATGTTGCCACATTTGTAGTAGAGCAATGGTTAAAGGTAAAGGTTAGGGCCTGGTTTTGAGATTCTGATAAAGGTTATTTTAAATGTGAGAAAACAAAGCTGTGGAACATAGTTTGTGATGTTTGGGGGCTAACGTTAACTCTCCCACTGAAAACGCATTGAAGATAAAGTTTGGAACAGAACTAACCTGTAGAATGTTGCTGGGATAATAAAACTGAAACGAGTGCGGAATTAAGGAAAACTAATGGACTCGGCACCAGTGTGAGTCGGTATAGCCATGTTTTCTTTGTGTTTTGGTCATTTTTAAGCAGCTTTTCTGTATTTTACCTAAACAAATGACAGTTTATGCCTCGACTTACCGTCAGCAGGGATCAGATTAGTCAAAATTTGTGATAGTCCTGGTTTAGACCTGATTTAGACCTGGTTTAGACCTAGTTTAGTCTTAGTTTAGTCCTGGTTTAGTCTTAGTTTAGTCCTGGTTTAGACCTGATGTAGTCCTGGTTTAGTCTTAGTTTAGTCCTGGTTTAGACCTGATGTAGCCCTGGTTTAGTCTTAGTTTAGTCCTGGTTTAGATCAGATTGGTCAAAAATAGGGACACCTGGTACATTTCTTGTGTAAAACTGGGACAAATCACTGGTTTTGGATAAATCTGGAGGGGCGCGGGACGCAGGGCTCAAAACTGGGACTGTCCCGGTAAACAGGGACATCTGGACACCCTAGAAATTACAACAGCTGAAATTCAGAATACAGTTCAACGACTCTTCTCTGCGTTCACCTTGAGGAACATCTAGCTCCACACTGTACTTCTTTTGTCCCTGGAGAGCTTCCTTTCACTCCGGCTCCTCAGATGTCATTGTTGAACATCTCGAGTGAAGCACAAACACTCGTGAAAAGCCATTTTGTTGAACCCATTGTCATGCTGATGGCGACACTGAACACGAGCAGGAGACAGATCAGGCAGTTCTCCTCTCAACACACTCAAATCAATACATCTGCATCGATCCGACTGCTTCCCCCGAGGCCGGCGTCTGTGCGAGCGCGGATTGGGCAGTGCTCGGACATGCTAATCACTCATTCACATGCTAATGCGGCTAGCCTCTTCGCCTCTGTGCAAACGAATTAGCGCCTGATCTGTAGCGGCTAATGCGCGCGCCCCATTGACCCCGGGCGTTCTCCATTGATTCGAGTGGGTTTGGTCAGACGAGATGGCCACTCCAAAGGTAACACGGTTTAGATGTAGCTCAGAGCGGAGATGTCAACGATGTTAGCGAGACAATCCCAATCGAATTATGGACTTTCAGGAAAGAAAATGGGGTGATTTTTTTTTTTTTTCAACTGTTGATCTGGAAAAAAATGGAGAGTTTGGACACAGGCTGAGGTGATTTAAAAATGGCCCATATTACGCTATTTTCTTATCTATGTTATAATGTTTCCTCATCACAAACAGACCGGGATAATTGGATCATTTCAGACCTGGAATTCCCAATCCCTACTGAACAAAATTTAAAAGGAGCTGTTGTCGGTCTTGAAATCTTCTGCTTCATGACATCACAA
The DNA here is from genome assembly GCA_029959045.1 of Taenioides sp. WSHXM2023. Classification (NCBI taxonomy): domain Eukaryota; kingdom Metazoa; phylum Chordata; class Actinopteri; order Gobiiformes; family Gobiidae; genus Taenioides; species Taenioides sp. WSHXM2023. Next base: position 2,350,171 of record CM057100.1, read on the forward strand.
GGTGGCACAGAGCGTTTTGAGCTTTGGAGATGTAGACAAACCGTAGCCTGTGTAAAGAAGTGGACTAAGCGAGTGCGACGTCACCCACAGCGTTCAGCTCCAGAAGCTCCGGTTGCTAACGGTTACAGGAGCGTTTCTGGAGCCAGGACCATATTTGGAAATCCGACCGTGAGCATCATGGCAACAACAAGAGCCAATCATGAGTAAGGTCGTTAAATGTGGAAAGCGGGAAACGGGCTTACTTAGCAACGAAACGCACTAGCTGTCAATCAAACCTGTTGCTAACGCCGGCGAGAGCAACCTTGGGGAATGAAGGCGTCTGATTGGTCCATATCTTGATTTAGGGACAGAATAGCGAAATTAAAAAATCAGGATCATGTAGAGCGGGTTAATACGAACATTTTAAGACCAAAATGACGAGGCTCACAGCAGCAGCAGGAAGAAGAGCCACGATATTCCAGTGTGAATCAATGGAGCCAGAGTCAGGAAGAGCCGGAAGAGCCGCCTGGAGCACTTCCTGTTTGGAACATGGCGACTAGTGGGAAGGAGGAAAACAACATTAGAACGCGACTTTAAAGCTCACAAGAGTGCATTTTGCGTAATACAGGACCTTTTAAGCCCATTTTGTCTTACCCCGGATGCCCTTCCTGTCACTACCTGCCTCACTGGACTTTGACTGGAGTGTTGCAGTACGAGGGAAGTGTTTTGCCCAGGAGCACAACATCAGAATAAGAAGAAAAATGAAAGTGCGGTAAGTCACATTTATGGAGGGTTGTCGTGTGGGAGCGCGGGTGACGTAGGCTTGTGGGCGGAGCCTCGTACAGATTCTTACAGTTAAAAGTAAGGAGGGTTTGAATAGGGCGCGGGAGAGATCTCTAGATTACTCAAACGTGCGTGGAGGACATTTAGAACCTCTTCAAGCAGGTTTTTGATGAGGGAACAACATTATAACGCGGTTCTCGTTTACCCGGTTTAAACCTGACGGATGGCGCGTCGCCGATCAAACGTACGGATTTCATTTGGCGTTAAATTGAATCGTGGTTGTCGTTCGTCTACCTCTCTGTCCTCTTCTCATCCCTCGCTCCATGTTTTGCACGGGCCTTTTCAACCTTTTCTCTGAGCCCACCACGCAGGGGGTAATCTGTTTTCTCTCCTTCTCTGTTTCAATCTTTCTTTCCGTCTTTATCTCACTCTCTCCTCTTCTTTCTCGCTCTCTCCCTCCCTCTTCTATTCTCTCTCTCTCTCTTTGCCGTTTTTCTAATGCCGCTTCTCTCTCTTCACCGCTCATCTCTCTCCCTCTCTCCTCTTCACCCTCTCATCACTCTTTTTGGTAACCAGTCGTGTCTCTATCTCCACTTTTTCCTCTCTCTCCTGTATCTCTCTTTTTTTCTCTCCCTGTCTCTATTGCTCTTTTCTCTCTCTCTTTCTCTATCTTTGCTCCCTCCCTTTCAACCCCCGTCTGCTTCCTCTGTCTTCTCCACGTCTGTCTACCTCTCCGCTCTCCCTCTCTTTTTCTCCTACTCCTCTTTCTCTTTTCTCCTTTTCCACTCTTTGATACCGCTCCTCTCTTTATCTCCCTCTCTCTCTCTCTATCCCTATCCCTGTTCTATTGCTCTCTCTCCCTCTGTCTACCCCCTCTCCCCCTCTCTCATTTCCCCCTCTTCTCCACCCATCTATACCCCTCTCTCTCCCCTCTCACTCTCCTCTCTTCCTCTCCTCTTTTTTCATTTACCATCAGCCGCTCTTCTCGCTCTCTCTCTCTGACACGTTTCCCTCTAGTTTACTCTCTCTCTTCTCCAATCATCCAATATCCCCTCTCACTCCCTTCTATCTCTCCTCTTTCTTCTCTTCTCTTCAATCCCCCTCTCCGTCTCTCTCTTCCGCCCCCTCTCTCTTTTCCACTCTTCTCTCTTTTTCTCTCTTTCTTTCTCTATCTTTGCTCTCTTTCAATGCCCATCATCTGCTTCCTCTCTCTTCTCCACTTCTCAATACAACTCCTCTCTCTCCCCTTCTCTCTATCTCTATTCTACCACTTTCTCTCCCTCTGTCTACCTCCTCTCTCCCTCTCTTTCCTCTTTTCCTCTCTCGCTCTCTGTCTCACCTCTCTCATTTCCTCCTGGTTTGGTCTTTCTCTTCTCCACTCATCTATACCCCTCCCTCTCTCTTTTCTCCACTCCCCTATCTCGCTCTCCTTTCTTTCCCTCCTCTCTCACTCTCCTCTCTCTTTTTGTTCACTTCTTTCTGACCTTCATCTCCTCTCTCATCTCTTTCCTGTATCTCTCTCCCTCTCTGTCTGTCTCTCCCCTCTTTCCCTCTCTTTTCACCTCCCCTCCCTTTCTCGCTGTCTCTTCCCTCCCTCCCTCTCTCCTCTTTCCTCGCTCCCTCTTTCACAAATAAAGAGGTGGACAGGAGATGGATGGTGTGGTGAAGTGGCTCAGACGTGTGTCCCAGCCCTGATAAACTGCAGCCTCTGTGTGAATAATGAACTAATCACTTTAACACCCCAGTGGCAGAGTGGTTAGCCTCTCCTCCTCTCAGTGAAACGGTTGTGGGTTAAACTTTTAAAGGTCCAATATCACACAAAACGGACTCTTGTGAACTTAAAGTCGAGTTCTAATGTTGTTTCCTCCTCAAAAACAGACCTGGAGTTGCGTTCACACGTATAAGTAACTGTTTATTATCAGTCAGTTTACATCTCCAAAGCTCAAATCGCTCTGTTCCACCTTGTGATGTCGTGAAGCGGTGGTTTTCAAGTTAACATCTACCTTTTTTACCTTTAGTTCAGTACAGATCGGCAATTCCAGCGCTAAAATAATCCAAATGATTCTAGTGAAGGTGCGTGAAGTTTAAAAACACCGTGGAGCGCTTCCTGTATCACCACATGACATCACCAGGTGGAACAGAGTGTAAATCTGCAGGGTTTGTGTGTTAAACATGTGTGAATGAAACAAAACACAACTCCAGGTCCGTTTGTGACGAGGAAATGACATTAGAATATCAGGAAACAGCACAATATGGGCCATTTAAATCTTTGCATAAATTAAGATAAAATTTTCTTTCTAATTCAAATCTTCACCTCTCCTTTTCTCCCTCTCTCTCTTGCCGTTCTTAATCTTTCTTTCTTTTCTGTCCGTTTAATTTGCTCGACTCTAAGCAGCTCATCCACTTTAGCTGTACCTCATTTTCTCGTTCATAAAACCTCTCTTTCTTCTTTTCAAACCTCGAATTAAAGACCTCCTCTGGACTCTTAAAGCTGCAGATAACTGTGGCGAAGATTCACGGAGGTGCTGTTGCCGTGGAAACCACTCTCGCTCAAATGTCATTCACGAAGCTGACGCTGAACCCTGCATACACCGGTTACCACGGCGACACAACGCACGCGTTAGAAAAACACGGCCGAGAAAGTTTTAAGATCGCCTGAAAACGCAAGGAAAAAAAAAACAAACAAAATGGATTTAAAGAGCACGTTTTCAGGAGCCTGTGGTCAGTCCGAGCGTTTGTGGTCCTGTTTAGGAGTTTGATTTTCAATTTTTGTGACCGTAATTATATTTAAGAGGGACTTGTTTAACAGCACAAATCAGTTCGCCTGTTGTAGTTCCAGCTAAATCAGCTTTTTTTTTTGTCAAATTGTGTTAAAATCTAATCTAAAGTCTAACTTGAGTAACAGAGCTTTCAGACAGAGCAGTGCCTACAGTTAGCATCACACCGCCAGGGAATGTTGATGATATCAGCTGCAAAATATCAATAAACAGTGTGGTGTTTGCCTGGTAAATCCTGATATCAGTCTGGTCCAAACTCCGTCTTTCATGCTTCAAGTCCGACCGAACATAATCGTCCAATCAGATTTGTTCATTTCAGCGACGCGTTTGAAACGAAGCAGCTCATTGGTCACTCATCATTTACAAACAAAATCACAGTTCTCTCCAGAGTTTAGTGTTTCTCTTGTTGATTCTGCAGAAATTCTCCATGGCTGTGTCCAAATGTCCACTCTATTCCCAACTTAGGACACTATTCAGGGGTCAAGCCACTTTCAGGGGTGTCCGAATGTCCAGTTGGTGAACAAGTAGTGCACTCAGCATTGTGTAATGGCGGAATGTTCGGCAGTTACCGCGGTGACGCAATGCACACATTATCAGACAGTATCTGAGAACTACAACTACAGAAAATACAAAATGGATTTAAAGAGCACGTTTTCAGGAGCCTGTGATCGGTCCGAGCGTTTGTGGTCCCGTTTAAAGCTCAGATTAAAACCGGCCTCAGACAGAGCAGTGCTTACAGTTAGCATCACAACCCCAGGGAGTGTTGATGCATCAGATGCAGAGTCTCGGCTGCGCCGATGTGAGTGAGCAGAACCTGTTGTGTTCAGATGAAGTTAATGTGAAACTGAGAAACGTGAGTCTGCAGAAACTGGAGCCCTGGAGCTCGGCAAAAACACATTAGAACCACTGAGGAATGTTTGTATTTACGGAATGGGAGAAGTTTACACAGTTTTGATTGGAAAAGATGGATGGATATGGATGGATGGAGAGAGAGACAGATGGACACATAAAAGCCTTTCATCAAAATAAAGAATATTTATTTTTGTTTATTTGTCGTTTATTTGACGATCTGCAATAACTGAAAAATATATGTATTATAGGTGGCATCAAATACATGTACACCTCCATATTGCATTATCCTTTTGTGTCAGATGCCCTCTCATTTCCCTTTATCTCTGTGTGTGTAAAGTGTGTAGTGTTTGATCTTGAATTATTGGAATGGACAGAATAAGGTTTACTCGACTTAAATGAACTGTGCTCAAAGAGAAGAACGACATAAACTTTACTGAAGATGTGAACGTAAAAAAAGAACTCATCATTTAACACCAAGAGAGTAAATGTGAAACTGTGTGTAAAACTGGGACCTGTGTGCTTTATTTAATTTAGTTACTTTCTTATTTTATTTTATTTTATTTAACTTAACTTAACTTAATTTTTTTTTATTTGAATTTGAATTTGAATTTAATTTATTTTGATTTTCATTTCATTTTATTTTATTCAATTTTATTTTATTTTATTCCATTTTAATTTCATTTATCTTTATTTTATTTTATTCAGTTTTATTTTATTCAATTTTTTTTTTTCATTTTTTTTTTTCATTTTATTTTATTTTATGATCTATGCCCAGAGTTAAACCCCGTGTTGTGTTGTGATTTCAGAGTTTTTCTCTCACACAGTTTCGCTTCACTCCAGACGAATGCAGCACTTATGATAATTAATGACTCTGAGTATGAGCTCTGATAGAAACCTGTTCAATACGATCAATCACTTTAGCTTTCTGTGATAATTTATGATATTCTCTCACACTTTCTTACTGCTGAAGCCCGAAGAAAATTTCCAATTCATTTTTTCCCACAGACTTTCCAAAAATTATATATATATATATTTCTGTAATAATTAGGCAGCCTCACTCCCACCGCTCCTTGGAGAGTTTAGTGGAGCTTTTTGTAATAAAACCCTGCGGAAACTCGACTACACGGATTCAGCTTTGTTCATTTGCCCTGAGAATCTCTGCGGCTTATTCAAGAGTTTCATGTGTTTATGAATTTACACGTTTGACTTTGAAAAAACGAACAAAAGTGAAGTTTAAGTTTAAGTCCTGTTTTGTCCGTTTCACCAGAGATCACCCGGGAGTGAGGGGGTCAGTGTGCTCTAAACTGGAATGAACAGAGAGAGAAAAGAGAGGGAAAAGAGAGAGAAAAGAGAGAGAGAGAGAGAGAGAGGAAAGAGGGAGAAAGAGAGAGGTATTTGGGGATGAATGTGCTCTAAACTGGAATGAACAGAGAGAAAGAGAGAGAGAGGAAAGAGGGAGAAAGAGAGAGGTATATGGGGTTCAATGTGCTCTAAATTGGAATAAACGGAGAGAAAGAGTGAGAGAGAGAGAGAGTAAGAGGAGAGGGCGAGACGGTGGGGCAGAGGAGAGAGAAATAAAGGGAGTAAGAGAGGGCGAGTAAGAGGGGAAAGAGGAAGAAAGAAAGGGAGAGGAGGCGTCATCCAGACATCTGTTTGAATGTGCTTTCCACTCAGATAGAGAGAGAGAGGGAAGAGGGGGAGACAGGGGAAGAGAGGAGAGAAACGAGAGCATGGGAGCGTGATGAAGGGGTTATAGAGTGAGAGAGAGAGAGCGCTAAAGGGAGAGAAAGAACGAGAGGCGAAGAGCAAAAGGGGATGGAGATCTAGAGCAGAGGAGAGAGGAGAGCATGGGGGAGAGAGGGAGGAAAGAGGACGGGGTCAGATAGTTGGGGAGGGATAGAGGGAGAGATGGAGTAGAGCGGAGGAGAGAGAGAGATGGAGAGATGGATGGAGAGAGGGACACAGAGCAGGGGACATTGGCTCCTCAGTGCACTCAGGCATAATCAGTTTAATCAGAGAGAGGACAGGCTCTAATACAATTACACTGCACACACTCTTCATCTTCATCCTCCTTTCTTTCTCTTTCTCCTTCCCTCCTCCTCCTCCTCTTCCTCTCCCTTCTTCCTCACTGATTCTGTATCTGAGCCGAGAAACAAGAAAACAAGAACGTCACATTTGGAGTTTTTATCGTTTTAATTTAAAATGTGACGTGATGAAGCTTTTTTCGAGCTTTTAATCAGGTTCTAACACTGTTCCCTCATTACGCTTCGTTCACGCTGGTTTCAGTAATTCTCTTTAAAAAGTTTTTTGTCTCTGAATCTCAAATACACAGTTTGTATTTTCCCAGGATTGTCGCGTCACAGGTAGAAAACCAGTGCAGTTTTAAAGTCCGTAAAACATCACCAGACTCGTTCTCAGCTGCCGTCAAATCGTGTTAATTACTGCAGTTTTTCCCCGTGGTAATTCCTTTTGTTGCCCATAGGTGGAGCTCACAGACTGCGGAAGAAGTGGACTAAAGGCCGTCACACACTGCAGGATTTTTCGGTCTTAAACGATTTTTAAACGGGTGATAAAAAGCGCACACCACAGACACGAGAAGAATCTTATGAGATTTTAAAACCTATGAGCTCGATCGTGTCGCTGTTTCCTGTTTAAAGTAAAACCATTCGCTTTTGAGACTCTGAAGTGTTCAAATATTAGAGCTCTGCACTTCTAGTTTAGACACAAGTCCAAACTGTGTTATTATTATTTGTGAAATGTGGAGCAATACTTCAGATATATGATTTTAAAGCTCAGAAGGTGGAGATAAAGTCCACAGGAAGTCCAATCCACGCGCTGTGTGAATGTAAAAAGACACGCGTCCTATGAGAGACGCCAGATCTAAATTGATTCAGTTTAAAATCCTCAATAGACTCTATTGGACGCCTGTTAAGGTGCACAGGGCGGGGCTTATCAGCTCAAATCGCTGTTGGAGATGCAATATACAGAGTGGAGGCATAACTCATATGTTCTTCTCATGCTCTAATATTAATACCTATTAGGAGAAAATTATAACAAAAATAAGTAATGTTATAGAAGTAAATATTCTCTCTAATCCAACCCTATGCATCTTAAACCAATTAAAGGAAAACTATAGTTATAATAAGGCAACATGGGTAAAAGTCGCCCTTACTACAGCAAAGAGAGCGATCCTTAAGTATTGGAAGACGCCTGAGATCCCCACGGACACAGAACAGTTTACAGTTCTACCTGATGTGTGTAGAATCCCTCAGTCGTCCAGGTAGAATCCACGACAAAAGGAGAAATTTAATTTGTCAACAGGACATAGTTTATTTGGTTGAATACGTTTCGCAGCTCATCCAAGCTGCTTCTTCAGTTCTGGTCAGATGCTGGTGGACACTGCTTTATATCTGCCTGAAGGGAGGAGCTAATTACAATGAAAATTACTCTGAGACACACATATTTAAATACAGTTTCTGTTAGTCATGTGAGTCTATTCAATATGGAGTGGGAGTGGGGGAGTAGTTAGCATATCCATTCAGGGCCATGATGGTGTTTTCACACCTCTGGACCTGACCTGGCTAGTCCCATTGTTTTCCCAGTTTGTTTTGATTTAGGTTTGAGGATAGAGTTATAGATGGAGACAAATGATGTCTGAGACCCCCATTTCTGTTCAAGGAAGGATTCTCTTTCTTGACAAAAATAGCTTCTTTAACTCCTCCTCTCAAACCAGTTCTTTTCTCTGGCCAAGATCTGGACCTCGCTGTCCTCAAAGGAGTGGCCTGTGGCTTTTAGGTGGAGATGTACGGCAGACTGAGGTCCTTTTAGGTGGAGATGTACGGCAGACTGAGGTCCACTCTGGCTCTCTCGTCTGTGTTGGCACATCCTCTTGTGAAGTGACGAAGTACTCTCGCATTTTACTTTTAAAGAACACGTCAAACTGGATTCACAGCGCTGTTTTGTGGACTGGGGTCGTTATTTGTGGAGGACGAATTCTGTGGATAATTCTCCTGTAGTTTGTGGCGGCCTTAAGCGAATCTGACATCACCCATAGTGTTCGGCTCCAGTCAAATGAAGCTCACTGTAGCTAGCAGTTACAGGCGCGAATTTAGAGCCATGTTCCATATTAGGAATTTATTTACAGACAAAATAGTGAAATAAAATCAGCAGGATCGTGTAGAGCGGCGGGTTATTACGAACATTTTAAGACCAAATGATACAATGCTCACAGCAGCAGTTACAGAGAGAGGGGGACGTTTTTCAATGTAAAGTCAAATGGAGCCAGAATCGATGGAGCCGGAAGCGTGCCCATGCTCACTTCCTGTTTGGAACACGGCGGCTATCGGGTTAGCTTTGTCCATTTATATAAACAGTCTATGATGGAACCAGTATTGGAGACGCTAAAGAAACTGTGAGGTTAAGCACGCCCCTTCTTTTTGTAAACTGGAAGGGCATCTGACATAGAAATATGGCATAAAAAAAGAACCGAACCAAACCAAGTCCACATCAAAACTTAACCACGGCTTAAAACTGGACCAGCTCTGTGTAAATGCGAGCTCCTGCAGCCCTTAAACCTGCTTTTCAGTTTTGTTTGTGTAGTTTTTCACCTGCCTCTGGGACAGATCAGATTACTCATTAAAATGTATTGTTCCACCCACTCAGTCTGTGAAAACAGCATGTAAGTCTCACATTTCTGCAATTTAAAGTTAATACAGTCCTATATGCCTGTGCGTCAGATGCCCTCCCATCCTGCCGTAGCTCTGTGTGAGACAAAAACAACTTTACAGATAACGATAAAGCCAGACCTACTCTATCCATAGGAGGAGCCCACAACATAGAGTGACCAGATGTCCATTTTTACCCGGGACAGTCCCAGTTTTAAGCCCTGTGTCCCCTGTCCCAGCGGATTTATCCAAAACCAGTGATTTATCCCAGTTTTATACAAGAAATGTCCCAAAATGTCCCTATTTTGACCACTTTGATACCCACCAACAGTAAAGAGGAGAATATATTGTCATTTGTTTAGCTAAAATACAGAAAATTTAGCTTGAAAATGACCATAAGAAGAAAAAAAAAAGATTGACCCACAAAGTAAGTTAAGAATGGACAATGTTACGCGCTCTTTTCACATTTTCATTTATACTGACCATCCCGTGCGGCGCTTTGTTGTGATGACGTTTACCGCGACATCAGCTCCCGTTGGACACCGCCATTTTCGAACGCGGACGCCAGCGCTCTTGTTTCTTTTATGAAGTCATTTTAGATCAAAATTGTGATTTAAAATGTCCAGATTTTAACAGAACGATCCACGGGGGTCAGAGATAAAATAGTCTTGTCTTGAATGTATGTTACTGGGTGTGGACAGATAACGTCTCTCTGCGCTAAAGATGAGTCGATATGGTTGTTAGCGTCGTTAGCAGGTCGTCGTTAGCGCGTGATGCTAGCTCCGCACCTGTCCCTGTGTTTGTCTTGTGTCTGCAGTTGACTCAGGGACACATTAATGACACTTTAACAATGAGAGCGTGAGTTTGACAGAGGCCTGAAGCCAAAAGGACACAGGAGGGACAGAGGAGGGACAGAGGAGGGACAGAGGAGGAACAGAAGAGAGGACACAGGAGGGGACAGAAGAGGGATAGAGGAGAGGACAGAGGAGGGGACAGAGGAGGGAAAGAGGAGAGGACAGAAGAGGGATAGAGGAGGGACAAAAGAGGGGACAGAGGAGGAGAGAGGAGGGACAGAGGAAGGGACAGAGGAGGGATAGAGGAGAGGACAGAGGAAGAACAGAGGAGAGGACACAGGAGGGGACAGAGGAGGGATAGAAGAGAAGACAGAGGAGGGGACAAAGGAGGGGAGAGAGGAGAGACAGAGGAGGAACAGAGGAAGGGACAGAGAAGGGACAGAGGAGGAGGGGGTGAGGAAAAAGAGATATGGAAAAAACACTGGTCTGAGGAGAGGAGAGAGTGATTGGAAAGTGGAAAAAGAGAGTGGAGAGAGAAATGGGAGCGAAAGTGTAGACAGGAGAAGAGAGGGATGGAGAGATGGAAAGAGGAAGAGGAGAGCGATACACTGCAAAAAGTTTGGTCAAAATTTAAGATACAGTATAAACACTTAAATCTATCAGAAAATGACTGAAAAGTAGTGAAATTATATGTCCACGCAGCAAGATCATTTTACTTGACAAGTTCTCTTAAAATAAACTTCTTCTAGACCAGAATTAATCCAATTCTGAACTAGTAAATTGATAATAAATCTGAAAACAAAATTAATAACCTGATATAAGTTTTAAAATCTTGGCCAGATCAGAGAAATTTGCAGTGTAAAGAGTGAGGCTGGGCAGAGACAAGAGAGGGATGAAGAGAGAGGAGATGTATAGAGAAAGAGAGATGCTGAAAGAGAGAAAGAGAGAGTCACCTGGGCGTATTGGTTTAAATGAGTTTTCCACTCAGATAAACAGGATAAAGGAGAGGGGGAGAGAGAAAAGGAGAGAGAGAAAGGGGAGAAGAGATAGGGCAGAGGATAGAGGATGGAGGAGTGGTGGAAAGAGAGAGAGGGAGGAAAAGAGGGAAGAGAGAGAAGGAGGACAGGGTGAGATAGCTGTCATTAGTTTGAGGAACAGAGGAGGAGAACAAGTGCAATGGAAAAACTTGGAGGAGAGAGGGACATTGGACGGTGTTGGAGACTGGTCTGAAACGAAAATAAAAAACAGAATCTCCGCATGCAGATTGTGGAATTGTGGAATGTGCTTATGTCTCGTTCTCTGAGCCACTTTCCTCTATTGATCACATTCCGGACTGAATAAATGATAAAGAATTAACTGATGGAAATGTGAAATTTATGGTAGTCTCCGTGTCCAAATCACACAGCTAAAACTCAAACTTTAAGAAGGGATATTCGACTTTTTTAAGCTTTCTACCATTATTTCTACCAAAGATGTTCATTTTGTCTTATTATGTACTTTAACTTCTTCGGTTCGTTTTTTTAAAAAATAAAACAGTAACGTGTATTTTCCTTGTTGACATGTTTCGGCTGCTGCGTCTTCAGAACTGTCCCCAGTGTTGGTGGTGACGTGTCGTATATCAGCTGTGGTTACTTCCTGTGGGCGTGGTCAGCTGTTGTTACTTCCTGTGGGCGTGGTCAGCTGTTGTTACTTCCTGTGGGCGTGGTCAGCTGTTGTTACTTCCTGTAGGCGTGGTCAGCTGTTGTTACTTACTGTGGGCGTGGTCAGCTGTTGTTACTTCCTGTGGGCGTGGTCAGCTGTTGTTACTTCCTGTAGGCGTGGTCAGCTGTTGTTACTTCCTGTGGGCGTGGTCAGCTGTTGTTACTTCCTGTAGGCGTGGTCAGCTGTTGTTACTTCCTGTAGGCGTGGTCAGCTGTTGTTACTTCCTGTGGGCGTGGTCAGCTGTTGTTACTTCCTGTAGGCGTGGTCAGCTGTTGTTACTTCCTGTGGGCGTGGTCAGCTGTTGTTACTTCCTGTAGGCGTGGTCAGCCTGATGGACCTGGCAGGTCGCTCAGACTGACCCTGCCTCCCCTCGCCTGGTGGTCTCTGGAGGAGGGTGTCCCAGGTGTGTGAAAGGAGGAACGCTCCATCATCACGGTTAATTCTGTCCGTGCCTCGTTTCCTGATTTCACTGTCCTCCCTGATCCAGAGTTTGAACTTGTTGTTTTCTGATCCAATGACCCGAGCCCCGTCCAAATCCATAATGTGGTTGTTTCTTTTACACTGGTCTGATATGGAGGATTTTAGGTTTTCCTGCTTTGCTTTGTCTTTTTGTGTTCTGGTGAGTCTCCCTGATGTTTCCTTTTCACATTCCTTTTGGTGTTCCTTTTTTCGGATGCCCGTTTCCCCTATGTACGATTTATTGCATGATTTGCATTGGATTTCGTAGATGGCCATGTTATAACGTTGTTCCCTCATCAGAAACATGCCTGAAGCGGGTCTAAATGTCATCCATGCACGTTTGGGTAATCTAGCGATCTCTCCCGGGCTCTATTCGAACTCTCCTTACGGTCAGCGGTAAGATTCTGGTCTGGGCCGGTTCATTAATCTGATATAAAGCACTTTTGGCCCATTCCCCAGCCCAAGATAGTCCTGACCAAGACCAGCCCAAGATCTGGAGGTCCCTCTGCCTCTGCTCCTGACGGGTTTACGATGATGTCATACCCTCAGACGGGGGGTAACTTTGTACTTTGCCCTGTACGTTTTTATCAGTAACTAGACCCAAGAACACAAATCTGCTTTTTAACAATAATCATTTTAACTGCCTGCATCTGTATTAAAGGTGCACTGCGTAACTTTTCTACTCGAGCCTCCGCCACCCGCTTGTCTCCGTGGAAATGTCACTGCTTTGTCTAGAACGTTCCGCAGTATAGATTAAACCTACGTATCGCGAGGGACACGAGCAGGTTACAGCACTACGCTACGTCACAGGTCAGATCTGTGGAGAATCGCCGCTTTTCGCAGAAGGAATTACTGTATTTTTGAGCAATAAAAACAACAGAAACATAGAAAACACGTTAAGAATAAACGCTAGATGGATTTGTTTAATGTCACACCATGGAACATTCCAGGGAAAGCGATTCTACATTATGGACGGGACAAGATCTCGCAAGACAAAATTTCCACACGAGATTTTTTTCCCCCTGAATTTACCTTTGGCTTGGACAATAAAAGGAGGAATTTGAGAAGCTGTAGTTCCAAAAAGCAGAACCACTAAAGTCTGACATAAATAAGAAGTGCAACAATTTCACAATTTTGACGAGTATTTTTATCTATTTTATTACAAATTATGTCAAAATCTCGTTCTTGTGGACCTGATCTCCTGCTGTGTCTCGTTTTGTGAAAACTGTGTCTCGTCCCACCCCTAATCTCCGTGGAAACAAGCAGGAAGCGAACTCTCCGCCAGAAAAGTCGCACAGTGCAGCTTTAAGCATTATTGTCCTATAGAACGTTGTGGTTGTGACGTCATCAGAAACATAGAAATACTGCCACTATTTTTGCACTTTCTGTAATCTGTAATGGGATTTTGTTTTGTTTTCTGCACAGAGACCAAACCAGACGATGTTACAAGTCAGATCTGTGGAGAGGCGACCCCGCTCACAGTCAGAATGTCTGTTTTTCTAGGTATTTTTGAGCTCTAAAACCACCTGTAATTGAATAAATGTAAAGTAGAGCTGCTTAATGTCACACTGTGGAACATTCCAGAGCAATGACATATCCATAGAAACAAGCAGGTGACGGACCCCCAATCAAAAAGTTACGTAGTGCACATTTAACAGTCCAGATTGTAGTTTTATTCTTTATTCTCGGAGTGAACGCAAACACACAGAGTTGTAACAGTTTCTCTCAATTATCATAAATGAATCGTACGCGCTGGTGCCACAGGGAAAGAGGAGAGAGAGAGGCGAGAAAGAGAGATGGAGAAAGAGAGGAGGGGTAGAGGAGAGAGAGAGGAGGAGGAGGAGGAGGAGGAGGAAGTCTTCGGGACACGGGCATCACTCGCTCCACGGCCGCAGACTCCTCGGGATCCCCCGTCTTTACGCACACCAGGTCAGTACCGGACCCGTTTAAATCTCGCTTTCCTTCTGAATCCCACGGTTCTCCTCGCAAACATTGAGCTGTTCTCTGCATCCAAGGCGTGAACCACCAGCCCCGAGCCTGCGCTGTTTTTCCTCCCATCCAGGCGACGCTTTTTTCGGCTGCAGGTGTCAGATTGTCTGGTCAATAAACGAGCTAATTACGCGCCCCAACTACGCGCTATCCGCTCTCCAAATCACGTCCTTTATCGTCTTTACGTGGCTCATTTGTAAATCTACGTTGTGCGTTTTGAGCACCGGGGGAGAGCGGGGGTTTCTGGGCCCGGCTACCCGCTCCGCAGTGCCTTCCTCTCGGCTGCTGTTGGCTGGTGTGGACGCTGAATTATTTATAGCCGCGAGTGCATTGATTGCGTTTATGTAATGGTGTTGGGCTGTCAAACGGCGCAGCGGAGCGGTGTCGCGGGCTCGATAGAAACACGGACGCGAGAGCGGAGTTCCGTGGGGCCAGAGGTGTGTCTGAGCGGCGGAGAAACGCGACAGACTACGGGCATTGCGGAGAGAGGAGCCGCTGCCGGAGCCAATCAGAGCCGCGCGCACTGCAAAACCAAACAGAGAGGTTCATTCACTGTTTATCTGAGTTCGAGTGAGATAAAGAACTGCCTGAAGAGAACTGTACTGACCAGAGGAAACTGGTGGTTGATTTAAGGTCCTATATTACGCAAAATTAACTCTTGTGAGCTTTAAGTCATGTTACAGTGTTTTTACCTCCTCATAAACGCTCCTGGAGTTGTTTTGCTTCATTCACATGTTTGAGTGACCATAAAGTATTAGTTTGTCCACATCTCCAAAGCTCCAAATGCTCTGTTCCACCAGCCGTACTTTCTGTCTTTTTTGTTGGTGGTAATTCAAGTGACTGAAGGTGTATGGAGCACTTCCTGTATTACCACATGACATCACAAGGTGGAACAGAGTGTTTTACATTTGGAAGAACTGTGTCAAACATGTGCGAATGAAACAAAACACAACTCCAGGTCTGTTTTTGATCAATTAACAATTATAACACGGCTTGTTGAGTCAGTTTTGTGTAATACGGGACCTTTAAAAAATATTTTGTGGTTAGATTTGCATTTTATGTTTAAATTATAGGATTTTGTTCAAAGTTCACATTTTAAAATCGTCCAGAAGAACCGACAAAAGGACTGAAATCTAAACTGAGAAACTAATACAAGAATCACGTTTCATTTCATCTAAACTACAGGGTTAGACACAGGGAGGGCATCTGACACACAGGGACATTTCAGAACATGTTTGTACAGATCTAAACTACAGGGTTTGCAGCTTTTGTGCAAAATAAAACAGGAGATTTGATTGTTTGAGGAGGAAATTTACACTTTTCAATTTCGATTCGATCAGGTTATATATATATCGGAATAAAAACACCAGGATCATCTGGAGAGGGTTATGACAAACATTTTAAGATGAAAACGAGAAGCCAGTCAATTTGACCAGAAGTTTCGTGGTTCGATCCTCGCTCCTGCTTGTGCATATTCCTAGATTTCATTTTCCCGTTTTAGCTGCTGTACACTGTTGACTTTGGACTGTTTGGATAAGGGTTTTTGTTCTGTATTGTTAATCGCTATGGCAGCGTTTCAAATTCGTTATCATGCTGCTGCTGCTGCTGCTGCTGCTGCTGTTGCTGCTGTTGTGTCCTCGGGCAACGCACTTAACCCAGTTTGCCTCCAGTACGTGTGTTGTGTGTGAGCGAGTGTGCGGACGGGTGATTGGGTCCATTCATGTGAAGAGCTCTGAGTGGCCCCGGCGCTCAAACTGTTACGTAAACGTGGAGGTTTTATTTAAACGGCTGATTTCACTTTTCACTTTTTAAACGAGACAAAATATACCGAAACCGTCCGCTGTGCAGTTGATACAATCTTCTTTGTGATCACAATTACAGCTCCAATCACACAAAACGCTGTCGTAAAAAGAAGAAAAGGTTTGCGTGGTTCTGAATGTGCTGCTCTCATTCACTGCGTTCATTCACTCCAGGCCTGAAATCATGTCAAATAGATTTTATATTAGGGATGTATGTGGAAGATCATTTGTTTCATCAGATTTTGAATTTTAAACGCCGTTGAATTTCTCACTTTGAATTTTTTAACTCTGAAAAATCATGTCTGAATTATTTTTATTCTGAATGTCAGTTAATGAAATTATATGTGTACATTTTCAAAAAAAATTATAAAAAATATTCAGCACTAATATTTTCAAGCGTCAAATTCAAAAGTCAAAATTCAGAGTGTAAAATTCAGAGCAAAGATCCAAGACGCCAAGGCAGAAGCAATCGATCCTGTGTGATCCGATCGAACTTAGTAACAAACAGGAAATGGTGCAGTGAAGCGATCTGATTGGTCAGAATTCGCCTCATCAAAACCTCATCTCTTTTATTTGTTAAGTGTAAACCCCGCCCACATGAGAACCATTAGGAAACAGCCTCTGTCCTCCTCACTCACACAGGATCGATTGGTTCTGCCTTGGCATCTTTGATTTTTGCTGTGAAATTTTACACTCTGAATTTTGACTGTTGAATTTAAGGACTTGAAAATATTTGTGCTGAATATTTAAAAGGTGAAATTTCTATACATAAAATCACACTTAAAATTTCTGAAACTAAAATTCAGAATAAAAATAATTCAAACATCTTTTTTTAGAGTTAAAAAATTCAAAATGAGAAATTCATTGGTATTCCATCCGGGGCCGGGTCGTGGAGACAACAGTCTGAGCAGGGACTCCCAGACTTCCTTCACCCCGGACACTTCCTCCAGCTCCTCCGGGGGGACCCCAAGGTGTTCCCAGGCCAGAGAGAGACACAGTCCCTCCAGCGTGTCCTGAGTCTTCCCCGAGGGAGGCGTCCAGGAGGCATCCGGAACAGATGCCCTCCCCTCAGCTGCTCCTCTCGACGTGGAGGAGCAGCGGCTCTACTCCGAGCTCCTCCCGTGTGACTGAGCTCCTCACTCTATCTCTAAGGGTACGCCCAGCCACTCTGCGGAGGAAACTCATTTCGGCCGCTTGTATTCGCGATCTTGTCCTTTTGGTCATTACCCAAAGCTCATGACCATAAAATTCTAAATCTGGTGGAACAAATTATTTTTCATAGACGTAACAATAACTGAAATATCGTGATATCGCATTTACAAAAGTCTCACAATAATATCGAGAGCTGTCACAATAAACCGAATTGCAAGTTCCTTTGTTTAGATGCATTGTTTTCCAGCAGCAACCGCTAATACGCATAGGGAACTACATATCCCATGATGCATTGCAGGGCACACAACATTAGGAAATATGTTTTTTACTTTAATTCTTAGGATTATGACACGATAACGATTCAACAAAGTCTTGTTGCGGTGTTTTAAAAGTAAAACGTGTCCTCTGCATTTGTCTGAGCCTCTCCAAAATATGATCACATTTTTATTCAGCGTTTTTCCACCTTCAAGACTTTGAAAAGTGTTTCACAACCAGGAAGCACACACACACTCACACACACATTCATACAAGTGTGTGTGTTTACAGTGCAGAGTGAGCAGGTGTGTGTCTGTGTGTGTGTGCCTGTGAATATGTGCGATAATATGTGTGTTTTTATTTTATTTTATGTGTATGTGTGTTTTATTGTTTTATTTTTTACAGTGCAGAGTGAGCAGGTGTGTGTGTGTGTGCGTTTGTGTGGTGTGTGTGCGTTTGTGTGGTGTGTGTGCGTTTGTGTGTGCGTTTGTGTGGTGTGTGTGCGTTTGTGTGGTGTGTGTGCGTCAGGAGCAGGTGGTCAGAGGCAGGTGTCCTCCATGTCTCTGTTTAACGCAGCAGTCGTCAGGTTTAGTCACAGTTTGTCTGGTGTGAAAATGAAGAGACCCAAACAGAAAAGACTGAAATGTTCGGTTAAAGGTTTAAAATTAATTCATCCAATATTTAATAAAATAACCACATATTAATAATAAATCTAATTCATCTAAAAGAAAAAGGAAAAGACACAGAAACATTTACTTCATTCTATTAATTATTATTATTATTATTATTATTATTATTATTATTATTATTATTGTATTTATTTTATTTTGGTTTTATTTTTTCTTTTGCATTTTATTATTTATTATTATTATTATTATTATTAACAACAACAATAATAATAATAATAATAATAATAATAATAATAATAATAATAGTTTTTTATATATATATAATTACGTATACATATAAGTTTGTGCCTATTGTGGGATTATAATTTAAATCTGTGGAAAAAATAAAATAAAATTGAACTCAAATTAAATTGAAAGTGCACTGTATAATTTTTTTTTTTTCCATACCAGTGTTACTGCTTTGCCCTGAATGTTCCACAGTACGGCATTAGACTTCTGTATTTTGCATTTATATGATTACGGATGTGTTTATGCTCAAACACATGTAGAAAAACGTGTTCTCACTGTGAGCGGGGTCGCCTCTCCACAGAGCTGACCTGCAACTCCACCTGGTAGCGTCATCAGCTTAATTGTCTCCATGGATACCGACAAGGTGACATAGTGCAGCTTTATGGGCTAATGGTTTTCCTGTACAGTTACAACTACATATTTTACAAATCCTCAGACTCACTGACGTTACGCTGGGGGTGTTCTACATGCATGTCTATGGCCGAATGTGCAGTTACCATGGTGACACAGTGCAAACACAACCAAAAACATTTGTAGTTTTTGTCTGCACACGTTGTCAAGAAAAAAATGCAAAATGGATTTAAACAGCACATTTTCAGGTGGTGTATGGAGTTTAAAAACACAGTGGAGCACTTCCTGTATCACCACATGACATCACGAGGTGGTAAAATGATCTTGCTGCATGGACAGATAATTTCACTACTTTTAAGTAATTTTCCTGATAGATTTAAGTGTTTATATCTTAATTTTTGGCCAAGCTTTTTTGCTGATTGTTTATTGTACTTTAAAACAGTCCTGACATGAGCGGACTCTCATCTCCACAAACCCGACTCTTACTTGGCCTGCTCGTCTCCATGGTAACGTTGCTATAATCTTCCTCAATATGACCCGAAACTCATCTGTCTCTATGGAGAACGTTCCACAGTATGGTTTTAACTTTAGATTTCCATGCGATCTTATAGGTAACATGCTTCCTCCACAAAGTTACATACTGTAGCTTTAATTTTTAGTTTTCATTTGTTCTAGTTGTGATCTACAGACAATCCGCTCACATACGCTGGTTTCACTGCGGTTAAATCTGCTTTGTCCTGTAATTGCCACGTACATTTGAATGCATCGTTGTGATAAGTATCAGGAAGCAGCTCTTGATAATTTGTGGTCAGTGACACGTGTGGACGGTTGTCATGACGATGCTGCAGAAGGGGCGGGGACGAGGCAGGTGTCCTGTGGAAGCAACGGACGTGATTAAACCAAAGTACAAGCAGATGGTGCAGAGGAGGAGACGGAGACTGTGGTACAGAGGAGGGACGGAGAAGGGAGAGGGGCAGAGGATGAAGAGGAGAGGGTCAGAGGAGCAGAGGATGAAGAGGAGAGGGTCAGATGGTACAGAAGATGAAGAGGAGAGGAGTTGTTCCTTCTTTTACCTTCACGAGTTGGTCCCACAGTGTCCGTAGGAGCAGGAGGTCAGAGGGATCAGTGTCTGTTCTGAAATGGAGAGAATAATTGTCTCTTTAAACTGAAATCCTGCTGCTCCGTCTCCGTCTGTAGAAACAAAACTGGATTTATTTAGACTTTAAAGACCAAAGTTTCTTCAGTCTGAGTTATCTTCAGCACCAGGACAGGACTTTCATTTGTTTTTCAAAGTTTGGAGGACTGCGTTTGAAAAATCACCGTCTTAATTTGACTGTAAATCTTTATTAGAATCAGTCGGGGGAGTGACACGATGAAGGCGATTTGTAAATGTGTAAATGTCATTTTAGTTTAAAGTGCGACACTTGTGTTTGTTGTATTCTTCTGTAGAGTCTGAACGGTTTTATGGGTTTGGACAGAGATCGGCCCAAAATCAGACCCAAGATCAGACTCAAAATCAGACGCAAAATCAGATGCAAAATCAGACGCAAAATCAGACCCATACCAGCCATAGGGAGGCACCGATCCAGCTTTTTCTGTTCCGATACAGATACTGACACTTAAAATATCTTAAAAATAAAAAATAAAAAATAAATAAACAATTAAAAAATATATAATAAACATAAAATAAAATAAAAAAATCTATAGTTTGTTATTGTTGTTTTATAACTATAGGTATTATCACTTGAATTTTTTATGTATATATTTATTTTTTGAGGGTGTGTGTAAGGGATGTTGTGGGAAAGAACATTATTTTTTAAATATACAGTATGTGCAAAAAAAAAATCTTTCAATCCCCAATATCCAGCGATACCAGAGCAGAGACTGAAAATATCATTTATTTCCTATAAACACAAACAATGTACGGTAAAAAAATAAAAATAAAATAAATATCCAGTTTTATAACCGTTTTTTTTTATCATTTAAAGTAACAACATTGTAAAATACAAGTTATGAGTTTAAGTTTGAGCAAACGTTGGCGAGTAAAATCTAAAGTCTTATCACACCAGTCGAAAAACCAAACTAGGTTATGAACAGAAATATCGAAACCAAGATCCGAGCTGTGGAAAATGCCAATATCGGCGTCAGTATCTGATACCGGTATCGTATCGGTGCGTCGCTCGCTCGTGATCCCGGCCGTGTGGATGAGTAAAAAGTCCAAACAGTCCCACAGGAGAGAGTCGGAGTCGTGTTTTCATCACACCGCCTCATGTTGATGTTTGTTTCTCTCACAGCAGAAAATCTGCTAATGGAGATCTGCCCAAACCTGCACCGCTCTCTCTATCTATCTATCTGTCTATCTATCTATCTATCTATCTATCTATCTATCTATCTCGTTCTGCATCTTTTTCTCTCTCTCCTCTCTCTCCGTCCCTTCTCTCTCTCCTCTGTCTACCTCTGGCTCTGTGTTTTATTGTCTCTCTCTCTTTCTCCTCTCTCTCACACACACTCTTTCTCTGCTCTTTCTGTCTCCCTCTCCTCTCTCTCTCTGTCTTCCTCTCTCTCCCCTCTCCTCTTTCTCTCGCTCCATTCCTCTCCCCCTCTTTCTTTCCCTCTTTCTCTCTCCCTCTCCTCTGTCTTTCTCTCTCTCTCCCCCTGTTTCTCTCTCACTCTCTCCTGTCTTTTTCTTTTGTCTTTCTCTCTCTTTCCCTCCCTCTCTCCTCCCCCTCTCCTCTCTCTCTTTCCATCCTTCTCTCCTCCCCTCTCTCTCCTCTCTTTCTCTCTCTCCTCTCTCCCTCTCTCCTCCCCCTCTTCTCTCCTCTCTTTCTCTCTCTCCTCTCTCTCTCCCTCTCTCCTCCCTCTCTCCTCCCTCTCTTCTCCCTCTCTTCTCCCTCTCTTCTCCCTCTCTCCTCCCTCTCTCCTCCCTCTCTTCCTCCCTCTCTTCCTCTCCTCTCTCTCTCTATCCCTCTCCATCCCTCTCTCCTCCCTCTCTTCCTCCCTCTCTTCCTCCCTCTCTTCCTCTCCTCTCTCTCTCCCTCTCCATCCCTCTCTCCTCCCCCTCTTCTCTCCTCCCTCTCTCCTCCCTCTCTCCTCCCTCTCTTCTCCCTCTCTCCATCCCTCTCTCCTCCCTCTCTCCTCCCTCTCTCCTCCCTCTGTTCCTCTCTCTCTTCCTCTCCTCTCTCTGTCCCTCTCCATCCCTCTCTTTCTCTCTCTCCTCTCTCCTCCCTCTCTTCCTCCCTCTCTTCCTCCCTCTCTCCTCCCTCTCTCCTCCCTCTCTCTCTCCCTCTCTCCTCCCTCTCTCCTCCCTCTCTCTCTCCCTCTCTTCTCCCTCTCTTCCTCCCTCTCTCCTCCCTCTCTCTCTCCCTCTCTCCTCCCTCTCTTCTCCCTCTCTCCTCCCTCTCTCCTCCCTCTCTCTCTCCCTCTCTTCTCCCTCTCTTCCTCCCTCTCTCCTCCCTCTCTCCTCCCTCTCTCCTCCCCCTCTTCTCTCCCTCTCTCCTCCCTCTCTCCTCCCTCTCTCCATCCCTCTCTTCCTCCCTCTCTTCCTCCCTCTCTCCTCCCTCTCTTCTCCCTCTCTCCTCCCTCTCTCCTCCCTCTCTCTCTCCCTCTCTTCTCCCTCTCTTCCTCCCTCTCTCCTCCCTCTCTCCTCCCTCTCTCCTCCCCCTCTTCTCTCCCTCTCTCCTCCCTCTCTCCTCCCTCTCTCCATCCCTCTCTTCCTCCCTCTCTCCTCCCTCTCTCCTCCCTCTCTCCTCCCCCTCTTCTCTCCCTCTCTCCTCCCTCTCTCCTCCCTCTCTCCATCCCTCTCTTCCTCCCTCTCTTCCTCCCTCTCTTCTCCCTCTCTCCTCCCTCTCTCCTCCCTCTCTCTCTCCCTCTCTTCTCCCTCTCTTCCTCCCTCTCTCCTCCCCCTCTTCTCTCCCTCTCTCCTCCCCCTCTCCTCCCTCTCTCCTCCCTCTCTCTCTCCCTCTCTCCTCCCTCTCTTCCTCCCTCTCTCCTCCCTCTCTCCTCCCTCTCTCCTCCCTCTCTTCTCCCTCTCTCCTCCCCCTCTTCTCCCTCTCTCCTCCCTCTCTTCCTCCCTCTCTCCATCCCTCTCTTTCTCTCTTCTGTCATGATTCACCAGTGAACAGAAACTTCATTTTTGAGCTCTGTTCATTATAATATTTAAATACATCCGACTTTTGACAGAAATGGGAACTTTGCAGTGGCTCATTTGAAGTTGTACATTTTAATAAATCCATAATTAATAAATCCATTAATTAACAGATTTATTTAATGATAAAGTACAATATAATTAAATTATAATATGCAAATGTATAATTAAAAAGAAGAAGAAACCAGGTCTAACCAACGACTCAACTGAAGGTCTGAAGAGGACTAAACCAGGACTTAACAGGGACTAAACCAGGACTTAACAGGGACTAAACCAGGACTTAACTGGGACTAAACCAGGACTTAACTGGGACTAAACCAGGACTTAACTGGGACTAAACCAGGACTTAACTGGGACTAAACCAGGACTTAACTGGGACTAAACCAGGACTTAACTGGGACTAAACCAGGACTTAACAGGGACTAAACCAGGACTTAACTCTGTAGGACCCTAGGACTAATCCAGGACTAACTGCGGTGTACCTTTCAAATAATTCTATCAATGACGGGGTCCATTCTCCTACTGTATTTCTCCAACCACACAACATCTGGGAGGGCATCCGACTCACCGCAACATCTGGGAATCTGGGAGGGCATCTGACACACCACAACACCTCTAGATTAACTAGAGACATTTGACCTGCCCCCATCTCAGTCTAACACCACAGGGGTACAGGACGAGGGGAGGGCATCTGACACGCAGGGATGTAGTGTATGTAGGAGGTTGGGAGGGCATCTGACATACAGGGATACAGGAGAAGGGGAGGGCATCTGACATACAGGGATACAGGAGAAGGGGAGGGCATCTGACACATGAGACAAAATAACAGGAGAAGTGTTAAACTTGTTGACATGTTTTGGCTTCTTGCTGGTATTTTTGGATTAAGGATAGGAGGATGGGAGGGCATCTGACACACACAGGCATAGGAGGAGGGGAGGGCATCTGACGCACAGCAGTAGCGGAAACCAAAATACCCTCGTCCACTCCCACCTGCTCCTATTTAAACCTGAGCGTGTGTATTTTTACGTCCAATCAGTGACTAACGCGCTGGTGCGACTGCGGCTGTTGCCGGGCAGATTTGGCATTTATCATTTATTTATTGTCTGGAGTTAAATAAAGTTAATAAAACATTCATAAAGCTCATCCATTATCTATAATTATAAATCAGGGCCGGCTGCAGTCGGGGACGTCAGCCACAGGAGCAAAGCCTTCTGGGAAATGTAGTTGAGGAACAGGTCAAAACACTATGTATATGAATGTGGTGTACGTGAGTGACTAGCAGCCATATATCACAATAAAAATAAAAATAACAAATTACAATGATGACGTAACATTATTTCCTTTGCAAAGAACAAAATATCCAGTTTTTTATCCAAATTTTGTAGTTTAAGCGTCTACAAAGCCTTGCCTTGGTCAGTGGAGCTCAACAATCGCCTGCTCCAGTTCCATAATTAAAGTTTTCCGTTCATTTTTCCCGTAGACTTTTAAAAAAAATTAAATATTAAGGGTTCAAAGCCATTGCGGAGGCTCGCTGCAAGGTTGTTTCAGAGTCCAAAAAGCACATTTAAAACGCAAGATTTGGAGAAATGCTTTAATAACTTGGTGGTTTGGAAAGTTTCAGAAACAGATTTTGAATAAAAGTATTAGTTACCATGGCGCTCATTAACCCTGAACTTTCAAACTTTTAATATTATTTCTTTTTCTTCATAAAGTCTGTGGGAAAAAAAAAAAGAGAAATTTAGTTTTGAAACTGTGGAGTGGACGGTCACTTTAGAGCTCCATTCTGGCCGTGGCAGGGCATCCGGGTTATCCAGTCGTGGTCCAGTGTTCATCTCCTCCGTTTGGTTAGTATTTTAGCGTTTTACCAATTTTAGCGTTTTTGCTGCTTTGATTGTGCAAATAGTGAAATAAAAACCCCAGGATCATGTAGAGTGGGTTAATGCGAACATTTAAGACCAAAATGAGGAGCCTGACAGTTACAGAGAGAGGGATTTTCAATAGAAAGTGAACTGGAGCCAGAGTCGATGGAGCCGGAAGCACGCCCATGCTCACTTCCTGTTTGGAACGCAGCTTTGTCCATTTATATAAACAGGCTATGATCCATCCCTGATTAAAGCAAGTTCAGCTTTTCTGATCAGAGAACTCCAAATGAGTCCTAAGATGGAAAACACTTCACAAATAATGATCTGTGTGTTCTCTGTGTGTTCATTGTGTGTTCTCTGTGTGTTCTCTGTGTGTTCATTGTGTGTTCTCTGTGTGTTCTCTGTGTGTTCATTGTGTGTTCTCTGTGTGTTCTCTGTGTGTTCATTGTGTGTTCTCTGTGTGTTCTCTGTGTGTTCATTGTGTGTTCTCTGTGTGTTCTCTGTGTGTTCATTGTATGTTCTCTGTGTGTTCATTGTGCGTTCTCTGTGCGTTCTCTGTGTGTTCATTGTATGTTCTCTGTGTGTTCTCTGTGTGTGTTCTCTGTGTGTTCATTGTGTGTTCATTGTGTGTTCATTGTGCGTTCTCTGTGCGTTCATTGTATGTTCTCTGTGTGTTCTCTGTGTGTGTTCTCTGTGTGTTCATTGTGTGTTCATTGTGTGTTCTCTGTGTGTTCATTGTGTGTTCTCTGTGTGTTCATTGTGTGTTCTCTGTGTGTTCTCTGTATGTTCTCTGTGTGTTCATTGTGTGTTCTCTGTGCGTTCATTGTGTGTTCTCTGTATGTTCTCTGTGTGTTCTCTGTGTGTTCATTGTGTGTTCTCTGTGCGTTCATTGTGTGTTCTCTGTATGTTCTCTGTGTGTTCTCTGTGTGTGTTCTCTGTGTGTTCATTGTGTGTTCATTGTGTGTTCTCTGTGTGTTCATTGTGTGTTCTCTGTGTGTTCATTGTGTGTTCTCTGTGTGTTCATTGTGTGTTCTCTGTGTGTTCATTGTGTGTTCTCTGTGTGTTCTCTGTATGTTCTCTGTGTGTTCATTGTGTGTTCTCTGTGCGTTCTCTGTGTGTGTTCTCTGTGTGTTCTCTGTGTGTTCTCTGTGTGTTCATTGTGTGTTCTCTGTGCGTTCATTGTGTGTTCTCTGTATGTTCTCTGTGTGTTCTCTGTGTGTGTTCTCTGTGTGTTCATTGTGTGTTCATTGTGCGTTCTCTGTGTGTTCTCTGTGTGGTTGTGGTCTTTTTTTCCTCTTATTAATCCTGAGTTTAAAATATTTGTTGTTTCGTCCACTCGGGGTACTTTGTTGCACTACCCCAAACGTCCCCCGGGGAAATCAGGCGCTGCTCTCTCATTAGGTGCTCTTTGGAATGAGGCGCTCCCAAATGCCTCATGGGAAATGTAGTCCTTTAGTTGATTAGCTCCCAGTGATGAGGGTCATTCAAGGTCACAGAGTCTTAACTGCATGAGGCGTCCAATCAAAACAAAACTGCTTTAGTCCTGGATTAGACCTGGTTTAGACTTGGTTTAGTCCTGGTTTAGTCCTGGTTTAGACCTGGTTTAGACTTGGTTTAGACTTGTTTTAGTTCTGGTTTAGTCTTGGAGCAGTCCGGGTCTCAAAGAGGCGTCCAATCAAAACAAAACACCAGTGCGCTAGTCCTGGTTTAGTCCTGGATTAGACCTGGTTTAGACTTGGTTTAGGCTTGTTTTAGTTCTGGTTTAGTCCTGGAGCAGTCCGGGTTTCCAAGAGGTGTCCAATCAAAACAAAACACCAATGGGCGAGACCTGGTTTAGTCCTGGTTTAGATCTAGACTTGGTTTAGTCCTGGTTTAAACCTGGTTTAGATCTAGACCTGGTTTGGTCCTGGTTTGGTCCTGGTTTAGATCTAGACCTGGTTTAGTCGTGGTTTAGACCTGGTTTCGGCCTGGTTTAGTCCAAGTCTAGTCCCTGTTTTGGACTGAGTTGTACTTATCGTGGCCCAGGTATCAACACTCCTGTTATTTTTAAGATGGTGTATTAAAACCTGGATAAATACTTGTAAATGCGGTCTACTTTAGTCCTGGTTGTTCTGGTTTGGTCTCTGGTCTCTTGTTGAGTTTGCTTAGTCCTGGTGTAGTGCTTTTTCATTCACCTGATATTTAACGCTGCGGTATCCCAGTGTGCAAATCAAAAATAGTGTTTCTGCCAAAATGAGTCTGCTGTGCGCTGTTAATAAAGTGTTTTTATTTCTCATCGTCATTCGGATTGGCTCTGCTTGGACATAGACCTGTCGCTATATCGAGTTTAGAGATAGACCGATACATGAGGCCGGTATTTGAACTTTTTAGCGTTTCAAAAGACGCAAAGCTTTATATTAACTGCGCAAATGTGACTACACTGCTCTCTTAAAGGTGTATGAGACTGTACTAGTGGAGCTTTGTGTTATTTTTCTGTTTTATATATAAACTTTATAAAGAAGTGGACTACGTGTGATGTTGAACGATTCAAATCACTACTTCCTGTGGCCTCACCTGATTGTTTTCATGGAGAGGTTTAACTTTACCCCTTCCCCTTCCCCTTTATCTACGTCTTTGTCTTGCCCCTCGATCCCGAGCTGTGAGGACTCGGGGTACGAATGTTCCCCTAAGAAATGGGACTCCACTCGATTACCGTTTGCTTCTGTTAAGCAAATTGACTTCACACTGATTTCACCTAAAAAGTGCCACGTCAAGGATTATCGGGTACCTCAGCTCGACAAAAAACGAGCTTGTTTATACATGAAAGTTCGATGAAAACGATAACGTCGCCTAAACAGACATTACTACAATTAAAACCGCAACAACAGTTCACTAAAAGTAACGTAGAACATAAGCGTCATAATTGTAAACCTGCTAAACTGTTAATTGATATTTACAACTGCTGAAAATACTCACATTTATGAGACTCCTTGGCTGGTCGATGTGACGCTCCATCCTGATCCCAACACCTGCCTGACCTCGTAGGCCGACCCCTTCGTTTCAAGTCTGGTCCAGAGTTTACTTCATTTCAAGGGGTATGTAGCCCGAGGTCGTGGCCCTAGTCCGTGATCAAAATTAGAATCGAGACGCCCCTTGTCCTCAAATGAACGCACAAAACCAAGGGGTAAGACGAAGGGGTAAGACAGAGGAATGGGACGCAGCCTTTGACAAACTTTATTGAGCCACAGTTATTTGGACACAGCAGCTCACACATCACAATATATTACAATAACAAAGAGTAAAAAATATAAATGGTAATAATAAATTCTAAATAAGTAGCAAAAAAGATCACAAGAGACAGGTGTCAAAAAAGACCATATTTTGCCATATTGTGGAACGTGGCAAAGGAGAAATTCAACTTGTCAACTGAAGGTTTATTTTGGTCGAATACTCAAATTCTCCTTTGCCATAGATTCTACCTGGACGACTGAGGAATTTTCCACACATCATATTGTGGAACATTTCATTTGAACGATTACTGCGTTTCAGATGACACGACAACACTGTACGGGCCAGTGTTATTTACTACAGACGGGGTAAATTTTTGGTATAATACAGTGAATTCTTGGGTTTAGAAGAAATTATCTGGTTCAGCATTTGTGATATTTGGATATTTCATGGCAAAGTTAAATGTAATAAATAGGGAAATCTGTCTCTTGCCCCCCATTTGGGAGAAAAACATTCTACAATCTGCAAACCACCAATGGCTAACTTCTAAACGTGTTAAGTTTTGGGAATTTATTTTTTCCTTGGTCAAAAAAAATAAATAAAAATAAAAGCTTATAGGTTATTGTGGTTGTGCCAGTATGCTAATTCTAACAATGTTTGGCTGGGCGCTGCCTTCAGGGACAGTCCGTTTTTCTTCTCTCCGTCTCTTCAATATCCTTCGCCGTGTGACATTTACTGAGCGTGGGACCTGAGGAAACATGATGTGATTAATGAGGCCTTCGCTGCCTCCAACAGAGTGGGACAAATGACAACTCTGAGAAAGACGTGAAGGATCGGGGCTGTTACAGTAAAGGCATCGCTCAGAATATGTTTAAAGCTGCATTGTGTAACTTTTCTGGTGGCGGGTCCGTCAAATGCTTTTCCCAGTTTCACAGTGTAGCATTAAACCTTTCTATCTTCATGGAAACCAAACCAGACCAAGTTACAGGTCAGATCTGTGGAGAGGCGACCCCGCTCACAGTCAGAATGTCTGTTTTTCTAGGTATTTTTGAGCTGTAAAACCACCTGTGATTGAATAAATGTAAAGTAGAGCTGTTTAATGTCACACTGCGGGACATTCCAGGTAGAGCAATGATGTCTCCATAGAAACAAGCAGGTGATGGGCCATAAAAGTTACACAGTGCACCTTTAGCTGTTTTTTATGTTTGGATTTTGTTCTTGGTTTTATTGTTTTTTCTTGTTATTTCTAACCTCATTAACAGCGAATCTTTGACTTATTCCACTTATTTATGTTTTTTTTTTTTGTTTTTTTTTTTTTTACTCTTTCTGTTAATTTAATTTTGTAATAACTGTCTTTTGAAATCAGACATTTATTTATTTTACACGACTCCGACCCCATAGAATTATAATGGGAGGGGATGGGTTTTTTTTAGCAGGGATGCACCGATCTGATACTGGTATGGGATATCGGCGGTGATCCTGAAAAATGGATAGACCGATATCGTCTTCCAAATATCAGTTGAGCAAATATCCTGTTTGTTTATATAAATTGCTGTTTAGACTATTTACTATTTCCTGGTTGTAGTCGGCCCAAAAAGGTCTGTGATGGTTCGGTCCAGCTCTGGCTCTAGTCTGTGATGGTTCGGTCCAGCTCTGGTCTGTGTTGGTTCAGTCCGGCTCTGGCTCTGGTCTGTGTTGGTTCAGTCCGGCTCTGGTCTGTGTTGGTTCAGTCCGGCTCTGGCTCTGGTCTGTGTTGGTTCAGTCCGGCTCTGGTCTGTGTTGGTTCAGTCCAGCTCTGGCTCTGGTCTGTGTTGGTTCAGTCCGGCTCTGGCTCTGGTCTGTGATGGTTCAGTCCGGCTCTGGTCTGTGATGGTTCGGTCCGGCTCTGGTCTGTGTTGGTTCAGTCCGGCTCTGGCTCTAGTCTGTGTTGGTTTAGTCCGGCTCTGGTCTGTGTTGGTTCAGTCCGGCTCTGGCTCTGGTCTGTGATGGTTCAGTCCGGCTCTGGCTCTGGTCTGTGATGGTTCAGTCCGGCTCTGGTCTGTGTTGGTTTAGTCCAGCTCTGGTCTGTGATGGTTCAGTCCGGCTCTGGCTCTAGTCTGTGATGGTTCAGTCCGGCTCTGGTCCTTCCTGTTGATTTGAAGTCCTTCTCTGAGTGTTTCTGATGACTGAGATCCGGAGCGTCCATTTTTGGTGCAGTCTAAGTGTGTCTGGTCTGGATGTAAATACGGCTCTATAAATGTTTTCAGTTTGTTTTCAGTCTAGACTGTCAAATCATCTATTTTGAATGAAAATAAACAGCTTAACCAGATTTTTATGCTTTGAAACAAGAGTTCAGAATTCAGGCGTGGTAAATATTTCTGTCCTTATATCGGTTTCAGTAACATTGGGTTTTCCAGATATCGATATAGGTTCGATATTGAAAATTTTGCCGACATTTAGAGCGGATTAATACGAAAATTTTAAGACCAAAATGAGGAGTCTGACAGCAGCAGTTGCAAAGAGAGAGGCAACAATTTTTCAATAGAAAGTGAATTGGAGCCAGAGTCAGTGGAGTTTTAGTCCTGTTTTAGTCCTGGTCTACTCCTGGTCTACTCCTGGTTCAGTTCTGGTTTAGTCCCGTTTTAGTCCTGGTTCAGTCCTGTTTTAGACCTGCTTTAGTCCTGTTTTAGACCCTCTTTAGTCCTGGTGTGCATGTGAGGAGGAGAGAGTTTTTAGTCCTGGTTCCATCCTGGTTTAGACCTGGTTTAGTCCTCCTTTAGTCCTTCTTTAATCCTGGTTTGAATATGAGGAGGAGCCAAGGGTTTTGGGGTCAGGTTTGGTCCTGGTTTAGTCCTGGTTTAGTTCTGCTTTAGTCCTGGTTTAGTCCTTCTTCAGTCCTGGTTTCAGTCTGATGACTCCAGTATCTTTTCGCCCACAGTAAACCCCGGCCTCCTTATCGTGAGTGTTTGCTCGCTGTATTTCTGTCCGTCTCAGCGCTTCCTGATGCTGCATCTGTTGCCGCAGTAACGACCTTGTGACACCTGTTGCCGTTAGCGATGGAGGAGACGAGGAAGTAACTTTATGCCCGACAACTGGCTGGAGTTTGTCTTTGTGAAGGGAATGAGAAATGCATTGGTTGGAAGGAAATACTCCAAATGAAACTCAATACTCAATGATACTCAATACCGATACCAAAATGATGATAAAAAACACTAGGACTAAACCAGGACTAAACAAGAACTTAACCAGGACTATAACAGGACTAAAACGAAACTAAATCAGGACCAAACCAGGACTAAAACATGACTAAACCAGGAATAAACTAGGACTAAGGAAGGCTTAAACCAGGACTAAAATTAAACTAAACCAGTACTAAAACAGGAGTAAAATAGGACTAAAGAAGGACTGAACCAGGACTAAACAAGAACTTAACCAGGACTATAACAGGACTAAAACAAAACTAAATCAGGACTAAATCAGGACTAAAACTTAACCAAACCAGAAATAAACTAGGACTAAGGAAGGTTTAAACCAGGACTTAACCAGGACTAAAATGAAACTAAACCAGTACTAAAACAGGAGTAAAATAGGACTGAAATAGGACTAAACCAGGACTAAACAAGAACTTAACCAGGACTATAACAGGACTAAAATGAAACTAAAACAGGACTAAAACTTGACTAAACCAGGAATAAACTAGAAGTGAGGAAGGTTTAAACCAGGACTTAACCAGGACTAAAATGAAACTATGCCAGGACTAAACAAGAACTAAACCTGGACTGAACCAGGAGTAAACCAAGACTAAAACAGGACTAAATCAAGTTGAAATCATGATTTAAGTCGGCACACTTTGTTATAATAAAAAGTAGGTCTCCCAAATTAGAATTTAGAATGACCAAATTATGAGACAAAAGATCTCATTAGCACCATTAAAGAAAACGGGCTAATGTGTCAACCAAACTTCAGTCCGTTTTTAGCTTGATGATTCTGACCTGGTTTAGTCCTGGTTTAGTCCTTAATTAGTCCAGTTTTATTCCTGTTTTAGACCTGTTTTAGTACTGCTTTAGTCTTACTTTAGTCCTGCTTCAGTCCTGGTTTGAATATGAGGAGGAGCAGAGGGTCTTGGGGTCAAGTTTGGTCCTGATTTAGTCCTAGTTCAGTTCTTCTTTAGTCCTGCTTTAGTTTTGGTTTAGTCCCAGTTTAGTCCTGGTTTGAATCTGAGGAGGAGCGGAGGGTTTTGGGGTCAGGTTTGGTCCTGGTTTAGTCCTGCTTTAGTCCTGGTTTGAATCTGAGGAGGAGCGGAGGGTTTTGGGGTCAGGTTTGGTCCTGGTTTAGTCCTGCTTTAGTCCTGGTTTGAATCTGAGGAGGAGCAGAGGGTTTTGGGATCAGGTTTGGTCATGTTTAAACTGCTGGAGCGAGACTGAGGCTGACAGAGCCGTGACACGGACTCAGACAAAACACAGCATGACTGCACAATGTGAGCGGGTCAGAGGAGGAGAGTCTGCAAAAACTGAAAAAATACCACGAGAAAAGGAAACTACAAAGAACTCTACTTTATTTTTGCATTGAAAGTGTATTAAAGCCCCACCATGTAACTTTTCAGCCAGAAAATAGGTTAAAATAGATGTTTTTTATTATGTTTTTGATCAACTTTCTTACACATCCTTGCTGTGAGCGTGCTTGCTTCTCCACAAACCTGACTCTTTGGCTATAATGTTCCACAGTATGGCATAAAACGTATCTGTCGCCATGGAGAATGTTCCGAAGTGTGGTTTTAACTTTGTTTTTCCGTGGAATCATGCAGGTGATGTGAAAGTTGGTTGACATTGTTTTGTTCAGAAACAATGTTTTTATGAAAGGTGCACTCTGTAACTTTTCTAGTGGCACATTTTGGTTGTTTTGCTTGGAATGTTTCACAGTATGGTATTAAACTTGACTATCTCCATGGAAACAAGCAGGAGATGCCATCAGACCAAAATATGAGTCAGATCTGTGGAGATGATGGCCAGCTGACTGTAGCCGTGCATTTTCTTGGAACAATAAAAAGACCCAGAATTGAATGAATGGAAGATGGATAAGTTTAATGCCACACTGTGTAACATGTCAGACAAGCAGGTGGCGGACTCTCTACCCGAAAAGTTACGCAGTGTATCTTTAACAACAGGAAACACGTCCATCTATCTGCTCCTCCCTGTGTTTTAAACCAAATCTCTCTTTGTTTTTCGCATCTGGTCTCCTCCCAGTTTCACTCCGTCTGTTTACAGCAGCATCCCCCTCCGCGACTCCACAGCGGGGGGGGCGGCCATTTTGGATCTTAATGACACGCCGCACGCCGCTGATAACGAGGGGTCAAAGGTCGTGTCCCTCCCCGCGGCGGTCGGTAATGGAACACAACAATAACATGACGGACGCCGCTCTGTGCTGTGACAGAGAGCGCTGTTCAGACGCAAGAACCGGGTTTAGAATTGAAAGAACAATACATCACTCTGGGAGACAAGATACGAGTCTGTAACTGCAACGTTCTGTTATATTTAAAG
Organism: Taenioides sp. WSHXM2023; assembly: GCA_029959045.1. Taxonomy (NCBI): domain Eukaryota; kingdom Metazoa; phylum Chordata; class Actinopteri; order Gobiiformes; family Gobiidae; genus Taenioides; species Taenioides sp. WSHXM2023. Next base: position 2,383,372 of record CM057100.1, read on the forward strand.
CCACAATATGTAACTTTTTAGCCAGTTTAGCAAATTTTAGTTAGTTTAGTTAGGTCTAGACCAATAGACTGTATAAAGGATTGGACTAATAATGTTCTTGTCAAATGAAGCTCATTGAGGTCTGCAGATAAATGGGCAAATTTTGAGCCGAGTTCCATATTAGGAATTCCGTCCACGAGTATCATAGCAACCAAAGAGCGAGTCTGGAGCGAGGCTGTTACACCCCTTCAAGCTTAGCAGGAGGTGGGCACTTAGCAATGCTGTCAAATCTGTTGCTAACGCTAGAGGGAGAGACCTTGGGGGAAAGAAGGCGCCGGATTGGTCTGTTATTAATGCTCACGTCTTGATTTATGAACAAAATAGTGAAATAGAAACTCCAGGATCATGTAGAGCGAATTAATATGAACATTTAAAGGTCAAAATGAAGAGTCTGACAGCAGCAGTTGCAGAGAGAATGGTGACGGTTTTTTAATAGAAAGTGACGCACAGCCAGAGTCAGTGGAGTGGAACCCATGCCCTTGCTCATGCTTTAATACCGGTGACCAGACTCACATCTTCGTAAAGTACTGGAGAAGTGTGTGTTCTGAATGTTTTTCAAAGCATTGATCCTAAACACAAATCACACACCATAAATGTAAAAACGTCCATTTCCTGACAGATAAATGGATAAACGGAGAGACGACAGGAGGAAGTGAAATCCGATCGTCTTGAACCCTTTATCTCCGAGTTTATGGAGGAGCAGTGAGGCGTGAAACTTCAGCCAAACAAAATGCTTTTAATCACTGCACTCAATCTCGTATGGATTTACACAGAAACGACCACACACTCCAGGATTGGTGTTTGTACTGGTTTAGTCCTGGTTTAGTCCTGGTTTGGTCCTGGTTTTTAGTCCAGTTCTGGTTCAGACGTGGAGCTGGCTTTTACCTCCTTTTGTCCTATTTAGTCCAGATTTAAACCTGGTTCATCCTTGACTATAGCAGTCGTGATCCATTGGTTCTGGTTTTGATCATAGTCCTGGTAAGTCTTAGTTTAAGTCTAGGCTTTGTTAGGTTCTGGTATATGCCTAGTTTTAAACCTGTTGTTTAGTCCTGGTTTAGTCTTGTTTTAGTCTTGTTCTGATCCTGTTATTATCATTGTTTAATCCTTGTTTTAGACCCAGGTTAATTCTGTTTTTAGACTTTTTTTTAGTCCTCCTTTAGTCCTGGTTTAATCCTGGTTTAGGCCTTGTTTACTCCTGTTTCTTTCAGTGTTGGTGAAATATATTTAATAGTTTAGAACAGTTCTCCACACTCTTTAGTCCTGGTTAAGTCCTTTTTTTACCTCCGCCAAGGAGGTTATGTTTTCGCCTGAGTCTGTCTGTTTGTTTGTTTGTTTGTTTGTTAGTTTGTTAATTAGCAAGATAACTCAAAAAGTTATGGACAGATCTTGATGAAATTTTCAGGAAATGTTCCTAATGGTAAATCCAACAGATGATTACATTTTGGTGATGATCCAGAAGAAATCCTGGATTCTGGATCACTTTAAAAACAGAGCTGCTTGGCGGAGGAGTGCTTTTCTAGTTTAGTCTTGGTTTAGTCCTGGTTTAGTCCTTGTTCAGTCCTGGTTTTGTTCTGTTTTAGTCCTTGTTTAGTCCTGGTTTAATCCTTGTTCAGCCCAGGTTTAGCCCTTGTTTAGTCCTGTTTTTTCCCTGGTTCATTCAGTGCTGGTGAAATGTATTTAACAGTGTAGAGTAGCTCTCCGCCCACACCCTCGCTCTCCCACTTCCCAGCATGCACCTGGCCTGTCTCTCAGCCCTCTGCCCCGACACAGAAACACATGTTCAACAGATCAAACACGTCCAGAACATGACCACAACCCCGTACGGGCCCTGGAGTTTAACCTGAGCTGGAGACAGGTCAGAATCGTGGCGTTTTCTGTGGAACTGTCAGACGCAGATTTGTTGACCTGGTTTATGGTTCATATCGCTGCAATTCCAGGGCGTATCCACATGAAACAAATACCGACACAAAGCTAAACCTCTTCTCTCTATATATAAATAAACAAGAATGACGTTTTTTCACAATCGCTTCAGAAAGTGAGGCCATTATTCAACCCCAAAGACGTGAATGTCGTCCTCTGAAAGGATTTTAAACCATACGATAATATGACAACAGAGTTACACAGGCCCCTGCTGCTCCGTCTAAAATATTTCTGGGGGTTCGCCATCTGCTTGTTTTGCCTGGAATCCTCCACAGTATGGCATTAAACTTATCAGTAACTCTTCCCCTTTCACCACCTTTATTTCTTCTCCCTCTCTTTTGTCCATCTCTCCTGAATATTTCCAGTCTTCCAAATGTCATGTGTTCCTCTGTGGTTGGCGGTTTGGTCTCCCCGTCTGTCTGGTGGATGTTAATACCTGCGTTATGCTAATCATGTCTGCTCTTTAACTCTGATTGACTTTGTTGGTTAAATGTTTCATTTAAATGTCCCACAGCGAAAGAGTCTGAAAGAGTCTGGACAGGCCCACGCCGTACTAGAATCTACGGTGAAAATAGGCTGTCAGAACGATAAAAAATCAGATGCTAACTGACACTAAAACAAGTATCGAAACTACATAGTCTTTGGAGCAGGTATCGATACTAAAAAGGTGTTTTTATTATTGTTGTGGTATTGGAATCAGTATTGATGAGTATCGAGTCTCTATTGTCCCATTACGGACACTTCTGGATTCAAACAGAATGTATTAAGGACTGAGACCTTGTTCAGTCCTGTCATTTTAGTCCAGACCTGATTTAGTCCTTGTTTAGTCCTGTTACCTTAGTCCAGACCTGATTTAGGGTGCTTTCACACTGACAGCATTTGGTGCGCACCAAATGGCCCATTCGAACCAAAAGTTCTTAGTTCGGTTCGTTTTCGTTAGTGTGAATGCAATCTCGGTACTTTGGTGCGCACCAAATCAACCGGTCCGAGACCGATAAAAAGGGGTGGTCTCGGATCGCTTTATCTGCCCTACTTTGGTACGGTTCATCTGGTGTGAAAGCAACCAAACCAAATTGGACAGAACCGAATGCATTATGGGTATCAGATCACTTCCTGTTTCTGTTTACTCGGTCGCGAGGGCACGTCTCTTCTCCCTGAAGAGGCGTGCAATGCGCCGTCGGCGAGTCAAATAACTTATAAGTTGTCTTTGGAGTCGCAGCCGCGAAACATGTTCGAAATTAAGTACGTGCAGAAAATTACCTACACGTACAAAATAATGTATGATGATCAGCGCCAGGAGCGCAAGGCAAAGCTGTTCCTCCATGGTGATCGAAAGTGGCGCGTTTTTTAGTCCGGTTCCGGTGACGATGGTCTTCGCGGTCTATTTTGGTTCGTTTAGAACTATGCATATGTGAAAGCAAACCGTACCCACGTCTGTTTGCTACATTGGAACATTTTTCTGACTAGTGCGGACCAAAGCAATCGAACCATAGGTGTGAAAGCGCCCTTAGTCCTTCTTTAGTCCCTTTGTTTTAGTCCAGACCTGATTTAGTCCTTGTTTGGTCCTGTTATTTTAGTCCAGACCTGATTTAGTCCTTGTTTGGTCCTGTTATTTTAGTCCAGACCTGATTTAGTCGTTGTTTAGTCCTGTCACCTTAGTCCAGACCTGATTTAGTCCTTGTTTAGTCCTGGTTGAGACTTATTTTAGTCCCTGTTTAGTCCTGTCGTTTTAGTCCAGACCTGATGTAGTCCTTGTTTGGTCCAGTCATTTTAGTCCAGACCTGATTTAATCCTTGTTTCGTCTTGGTTTAGTCCTGTTTTTTTTCTGTGGTGGTGAAATGTATTTAATAATGTAAAGCAGCTCTCCACACCCTTTTTAGTCCTGGTTTAGTCCTGGTTTAGTCCAGACCTGATTTAGTCCTTGTTGGGTCCTGTTACTTTGGTCCAGATCTGATTTAGTCCTTATTGGGTCCTGTTATTTTAGTCCAGACCTGATTTAGTCCTTGTTTAGTCCTTGTTTGGAGCATCACTGGTAGATAAACGAATTCTTATTTTTTCGCAATTGCCGCAAAGTGAAAAATAAAGCAAAAACTGTAATGAGACAGTTAACTGATGGATCTTAAAACAGACATTTTTGTCTTTTTAATCCTCTAATATGAAGTTAAAACAGCTAATTAATGCACTTCTATTTGGCCTGAACAGTGGACAACTGGACTTCAGAGACTGGCACAGAGCACAGCGGAAACACAGCGCCAAAGACCGGAAAACGGAGCCAGATTTTTGGACCAAATGCAGTTTTTGATGGACAGAAATGTTCATTAATTTAGTGTGAGGGCGTTTTCAAAGAGCCTTCCAAGCCTCACCAGAACTTATTAAAATGCAGATTTCAGAAGTTGTGTTTTTTTAAAGTTGAGTTTCATAGTTTTTAAAGAGCCCATTTTACACTGTTTTCTGATCTGTTCTAATGTCGTTTCCTCATTATAACGTTGATCAGAAAATAGCGAAATATGAACGATTTAAGGGTCTAAACTTAGCCAGACTTCAGTCCGGTGAGTAGATCTCTGTGAGCTCTAAGGCTGCCTCCGAGTAGAAAACTGAAGATTGATCAGTTCGGTGAAGGAAGTGAAAAAGTGTCCGGTGGAGCTCCATAAATCGCCTGGTCGGCGCTGGATGAATAAATAATGGAGCCCCTCTCTTTGGACCCATTCTGACACCATCATTTATTTATGCTGAGAAATGATTCCCTCCGCGCTGACTGCGAGGCCCGGCGCGTCACGTGACTCCATCGTTCATCCTCGAAACACCAAAAAAAAAACTCCAAACAGCTCACTCACACCTGCACGTTTCATCACCTCATCATTCCTCATTTAGTTTAATATAGATTCATAATGAGGGGAATTGGTTTTGCATTATATATGAGCCGTGATGGAGGTAAAACCGGAGCCAGGCCCGTCTCTCGAAGTGTAAGATATTTTTGTCTTTTATTGTCGTCAGAGGGGGTTGGTTTATTGAAAGGAAATGCAAAATGGACTCTTGTGAGCTTTAAGCCATGTTATAATGTTATTGCCTTTTAAAAAACGTACCTGGAGTTGTGTTTTGTTTCATTCACACATTTGAGTAACTCTTTATTATTCGTCTGTACATCTCCAAAGCTCAAACCGCTCAGTTCCACCCTAGTTTTCAAGTTAACGGCTCCTTTTATAATAATAATAATACGTTTATTTGGATATTTTCATAAATTATAAATTGCATTATGTTCCAAGTCAATAAATACATAAAGGCGATTATTTTATGTTACTAATCACGAATATAGTCTACAAAAAGTCAATATTTCCGAAAAGAAGTGGGGAGAACAAACGCTTCTTTGCCCCATTCCCTTTTACAAAGTCATTAAAGCGAGACTCTTATAAAAGTACATCACATTAGTCCAGATACAAAATAAATAACTGCGTTTCAAAATGTTTTAGTGAATGTTCAAAATTCCTTCTTCTACATACTTGGCTATAATCATTTCTTTATATCTTCTTCTTTTACCTTTAGTTCAGTAGAGATCGGCAGTTCCAGGGCGGAAATCGTCCAAATGATTCTCGTGAAGGTGTGTGGAGTTTAAAAACACAGTGGAGCACTTCCTTACCACGTGACATCATGAGGTGGAACAGAGTTTTTTCCGTTTGAGAGAAGAACTCAGCCTAAATCTGCAGGGTTTGTGTGTTAAACATGTGTGAATGAAACAAAACACAACTCCAGGTCTGTTTGTGATGAGGAAACGACATGAGAACTGAGATATGGACTCTTTAAGACTGGTTTAGATCTGGTTTGGTCCCGGTTTTAGTTGTGGTTGGGTTCTATAGAGTTTTCGTGGTGTTTTCGTGCTGGTTTAGTCCCTGTCGTATTTGTACAGTGATTGGATAAGAGCCCAGACTCAAAAGAGCAAAAACAAGACAGCAGAAAGCAAATTTAAACAGAAAATTATATTTTTCTCACCAAATACAGATGCGAAAATCTGTTCTAACATTAGCCAAACCCACTACACTTTAGTCCTGTTTCAGTCCTGGTTTAGTCCTGATTTAGTTCTGTTTCAGTCCTGGTTTAGTCCGGCTTTAGTCCTGGACAAAGAACAAAGAAAATACTGTAACATGACCTTTAAAGGCACTCGATCTGATTTTTGTGATGTGAAAAACAAAACTCGTTCATTTTAAACGGTTTACAGTGGTCCAAAACATCCTCATTATTCACCACGATGAATTTATAAGCATTTTTCACAACTTTTCAGAGAGCGGAGTTTGCCGTCACTGTAAAGCTAATAACAACTACCATGCTAACAGGGCACTTCCTTATCATCGGACAATGAAACGCTCAGGCAAAAAGGGTACGGGCCCTTTAACTTTTTAAAGTAAATTGTACTTTTCTGAGTAGTTTTTAGACCCCATACTTTTACTTATTTCAGTGATATATTGTGCGGTGTAACAGTACTCGAGTAAAGGTTTTGTGAGTAAGTTATAAGTGACAAAAGCATTTTACTTTTTTACTTTTTTAAATTGTCAGAATTTATTTATCTATTGTACAATTTGTCCTTCCAATTACTTTAACGTCAAATAATAAATAAGATGTTACGTCCTGACAGTTACTCTTTAAGTTACTCTTACTTAAGTAGTTTCACAAATACTTTTTTACTCATTACAACTACTTTATATTTCTACTTGAGTAATGTTATTGTGATTTAACAGTATTATTGTTACGTCATGAGAAATCTAAATCGAGAACCTACATTTTTTACCTTTTTACAACGGACGTAACGACAGCCGAACATCACGGTACGATCTTATCTCACGGTACGATATTATCACGATATTCATCTCACGGTACAATAATTATGGCGATATTTTTGGAGCGGTTAACAGAATTGTACATTTGCTCATTTTTCCTTTTTAAATACATTAAAAAGGAAACACTAACCCTAAAGTGCTTAATAACAGTTATTTTATTATGTAGTAAATTAAGTAAAGGATCATGGCCAATGCAGTACTATTTTTGAATACTTTTAAGTGAAAAACCTTGCAATTCGATATATCGTGACAGTCCACGATATTACTTTTTGATTTGTTTTTTACGATATCACGATATTTCGGTTACTTTTTACAAGTTCTTTCTTCGTGGCGAACCTTCCCGGGGATGTGTTTTCATTTAATTGGGGTTTGTTTGAGTAATTTAAACACTTGATTGTACTTTGTGATGTCATTAGGTGGTAATCCGGTCTATACACCTTCTCTGGATACATTTTACTTAAAAATTCAAGGTTTTCAGCGTTTCAAAGTCCTAGTACAAATACAACGGTACCATTATGTTTTTACTTACTTTTTAATGTTAAATGTTAAAAGGTCTGATATTTTAATGATATAAGTTAATGTAAATTTGCAGAAAAACACAGATTCAGGAATTGAACCTTTTAGCTGTGAGACTGGTGTGTTAACCACTCTGCCACTGCTCACTGCTGGGGAAGTTCATTAGCCCTGCATATTTGATCATGTAATAAAGCTTAATGTGGTTTATTATAGAAGCGTATCCGTGACGATGGAGAGCGCTGGATCCAAAATGGCAGCTCTGTTTCAGCTGTGATGGAGCGGACGGAAGCGGCTGGAGCTAAATCTGGTTCATTTAGTTAAAGACGAGGAGAGGATCATGGTAAAAAAAAAAAGAAAAAGAAAAGAAAATCTATAAAAGGAAAAGGGACTTGCGTTCAGAACATGTATTTTTGAGTAGTTTTTGTGGTATATATATATATTTCTTTTTTTATATTCAAATGTGACTTTTTTCGTATCTAAGTTTGACAGAATTGTCCACCACAAACACATCTCCATAGCGACAAGCAGGTGGTGGACCCTTTGCCAGAAAAGTTACATAGTGCGACTTTAATGTGCACATATTGCAAAAAAAAAAAAAAAGAAAGAAAGAAAAAATTGTGGTCAAAATTTGAATTCAGAAAATAATCATTTATTATTATTATTATTATTATTATTATTATTATTATTATTATTATTATTTTACATTTTGTTTTGTTTTGTGATATTGTTTCATTTTTATTACTTTTTATTTTTTATGAATTATTATTATTATTATTTATTTATTTATTTATTTTTTTTATTTTAACTCTTTTTATTTATTTATTTTTGTGATATTGTTTTGTTTTTTCGTTTTTTTTTCCCCTCTACAAATATCTTATAGCCACTTTTGATTTTAGTTTTAACTGAAGAAGATTTATACAGGACCTGGATTATTAAATGTAAATTTTATGACAACTCTGGCCAGTTTTAAGAGAATTTATAACTTGAAAAGAAAGTCAATAAATGCGTTTATTAAAAAAAAACAAAACAAAAAAAACTTCACAAATACAGTAAACAGTCGGTCTAATAAAAATAGATCTTTGTTCAGAGCGACCGCAGATAAACGCCTGTGCGGTTTACGGCGTGATGTGGTGAACCAGCCGAGGGGAAGCACAGAAGGACTCATGAATGTTTAATAAAGCAGAAAATCCATCTGTCTCAATTTACCCGAGCACTTCCTGTTTGTAAACGTGTCACATGACCAGCGGACAGCGGGCGGGAACCTGCTGATCCGATAAAACACAACCGCGCGGTTTCGGATGACATCACAGCATTCTATAAACCAATAAAGTTTAATCCAGACGGGGACAGAAAACAAATCTGTTCCACCTCGTGATGTCATCATGTGGTGATACAGGAAGTGCTCCCTCTTTCTCTCTCTGTGTTCCTCTCTCTCTCTCTTATCTCCCTCTCTTTCCCTCGCCCCTTTATCTCTCCCTCTTTTACTCACCCCTCCCTCTTTTTCTGTCTGTGTTTCTCTCTCTCTCTTATCTCCCCCTCTTTCATCCCCCCCTTTCTTCCTCTCTCTCAGTGTTCCTCTCTCTCTCTTATCCCTCTTTCTTTCTCTCTTTCAGTGTTCCTCTCTCTCTCTCTTATCTCCCCCTCTTTCACTTACCTGTCTTTCTTTCTCTCTTTCAGTGTTCCTCTCTCTCTTATCCCTACCTTTCTTTCTCTCTCTCAGTATTCGTCTCTCTCTCTCTTATCTCTCCCTCTTTCCCTCACCCCTCCCTCTTTCTTTCTCTCTCTCTCTCTCTCTCTCTCTCTCTCTCAGTATTCCTCTCTCTCTCTTATCTCCCCCTCTTTCCCTCACCCCTCTTTCTTTCTCTCTCTCTCAGTATTCCTCTCTCTCTCTCTCTCTTATCTCCCCCTCTTTCACTTCCCCCTCTTTCGTTCTCTCTTTCAGTGTTCCTCTCTCTCTTATCCCTACCTTTCTTTCTCTCTCTCTCAGTATTCCTCTCTCTCTCTTATCTCCCCCTCTTTCCCTCTTTCCCTCAGCCCTCTTTCTTTCTCTCTCTCAGTGTTCTTCTCTCTTTCTTATCTTTCCCTCAGCCCTCTTTCTTTCTCTCTCTCAGTATTCCTCTCTCTCTCTTATCTCCCCCTCTTTCCCTCTTTCCCTCAGCCCTCTTTCTTTCTCTCTCTCAGTGTTCTTCTCTCTTTCTTATCTTTCCCTCAGCCCTCTTTCTTTCTCTCTCTCAGTATTCGTCTCTCTTTCTTATCTCTCCCTCTTTCCCTCACCCCTCCCTCTTTCTCTCTCTATGTTCCTCTCTCTCTCTCTCTCTCTCTCTCTCTCAGTATTCCTCTCTCTCTCTTATCTCCCCCTCTTTCCCTCACCCCTCTCTCTTTCTCTCTCTCAGTATTCCTCACTCACTCTCTCTCTTATCTCCCCCTCTTTCCCTCAGCCCTCTTTCTTTCTCTCTCTCAGTGTTCTTCTCTCTTTCTTATCTTTCCCTCAGCCCTCTTTCTTTCTCTCTCTCAGTATTCCTCCGTCTCTCTCTCTCTCTTATCTCTTATCCCATTGACTTTACACAATAATAGTTTTAAATATAGGCAGGATCTTTGTCTCTTGGTGCGCTGAGCTCTGAGGCGTTTAAACCATTGAACAGTAAGAGCAGAGCACATGTTTGAGGAGGATTTCTTCGTGTTTTTCAGAATGTATCTCTTTTCTGTAGCTCTGTGCAGAAATGAAAACAGATTTGCTTCACAATAAAATAATTAAGACCAGAATCATGAAAACACACGTCTCTCTCACAGCGAAAGGCGAGGAGGGAAAAACAAAGACTCGGTTTGACGCTGTTTAAATCGCTCATCTTCACGTGTTTCTCCACATCACAGGATCATACCAGATTTTGGTTTAGACTTGCTTTAGTCCTGGTTTGGCCTAAGTTTGGTCCTGGTTTGGACTTGGTTAAGTCCTGTTTCAACCTGGTTTCGACCAGTTTGTTCCAATTGTAACCCTGTGTTAAACCTGCTTTAGTCCCTCATGTATTCCAGTTTTAGTCCTAGTTTGGTCCTGCTTTAGTCCTGCTTTAGTTCTGTTTTAGTTCTGGTTTAGTCTTGGTTTAGTCCTAGTTTGGTCCTGCTTTAGTTCTGTTTTAGTCCTGCTTCAATGTTGCTTTAGTTCTGCTTTAGTCCTGTTTTAGTCCTGCTTTAGTCCTGGTTTAGTCCTGTTTTAGTCCTGCTTTAGTCCTAGTTCAGTCCTGTTTAGTCCTGGTTCAGTCTTTTCTCGTCATACATAAATAGCTTTGACACTTCCATGTTCTTCCTATTCCAGAAACAACTTCCAATTAAGCTCCAGGCTCTGGGGTTCTGGTCTGGTCCTGGTTTAGTCCTGTTATCGTCCTGGTTTTGTCCTGGTTTAGTCCTGGTTTAGTCCTGGTTCAGTCCTGGCTCTGCTCTTCTCTGGATCAGCTGATAAGAGGCAGGCTTCACGCTCCAACGCTGTGCTCGGATTAGGAAATTAAAAACAGGAATAAGAGAAGAGGAGGAGGAGAGGAGGGAATATTCAGTTACTATGGAGAGAGGAGACGTACAGGGTTAAAGGGCCTGTATTACACAAAACTGACTCCTGTGAGCTCTAAGCCACGTTATAATGCTGTTCCCTCCTCAAAAACGTAGAAGAGATCAGAAATTCCAGGGCTGAAATGATCCAAATGATTCTAGTGAAGGTGTGTGGAGTTTAAAAACACAGTGGAGCACCTCCTTACCACGTGATCTGCAGGGTTTGTGAAAATATGTTCTAACATTAGCCAAACCCACTGCACTTTAGTCCTGTTTCAGTCCTGGTTCAGTCCTGGTTCAGACCTGGTTTAGTCCTGCTTTAGATCTGGTTCAGTCCTGGTTTATTCCTGCTTTAGTCCTGATTTATTCCTATTTTACTTCTGGTTTATTTCTGGTTTAAGTCTGCTTTAGTCCTGGTTCAGGCCTGGTTCAGTCCTGGTTTAGTCCTGCTTTATTCCTGGTTTAGTCCAGGTTTAATCCTGGTTTAGTCCTGTTTTCATCCTGCTTTAGTCCTGCTTTAGATCTGGTTCAGTCCTGCTTTAGTCCTGGTTTAGTCCTAGTTTAGTCCTGCTTTAGTCCTGCTTTAGTTCTGGTTTAATCCTGGTTTAGTCTATGTTGTGTCTTATAGAGATTTATTATAGCTTCACTTTTCGATTGTTGTTTCTTTTTTCCATTTGTTCTGGTTCCTCCTACAAACCTGTGCCGCTGCAGGTCAGAGGAGCAGGTTTAAGATTCTGTAAATTCTGTAAATTCTGTAAATCCTCGTCGAGTGAAAGCAGCAGGTGGAGGAGCAGTTTTCTCTGGACTCTGTTTTCTCTGGACTCTGCTGTTGTTGTGGACGCAGACACAGACTTACATAAGGCATGAGAGCTCCACAGAACAGGCCCATGGAGAAGAACGCCCACTGACGCTTATGTAATGGACCAGTCACCGCTAACCACTCTGCCACAGGAACACAGGGAGAACAAGCAAACTCCAGTAAGAGAGATCAGGAGTCTAACCCACAACCTTTTTTACTGAGAGGAGGAGTCAGGCACAAATTCTGATGCAACTCCTTGTGCAGTGGAATGTTCGCCCTTAACCACTCTGCCACAGAAACATAGGGAGAACAAGCAAACTCCGCTCTGAGAGATCAGGAGTTTAACCCACAACCTCCTTACGCAGATCGCGGATACAAGCAGCCGAAATGAGTTTCCTCCGCAGAGTGGCTGGGCGCTCTCTTAGAGATAGAGTGAGGAGCTCAGTCACACGGGAGGAGCTCGGAGTAGAGCTGCTGCTCCTCCACATCAAGAGGAGCAGCTGAGGGGAGGGCATCTGTTCCGTGTTCCGGGCATGTCCCACTGGGAGGAGGCCCCGGGGAAGACCCAGGACACGCTGGAGGGACTCTGTCTCTGGACTGGCCTGGGAACACCTTGAGGTCCCCCCGGAGGAGCTGGAGGAAGTGTCCGGGGTGAAGGAAGTCTGGGAGTCCCTGTTTAGACTGTTGCCCTCGCAATCCGGCTCTGGATAAGCGGAAGAAAATGAATGGATGGTTTTTCACGGTCTATGGTCCCTTTACAGACACTTCTGAATTCAAACAGGAGGGACTGGCTGCTCTGGGAAGTATTGTGATTGTGTCATAAGTGCCATAAAGTGTTTCATAAAGTGTTTCATAAAGTGACAAAGTGTTTCAGTATTACAGTTTATCACAGTATTTCTCTGTAGTGATACATGGAGCTTCAGTGTGTGTTATGGTCACAGGTCTTCTCCTTATACGGAGAGGAGGAGAGGGGCTAACCACTCTGCCACAGTAAGATCTGAGTCAGCACAAAAGCGTGCGCATGCAGCGAGCGAGAGAAGCAGCAGATGGAAGGAGGAGCGGCGCTGAGAGCGAGAGAAAAACATTCACGAGGAGTTTAAAAAAAAAAGTGTTGAAACTGCGATAAACGTGGCAGAGATGTGAGGAGCTAAACACTCGAGTGTGAACACAAATGAGCAAATCTGAGGTGGCCTTTCTGTCTCCCCCGTGAGCGAGGCTACAAGTGACAAACGCTTTGTGACGACGATATGAAATCATGTAAATATTTGTGTTTCTTGTGGTGCTCCTTCAGATTTAATTTAATTTGTCTCATTTTTGTGCCTGTCCTTTGAAAACACCAGATTTCACGCATTATTTAAAAGTCCTGAATTACACAAAACTGACTATTTTGAGCTTTAAGTCGCGTTAAAATGCTGTTCCCTCCTCAAAAACAGACCTGGAGTTGTGTTTTGTTTCTTTATTATTAGTCTGTCTACATCTCCAAAACTCAGAACGCTCTGTTCCAACTTGTGATGTCACACAGTGGGAGTTTTCAAGTTAACGGCTACCTTTTAGCTTTAATAATTGTAGAGATCGGCATTTCCAGGGCTGAAACTATCCAAATTATTCTACTGAAGGTGTGTGGAGTTTCGTGACATCACAAGGTGGAACAGACAGAAGCGAGGCTGCCAATCTGCACCTTCAGCTCCTCAGTCCAGCTTTTTCACACACCAGATCAGACCCGTGGACCAAAAAAATATTCCTGTTTAACTTTTCAGTTTCGGGGTTCATCACCTGCTTGTTTCCATGGATACAGTATGTTATTCCTCTGCCTGGAATGTCCCACAGTGTGACATTAAACAGCTCTACCTTACGTTTATTCAATTACAGGCAGTTTTATAGCTCCAAAATACCTAGAAAAACAGAGAGTCTGACTGTGAGCGGGGTCGTCTCTCCACAGATCTGACCTGTAACTTGGTCTGGTTCAGTCTCTGGTTTGGAGAAAAGTGTTTGACGGGCCCTCCGCCAGAAAAGTTACACAATACACCTTTAACTCTTACTAGTCTGGAGTAGCGTTGGCAGTAAGTACATTTTTATTCTCGTTTCTTGGCGCATTTTGTACTTCTACTCGAGTATTATTACTTGAGTCCCATTATTAAACAGTAGAACCGTTTTTTTTTTGTACGTGGTGTGAAATAAAAGGATCTTGTTGTTGTTTCTTTGTGGAGTAAAGCTGGAGATGCCTCACTAATCCTGCACTTACACGGGGATCAGAGCCACAGAGCCAAAGCCCCATTCAAACTGCTGTATCGAGAGACGGGGCGCTATCTGCCGTCTGATTGGCCCCAAAACAGGAAGTGTAGAGAGACATGCAACCAATCACAGACCAGAAAAATGACACGCATGTTTCTTATTTAATTTTCTGGAATTGTATTAAAATAATGCGATTCTGCCCACACAAAACAATACTAAGGACAAGACTAAGACAGAACTATACCCGGACTATACCCGGACTAAACCAGGACTAAAGCAGAACTTAAGTAAGACTGAACCAGAACTAAACCCAGATCTGGACTAAATCAGGACTGAAACTAAAAGTAGGTTTAGTCAAAAGTTATGTATTCAAACTGAAGAGGAACTAGACGACAATGAACCAGGACTGAATCATGAAAGAGAATGGGACTAAACCAAACCAGAGCTAAACCAGGACTAAACCAGGACTAAACCAAAACTGGGACTTTACCAGGAGAGACCTAGAACTAAACTATGACTACCTGAACCAGGACTACACCAGAACTGAACCAGAACTAAACCAGGACTCAAAATAACTGGATGAAGTCTCCTGGTCTCTCGTGTCCTTAAAGTCCACCTCTGTTCTTCTCTGGTTGTTTGCAGACTGTCGAATTGTTTTGACCCGTTTCTTGAACGTATTTCTCTCTTTGTCCTGCAGGTGGCAGCAGGTCGGAGGCACATGCACACACTCCCTGACGTTTGACCAGGACCAGGACCACTTCACTCCGAGAACATGGACTTTGTGATGAAACAGGCCTTAGGAGGTGAGTCCAGGGTTTGTTCTGCTTTTGTTTGTGTCTACCGTGTTATAATGTCATCGAAAACCTGCCTGAAGAGGTTTTAGACGTCATCCATGCATGTTTGAGTCATCTAGCAATCTCTCCCGGGCTAACAGTTACAAGGGTAAATTTGGAACCGATCTCTGAGCTCCTTAATCCATCCTTGTCTCCTTTCTTTGTTTTGTTTCGTCATCTTGAATGCTTAGACTAAAAAATAAACAAGCCTAAAGTAAACCAGGATTTAAGATTGCCACGTCGAAAACCAAGGCTAAGGCTAAACCAGGACTAAACCAAAGATCTAAACCAGGTCTCAACTGGATCTAAACCAGGTCTAAACAGGATCTAAACCAGTTCACACATCTACAATATTAACAAACTGACAGACAGACCAGGACTACACAACACTGGATTAAACCAGGTCTAAATCAGGTCTAAACCAGGTCTAAACCAGAACTAAACCAGGACTATACCATACTGGTCTAAACCAGGACTGAACCAAGTCTAAACCATGACTAAACCAGGTCTAAAGCAGGTCTAAACCAGGTCTAAACCAAGCCTAAACCAGGACTATACCATACTGGTCTAAACCATGACTAAACCAGGTCTAAAGTAGGTCTAAACCAGGTCTAAACCAAGCCTAAACCAGGACTATACCATACTGGTCTAAACCAGGACTGAACCAGGTCTAAACGATGACTACACCAGGTCTAAATCAGGTCTAAACCAGGACTAAATCAGTTCTACAAAATAAAAGAATTACACATGACCACATGTTCCCTGGAGGACCTTTAGACATTGGACCATAAAACACTTGTGGCCAAAACCATTTCCATCCTCCATGCTCTTCCTTTCCTTGTTTCCTTTCCTAATCCCCCCTCCTCCTCTCCACTTCGCTCACCCTTCGGCCGTCTTTGCTCCTTCTTCTTCCCAGAATGCACCAGTCCTCAAAACGTCCATCCATCTCGCTTCTGTTCACTGTTGGGGGTTGGGACCGAGCTGTTTCAAATGGAGCGACTCCGAAACCTCATTTTCAGACGATTCTTTTAAGGTTTTAGAGACAAAAGTGAATTTTCTTGGTCTTAAAAAAAAACACTCACGCTCCAGTTTGCAGCTGTAATGAGACAAAAGAATTCAGCTTTAACTGTTCATTTGTCAAACGCTCGGTGCAATTTACCAAAGTGTGATTCTGTGGGATTAAGGAGAGAAGATTCCAAGTCTTCATTAAAATACAAGCAAGAACTAAACCAGGACTCAAACAGGAGTAAACCAGGATTAAACTAAAACAGGACTAAACCAGGACTAAGACAGGGCTAAAATAGGGCTAAAACAGGACTAAAATAGGACTAAAAGAGGCCTAAACTAGGACTTAACCAGGACTATAACAAGGACTAAACCAGGTCTAAACCAGGTCAAAACTAGGACTAAAACAGGTCTCAACAAGGACTACACCAGGACTCAAACTGGTCTCAAATTGGTCTCAAACTGGTCTTAAACAGGACTAAACCAGGACTATAACAAGACTAAACAAGGACTAAACCAGATCTAAACCAGGTCAAAACCAGGACTAAAACACATCTTAACAAGGACTACACCAGGACTCAAACTGGTCTCAAATTGGTCTCAAACAGGACTAAACCAGGACTATAACAGGACTAAACCAGGACTATAACAGGACTAAACAAGGACTAAACCAGGTCTAAACTAGGTCAAAACCAGGACTAAAACAGGTCTCAACGAAGACTACAAAAGGACTCAAACTGGACTCAAACTGGTCTCAAACAGGACTAAACCAGGACTATAACAGGTCTCAAACAGGTCTCAAACAGGACTAAACCAGGACTATAACAGGTCTCAAACAGGACTAAACCAGGACTATAACAGGTCTCAGACAGGTCTCAAACAGGACTAAACCAGGACTATAACAGGTCTCAAACAGGACTAAACCAGGACTATAACAGGTCTCAAACAGGACTAAACCAAGATAAAACCTGGACTTCCAGAGATCTTATTGCTTTGTCTGGAAAATTCCACAGTATGGCATTAAACTAATCGAACTTACATGAATTCATGTAAGTTCGATTTTTTTTTTTTTTATATAAATATATACGTTTTAAACTTACTGTTACTGTGAGCACCTCTCCACAGATCTGACCTGTAACTTGATGGAGACAGATACATTTAATATACGTTAATATACGTTAATGTACTTTAATATACTGTGGAACATTTCAGCCAAAGTAAAAACATCCACAGTAGTGACTCTATGTGACTGTTGTGGACGCCATTTTGAGGACTTTTCATGGTTAAAAAGGATATTTAGTTTGTAAATGTTTATTTTTCTGTTAAACGTTCCTGTTTTTGCCGCGGTCTGGTTGAGAAAAGACGAACGCTCCTCGGTTTAATCTCGTGAGTCTCTCGTCGTGTCTCTTCAGGATCTTCTTCTTCTTCTCTGTGATTCATTCTGAATGTTTGATCAAATTAACTCAGAGCCACACGTCAACGCGCCGCTAACGCTGGGCTAATGTCGGCTGCTTTCACTCCTCTCCACCTCCTCCGCACTCTCTCCCCTCTTCCTCCATCCCTTTCTCCTCCTCTTCCCCCTCTCCTCCTCTGTTCTCTCCCCTACTCCTCTATGCTCTCGCCCTCTCTCCTCCAATTCTCTGTCGTCTACTCTCTTTCCCTCTTTTTTCTCTCTCTTCTCCTCTTCCTCCCTCCTTCTCTCCCCCTCTACTCTGTCTCTCCTACTCCTCTGTTCTCTTTCCACCTCTGTTTTCTCTCCGCTCATCTTCTCTCTCCCTCCTTCTCTGGTCTCTCTCCCTCTCTCTACCACTCACTGGTTTCTCTCCCCTCTTCCTCTTCCCTCTCTCCTCCTGTGCTCTTCCTCCCGTCCTCCTCTACTCTTTCTTCACCCCTCTCTCCACCTCCCGTGCTCTCTCCCTTTCTCCCCCTATCCTCTTCTCTCTGTCCTCTGCTCTTTTTCCCTCTTTTTCCTTTCTTTCCTCTCCAGCCCCCTTCTCTGACCCTCTCTCTCCTCCCTCTCCATTTCTCTCCCCCTTTCTCCTCTCTGTCCCTCTCTCTGCCCTCCTCTCCTCGTTCTCCCTCCCTCTCGTCTCTTCTCCTCCCTCTCTCCTCCCCTCCTCCCTCGCTCCCTCTCTTCCTCCACTCAGAGCAGACAGATTGGTGCTGGAGGCCACAGATTGCATTTAGAGTTTAATTAGGAGTGAGATGGATCTGTTTCTCTGCAGCGTTCGATGGACCAGAGCTGCTCCAAAGTTCAACCACAAACAAGAGAATCAGAATCACAAGAGAATGACATCAGAATCACATCAAAATCACAAGAGAATCACATCAGAATCACATCAAAATCACAAGAGAATCACATCAGAATCACATCAAAATCACAAGAGAATCACAAGAGAATCACATCAGAATCACAAGAGAATCATATCAGAATCACGTCAAAATCACTCACATCAAAATCACATCAGAATCACAAGAGAATCACATCAGAATCATATCAGAATCGCAAGAGAATTACATCAGAATCACATTAGAATCACATCAGAATCACATCAGAATCACAAGAGAATCACATCAGAATCACGTCAGAATCACAAGAGAATCACATCAGAATCACATCAGAATCACAAGAGAATCACATCAGAATCACGTCAGACTCACATCAGAATCACAAGAAAATCACATCAGAATCACAAGAGAATCACGTCAGAATCACAGATCTAAACTACTTTGTATGAAGTAAACTACTGTCCGTTTGAACGCAGGAGCACACATCAGAATCAGACAAATGTTCAATTTTGTGACTTTCTAATCACAGCTGTTTATTTGGATCACATGTCTCTCAAATGCAGAAGACTTCCTCTCCAGAACAAAATCTTTACTATCTTTTACCTCAGAGATACAAAGTTTAGTGTTTCTCTTTTTGGTTCTGCAGAAATCTGTGTTCCTTCAGATCACAGCGTCACAGGCGTCTGGTACATGCAGAGTTTATGTGGGATGTGTGTCTGGGCAGGTTCCTCGTTTCCTCGGCACACTTCAAGCGCTCACGTGGCGTGTTTCAGCCAGGAGTTGAAGAATCTGAACTTTCAGAAAAATGTGTCACTTGTTAAAAAGTTTTGGTGCGTTTTTATGAAAATAATGTAATATGGGCCCGTTAAGTGAAGAAGGTTTCATCTGGTAGGGCATCTGGATTAAAACCTCTCCACAACTGACCCAAATTTAAGAGACAACTCACTTGAACTCTTATTTTCCTCCTGTCCGAGAGTGAGTGTTTTTTTCTGCGACTGTTTAATTGGAGCCAGTGTTTCAGTTTCAGTACAAATAAGGCTGAAGCTGGAGCCTGAGTTCTGTTTGATTTACAGAGGCGGCGACGGCGGCCATTTTGGATCTGTGGCCATTTTGGATCTGTGGCCATTTTGGATCTGTGGCCATTTTGCACTCGGCTACTGGTCAGAATCGATCGATCACAACAGAACACAAACACAAGTGAACGAGAGGGGCCCCTGTCTGAATAATTTCTATTCTCTTTTTTTTTGACTGAAATTACCATGTCAATATTTAAATGGCATTACTGTTGTGTAGAACAGGCTCAAAGGGAGTACAAGGTTTTGACTTGGTTTAGATCTGGCTTAGTGGTTCTGGTTGTGATTTAGACCTGGTTTAGTCCTGGTTTAGTCCTGGTTTAGCCCTGTTCCAGTACCTGCAGTTTCCTTTTCTCCCTTTATAACCCAGAACATTTGCAGAAACAGCGTCGGTGCTGATGCTGGTGAGACGTTCAGGTCTCATAGTTTTTATCTGTAAAATCATATTGGGGTTTTCTGTATCGGCCCCGGGCCCCTGCGCCTCATAAAGACACAAAATGAAAGATGGACAGATAGAGCGGAGGTCAGGACTGAGCGCGTGCAGAGGCGGAGCGGCTCATTTCCTCCGTTTCAAACCTCGGCGTCTGTATTAAAATAGTTTGCAGTTTCACACCTTTTATTTGGTTATTTTTAGCGAACTGTATGAGAGACGGACGGGAGGAGAGGAGGAGAGAGAGAAGAGAGGAGAAAGAGAGAGGAGGAGAGAGAGAAGAGAGGAGAAAGAGAGAGGAGGAGAAAAGAGAAAAGAGGAGGAGATAGGTGGAGGGGTAGATTTTCATCCACAGATTGTACAAACACAAACCTGCATTTGAACAATTCTCCATTTAGTTTCCTCCGTCTGTATTAAAAATGAAAGATAAAAACTTCTATTGTTGTTCTCTCTCCTCTCACTCCTTTCTCCTTCTCTCTCTCCTCTTTCTCTTCCCCCTCTCCTGGTTTCTCTCCTCCTCGCTCTTTCTCTCTCCCTCTTCTTTCTCTCTGCTCTATTGTATTCCTCTCTCCTCCTCCTCTTTCTCTTCCCCCTCTCTCCATCTTTTCTCTTTTCTTTTTCTTATCCTCCTCTCCTCCTCTCTCTCCCTCAGCCTCTGTCTCCCTTATCTCTCTCCTGTCTTCTCTTCTTATCTCTTCTTTTTTCCTCTCTCCTCTCTCTCTCTTGCTCTCTCTCTCTCTCTTTTGCCTCTCCTCCTCTCATTCCTAGCTTCCCTCTCTTTCCTTCTCTCTTCTCCTCTCTCCCCCTCTCTCCTCTACCTCTCCTCTCTCTTCTTTGCCTCTCTCTTCTTCTCTTTCCCCTCTTCTCTGTCGCTCTCTTTCTCCTCTCCTTCTCTCTTTCCTCTCTTCTCTCCTCCTCTCTTTCTCCTCTCCTCCTCTCTTTCTCCTCTCCTCCTCTCTTCTCTCTCCTCCTCTCTTTCTCCTCTCCTCCTCTCTTCTCTTCTCTCTCCTCCTCTCTCTTTCTCCTCTCCTTCTCTCTTTCCTCTCTTCTCTCCTCCTGTCTCTTTCTCCTCTCCTCCTGTCTCTTTCTCCTCTCCTCCTCTCTTTCTCCTCTCCTCCTCTCTTTCTCCTCTCCTCCTCTCTTCTCTTCTCTCTCCTCCTCTCTCTTTCTCCTCTCCTTCTCTCTTTCCTCTCTTCTCTCCTCCTCTCTCTTTCTCCTCTCCTCCTCTCTTCTCTCTCCTCCTCTCTCTTTCTCCTCTCCTTCTCTCTTTCCTCTCTTCTCTCCTCCTCTCTCTTTCTCCTCTCCTCCTCCCTCTTCTCTCTCTTTCCTCTCCTCTTCTCCCTCGTCTTTAATTCAATATTTTATGTAATATTCCGAATATCAGATAACGAGAAACTGTAAAACTGTAAAACTGTAAAACTGTAAACGCAGCAGTCGGTCTTTGATGATGCAAATAAAAAAGAAAGAAATCACATACTTACATTTTATCACAGGTTTAGGGTTATTTTTTTATTCTTAATGTTTGGAAAGTTCTGGAAAAATGTGAAAGAAAGAGCTGGAGTTGGGATAATGTTCCTGCTCCTTCACTTTTCCCGGTTTACTCAGAAATTCCTTTTTATTTCTTGATCTTTTCGTGTAAAGTGATCAACTGTGGAGCATTTTAGAAAGTGAACTTAAAGCTGCACTGTGTAACTTCTTGGTTGCGGGTCCATCACCTGCTTGTTTCTATGGATACGTCATTCCTCTGCCTGGAATGTTCCACAGTGTGACATTAAACAGCTCTACTTTACATTTATTCAATTACAGGTGGTTTTAGAGCTCAAAAATACCTAGAAAAACAGACATTCTGACTGTGAGCGGGGTCGCCTCTCCACAGATCTGACCTGGAACTTGATCTGGTTTGGTCTCCATGAAGATAGAAGCGTTTAATGCCATACTGTGGAACATTCCTGACAAAGCAATAAGATTTACCATGTTCTAACATTGTTCCCTCCTCAAAAACCTGCCTGAAGAGGTTTTAGACTCACCCATGCATGTTTGAGTAATTTAGTGATCTCTCCTGGGCCTTATTCAAACCCTCCTTATGTTTAGCAGTACGAGCCTGTACGAGGCTCCGCCCACAAGTCTACGTCCCCCAGGCTCCACACGACAATTCTCGATAAATACACAAAAACACGACACAAAACTGTACAACTCGACAAACCTGCTGTGATGTGCAGGAGTTTCATTAGCTGGACACACACTGATTGTGTTGTGATAGTGCTCTGAAGGGGGAGTGACTTAGTGCAGAGAGCAAAGGCAGCTGAGACTGAAAAGCAGAAGTAAAACTAATAAAACCTGTTAATAAATATGTGATGTGTTACAGTTTGAACACAGGCTCCTCTTTCTCCGCCGCCGCTCTGTGACCTGATTGAAATGCTGAAGCCTCTCTCGTTTCTTTATCCGTTTAATTATCTCTCTCTCTCTTTTTCTCTCTTCTCTCGTTAACCGCGTTTTAATCTCTCTTTATGTGTCACTCATCTCCACTTTTACCAACTCGTTTCAAACTGAAGCTCACACTTTTTTCAGGAGATTTTATTTGAGATGCCTCCATTTTTAATGTTTTTGTTTTTTCTTCCAGTTTCTTCAGTCCTTTCCTCTGTGGATTTATTTATTTTATTATTTATTTATTTTATTTATTTAGTTTTTTTTTAATTGTATTATTTATTTATTTTTTTTTTCATTTATTTAGTTAGTTAGTTAGTTTTTTATTTATTTTATTTTATTATTCATTTATTTTATTTATTTATTTAATTTTTTTTTTATTTTATTATTTATTTTTATTTTTCATTTATTTATTTATTTAGTTAGTTAGTTTTTTATTTATTTTATTTTTATTATTTATTTTATTTTAGTTTTTTATTTATTTATTTATTTATTTATTTAGTTTTTTGGGGGGGGGGTTTATTTACTCTTTTATCTCTATATCTCTCTTCTTATTCATTTCCTCTCTTGAGCTCACCTCCTTTACTTTCACTCTTCAACTTCAACATTCTTTAGTCATTTGAATTAATCCGTCTTGTTATTGATGTTTTGGACCAATAATCTTGAATTTAAAAATGTTTAAAATGTATGTATGCTTTAAATAAATAAATAAATAAATAAATAAATAAATAAGATAAGATAAGATAAGATAAGATATGCCTTTATTAGTCCCACAGTGGGGAAATTCCAGTAATAATAATAATAATAATAATAATAATAATAATAATAATAATAATAATAATAATAATAATAATATGACACTCTTATTGACACATAATGTAAACATAAATATAAACACATAAACTTAAACAGGGAATTATTTTATTTTTGTTTTAAAACTAAAAAAATACCAATAAGCTTCATTTCTGTTTCCTTCACTGTCTGGTTGATCGTGGAGGTTCGGACTTGAAGGACACTTTACACATTTGCTTTGTCCGTGACCAAAGAGTGTGACACAGAGGGGGGAGGGGCTAGGAAAGGATACAAGGGAAGGACACGAGGAGAGAAGACTTGATGGAGGAGGAAGGGCCCAGTATAACACAAACTCCTGTCGGCTTTGTTATTATTATGTTATAATTTTGTTACGTCCTCAAAAGTAACAGGAACTCAGCCTAAATATGCAGTTTGTGTGAAATCTTTTGTGATTGAAATTAGAATTTATCGCTATAATTATTACATCAACACTATTTTTTTCTCTCAAACAAGTTAAATATTCTTAATGCATGTTTTAAGTCTTAGATTTTGCAGTGTAGATGGTCAGAGTGAAGGAGGGAGAGGAGGAGAGGAGAGGAGGAGGGAGAGGAGGAGAGGAGAGGAGGAAGTTAGGAGGTGAGAAGGAGGTGATGAAGGAGAGGAGGAGGGAGAGGAGGAGATGAGGAGGGAGAGGAGGAGAGAGAGGAGGAGGGAGAGGAGGAGAGGAGAGGAGGAGAGGAGAGGAGGAGGGAGAGGAGGAGGTTAAGAGGTGAGAAGGAGGTGATGAAGGAGATGAGGAGGGAGAGGAGGAGATGAGGAGGGAGAGGAGAGGAGGAGGTGAAAAGGGAGAGGAGGAAGTGAGGCGAGGAGGGAGAGGAGGAAATGATGAGGGAGAGGAGGAGGTGAGGAAGGAAAGGAGGAAGTGAGGAAAGGAGGGAGAGGAGGAGGTGAGGAGGAAGTGAGGAGAGGAGGAGGTGAGGAGGGAGAGGAGGAAGTGAGGAAAGGAGGGAGAGGAGGAAGTGAGGAGAGGAGGAGGTGAGGAGGGAGAGGAGGAAGTGAGGAAAGGAGGGAGAGGAGGAGGTGAGGAGGGAGAGGAGGAGGTGAGGTCATCTCTTCGTCCCTGGAGATGGACGAGATCTAAGATTTCATTTGTTCTGAATCTGAGTCCTGTGGTTTGGACTGAAGTTTCCTCTGCTCACGGCGAACGACTGAAACTGTCAATCCCACAAACGTATCACAACGAGATTAATATTCTGGTTATTTAAACTCTTCATTTTTACACTGAAGGAGACAGCAGAGGATGGAGGGATGGAGATGGAGGATAAGATTTCATTTTGTGTAATTTGAGCTGAGTCCTGTGGTCTGGACCTGGTCTGTCTCCACTAACGCCAAAGCAAAACTATTCACTACAAGAGGAATACACAGAAACTCTTCATTTTTACAGTGCAGAAATAAGAGAGGATGGAGGGATGAGAGACGGAGGATAAGGTTTCATTTTGTCTGAATTTTTGTTGAGTCTTGTGGTTCTGAGGAATCTTTTGTATTATTATTATTATTATTATTATTATTATTATTAGTTTTAATAATAATAATAATAATAATAATAATAATAATAATAATAATAACATTTAAAGTAATGTTTTACAGTGTAGAGATAAGAGAAGATGGAGGGATGAGATGGAGGATAAGATTTAATTTTTGTCTGTTTTAAATTTGTGTTGAGCCCTGTGGTTCTGAGGAATGTTTATTTTATTTTATTTTTTTATTATTTATTTATTTATTTATTTATTTATTTATTTATTTATTTATTTGTTTATTTATTTATTTATTTATTTATTTTAAAACTACCATTTAAAGTAACATTTTGCAGTGTAGAGTAGAGATAAGAGAAGATGGAGGGATGAGATGGAGGATAAGGTTTCTTTTTTGTCTGTTTTAAATTTGTGTTGAGTCCTGTGGTTCTGAGGAATCATTTTTTATTTTATGTATTTATTTATTTATTTATTATTATTATTATTATTATTATTATTATTATTATTATTATTATTATTTTATTATTATTATTTTATTTATTTATTTTTTTGTATTATTTTTAAAACTACCATTTAAAGTAACATTTTACAGTGTAGAGTAGAGATAAGAGAGGATGGAGGGATGAGAGACGGAGGATAAGTTTTGATTTTGTGTAAATTTGTGGTTTGGACCTGGTCTAACAGTGAAGGAGTTAAACAGTCCACTAACGCCAAAGCAAAACTACTCCCTACAACAGGAATATACATATAAAATCTTCATTTTTACAGTGTAGGAGAAAGCAGAGGATGGAGGGATGAGACGGAGGATAAGATTTCATTTTGTTGGAATTTGTGTTGAGTCTTTGGTTCTGAGGAATCTTTTGTATTATTTTTTAATTATTATTATTTTTATTTATTTGTATTATTTTTAAAACTACCATTTAAAGTAACATTTTACAGTGTATGTGATAAGAGAGGATGGAGGGATGAGATGGAGGACAAGGTTTCATTTTGTGTCATTTGAGCCGAGTCCTGTGGTTTGGTCCTGGAACAGTGAATGAATGAATGAAAGTCCAGTAACGCAAATGTGAAACTACTCCCTACAACAGGAATATACATATAAACTCTTCATTTTTACAGTGTATGAGATAAGAGAAGATGGAGGGATAGAGACGGAGGATAAGATTTCATTTTTCTCCGTTTTGTCCCGTTGTTCTGACCTGCTCTGAAGCTTCCTCTGTGAACGAAGCCGTCAACTCCCGACAAACAAATTATACGTTTAAAAGTACCACTTAAAGCAGCATTTTTACAGTGTAGAGAAAAGAGAGGATGGAGGGATGAGAGACGGAGGATAAGATTTCATGTTGCATGACTCCTTTGGTTCGGACCTGCTCCGACGCTTCATCCGTGAATCAATAAAACCGTCTATTAAACTACTCACGGCGAGATTAAACTTTAGTTATTATGTGAACTCTTGTTTTTTTACAGTGTAGGAGGAAGCGTGGAAGGATGGAGGGATGAGAGACGGAGGATAAGATTTCATTTCACTGTGAAAACAAACGGAGTCCTGTGGTTTGGACCTGCTGCCTAGAATCTGCTTTCATTTTATTAAAGTTTGATATTTTTGTCAAATTTCATACTGAACTGTCGCGTTTTTAAACAGGCAAAGAACAAATCACACCTAAATCCAAATTCAAATTTAAATTCAAATTCAAATCCAAATCCACTTTATTTATAGAACGGAACATTTTACAAACAACGCAGTTTCCAAAGTTCTGCCCAGAGATCATAAAATTAAGAAAACAAAAAGGCAAATTGCTAAAATGTTCCTAAAAACAGACCGTTCCTAAAACAATAAAATCAGTAAAAATCAAAAATCAAATCAAATGCAGTTTTTCTGTTATAAAATTCATAAGACTGAATTCGTATTTAATTAAAATAGCTAAACAACATTCTCATTTGATCTAAATACATACTTCACTGATAATATGTTTTATTTTATCATTTTATTGTACCTGTGTAATAACTTTTACTTTATTTTACTATTTGTTCTTTGTTTTTCTAGGTATTTTTGAGCTGTAAAACCATCTGTAGTTGAATAAATGTAAAGGTAGAAGTGTTTAATGTCACACTGTGGGACATTCCAATGACATCTCCATAGAAACGGGCAACCGAAAAGTTACACAGTGCGTTTTTAAACAGTAAAAACCAGGTACAGAGACTTTTTAAGCGTCTTTTAAGCTCGTTTTTATCTCTTGTAGTTCTCCCGTGTTACTCCACATCACCTTGTGTTTATGTAATCGGCTCCGTCTGCTCACGGCGCCCACACAGGGAATTCTGGGAGTTCTCTGAAGATGATGAATGAGAGGGAAAATCTACATTCAAAACGCCTGATTATGGCAATGTTTTTATTATATTACGGCACTTTAAATAAACAAGAAGGCAGCCCGCTATTCCCGTGTGTTTTTAGATTTAAAGAGCCCACATCGCGCTGTTTTATGATCTTTTTTTTTTATTACTTTTTCTCGTCACAAACACCTGGAGTTGTGTTTTTTGTTTCATTCGCACATGTTTAATGCACAAACCTGCAGATTTAGGCTGAGTTCTAATAGTGGTAATACAGGAATTTGATTTTAAGATTTTACTGATCACTTTTAAAGCTCGTTTAGGTCTTGCGCCAAGTTCCATTTCAGAAGTTTTATCCCCGTATGAGCCTCCCACTGCCTTAAATCCTCCGGCCGATCCCTGTGGCTGTTCAAATATTGCAGTTTCAAACAAACATTAAGCTGAACCCTGAGTGTGAGCAGAGTGTGAGTGTGAACAGAGTGTGAGTGTGAGCAGAATGTGAGTGTGAGCAGAGTGTGAGTGTGAGCGGAATGTGAGTGTGAGCGGAATGTGAGTGTGAACAGAGTGTGAGTGTGAGCAGAGTGTAAGTGTGAGTGTGAGCAGAGTGTGAGTGTGAACAGAGTGTGAGTGTGAGCAGAATGTGAGTGTGAGCGGAATGTGAGTGTGAGTGTGAGCGGAATGTGAGTGTGAGCGGAATGTGAGTGTGAGCGGAATGTGAGTGTGAGCAGAGTGTAAGTGTGAACAGAGTGTGAGTGTGAGCAGAATGTGAGTGTGAGCGGAATGTGAGTGTGAACAGAGTGTAAGTGTGAACAGAGTGTGAGTGTGAGCAGAGTGTAAGTGTGAGTGTGAGCGGAATGTGAGTGTGAACAGAATGTGAGTGTGAACAGAGTGTGAGTGTGAGCAGAGTGTGAGTGTGAGCAGAGTGTGAGTGTGAGTGTGAGCGGAATGTGAGTGTGAGCGGAATGTGAGTGTGAGCGGAATGTGAGTGTGAGCAGAGTGTAAGTGTGAACAGAGTGTGAGTGTGAGCAGAATGTGAGTGTGAGCGGAATGTGAGTGTGAACAGAGTGTGAGTGTGAGCAGAGTGTAAGTGTGAGTGTGAGCAGAGTGTGAGTGTGAACAGAGTGTGAGTGTGAGCAGAATGTGAGTGTGAGCGGAATGTGAGTGTGAACAGAGTGTGAGTGTGAGCAGAGTGTAAGTGTGAGTGTGAGCAGAGTGTGAGTGTGAACAGAGTGTGAGTGTGAGCAGAATGTGAGTGTGAGCGGAATGTGAGTGTGAACAGAGTGTGAGTGTGAGCAGAGTGTAAGTGTGAGTGTGAGCAGAGTGTGAGTGTGAACAGAGTGTGAGTGTGAGCAGAATGTGAGTGTGAGCGGAATGTGAGTGTGAACAGAGTGTGAGTGTGAGCAGAGTGTAAGTGTGAGTGTGAGCGGAATGTGAGTGTGAACAGAATGTGAGTGTGAACAGAGTGTGAGTGTGAGCAGAGTGTGAGTGTGAGCAGAGAGTGAGTGTGAGCAGAATGTGAGTGTGAGCAGAATGTGAGTGTGAGCAGAGAGTGAGTGTGAGCAGAATGTGAGTGTGAGCAGAGTGTGAGTGTGAGCAGAATGTGAGTGTGAGCAGAATGTGAGTGTGAGCAGAGTGTGAGTGTGAGCAGAATGTGAGTGTGAGCAGAGAGTGAGTGTGAGCAGAGTGTGAGCAGAATGTGAGTGTGAGCAGAATGTGAGTGTGAGCAGAGTGTAAGTGTGAGCAGAATGTGAGTGTGAGCAGAATGTGAGTGTGAGCAGAGTGTGAGTGTGAGCAGAATGTGAGTGTGAGCAGAGTGTGAGTGTGAGCAGAGTGTGAGTGTGAGCAGAATGTGAGTGTGAGCAGAATGTGAGTGTGAGCAGAGTGTGAGTGTGAGCAGAATGTGAGTGTGAGCAGAGTGTGAGTGTGAGCAGAATGTGAGTGTGAGCAGAGTGTGAGTGTGAGCAGAGTGTGAGTGTGAGCAGAATGTGAGTGTGAACGTGTCCAACGTGGCGCCTGCAGGTCCAGGACTAATGTGCAGGTCACAGAGGCTCTGGCAGACGTGATTTAAAGAAGAAATGAATGTGTGAAGGAGGAGACGGAGGAGAGAGGGGAGAGACAGAAGAGAGGAAGAGGGGCAAAGAGGAGAGAGGAGACAGAGGAGAGAGAGAGAGAGGAGGGAGGCAGAGGAGAGGGGAAGAGAGAGGAGACACAGGAGACTGTGGAGAGAGGGGAGGGAGGAGAGAGAGAAAAGCTACACAGTAGACAGAGGAGAGAGAGAGAGAGGGAGGAGGAGAGGGGAGGGAGAGGAGACACAGAAGATGGGGGGAGGAGAAAGAGGAGAGAGGTGACAGAAGAGAGAGAGAGAGAGAGGCGACAGAAGAGAGAGAGAGAGGAGAGAGAGGCGACAGAAGAGAGAGGAGACAGAGGAGTGAGGGAGGAGAGAAGAGAGGCGACAGAAGAGAGAGGAGACACAGAAGAGAGAGGTCAAAGGGCAGGGACACCATAAAACGGGCGTCCTCTGAGTCTGACCCGTCCATTACAGAGACGTCATGACGCCATGGCGATAATTTAATTGATTTAATTTAATCCTAATTTAATAACCCTGAGATCAGTGAGCAGCTCGTGTGATTTACCTCACCGTGGACGACAAAGGCCTCCACTGTAAAAAAGACATGTTTAAAGCTACACGCTGTACCTTTTCAAGTCTCCATGGAGATGTTAGAGCTTGGCATCTTCATGACACCACCAGGCCATGTTACAGGTCAGATCTGTGGAGAGGCGACCCCGCTCACAGTCAGAATGTCTGTTTTTCTAGGGATTTTTGAGCTTTAAAACTGCCTATGATTGAATAAATGTAAAGTAGAGCTGTTTAAAGTCATACTGTGGGACATTCCAGGTAGATCAATGACGTATCCATAGAAACAAGCAGGTGACGGACCCCCAACCGAAAAGTTACACAGTGCAGCTTTATATCATCTCTATAGCTTTAAACCTCCGCCCACGTGGTCCTCTGGGATTATCTGCACATGATGAATGTCTCCATCAACTCCACGCTCAAAACACAGGATAATTATAGCACTGTTCTCATTTATAAGTGTGTCAGATGCCCTCCCAGTGTGTGTCAGATGCCCTCCCTGTGTCTCCACGGGGTTTTATTCTGTGTAAAAGCTGCTCACCCTGTAGTTTAGACCAGGGATTCTTGGACTGTTTTTTCATTCCAGATTTCAGTTTTCCGTCTCTCGATCGTTGTTGCTTCTGGATGTGTTTAAAATGTGAACGCTGAACAGAATTCCACAGTTAAAATAAATTGCAAATCTGTAATCGAATTCTCGGTGCTCGTTAGAAAAACTGCAAGTAAATATTCTGCCAAAATCGACCAGTCCTTGTAAAAATGAGACAGAAATGTGGTTCAGTCTTGTTCAGTCCTGTTTTAATCATGGTTCAGTCCTAGCGTAGTCCTGGTTTAGTCCTGTTTTAGTCCTGCTCTAGTCCTGGTTTAGTCCTGTTTTAGTCCTGTTTTAGTCCTGGTTTAGTCCTGTTTTAGTCCTGGTTTAGTCCTGCTTTAGTCCTGGTTCAGTCCTGTTTTAGTCCTGTTTTAGTCCTGTTTTAGTCCTGGTTTAGTCCTGTTTTAGTCCTGGTTTAGTCCTGTTTTAGTCCTGGTTTAGTCCTGCTTTAGTCCTGGTTCAGTCCTGTTTTAGTCCTGTTTTAGTCCTGCTTTAGTCCTGGTTCAGTCCTGTTTTAGTCCTGTTTTAGTCCTGGTTTAGTCCTGAAATGTGATTAAAAACAAATAAAAATGACAAACATATTCTGTACAGTTCTTCTAAAATACTGTATTAAGGGGTTGTGGGTTGAGGCTTGTTGCCTGAGTTCTTACTGTTGTTGTGTCCTTGGGCAAGGCACTTCACCTGTAGCTTTGAATCAGTGTTTGAGTGATGTGTTTAGAGCTGATCGCTGGAGGCCCATTACACACAAACAGGTTTTCCCCTCCACTGCTCAATCAATATCCCTCTCTCCTCCTCTACTTTCTCCTGTCTCTCCTCCTCTCTCTCCTTCTCCTCTTTCTTCTCCTCCTTATCTCTCGCCTCCTCTATCTCCTTTTCACTCACTCTCCCTTCTCTCTCCTCCTCTCCTCTCTTCTTTCTCATCCCTTCTCTCTCCTCCTCCTCTCCTCCCATCTTGTTTTTTCTCATCTCCCTCACCCCCAGATCATCTCTCACTCTCTAATTGAGAGGTGGTCTCCCTCTGTTCTGTTCAGACAGGTACAACAGCCCCACCTACAGGATCAAATCTGAATAGACTGTTTTTCTTTTTTTTAACACCTGCTTCATAAAGAATGTTTTGTTCCGCATAAGAGTCTACACTTGGTTTAATTTGGGTTTGGTCTTGGTTTAGTCCTAGTTTAGTCCTAGTTTAGTCCTGCTTTAGTCCTGCTTTAGTCCTGGTTTAGTCCTGGTTTAGTCCTGCTTTAGTCCTGCTTTAGTCCTGTTTTAGTCCTGCTTTAGTCCTGGTTTAGTCCTGGTTTAGTCCTGCTTTAGTCCTGGTTTAGCCCTGCTTTAGTCCTGCTTTAGTCCTGCTTTAGTCCTGCTTTAGTCCTGGTTTACTCCTGCTTTACTCCTGCTTTAGTCCTGCTTTAGTCCTGCTTTAGTCCTGGTTTAGTTCTGACATATGGTCCTCTGTTCAGAACAGAAACACTTGAGTCTGATCCAGTTCTGACTCTGCTCCATCTGGCCTCACGAGCTACAGGTGGTGGGGACTTTAAGGTCACGATTAGGATTTTATTTTGTTTAAAGCCGCACTATGTAACTTTTCATAAGCTTTATATGTATAAAGATGCTATCACTTTGCCTGGAATGTTCCCCAGTATGGCATTAAACATATCTATCCAGTATTCACTTCATTTTTGGTGTTTTTATTCTTCTAAAATTCTTTAAAAAAACATGAATCTTGAAGCGTTTTTCACAATATTCAGAGGCCCGAGTGGAACAGCTAGCATGCTAACAGCGCACTTCCTGGTTTGCGAAGGATACCAGATATTTTAAAGTTAGATTTATATTGTATTTCTGTTTGTGTGTTGCCAGGGGCGACCAAAGACATGGGGAAGATGTTGGGAGGAGAAGAAGAGAAGGATCCAGACGCCGCGAAGAAAGAGGAGGAACGGCAGGAAGCTCTGAGACAACAGGAGGAGGAGAGGAAAGCCAAACACGCACGCATGGAGGCGGAGAGAGAGAAGGTCCGGCAGAGCATCAGGGACAAGGTAAACGAACCAGCAACCTCATCGTGAGAGGGAGGAGAGAGGGAGAGGAGAGAAGGAGGGACATGTTATAACGCTGTTCCCTCACCAAAAACCTGCCTGAAGAGGTTTTAGAGTCATCCATTCATGTTTGAGTCATCTAGTGATCTCTCCTGGGCCCTATTCAAACCCTGTACGAGGCTCCGCCCACAAGTCTACATCCCCCAGGCTCCACACGACAATTCTCCATAAATACACAAAAACACAACACAAAACTGAACACAGAAACTCGACAAACCCGATGTGATGTGCAGGAGTTTCATTAGTGGGACGCACACTGAGTGTGTTGTGATAGCGCTCTGAAGGGGGAGTGACTTAGCGCAAAGTTTAGTCCTGGTTTAGTCCCTGTTTAGTCCTTGTTCAGTTGTGGTTTAGTCCCAGTTTGGTCCTTATGCAGTTCTTGTTTAGTGCTGCTTTAGTCCCTGTTTAGTCTTGGTCCTTGTTTAGTCCTTTTTTACTCCTGGTTTAGTCCCTGTTTAGTCTTGGTCCTTGTTTAGTCCTTTTTTAGTCCTGGTTTAGTCCCGGTTTAGTCCTTGTTTAGTCCTGGTTTTAGAGGGGAGGGGGGCTCAGAGTGTCAAGTGAATCTTATAAAACTGAATAACTGCAAATTTAACATTTTCAAAACAATAAAATGTAACATGGTGAGTTTAGCAGTTTTTACCCCACAGAAGTAAAATGCCCCTTCTTCAAACTATTTTTCAAACTGCAGAGGGTCTCACGTACCACCAGAGGCAGCCCATGCACCACAGTTTGAGAAACCCTGGACAGAGCAGATAGAAAGGCCTGCCACATTCTCCAGGACAATAAAAAAACAGATAATTGTGTAATCCTGAGGTGTGGAAACGTCTAAGTGAAGTTTGAGCTGATTTCGTGTCCCGGAGTGATCTGATTGGGTCGTTTTTGTGACGTTTGTAAAGGCACGGAGCAGAGGAGGACAGGGAGCAGATGGAGAGGGAGGCCACGCTGTTTTTGGAGGATTTTAATCTAAAGCAACAGTTTTATGTGAGAGGAGCCAAAAGCAGAAGAGCGAAGAGTCTTATATTACGCAAAACTGACTCTTGTGAGCTTTAAATCATGTTATAATGTTGTCGCCTCCTCAAAAAACACGACCTGGAGTTTTGTTTCATTCACATGTTTGAGTAACACTTTATTATTAGTCTGTCTACATCTCCAAAGCTCAAAACGCTCTGTTCCACCTTGTGATGTCAAAGCAGCCAAGTGAACAGCTCCTTTTACCTTTAATTCAATTCAATTCAAGCTTTTATTTCAAACTCCAGTGGGTCCATATAGAACATTTAAAAGAAAAGACAGAAAACACACAGAACAGTAATAAAGTTCTATTGTCCATTTAAACAGTTCCTCCAGTGTCTCCAGAGTTCAGTGTGAACCTGACACTGCTCTGCTCAGGCTTTATTAAAACATTTATAATTTCATTTTGTGAATCCTCAAGGCGCTGCATAAACTTGTGCACAACATTTCTGAGCAGTATTCGACGTGGGGACATTATTCTGCACAAACTGGCACTTGTCCATCCAGGGACTTTCATCAGGATACGAAACGCATCATTATACGCAACCTGCAACTTCCTAAATTTAGTTTTACTGTAACTGCACCACAAGGGGGCAGCATAGAGCGGTGTGCAGTAAGTTCTGAACAGAGCTAGTTTCACTTTGCTTGTACACACATGAAATGTCCGTGCCAACGTATTTACTTGTGCTACAGTTTGCAGTTCTGCCTCTGAATGTCATGATCATCCCTGAGATCACCCCTGATCATGTGACCAAGATATTTGACCTTATCAACAACAGACAGGTGCGCACCAGACAAGTAAAAAGCAGGAAACCCAGTCTTTAGGTGGTCCTTAGTCCTCACCAACATCACCACACTGTTTTTGGAGTTAAACTTGATCATATTCCTCCCCATAGACTGAGCACAGACCTGCAGAGTCAGGGGACATGAGGACCAGATCATCTGCATAGAGTAGATGGTTCAAGAGTCTATCTCCCATCATGCAGCCTGTCCTGCACTGAGTTAATCTCTGGGATAAATCGTCCATATACAAATTGAAGAGCAGAGGAGACAGGATCCCACCCTGTCTCACCCCGTTTGTCACAGTAAAAGGTTCAGAGGTGACAGTTCCCCGTCTGACTTTCACCGTTTGGTGTGTATACCTAAAATGTAGAGCCCGTTCAGTTCAGTAGAGATCGGCAATTCCAGGGCTGAAATCTTCCAAATGATTCTAGTGAAAGTGTGTGGAGTTTAAAAACACAGTGAAGCACTTCCTGTATCACCACATGACATCAGAAGGTGGAACAGAGTGTTTATTTTCCCCATAGTGGTCCATGTGCGTATACCAGTCTACGTGCTCTTATACTTGTTCTGATGCAGCTCAAGATCGTTCTAAAACTATTCAGGAAAGGTTCATTTCTTTTTTAGTATCGATACCTGCGAAAAATGAGGATCTAGTTTCGATACTGGTTTTACTATTGATTAGAATCTGATTTTCGATACTTTTCAGAGCCCGAGTTAATGCTGTAAAATGTGTTTTTGCGGCGATGTGTGTTTGACACGTTCTTGTACACTCTGATTTCCTCAGTACGGACTGAAGAAGAAGGAGGAGAAGGAGGCGGAGGAGAAGGCGGCTCTGGAGCAGGCGTGCGAGGGTTCACTGACGCGCCCCAAAAAGGCCGTGCCCAAGGGCTGCGGCGACGAAGACGAGGAGGACGAAGAGAGCATCCTGGATACTGTGCTCAAGTTCCTCCCCGGGCCTCTACAGGACATGTTCAAAAAGTAACCCGGAAACAGTGACCCAGAAACCAGTGACCCAGAGCGGGGAGACGGGGAGAGAGCGGGAGGATAAGGTGTGTGCATACTCCGCAAGAAAAAACATTTTATTATATTTAAATCGAAAATATTACAGTACCTTCTCTGACGTTTCATTTTTGCGTAAGGCAACTTAAACCAAATCCATGAAAGTGCCTATGACAGGTTGGACCACTCACTTTACAAAAAAACACACCTAAGATCGTTATATTTAAGATTTTACTAAACATTTTATACATTTTTCCCCGGTTTGGCAATTTTTCCAGGTTTCAAATTCGACTTCCTGGTTGGAAATCGTTACGTCAAACCACAGAACTATAATAAAATAAAAGGTGAACCCAAGATGGCGTCAGGCTGTTTTCAGTGGCCTGAGCTCATGGGTCAAAAAATAATTTTCCATTCCGTATTACTTCCCCAGTACAGACGAGCGCCCGGGTGGGACAGACGTCTGGAGCCTTTGGACCAATCAGGGGGCGGGGGCGAGGCTCAGTCTGACAAAGATCACTTTTAGGCACTTTGGGGATTTAAAAATGTTAAAAAGTTGTGAAAATAGAAAAGAATTATTCAAAAGCCGACCTTTGTGAAAGCCGGATGCCCTGTCAGCAGAACACGGGCAGGTTGAATTCCCAAAATGCATTGCGCTCTATGGGAGAATTCTGTCTGGACCCAAACTCCCGGGAGCTGCAGTACCTGGAGCGTCCACTAGAGCGGGGACAGAGAGGGAGGGGCTTATCCAGGTTTTATTATAGATCCGTGCGTCACACAAGGGAATTCCATAGCTCTTACCGAGCAACTATAATGTACACTATGTCAAATAAAAATATAAGTGAACACCTTTATTTTGTTGAAATTATGTTTAAAATAACAGAAAAATATGTTTCTACAAATTTTCCTTCCTACCGTGAGATCATCTCTGAAATACTTATAACTTTCTACTTCCTGTCATTTTTAACATATTTTTTCAAATTTTTCTTCCCAAACCGCTTCTTAATCAGCCTAAAACTATACTTACTTTAACACATATTATTCCACCAAAACCTGTCATATGCACTTAAGTCCAAAATTATCTTCTCATTTTGCATTTTGCCAGTTTTGTTTCGTCGCAGGTAAAAATCTGAACAGTTTTTAAGACCGTAAACCATCACTGGACTCATTCTGTGGTCAAATTGTGTTCACAACAAACGCACGGCTCAGTTAGCGTAGCATTTAAGGAGGACT
This sequence comes from Taenioides sp. WSHXM2023, assembly GCA_029959045.1. Classification (NCBI taxonomy): domain Eukaryota; kingdom Metazoa; phylum Chordata; class Actinopteri; order Gobiiformes; family Gobiidae; genus Taenioides; species Taenioides sp. WSHXM2023. Next base: position 2,419,275 of record CM057100.1, read on the forward strand.
TCATTCGGTAACTTTCTAAATGTGTATTCCTGTTGCTGACAGCAGGGGGAGCTCCAGTCCCTAAATACCTCATTGAAAGAGGTGTTTAGAGGCGTTTATAAAGTATAAACGGGTTATAAATTGTCAAAACACAAATAAAACTTAAGTTATATGCCTAGATTTTTGGAAGTATCTGAAAAAATCAAAAAACAAAACATGAATTACAAACCAAAACTTCTTGCAGAGTATGTATCACTGTTTACTGTGAGGTTGTGGGTTTGATTACAGACAGGAGTGAGGGGGGATTCTGCCAAACTGTTTGAGGCTACACACTGCCTTTTCGAGCTCTTTTCTACTCTCCAAAATCACTCTTCCCTTTTTGATCATTTCTATAAACTTTACATTTTTTTATTTCTAATTTAAATTCCGACATTTTGCATCGTGAACTGGCGTTTCTATTGGCTGGTCGCCGTCTGCGGCCACCAATGAGGAGCAGACTCTCTTCAACACTTTTTCGCTTCTTTTAAAGGTGCACCGTGTAACTTTTCTGACAGAGGCCGCCTGCTTGTCTCCATTGAGATGTTACCGCTTAGGAATCGCTGGAATGTTCCACAGTGTTTTTACTGCACAAAAAAAATACCTCAAAAAGCGTGAATACTTACTGCGAGTGGGCTTGCCTCGACACAGATCAGACCTGTAACTCTCTTGGCGTCACCTACTCGTCTCCATGGAGATAGATGCATTTATTGCTATCTAAAGGTTTCAGAATGATAAAAAATTAGGACAGATGCCATGGAGATCAACAACAACTACAATTCAAAACAAAATATTTATATCTTTTGAATGGTAAAAAGTCCTCATAATGTTCCATACATCTCCATGGAGACACATGGCTGGCCATTCATTGGAAAAGTTACACAGTGCGTCTTTAATTTTGTATTATTTTTTGTAACTAATCTTTTTAGGACATGTGCCTTCATATAAACTGTCAATGAGGGTTTCACATCATTATAGTTCAGTTATTTTTCACAAAATTCTTACTTTTAAATATTGAAATTTTTATTCAGTCAAAAAAATTCTACGATCTTCCAAATTTTAGAAAGTTTCATTTGATTTCCCTGTTACTTCCAACTACTTCTGTGTGTTAACCTGCCAGCTAGATAGACTGCCACCTGCTGGACAAAAAAGGGACTTGTAAACGTTGCATGTAAATTGTGATGCTAAAGGTTACATAGAAATCCACTACGCAACGCTAGGAATTGTGGGTAGTGTAGTCTTTTCCTCATAGACAATCAAAAACATTCTTGACCACTGACTCGGTGGGGCAGCCAGTACTGTACATGTCACCATTTATGCTTCATTTTGTTTATTTTGTTTATATTTTTACACACGAATGCAACTTCAGCAATGCCTCTGATTCATCTGGACTTCAGTTACCTCATGAATGTGCTGCCAGGTTTTTTTTTTCCTACCAGATCCGTGACGCTTAGCAAACGTTCCGGCTAAGCTAACATTTCGGCTAAGCTAAGTTCGAATTGATCATCTTCAAGACCAAAGATTAAATTAAACTGGTGAGATTTTATGATTTTATTGACAAAAACAGCAGAGACGTGCAGTTTTAACCTCATTGTGTTGGTTCGGTCAGTGCCACAGACTCGTATAAAGACGGATAGTGATTTCTTTTTGCTTATTTCAACCGTTTTACAAGTTTCTCCAAATATTTCCATAGCTTCCTTCCAACCACTAATCACTCACTTTTGCATCTTGCCCAAGGACGCAACATCAGAACTAAGTAGAGCTGGATTAGAACCACGAATCTTCCAGTTATTGGATAATTGATCTACTGCCTCAGCCGCTTGGAAATTGCAATGCCGTTAATTTATTAAACATCACGTTCATGAGCAGCAAAAGGGTCTAGTGTCTTGCTAAAGGGCACAACATCAGAGCTGAGTAGAGCTGGATTAGAACCACTAACCGTCTGGTAATTGGCGACTGCTGTACCGCCTGAGCCACTGTCAAACATCCGGATTTGGGGCTGATAATAAATAGCTCCAGTTTTCAGTTCGTTCAATAACAAAAATAAGCAGTAAACTTAAAGATGCACTTCGTAACTTTTTTCTGGTTTCATAAAGAAGTTATTACTTTGTTTGGAATGTTCCACAGTATGGCATTAAACTCGTCTATCTTGGATTTATTTGACTACAGATGTTTTTAATTGCTCAAAAATACCTTGTGAGTGGAGATCTGCATGCCGCTATGGAGATCATGGACATCATTTTAATGCCATACTCTGGAACATTCCAAGCAAATCCATAATTTCTCCATGGTAACAAGCAGCTAGTAATGTGAAAAGTTACATAGTCCACCTTTATAATAAAATAAAATGGCATCTAAGCTGAATCCATATGTTAAATTATAAACTACAAAACATTAAATTTGTCATATTTTACTCAGAGAAAAGTGGGAGATAGTGACAAAAATCTACCTACAGATGGCGCTGTGTCTCTCTCCATCTTCATACCAGTCTGTGGCGCGTGCATGCTTTCCAAAGACGACTGGCAGACATTTTCCCGACCCACTTTTGAGTCCTTGAACATCTCACCAGTTTCGACTATTCGTCAAAAAACGAGCATTTAGACGTGAAACTAAAAAAGCGACGCCTGCTCCTCCCAAAACTGGGGCTTTTCCATCACTTTGTAACTATAGGAACAATGTGATAAAAGAAATAATTATTACGTATTACATTTTTCACTGTTTTCTTTTCTATAGCGCAGATAGGACTTTTCACTAGACAAAGCCATATTTGTTAGATTGCAATAAATACAAAAAAGATTTGAAAGTTAAATGTTTGTAAACCTTCACTTCATGTGCGTAGAAAACTGCCATTGTTCTAACTGTTCTCGTGTACTCAATGTTGTTGGCGTGTGCGGTTTTTTGTCGTCCGAAAATGTGTTTGTGAAGTGTGTGTCTCTAGTCTCGAGTTTTTTCAAATCGTGTCGTGCACAGGCGGACGGCTAGGGGGCGCTCCTCCTCGGCTCTGCCATCGTAAAGCATGCAAACGTTTGGTACAGATTCTAGAAGAAAACTCTCACCAAAAAGACAAAAAAGAGGAGAGATTTTCAGTTTGTGCTCAGTCTCTATGGCAACAGGATTTTTTAAAAAGAAAGTGATTATGTTTGGTATTGAAAAGTGATTTTGGTTGGCGGTCTTTGTCGGCAGGACGGAATAAAAAGCCATGAACACACAGGAGACTTGCAGATAATACTGTAGTTAAATCATTAAATTAGGCAAAATCGACTTTTGGAAGCTTTTTACCAAGTTATAACGATGTTTCTTCAACAAAAACTCGCCTGAAGACTTTTTAGACGTCATCCTTGCATGTTTGAGTAATCTAGCGATCTCTCCAGGGCCGTATTCAAACCCTCTGTGGTTAGCAGTACGAGTCTGTACAAGGCTCCTCCCACACGACAATTCTCCATAAATATACAAAAACACGATACAAAACTGTACACGGCAACTTGACAAACGTGATGCGACGTGCGGTAGTTTCATTAGCGCTCTGAAGGGGGAGTGACTTAGCGTGGAGCGCAAAGGGGAGGGGGCGTCAAAAACAAAACTGAAACTTATAAAACATGTTAATATGTTATTTTCGGCGAATATTTTCAGCAAAGTATTTTCAAAACAAAAGGAAACATGGCGATCTAAATATGTGATGTGATAAACAGAAAACGCACACCGAAGTTCTCGCAGAGGTGCAAATGCAAGAAACAGCTATTTAAAAGTGAAAAAATGCATAGCGAACTCAGATGGGCGATGTCCAATAGCTTTTTTTTTTTTTTTTTTTTTTTTAATAATGTTTAAGCAAAAAGCCTTCGTCAGATCATTTTTCTTGCTTTGGACCACAATATACAAAACGGTTGCCAGCCCAGGTGCTCATGTCCTCCACCTGCGAACGGGAGGTCCTAAAGTGAGATCAGCCCACTCGAAACAAGAAAACTCTGTTAGATCTTTACATAAAAACATTCTCATAAAATACAAAAATAGTTTGACCATGTCACAAAAAGCATCTTAGGTCAAAGTCCACATTAAGTCCGTGAGGAGCAACAGTCTTAAGTTGGAGAATCCAGAAGTGCTCTCTTTTTACAGTTAATACCCCGTAAAAGTCAAATATCTCCTCTTCCATAAGTTATTATTTTGCATTACTTTCTCTGGAGGTGGTGGACAACGTCATAGCGCTCTGAAGGAGGGTGTGACTTAGCGTGGAGAGCGAAAGAGATGGGGCGTCAAAAACAAAACTGAAACTTATAAAACATGTTAATACGTTGTTTTCGAGTGAATACAGCATTTTTAAAACAATTAAAGGAAACATGGTGACTGAAATATGTTATTGTGTTGTGGTAGCGCTCTGAAGGGGGAGTGACTCAGCGCCGGGAGCAAAAGGAGGGAGGACTCAACAACAACAACAAAAACTTCTTAATCTTAATGCGTTATGACTGGAGGTGGTGGAGAACGTCTGTAGCCACGGTCGCCGTTGTGTCTTTGACCACAACCAAATCATTATAATCATTGTAGTCATACTCTAAAAGTGTCATGCACAAGAGCACAACAGCAGTACAGAAAGCGTTGTCATGGGGATCAAACCACCATCTCTTGTAGATTTGTTGACACCAATAGTTGACTAAATGTGGTTTCATTTTACTTCTTAATTTTCAGTAACTATGCCGTCATTTTAAGTCGTCATTGTCCTGTGTGGTCATGGCTTAGTTTAAAGGCGCATTGTGTAACTTTTCTGGATGGTGGAGGCTCCGTCGAACACTTTTCTCCACAGAGATGTTATCGCTTTGTCTGGAATGTTTCACAGTGTGGCATTAAACGTTTCTGTCTTCACGGAGACCAAACCAAACAACAAAGTTACAGGTCAGAATGTCTGTTTTTCTAGGTGTTTTTGAGCTGAAAAACCACCTGTAATTGAATAAATGTAAAGTAGAGCTGTTTAAAGTCACACTGTGGAACATTCCGGGCAGACGAATGACAAATCGACAGAAACCAGCAGGTGACGCCCAGACATAAAGTTACACGGTGCAGCTTTAAAGCGAAGTGTAGTTTGGAGTTGGACGTTTGAAGGATCCTAAAAGGGAAACGTGCAATCGAGTATAAAAGAACCTGACGAGGATTTTCGACAGTGTTTTTAGAGTTACTATAGTTGAAAAGGTACGCTTAGTCTATATGTTTCTGGGTTTTTTGGTTTGTTTTTTGTTTTTTTGTCAGTGTAAATATGCCATTAGACTGTGTGTGTGTTTAAACCCCTCAGGAGACTGGACACACACAGACACGCTGAAGTTTTCTTAGCCTATTTCACACATAATAACGCTCAAAAAGGTTGGAAAAACACCAAAATAAATGAAGGTAAACATTGGATATTCCAGTTAAACTCCCAGTTCCATCAGCAGACAAAAAAGTGTAATTTATAATAACATTTTCACTTCCAAAACAGCACTGAAAATGCCTATATCGAACTATATCTACCACTTAAAGGTGCTCTGTGTCACTTTTCTGGTGGAGGGTGCGCTACCTGCTCGTCTCCATGGAGAATATCCCACAGTGTAGCATTAGAGTTCCCTATCTTGGCATCTTTTTTCAATTTCTAGATGTTTTTTTATTGCTTAAACAATGCAAATTTAATGCTATACTGTAGTGTGGCGTATTTTCGTCAAAACAATAATATCGCCATGGAAACAAGAAGGTTTTGGACCCTGCACCGGAAAAGTTACATAATGCATCTTTAAATATTTTTTGGTTTCAGCATATATTCAGCTAATCTTGAACATTTTAGAACACATAAGCTAAGAGTCAAAGTAATATATATATATATATATATATATATATATATATATATATATATATATATATATATATATATATATATATAACTGTCTATCTCCCAGTGGATTCAGTGTGTTCTGTGTGGAGACAGCAGCCTGAGGGACCAAACTCGGGGCGACACTTTTGGTGAACTGCCTCTGAAAAGGGCTACTGCATTTTTCCCATTTGTTTGTCTGCGGTCTGTGCTTTGTGTGTGCGTGTGTGTGTGTGTGTGTGTCCTGGTCCAGTCTGATCATATGAATGCATGAGAATATATATATATATATATATATATATATATATATATATATATATATATATATATATATATATATATATATATATATATGTATATGTATGTATGTATGTATGTATATATATATATATATATGTATGTATGTATGTATATATATATGTATATATATATATATATATATATATATATATATATATATATATATATATATATATATATATATTAAGGAAAAAAAAACTGCAAAAATGAGCGTCTCTATGAGTTAAAATGACTTGAATTCAGAATCTTAATGTAAGTTCACTGTTCTGGTTTAGTTCTGGTTTGAGCCCTGTTAAATTTGACACTTTAGACTAATTTCACAAGTTTAAATCGTTATATTTAAGATAAAAAAATACTAAAAAAAATCTGTCTAAATTACAGGATGTAGACTGTAATAGTGATTTCTTTTTGCTTATTTCTACTGTTTTGTAAGTTTCTCCAAATATTTCCATAGCCAAAGCTGCCCTGGGGCGGAATCAGACTAGAACCACGATTCTTCTGGTTATTGGATGACTGATCTACTGCCTGAGCCACTTGGAAATTGCAATGCCATAAATTTATTAAACATCACATTCATGAGCAGCAAAAGGGTTTAGTGTCTTGCTTAAGGACACAACATCAGAACCGGGTAGAGCTGGATTAGAACCACCAACCTTCTAGTTATTGGGTGACTGCTGTACCGCCTGAGCCACTGTCAACATCCGGACTGAAAATGAATAGCTACAGTTATGTCTAAATTACAGGATGTAGACTTGGTTTGGACTTGCTATAGTCCTGGTCTAGTCCTGGTCTAGTCCTGGTTTAGTCCTGGTCTAGTCCTGGTCTAGTCCTGGTTTAGTCCTGGTTTAGTTCTGGTCTAGTCCTGGTTTAGTCCTGGTTTAGTCCTGGTCTAGTCCTGGTCTAGTCCTGGTTTAGTTCCAGGGCTATTCCCATTTTTTTTTAAATTTGTCTTATGGCTTAATTTGGGAATTAGAATGTTTTTTTTGTTGTTGTTGGGGGTTTTTTGTACTTTTTTATATTTATTTATAGATTATGGATTATTGGATTATGGATTATTGTGGTTTCAATATATATTTTTGTTAATTTACATTTATTATTTAGTTATTTGTTAATTGTGGCAAGAAAATTGCTTTTGAAATTAAAACATTAGCGAAACTGGCCAGTTATTTTGTTTAGTCTATGAAAAAAATGTATGGAAACAAACATCGAAACAAGTCAAAATAACTGAAGTTTTCTAATTAAAAACATTTAAAACACTGTAATTATGAATTCAAGTCATTTAAATCTGTGTGGATGTCAGTTTTGTTTTTGGTTTTTTTTGCAGTTTTTGAGTTTTAGCTAAAAATATTGTAAATGCTTATTGTAAATTAGGATTTTTTTGTATCTATTTGAAAGAAGGGATAAGGTAAAAAAGGAAAACGGAAGGCCACAAAGACGACTGATCGCATCCTGAATTTGATCTGAAAAAAAAAAAAAAAATAATAATAATAATAATAATAATAATATTTGGTAATTCTGTTGCTAAGAGACTGCCACGCATTCAGAAAATCTCAAACTGCCATTTTAAAAGTACAAATGATTCTCTATGGAAATTTCTAACATAATATTATCTGGTAGGTTGTGAAATCTTATATGCTGCGATTTAGAAATGTAATCAAATAGAATAGAAGCATTTAGGATGGACTGTGGAGATGCCATGTTTTTATTTATTTATCTGTTTATTTTTTATTCAAACGTTTTAAAAAACGAAAGACCAGTGTTTGGGATTTAGAGACTTTTTTTTTTTTCAATACAAATTTGGGGACTGCAAAAAGGTAAAATTTTGCTAAACAGAAGCAAAGGTACGAGAAAAAATGTGTCCTATCGATACTCTGAAGTGACATGACGCTGGGGGTGTTACCGTGGTGACGCAACGCACACATAAGCAAAAAAACACAGACGAAAAAGTTTAACGATGGTCTGAAAACTGGAGAAAAAAATGCAAAAATGATTCAGTCCGAGCGTTCGTGGTTCTGTTTAGGAGTTTGATTTTCCACAAAAACGTGAGAGCGTTTAACGGAAAAACTGTTGGCTAACGGCACAAATCCGCTCACCGGTTGTAGTTCCAGCTACGTCAGTTCTTTCTGTTCAGATTGTGCTAAAATAAAGCTCAGATTAAAGTCTAAGATGAATAACAGACCTTCAAACAGAGTAGTGCTTTCAGTTAGCTTCTCACTCCCAGGGAATATTTAAACAGATTTCCCTCTAGAATGTCGTGATGTCGTCTGAAACCCGTATAAGGAAAGGCGCCCTCTGCATTTGACCCATCCTTCTTTATCTCTGGGTTCAACTTGTTAGAAGGCGTCCAGTTTACCTGCAAAGTCCATGGCGCGTCCAGGGCGTCCTGCGGTTTTGCGGCGCGTCTTCAGGCGTCAGCGCGGCAAGAATCTGGCGTCAACACGGCGCGTCTTGAGCGTTCAGGATTGAAAACGCATCAACCAATCAGGGACGACTATCCAGTGACGTAGCGACGTTATTATCCAGAAGAAGGAGAAGAAAGAGAAAGACCCACAGCCACAAACACCTGAAGAAGAAATCTACGCCGTGTCATTAGTGGAGGATAAATATACACGCCGCAACCGCCAAGCCGGTCGCCTCCGCTGATGGTTTATGTGATACACTAAAGATACTCTCGACCGGGAAAACAAGGCCCTCGCCGACCGCAGCGGACGCCCTGGACGCGCGTCAGGTATTTTTCTGTCTTTCGTCCACGGCTTCCAAAAACACGCGTGAACTCAAATGCAAAGGCGTCCGACTAGAGGCGTCCAGCTCGTTTTTTGACGCCACCGTCTGAACGCAGCTTTAACCTTTTCGCTGTGAGGACCAAGTCGACCTGTAGTATACACACCTATAGAATGTTATAATGTCGTCTAAAACCCAAATAAGGAAATGCGCCCTCTGCATTTGACCCATCTTTCACTGTCCCTGGGTTAAACTTAGAGACTTAGACTTAGACTTAGACAAACTTTATTGATCCACAAGGGAAATTATTTGTTACTTGTTAAAATAGAACCCTGAACCTTCTCGCTGTGAGGAGGGCGTGCTTAACTTTGACATGGGACCACCAGTTCTACCTATAGAATGTTATAATGTCATCTGAAACCCATATGCGCCCTCTGCATTTGACCCATCCTTCTCTATCTCTGGGTTACACTGATCGATTTGTAGCATCCAGACACAGGGAAACTTCACGCACACAGGAACTGAACCTGGAACCTTCTCGTTGTGAGGTCGGCGTGCTTAACTTTGCTATTAGCCCACCAATTCGAAACTTTCCACAACTCAAAACTCAAAACTGCCAATTTAAATTTCAAAATCGCATCTAAGCCTTCTCTAAGTTTTTGTCTTTTCAAGGCTTCCGTACAAACTCCACTTTATTATCGCGTTTGTATTTTGCGTTTTTGACCCGTTAAAAGTTCAAATCCCAAACACTGGATCTTTTCTGAAACAAACTGCCTGCTGAACCCTGCCACGACTTCACATTCCCGATTGCGAATGAATTTTTTCGTTTTAATTTTGTGCCCGAAAACGACAAAATCTCGAAAACATTCCTTTTATTGTATTTGCACTAAAATCTGTTGTTCTGTGACTTATGTAACGGCATCAAGACTTCCTGTACATTCCTACGATGTTATTATTTTAACTAAATACAAGATTATATAAGCTTATCTCCCTTTAGATTTCACAACTGTTGTTTTCTAGAGGTCTGGACTAGCGACTAACGATACTGGGACCAAAATTAAAGGTGTATTACGTAACTTTTCTGGTCTCTTTTAACTATAAAGAAAAGATAATATAAGCTTCCCTCCCTTTAGATTTCACAACTGTTGTTTTCTAGAGGTCTGACGATACTAGGACCAAAATAAAAGGTGTATTACATAACTTTTCTAGTCTGGGGGGTCTGTTTCCTCCTCATCTCCATGGAGATGTCATTGCTTTGTCTGGAAAGTTCCACAGTACAGCATTAAACCTATCTATCGTTCATTGATTCAGTTACCGGTGCTTAAAAATACAAAGAAAAACATGCATTCTTACTGGATCGCCTCTCCGCAGATGTGACTGGGGTTGTATCCTAGGGGTTGGAGCTGCTCGTCTCCGTGGAGATAGAATGTGTAATGCCATACTGTGGAACTTTCCAGGCAAAGCAATAACATTAAACAGATTAAACAGTGCATCTTTAAAGTGCCCGTATTACGCTGTTTTCTGATCTCTGTTATAACATTGTTTCCTCATCTCATTCTCTCAAACTGAAAACGCTCTGTTCCACCTTGTGATGTCATCATGTGGCGATACAGGAAGTGCTCCACTGTGTTTTTAAACTCCACACACCTTCACTAGAATCATTTGGATCATTTCAGAGCTGGAATTGCCGATCTCTACTGAACTAAAGGTAAAAGAGGCTGCTGAAAATTTGAAAACTACCGCTTCATGACATCACAAGGTGGAACAGAGCGTTTTGAGCTTCGGAGATGTACAAACGAATAATAAAGTGTTACTCAAACGTGCGAAAGAAACGAAACGCAACTCCAGGTCTGTTTTTGAGGAGGAAACCACATTATAACAGATTAAAGCTTAAAAAGTCAGTTTTGCGTAATATAGGACCTTTAACTTCTTGAGTATGAAAGAAATAACATTCTTATTCTTATTCTAACGGGAGGGAATTGGACATTTTGGTTTCTAATGGTTCGGACTCATTCAGGGTGAGGAGAATTCCAGGGTGGAGAGATTTTATAGAATGTAAAAAATCTATTTATTATTCTGTCAATGATTTTTAAATTCCTTTTTTTGCATGTCATATACTCTGTGTGGAGCCCGATCACGGTGAAGAACTGTCTCTTTCTTTTGGAGAAACATGCATTAACACGAATAAAAAAAAACGTTTGTAAAAAGGTTCAGTATGTCTGTTTTTATTGTGTCAGATGCCCTGCCGTTCTCCTGTATCCCTGTGTGTCAGAGGCCTCCCATTATTCTATATCCCTGTGTATCAGATGCCCTCCCGTCCTGGGTTTCAGCTTCAGTTTTATGCAATATTTTTCCCATTCAGAAGATATAATATTTTGTTTTAAGATGTTAATCGCTATGGCAACGGACCTGTTTTTCATCATTCTGAAACCCGTGCATATCCTTGTGTCAGATGCCCTCCCATTCTCCCATATCCCTGTGCGTCTGGATATTTCTTTAAAAAAAAAACAGATAATTGTAATTGCCTTTATCCCCATTTGAGAATAAGAGGGATTTAAACACATTCTGGACTTTTAAATCAAACAGAAATGTGTTGAAAATTTAAAAAAATATATATTTAAGATAAAGTAAATATTATGACTGCGTTGCTGCCAAACCTGGGTCAGATTAAGCAGAGGAGCAGAGGAGAGGGTCAGAGGAACAAAGGAGGAGAGGAGAGGGTCAGAAGATGCAGAGGAAAGGGTCAGTGCAGCAGATGAGAGGGTCAGAGGAACACAAGGTCAGAGGAGCACATGAGAGGGTCAGATGGAGAAGAGGAGGAGGAGAGGGGCAGAGGAACAGAGGAGTAGATGAGAAGGTCAGATGGAGCAGAGGAGAAGGTCAGAGGGGCAGAGGAGAGGGTCAGAGGAGGAGAAGAGAGGGTCAGAGGAACACATGGTCAGATGGAGCAGAGGAGAAGGTCAGATGGAGAAGAGGAGGAGAAGAGCGCATTTCAAGATCGTCCTTGTCACCTAAAAAGCTCTCCATAACCAGGTTCCTCCACACCTCACAGACCACAGTCAAAACATCGCACCGAACCTTGGGGGACCGAGCCTTTGCCATGGACGCTCCCACCCCCTGGAACTCTCTCCAACTTCACGTCAGACGCTCAGACCATCTAAACACCTTCAAAAAACTGCTCAAAACACACTTTTCCTCACAGCCTAATGCTTAGTGTTACTTTATTGTGAAGCAGAGGAACAGAGGGTCGGGTCAGATGGAGCAGATGATCCAGAGAGGACGGCCACATTCATCATTTAAGTGTTGTGTTTTCCCGTCCAAATCGATATCTTATAATTACAGTGAAAATATGAGGCCGGGACTGTTTACAAAGTAGTTTACATTGGATTTGACACTAGTTTTTCCATATTAAAGGTCCATTATTTTCCGATCTGTGTTATTACGTTGTTTCCTCATCACAAACAGACCTGGAGTTGGATAATTCCAGGGTGGAGAGATTTGACTTTGTCTTTTTCTAACTTGCCATTAAAACAATAAATTTATCTCCATGGAAAAAGCAGGCCAAGGAAGGGGCAAGTCAGATCTGTGAAGAGGCAAGCCCACTCACAGTGAGAATACATGTTTTTCAACGTATTTTTGACCAATAAACCAAGTGTACTGCAATGTGTGATGTTTTAGTTTAGTTTATCTGCTTCAAATGTTCCACAGTGTGGCATTAAACAGCTTTACTTTACATTTATTCAATTACAGGTGGTTTTATAGCTCAAAAATACCTAGAAAAACATCTGATCTGACCTGTAACTTGGTCTGGTTTGGTCTCCAGGAAGATAGAAAGGTTAATAACACCTCCATAAAGAAAAGGATCTGCCAGAAAAGTTACACAATGCAGCTTTAACGCCCTATACGTTTCTCTTTTCAAGAATTTACCCAAATGAACTTAATAACTAAGCCGTGTCTGTATTTCTTGCGTTTCAGACTAAAATGTTCAGCTGTGGTATTGAGCAGAGGTGTTGTTGCGCCCTCCTGTGGCCGCTGTCTGAAATCACAGTTTTTGGACGTCACAAAGAGCAGTTTTTGTGCAGATCTTTTGTTATCAGCGGAACACAGACGAGACTTCAGAAGAACAAAGTGTTTCAGGAAAGTTTATCTACAAACTCACATGACTCTGCTGTTCTTTCAGTGTGTACGAAAATTCATTTGTTGTGCTGGTTTATTTTTGACATGGATTTAGTCCTGGTTTAGTCCCTATTTTAATGGCTTTAGTCCTGATTTAGACATGGTTTAGTCCCTATTTACATTATTTTAGTCCTGTTTAGGTCTATATTTAAACGGGTTTAGTCCTGGTTTAGACCTGACCTGGTTTAGTCCAGTTTTGTTTTGGTTTTGGCCCTGTTTTAGTCCCTGTTTGCATGATTTTAGTCCTGATTTAGATCTGGTTTAGTCCTGTTTAAATTATTTTAGTCTTGGTTTAGTCCTGGTTTAGTTCTTATTTCCATGGTTTAGCTCCTCGTTTGGTCTGGCTTTAGACTGGCTTATGGTAAAAATGTCCTTAAATAAATTGTGAGGATACTATATTTTTACAAGTTAAATTATAATATAAGTTTATTTTCTTTTTCCCTGGTTTTAGTTGATAAAAATACATACGCATTGTCTTTCATTTTTCAGTGGAATGTTCCGTAGTGTGGCATTAAAGTCATATATTTTGCATTGATTCAATTCCTGTTTTTATTCCTACGAAAAAATAAATAAAATAAAATAAAATAAAATACCTACACCTGTAACTTGACAAAGACACTGTTTGGAGATAGATACAGTACGTTTTAATGCCATATTGTGGAACATTCCAGGCAAAGCAATATATCATCTCCATGGAAATAAGCAGAAAAGTTTCATTATAGCTTTAATATTGTTAAAAGTGTATGTTTTTTTTATGATTATTATTTTATTTCAGAAACAACAAACCAGACAATGCTGCACTTAAAATCCTTTATTATTTACACAGAGAGACGACTGGTCCTCAGTTTATTTACATAGTTTACAACAAATATATATTCGTCTACGTATCTATATATTTACAATTAAAACTAATACACTTTTAAAATCTAAATTAAAACATTATTATTAGGACTGGGGCAAGACACAAGATCCAGACGAGACACGAGACTGGGTCCACGAGAACGAGACAAGACGAGATTTTAACATAATTTCAGTTTCAGTTCCAATTTTGGTCTCAGTTTTTTATTTATTTATATTTATCTGCTTTTTGGAACTGCAAGCGATGTACCTCAACTCAACCCAACACGTGATCCTTTTTTTCTCCAATCCAAACGCAAACTCGTGGAAAAAAATCTCACGAGATCGTTTTTCTGGAGGCAACTTTGTCCCACCAGATCTTGTGGCACGAGATTTGTACCGTCCCTGGGCTTGAGCGTTTTACATAATAATTAGGGATGGTACAAGATCTCCATTTTTTTCCGCGAGTTTACATTTAGATTGGACAAAAAAGGGTCACGCGTTGGCGAGTTTCATCTCTTACAGTTCCAAAACATATTAGAAATTACGTAAAAATCTTGTCTTGTCTCGTTCTCGTGGACCCAATCTCATTTCTCGTCTCGTCTTGTGGAAATTCTGTCTTGTCCCGTCCCTAATTATTATTTAAAACTCTTAATTGTGCACGTGTCAGCCATAAAGTGATTAAAGTGGAAAAGCGAATTCATAAAACGTACATTCAAAACATTTCGGAAGCACCTTTTTCTTAATATAAGAAACACAATATGTACAAGCAGGCGTAACATCAGTGTCTGTCCCTGTGCATTAAAGCTGCATTGTGTAACTTTTCTGCCTTTCACACCTTTCTGTCTTCATGGAGTCCAAACCAGACAAAGTTACAGGTCAGATCTGCGAAGAGGCGACCCCGCTCGCAGTCAGAATGTCTGTTTTTCAAGGTATTTTTGAGCTGTAAAACCATCTGTAATTGAATAAATGTAAAGTAGAGCTGTTTAATGTCATACTGTGGAACATTCCAGGCAGAACAGTGACGTCTCCATAGAAACGAGCAGGTGGCGGACCCCTAACCAAAAAGTTACACAGTGCACCTTTAAGACTTCACTCTAAAAACAAAAAGATCGAACATTATCACACTAACTCATTCATTTCTAATTACATTTCAAGTCAGATTCACTTTTCACAATTGTCTGAAGTAGATTTCTGGTTGTATTAAAGGCGTCCATCGATGACACTTGGCTTTAGTGGAAATTAATGGCGCTGTACCTGATTTTTACTGTCTTAAAAATGTGAAAAACAGAACTAGTTCGTTTAAAAGAGTCTGCAGTGGTCGAAAGTTCTTCCTCACTTACCTTATGCATTCAGAGTATCCTCATTATTCACCGCGATGAGTTCAGAAAAGCTTTTCACAGTTTTCAGAAGCGACCAGAGCGGAGTTTTTCAGTCAGAGTAATGCTAACAACAACTCGGATGCTTACAATGCACTTCCTGATTCTCACTATAAGTACACAGTGGACTTATTTTGACCTCAAGAGCTGCTTATACAATATATCTGTTCGTATTTTGAGTTAAAGAGTTAAGACTTAAACTGCTTTCCACAGCATTTATCCCTGTTGCAACATCTGTGTTTGTCAAGTTGTGGTTTTCACATTCACTGATTGATAAGTATCTGATTCGGTGAAGACGTATTGGAAATACAGAGTCAGTTTCACAGAAAAGTTCAGAAAAGATCTCAGTTTGGGGCCCTCTCTCTGCAGGTCTGTGATGGTGGTTCAGTTCGGGGCCCTCTCTCTGCAGGTCTGTGATGGTGGTTCAGTCCGGGGCCCTCTCTCTGCAGGTCTGTGATGGTGGTTCAGTTCGGGGCCCTCTCTCTGCAGGTCTGTGATGGTGGTTCAGTCCGGGGCCCTCTCTCTGCAGGTCTGTGATGGTGGTTCAGTCCGGGGCCCTCTCTCTGCAGGTCTGTGACGGTTCAGTTCTCAGATTCCTCTAAAAAACTGCAGCGACAGTTCATAGGTCAGGAACATGGTGGCGCTCATGGGGAACCCTCTGATGGCGTTCACCGAGGCTCCGCGGAAAAACACCTGAAGAAGAAGAAGAACACAGACGACATCATTTATAAAAATCTACGTTTATTTAACGTTTAAATCGCGTTGAGAGAAAAGCGAGAGTCCTTTTAGGTTTGTATTTGAAAAGACTTTATTACGCACAGGGGTGTAGCAACGAATTCTGCGCCCTAGGTACAAGTAGGTCGAATGGAAAAAGCTGTGTCCATTCTCCACAGAACTGACATGTAACGTATAGATTAGTTTAATGCCTTTCCACGGAACATTCTAGACAAATCATCCCCATTAAAGAACACGTATTGTTCTTGTGTGTGCGCTAAAGTTCCTCTGTGGATCATTTGGACATTTTAAATCGTAATATTGATCCAAAACGACTGCGGAAAAGAAACAAACGCATGGACTTCCTCGTTAGAAAACTGCAGCGTCCAATGGGAGCGGACGTTGCCGTAAACGTCATGATGACAAAGTGCCGTAGGATCGCTGCACGTCGCTCTAGAGCAGAGCGTTTTTTAAAATTTGGACCAAAACAACGACCCAATCCTACGAGTATCGCCGATTAAGAACATCGAACTGGAGAAGGAAGCGCGGACGTCACAGTGGGCAAAAATATCAAAATAATCATATATCGTATCTGTATTGTGTGATGATACAGTATCGATATCGTGGGCTGCTGGATCGATAAATTGCCAAGGATATTCCCAAGAGTGTTGCTTGTTTAGAGAACGGAAACTCATTTGACATTTTCACAGTTTTGACGAGTAAAATGGGCGTGATTCATATGAACTTTGCACAAAAAGTGGTTTAACAGCCGTGATTTTTTTATTGACCCGCATCGAAAGGATTCTAAATCTATATCGTATCGAATCGAAAGCTCACTGTATCGAGATATGCATCCTATCGTGGCCTGTGTATCGAGGTACGTATCGTATCTGCAGCTTCTTAATGATACCCAGACCTCGTGGGCGTGTACCAGTGGAGCGGAAAACCAGGCAAATCGGCAAAATAAGCGTTGAAAGAGTACTCAAACGTAATCTTTAATCGCAAATACAACTCTGAGAGGGTAAATGAAAAGGAAACGACTATAACGTGGGTAAAAGCTCTGAAAAGTCCATTTTGTGGCGTAGGTCTGCTTTAACATTTGACTATAAAGAGCACAGAGTATTGGTCAGTTCAACCTCAGTGTCCCGACTGCAGCTCCGCGTTTTCTGTTGTTGTTTTCTGTTTATCTCCGGTTGTATTTCACAGACTAAACTCTTTCCCAAATAACAAACAGGATTACTTCGCTCTTACATAACTTCTAATCCTGCCCAGAGCCAAAAGGGCAAAAACGCAAAGAATCCAAGGGGCCAGTCTAATCCTTTATTCTAAATGTGCAGTTTGAGACCCTTTAAGACTTCATGTAGACTTGGTTTGGTCTTGTTCTAGTCCTGGTTTAGTCCTGGGTCTACTTGAGTAATGTTATTTTGAAGTAACGTTAGTCTTACTTGAGGATAAGAATCATTTGGATGATTTCAGCCTTGAAACTGCCGATCTCTACTGAACTAAAGGTAAAAGGAGCTGTTAACTCGAAAACTACTGCTTCATGACATCACAAGGTGGAACAGAGCGTTTTGAGGTTTGGAGATGTAGACAGACGAACAATAAACAAACAAAACACAACTCAAGGTGTGATTTTGAGGAAGTAACCGCATTTTAACATGGTTTAAAGCTCTCAAGAGTCAATTTTGTGTAAAAAAGGTTAAAATAATAAACTATTTGTTATTATTTCATTATGGATTAAGTCTTTTTTCATGCTTTATTAAGGCATGAATAAGTGTAGTTATTATGAAGTGTTCACGTTTACATTTGTGTTTTGGTTCTCAGTTTTACATCGTCCAATCTGAGAGCTTTTAAAGAGACTGTAGTGTCGCTTTCACGCCACTAGAGACACACGCGGCCAGGCCAAGTTAAAGCGAGTCTGTAGAATTCAATTTCACAGTGGGTCAGTTTTGAAAGTCCAGGAATAGATCCAGAGCCGCGGATGGATTTAACCTCAAGGAAACTCTAGATGCAGAGATCACCTTACAACCAAGAGATGGGCTTTTATTGACTGTTTGCTCCACTGGGAACGCCGCCCAAGAGACACACTCCGGAGATCAGGAGTCAAACCACAGACCATATGAAGAAGAGGACTGAGGGAGCGTGACGTCACCCGCGGCGTTCGGCTCCAGTCAAATGAAGCTCAACGGGGCTAGAGGTTATAGAGGCGAATTTTAAGCCGAGTTCCGTATTCAGACTTAGACTTAGACAAACTTTACTGATCCACAAGGGAAATTATTTGGAATTCAGACCGCGGGTATCAGAACAACCAAAGAGCCAATCCGGAGCGAGAGTGTTCCTGCTTAGCAACGCTGTCAATCAAACTGGGGAAAGAAGGCGTAGGATTTGTCTGTTATTAATGTTCAGATCTTGATTCATGGACAAAATAGCGAAATAAAAACAGCAGGATCACGCAGAGCTCATTTAAGACCAAAACGAGGAGTCTGACACCAACAGTTACGGAGAGAGGGGCCGCGGTTTTTCAATAGAAAGTGAACTGGAGCCAGAGCCGATAGAGCCAGAAGCGCGTCCATGCTCGGCGACGGCTAGCGGGTTAGCGATGTCCGTTTACATACGCATTCTATGAGTCTAACCCTAACTGAGAGGAGACTGAAAGGAAAACCACTCTGCCACAGTTTGTTTTCTTACTTAACATTGCTTCACATGTGTTGCACTGGGAGTCACGGCGACGACCCTTGACCCGGTTTGCCGTCACATGACCATGGGATGTTTGGACAGGTGTGAGATCGGAGCGTCCAGAATGACCTCAGAACAGTGCACCAAATCAATCTGTATTTGTTTTGTTCCGGTTAAGCCCAAAGACGTCGTGTGCCTTTAATATTATTTATTAACTTTTGAATATTTGGCAAAAAGGAGGAGCACCAGAGCGTTAAACTGCAGACAGATGGAGGACACGCGTTTTTCTCATTCTCAAAAGTATCGAAAATCAGATACGAACTGACACAAAAACTGGTATTGAAACTAGATACTCATTTTTCGCAGGTATCGATACTAAAAAAGTCCCATTCACAGGACAGAAAATTCTAGGTTTAGAACGATCTGGAGCAGAACAAGTATAAGAGCTCACAGACGATTATATGGCCATGGACCTGGTTTAGACCTGGTTTAGACCTGGTTTAGACCTGGACCACTTTGGAACCGACCTGCACCACTGAGAGAGAACACAGATATAAAACCACATGGGAATATAGAAGAAAGTACTGTCTAAATAAAGAGGATTTTTTGAATTATTTTATGACAGAGCTACAGTTTTGTTGCTTTTTTAGTGGAAGGAAACTCGTTTATGCGACACATTTGACATTTTCACTTTTTAGATCATTAAAATGTTTGTGTTTCATATGAACTTTGATTTAGCTTTTATTTTTTATTGGACTGTATCGAATCGATTTGAAACTCACTGTATTGAGATACATGTCATATCGTGGCCTATGTATCGTATCGTCTTCTTAATGATACCAGCCCTAATCCTCGCGGTATCAGAATCGGTTTATTCATTATTACTGAACTGGAGTTTCACTGTTGGTTTGGTGAAAACACTGGGTCCTGTGGTTTGTGGTTCAGACTCCAGTTTCACATGTGCAGCAGGTTTATGATGAAACTGAACCTGAAGCTCTCGTTTGGCTCACGGGACGATCACATGACCAAGAGGGTCACCCCTCCCCCCCTCTCTCCCTCCCTCCCCCCCCTCTCTCTCTCCCCCCCTCTCTCTCTCTCTCTTCCTCTCTCCCTCCCCCCCTCTCTCTCTTCCTCTCTCCCTCCCTCTCTCTCTCTCTTCCTCTCTCTCTCTCTCTCTCTTCCTCTCTCTCTTCCTCTCTCCCTCCCTCTCTCCCTCTCTCTCTTCCTCTCTCCCTCCCTCTCTCTCTCTCTTCCTCTCTCTCTTCCTCTCTCCCTCCCTCTCTCCCCCCCCTCTCTCTCGCTCTCTCTCTCTCTTCCTCTCTCCCTCCCTCTCTCTCTTCCTCTCTCCCTCCCTCTCTCTCTCCCTCCCTCTCTCTCTTCCTCTCTCCCTCCCTCTCTCTCTCTTCCTCTCTCCCCCCCTCTCTCTCGTCCTCTCTCTCTTCCTCTCTCCCTCCCTCTCTCTCTCTCTGTCTTCCTCTCTCTCTTCCTCTCTCCCTCCCTCCCTCTCTCTCTTCCTCTCTCTCTCTCTCTCTTCCTCTCTCTCTTCCTCTCTCCCTCCCTCTCTCTCTCTCTCTCTTCCTCTCTCCCTCTCTCTCTCTCTCTCTTCCTCTCTCTCTTCCTCTCTCCCTCCCCCCCCCTCTCTCTTCCTCTCTCCCTCCCTCTCTCTCTCTCTTCCTCTCTCTCTCTCTCTCTTCCTCTCTCTCTTCCTCTCTCCCTCCCTCTCTCTCTCTCTCTCTTCCTCTCTCCCTCTCTCTCTCTCTCTCTTCCTCTCTCTCTTCCTCCCTCCCTCTCTCTCTTCCTCTCTCTCTTCCTCTCTCCCTCCCTCTCTCTCTCTCTCTTCCTCTCTCCCTCCCCCTCTCTCTCTCTCTTCCTCTCTCCCTCCCCCTCCCTCTCTTCCTCTCTCTCTTCCTCTCTCTCTTCCTCCCTCCCCCTCTCTCTCTCTCTTCCTCTCTCCCTCCCTCTCTCTCTCTCTCCCTCCCTCTCTTCCTCTCTCTCTTCCTCTCTCCCTCCCTCTCTCTCTCTCTTCCTCTCTCCCTCCCTCTCTCTCTCTCTCTCTCTTCCTCTCTCTCTCCTCGTTTGCCGGTTCATTTCCTCAAGTTTCAGCTCTGAGCGATAAACCATCTGTTTACAGTGATCTGAAGTGTAACTGCCCTAAAGTAAAGGTCAGGCGGATCAAAACAGACTCAGACTCAGACTCAGAGTCAGAGTCAGAGTCAGAGTCAGAGTCAGAGTCAGACTCAGAGTCAGAATCAGACCGGAGATAAAAGAGGAAAGGTGCTCGACAGTAGCCACAGCTGCCCTGGGGCTGAAGCTGAAGTGTGGCTGATTACACTACGTGTAAAGTCAGTTTTACAGACTGATCCGACCGGACAGCGGCCGTGAGAATAAACATGCTCCATAATTTTGTCAGAAAATTATATTTCCCTCTCTGTCTCTCTCTCTCTCCTCTGTAGCGCCCCCTGTTGTTAGCTCTCGCCTGCGCCCCCTCACTCCTGTAGCTAACCTGCTACCCACCACAGTACAAATAGGAAGTGTTCATGGAGACGCTTCTGGCTCCATCGACTTCAGCTGACTTCACATTGAACATATGAACCCGCTCCACATGATCCTGGGGTTTTTATTTCACTATTTTGTCCATAAATAAATTCCTATTCCTCATACGGAGCCTTTAACCGCCACCCTCGATGAGCTTCACTTGACTGGAGCGGAACGCTGTGGGTGACGTCAAACTCCCTGAGTTTAGTCTATGGTCTTCCCCCTCCCTCTGTCCTCTGTAGCGCCCCCTGGTGTTGTTTTTCCTCACCTGCGCCCCCTCGCTCCTGTAGCTGTGCACGATGCAGTGGACGATCCCTCTGTATTTCCTCTGGAGCTGAGCGTCCGCCTGCATCCGGCTCTTCACCACGTCGGCCGGAGTCGCCGTCACCCACGAGATCGAACCTGGGACCAAAAAAATATTCACATTTTAGAATCAAAACAAAAAGATTTCAGTTGTTGAAGAAGATTTAAAGATCCTATTTTACACTAAATGGACTCCTGTGAGCTTTAAGTCATGTTCTAATGCTGTTTCCTTTAAAAACGCAGTGGAGCTCTTCCTGTATCGCCACATGATGACATCACAAGGTGGAACAGAGCGTTTGAGAGAAGAAGGTTCTGTGTGTTAAACTTGTGTGAATGAAACAAAACACAACTCCAGGTGCGTTTTTGGCGAGGAAACGACATTAGAACATCAGAAAATAGAGTAATATGGGAAATACTTTTTACTCTTACGTGAGATAGTTAGTACTTCTACTTCAGTACTAATATTTTGAAGTAACAGTACTCGCCCACAATCCACCTATACGCTCCGCTACCATGAAATATGAAATTCCTTTCCAAACTCTTTCCATATGTCCGTAGTTTTGTAGCTCTCCTGGATCCCAGACGTACACTCAGATGAGGAATATATTTTGTTTACGTCTCGTTTTTATGGGATTTTTACGTGGTTTTCCAAGGAATTTCTGTATCTTTATGTAGCTATAAACACAGGCGCTTTCTGTGTCAGTTTTTATTGGAGCAGAACGCTGCGTTTGACTTTAGAGAAAAAAACGTGACTCAAATATGAACCTCCAGCTGTGGTCAGGAAGTCAGGGGCCCACAAGTACTACTACTACTGCTACTGCTACTACTACTACTACTACTGCTACTGCTACTACTGCTACTGCTACTGCTACTACTACTACTGCTACTACTACTGCTACTGCTACTACTGCTACTGCTACTACTGCTACTGCTACTGCTACTACTACTACTGCTACTGCTACTACTGCTACTGCTACTGCTGCTACTGCTACTGCTACTACTGCTACTGCTACTGCTACTACTGCTACTGCTACTACTACTACTGCTACTGCTACTACTGCTACTGCTACTACTACTACTGCTACTACTGCTACTGCTACTGCTACTACTACTACTGCTACTGCTACTGCTACTGCTACTGCTGCTACTGCTACTGCTACTACTACTACTGCTACTGCTACTACTACTACTGCTACTGCTACTGCTACTGCTACTGCTACTACTGCTACTGCTACTACTGCTACTACTGCTACTACTGCTACTGCTACTGCTACTACTGCTACTGCTACTACTACTACTACTACTACTGCTACTACTGCTACTGCTACTGCTACTACTGCTACTGCTACTACTACTACTACTACTACTACTGCTACTGCTACTGCTACTGCTACTACTGCTACTGCTACTACTACTACTACTACTGCTACTACTGCTACTACTACTGCTACTGCTACTACTACTACTGCTACTACTACTACTACTGCTACTACTGCTACTGCTACTACTACTACTACTACTACTGCTACTACTACTACTACTGCTACTACTGCTACTGCTACTACTACTACTACTACTGCTACTACTGCTACTGCTACTAGTGCAACTCCAAACCTGTGATTTTAAGTCCTGACTCAACAATCTCATTTTTTTTTTACTCTATTTAAAGCCACAGTATGTAACTTTTATTTATTTATTTTTTGGCAAAAATAGAGCAAAATAGAAACTTAATTTTTGATTACCCTAAACACGTCTCCATGGAAACGTGTTTTTTTGGGTATAATATTCCTTATAATACTCCCATAATCTTCCACAGTGTGACAAAACACCTTTCCATGGAGAATGTTCCGAAATATGGCTTTAAGTTTCAGTTTCCATGGAATCATAGAGGTGATCCAGAAAGTTACATACTGTCATTTTAATTCAGTCTTACATTTAATTCTCTTCAGAGTGAATTACAGAGAATTGAACTGGCAACCTTTCAGTTACTGGGAGATAATGTTAATACAATTGTCCTTTTATGGAAACATTACCATGGTTACAATCTCAAAAGTTAAATTTGTAAAGAAAAAAATGAAATAAAATCTATTCAGAAATGACTTTTGTTCCTGGTTTCTGAACTCAAAGTCTGTTTCTTTGAACTTGAGCTTTGCCTTTTCTTGCAGTTTGTCCCTTATCAGCTCCAGTAGCAGCTTCACACCTCAGATAAACACGAGAACTTCAGTTCAACAGAAACAAGAGAGTCGAGAGAGAGAACCTGCTGATGAGAAAAAGAGAAAAGAGGAGAGGAGGAGAGGAAGGAGGGAGATAAGAGAGAAGAGAGAAGAGAGGGAGAAAGAAAGAGAAGGGGGGGAGAGAGAAAGAAGAAAGAGAAGAGAGAGCAAGGAGGGAGATAAGAGAGAAGGAGGGGAGAGAAGAGAGAGAGAAAAGAGAGGACAGGAAAGAAGAAAGAGGGAGGAGGGAGAGAGAGAGAAGAGAGGGAGAAAGAAAGAGAAGGGGGGAGAGAAAGAAGAAAGAGAAGAGAGAGCAAGGAGGGAGATAAGAGAGAAGAGAGGGAGAAAGAAAGAGAAGGGGGAGAGAGAGCAAAGAGAGGAGAGAAGAAAGAGGGAGGAGGGAGAGAGAGAGAAGAGAGGGAGGGGAGAGAAGACAGAGGGAGAGAGAGAGAGAAGAGAGGGAGGGGAGAGAAGAGAAAGGGAGGAGGGGGAGAGAGAAGAGAGGGAGGAGAGAGAAAGACTAGAGCGAGAGGGAGGAGAGGAGAGAGAAAGAGAGAGAGAGAAGAGGAGAAACAGAGGGGGAGAGAGGGAGGAGGAGGTGAGGGAGAAAGAAAAGAGATAAGGGCTGCAGACCAAGGTAGAGAGAGAGAGAGAGAGAAGGGGTGGGGGCAAAGAAGAAAGATAAGAAAAGAGCTGCACCCCAAGGCAAAGAGAAAAGGAGACAGAGGAGAGAGAAAAGGGGAGAGGCAAAAGAGAGAGAGGAGGAAGAGAGGAAAGAGAGAGGGACAGAGAGGAGAGAAAGAGTGTGAGAGAAAGAGAGAGACAGAGGTCAGGTTCGTACATGTGGAAAACTGCTGTTTTTACTTTGCTATTTTGTCCGTAAATTAATTCCTATTCCCAACGTGAAATTCTGCTCTAAATTCACTCCTATAACTGCTAGCCTCGGTGAGCTTCATTTGACTGTGATATGAACCCATTCCCATTATAATTAGAGTTAAAAATCAAACTGCAGATGTTGTAAAAACAATAAAAAAACTGCAGTTCCTTGAAACTTGAGCAAATGGAGCTCTTCGTGACCTTTGACCTCCCATAAAATGAACCCAACACCGTCAGGAGTAAAAAAAAAAAAAACGACTCTGAGAAGAGAGTTAAAAATCCCTCGCTCCAAACTGACCCTCAGCTGTTCACAAGATGCACTTCCACATTTTCTGGTCACATTCGATTATTTTTATTTTTATTTTTTTCTAAACTAATTCATAATTTAGAGGCAAATTCTGAGAAATAAACTGAAATTATTCCCTAGTTTGATTATTATTTATAATTCTACAAAATTCGCCCTCTTTTTTCCTTTTATCTGTCTCTTTTTCTCTCTCTCTCAACAAAATCTCTACTTCTTCCTCTCCTCTTTTTTCTCAGACCCCCGCTTTCTCTCCTTCTCTGTCATCTACCTCCTTCCCTCTCTTTCTCTTTCTCTCTCCTTTCCTCCCTCTCCCTCTCTCCTTCCTCTCTTCTCTTTCTTTCTCCCTCCTCCCTCTCGCTCTCCACTTTCTCTCTTTTTTCTTTCTCCCCCTCTCTCTTGTTCCCTCTCCCCTCCCTCTCTTCTTTCTTTCTCCCTTCTCCCTCTCTCTTCTCTCCCCTCCCTCTCTTCTTCCTTCTTTCTTTCAATCTCTCTCTGTTCTATCTGAACAGAGAGAGATCTATCTGTCCATCCATCCATCCATCCATCCATCTATCCATTCATCTATCTGTCCATCCATCTATCCATCCATCCATCCATCTATCTATCCATCTATCTATCAATCCATCCATCTATCCATCCATCCATCCATCCATCCATCTCTCTCTCCATCCCTCTCTCCATCTCCCTCTCCGTTCATCCGTCTCTCACCTGCGAGTCCTCCTCTATCCATCCATCCATCCATCCATCCCTCTCTCCATCTCCCTCTCCGTTCATCCGTCTCTCACCTGCGAGTCCTCCTGTATCTATCCATCATCCATCTCTCTCTCCATCTCTCTCTCCATCTCCCTCTCCGTTCTTCCGTCTCTCACCTGCGAGTCCTCCTCTATCCATCATCCATCCATCCATCTCTCTCTCCATCTCCCTCTCCGTTCTTCCGTCTCTCACCTGCCAGTCCTCCTGCCATCCAGATGGAGCAGGGGTGAGGGGTGGAGGAGTCGTCCGGGCGGAGCAGGTCGCAGAGGAGCGCGTACGGGATGAAGTACAGGGCGTATCCTGGAACGTCTCGGAGAACCATGGCTCCCGCTCCCCGGTACAGCCCCGCGGCGCCCTCTGTCTGCAGGATGGAGCTGATGCAGTGGATGGGCCCGCGGTACAGACGAGAGGGGGAGGAAGAGGAGGAGGACGAAGAGGAGGAAGAGGAAGAGGAGGAAGAGGGGAGGGTCACGGAGTGCACCGCCATGTTGGTGTTACCGGCCAGGTGCAGGTTTTCTGAAGAGGGAAGAGAGAAAGAGGAAATAGAGAAGAGAGAAAGGAGAGAAAGAGTGTGTGTGTGTGTGTGTGTGTGTGTGTGTGTGTGTGTGTGTGTGTGTGTGTGTGTGTGTGTGTGAGAGAGAGAAAGAGAGGAAGAGGAGAGAGAAAAACAGAAAGAAAGAGAGAGAAAGAGGACATAGAGAATAGAGAGAGAGAAAGTGTGTGTGTATGTGTGAGAGAGGGACAGAAAGGAGAGAATGTGTGTGAGAGAGAGAGACGAGAGAGAAAAATAGAAAGAGAAAGAGCAAACAGAGAAGAGCGAGAGAGAAGAGAAAGAGTGTGTGTGTGAGAGAGAAAGAGAGGGGAGAGAGAAAAAGAGAAAGAAAGAGGAAATAGAGAAGAGAGAGAGGAGCGAGAGTGTGTGTGTATGTGAGAGAGAGAGAGAAAGAGAGAGGATACAGGGACAGAGGCGAGAAAGAGTATGTGTGATAAAGAGAGAGAGAGAGAGAGGAGACGAAAAAGACAGAGAGAAAGAGAGAGAGGAGAGAGAGGTCAGGTCAGCACATGTGGAAAAAATACAGCGCTATCCATGAGGACCGTTGTCATGGCAATTATCAATTTAACAAAAACTCTAATAAACTTCCTGACGACGTCTTTAAAGAGACTCAAAAACAGCACAGATTTAAATTTATACATCGTAAAGCAGCTCAATAAAACCACCTGTAACTGAATAAATGTAAAGCCGAGCTGTTTAATGTCACACTGTGGAACATTCCAGGAAGAGCAGTGACGTATCCATAGAAACAAGCAGGTGACGGACCCTCCAGCAGAAGTTACACAGTGCAGCTTTAACTCAGTGTGTTTTCACTGAGCTACTGTCTGTGGTTTCTATTTTAATACATCAAATCACTTTATAACACGTTTATGACATTTCTGTGAGCTATAAACACTGGAATTTACTGCAGAACGAGTCAAAGTCCAACCACAGAGACGAAAGACAGAAATAAGGAATAAAAAAGAATTAAAAATAATAAAAAATAATAATAATAAATAATAATAATAAATAATATTAAAAAAATAATAAAAATAATATAAAATAATAATAAAAATACAAAATAATAATAAAAAAATAATAATAATAAATAATAAAAAATAATGTGATGTGACTTGTGTTATTAAAGTGTTCTGGAGCAGGTCCAAACCAGGTCCAAAACAAGGACTAAACCAGATCTAAAACAGGACTAAAACAGGACTAAACCAGGTCTAAACCATGACTAAACCAGGACTGGACCAGGACTGAACCAGCATTAAAGCAGACCTAAACCAGGACTAAACCAGTTCTAAAGCAGGTCTCAACCAGGATTAAACAGGTCTAAACCAGGACCAAAACAGGACTGAACCAGTACTAAACCAGGACTGAACACTAAACCAGATCTAAACCAGGACTGAACCAGATCTAAACCAGGATTAACCCAGACATAAACACTGGTCAGTAGAGATTGGAAAGTCCAGGTCTGAAATCATCCAAATGGCTCTAGCGCACTTCCTGTATCACCACATGACATCACAAGTTGGACCAGAGTGTTTTCTGCAGGTTTGATTTGATGAGGACAGTAGTTTCGATACCGTTTTAATATCGATTATTATTTGATTCTCGATTCTTCTGACAGACGCACATTCAGAGGTGAGAATATTCCAGAAAACATTCCAGAAAACACAACAATGAAAAGTGAGCGCTGCTTTTCAAAGTTACTGATGAACCTTTTATGGGGCTTTGCAAACTCATTTAAGTTCACGTTTATGACTAACGGCTGTGTGTGTGTGTGTGTGTGTGTGTGTGTGTGTGTGTGTGTGTGTGTGTGTGTGTGTGTGTGTGTGTGTGTGTGTGTGTGTGTGTGTGTGTGTGTGTGTGTGTGCGCTTATCTTTGTGCGTCAGGAAGTGGGCAAATATTTGTGTCCTATTTCTATGGTGAAACGTCAAAACAAAAAACAAACAAAGTGGATGAAACCAGGTCTAAACCAGGACTGAACTATAGGACTGAACCAGGACTAAACCAAGAGTAAACCAGGACTAAACCAGGACCAAACCAGGTCTAAATTAGGACCGAACCAGGAATAAACCAGGACTGAACCAGGACGAAACCAGGACTAAACCAGGAATAAACCAGGACTAAACCAGGGCTAAACCAGGTCTAAACCAGGGCTACACCAGGTCTACACCCTTACCTGTGAGTAGAGTCTGTGTCTGCATCTGTAGTCGGATCTTGACGAGGTCCACGGGAGCCCCCAGCCCCACAGAGACGAGCCCGGTGAGCATGCTGGCCACGGTGAGGTCCGTCAGGGAGCAGGGGTGCCGCCCGTCGCCGTATCTGTATTTACTGATGAGCCTCTGCGCGTTACTGAAGAACCCAAACACCACCGAGTTATACACCGTGATGGAGGCCAGGGGAAAGGACATGCCCTTGAAGAACGCCATCGCCTGGAGAACACATAAAGCAGGGTTAAAGCTGCGCTCTGTAACTTCGTTGGGGGTCCGTCACCTGCTGGTTTCTATGGATACGTCATTGGAATGTCCCACAGTGTGACATTAAACAGCTTTACCTTACATTTACTCAATTACAGGTGGTTTTATAGCTCAAAAATATCTCGAAAAACACCATTCTGACTGTGAGCGCGGTTGACTCTCCACAGATCTGACCTGTAACTTGGTCTGGTTTGGTCTGTGAAACATTCTAGACAAAGCAATAACCATAAAGAACAGGATTTTCCACCAGAAAGTTACACAATGCACCTTTAAAGGGCCTATATTACACAAAATTTGACTTTTGTGAGCTTTAAGTCATGTTATAATGTTGTTTCCTCCTCAAAAACAAAGCTGGAGTTGTGTTTTGTTTCATTCACACGTTTGAGTAACGTTTATTATTCATCTGTCTACATCTCCAAAGCTCAAAACGCTCCGTTCCACCTTGTGATGTCATGAAGCGGTATAGTTTCCAAGTTTAAAGCTACTTTTTACCTTTAGTTCAGTAGAGATTAGCGATTCCAGAGCTGAAAATATCCAAATGATTCTAGTGAAGGTGTGTGGAGTTTAAAACCACAGTGAAGCACTTCCTGTATCACCACATGATGACATCACAAGGTGCAGAGTGTTTTCAGTTTGAGAGAAGAACTCAGCCTAAATATGCAGTTTGTGTGCTAAACATGCGCGAGTGAAACAAAACACAACTCCAGGTCCGTCTTTATAAAACGGACTGAATAAAAACACAGGAAAACGTGTGTGGAACAAGAACTTCCCACACTAAAGAATGGCGTCCACATGTTTGACTTTTTTGTCTCTGTTTCCGTGGAGACCGCAGTGGGAGACTTGGACATGTCCAGCTGAGACAGATCGTGTAATTCGAGCCAAAATTAACAACGAAGAGAGAGGGGGGACAGGGCTTTTACATGGACCAGAATCTACCTCGTGTTTACATCTGATACTTGCGTAACACTGTGTAACTTTTTGGTTTTGGGTTCCGTCACCTGCTTGTTTCCCTGGAGATGTCACTGCTGTGCCTGGAATGTTCCACAGTGTGACATTAAACAGCTCTACTTTACATTTATTCAATCACAGGTGGTTTTAGAGCTCAAAAATACCTAGAAAAGCAGGGATTTTGACTGTGAGCGGGGTCGTCTCTCCGCAGATCTGACCTGTAACTTGGTCTGGTTTGGTCTCCATGAAGATAGAAAGGTTTAATTAGCGTGGAGGGGGGACAGAGCGTGGAAAACGAACTTAAAAAACACGTTAATACTTTGTTTTGGGCGAAAAAAGCATTTTTAAAACAATAAAAGGAAACACGGCGATCTAAATGTTTAAACCCCATAGAAGGACTAATCCAGGACTAAACCAGGGCTGGACCAGGACTAAACCAAGACTAACCCATGACTACCCCAGGACTAATCTAGGTCTAAACCAGGAACACACCAGGACTAGACTACAACTGAACAAAGACTAAACCCAGACTGAACCGGGACTAAATCAGGTCTAAACCAGGACTACACCAGGACTAAACCAGGTCTAAACCAGGACTACACCAGGACTAAATCAGGTCTAAACCAGGACTACACCAGGACTACACCAGGACTAGACCCTAAATGAACCAAGACTAATCTGGACTGAACCAGGACTAAACCAAACCAAGTAAAACACCTCCTCTTTAAGTCTGTAGTTAAATCCCAGCTCCACCTAGTGCGTACTGTTGTGTTCTTGAGCAAGACACTTCACCCACCAAACCCTAACCCTATGAATGTGAGGGTGATGGCCCAGACTGGCAGCCTCACTTCTCTCAGTCCGCCCCGGGGCATCTGCGGCTACGTGGTTCGTATTTGTGTTTGTGTTTTTTTCTTACCGACTCTTTCCTGTAGATGGTGAGGACACAGTGCAGTAAGTTCTTGTAGCCTTTTCCCGCCTGGAGTCGAGTCTGAACAAAACAAAAAAATATATATAATAAAAAAATAATAATAATAAATAAAAATAAATAAAATAAGATAAGATAAGATAAGATAAGATATGCCTTTATTAGTCCCACAGTGGGGAAATTCCAGTGTTGCAACGCACAGTTCAAGAACAGCAGGAAAATGGAACATGCAATAAAACAAGATAATAGATAATAGCTAAAAAAAAAAAGAATAATAAAAAAGAATAATTTAGAAATAGACTTAAAGATAGACTCTAATTTTGTTTTGGTGGAGCAAAAATATAAAATACAAAATATAAAATACCAAAAAATACTATTATGTACAATAAAAGTAACAGTGCAGCATATGAACAGAGTAAATCTCAGTAAAGTGACTTCAGTATATTATGTTATTTACAGTAATGACTATGTTTATGTACAGACAGGATAAATATCAGTAAGTGACATGAGTGAATTGTACCAGAGGTCTTCAGTATTGCACATAGATAGAGTTGAATGACAGTGTTAACAGTGTTAACAGTGTTCATTGTACAGTCTGACAGCAGCAGGAAGGAAAGACCTGCAAAACCTCTCCTTCACACAGCGAGGGTGAATCAGTCTGTCACTGAAGCTGCTCTCCAGAGCAGACAGGGCGTCCTGCAGGGGGCGACACTCATGGTCCAGCATAGAAATGACCTTAGCCAGGACCCTCTTGTCCCCCACCTGCTGCACTGAGTCCAGAGGACAGCCCAGGACTGAGCTGGACTTCTTGATGACCTTGTCCAGCTTCTTCTTCTTCTTATTTTTAAAATAAAAATAAGACAACAATAATTATTTAAAATGCCTTTATATTCTCATGTATTATCAGATTAAAGTAAATTGTGATTTTACCTGTTTACAAAAGCCCGTACGTCTTTGGGTGTTAAGTTTAAGTTGATTTGGTGTGACGCTAACTGTAGGCACTGCTCCGTCTGAAGCTCTGTTACTCACGTTAGACTATAATCCGACCATAAAGAACCGACTGACCTGGAACTACTACAACAAATTAAATCTCACGCTCGGACTGATTTGCTCTTTAAATCCATTTTGTGTTTTTCTCGAGCTTTCAGACCATTTAAAAACTTATTTCGTCATATGGCACAATGCGCCATAGAGATGCATGCAGGACACCCCCAGCGTAATGTCACCGCAAACAATCAATATAGGGGAACATTATGGGCTGTGTAATTATGACAATTTTAAGTCAAAGACAAAATAAAAGTGGAAATTGTAATCGTGAGTATGACGGAACTCGTGATCCGTTGTGTTTTTATCTGGCCCTGCCCTTTTTTCTTATCTTTATTTTATTTTGTCTTGATGACCAAATGACACTTTACGAGAACTAATGATTTCTAAATAAAATGTGTCAGTGCTGCTCATGAGTCATTCAGTACGTTTAAAGTTTACAGTAAATCACATGAGTAAAGCGGGACTAAAGCGGGACTAAACCAGATCTAAACCAGGACTTCACCAGGACTAGACCATACATGAACAAAGACTAAATCTGGACTGAAACAGGACTAAACCAAGTCACACCAGAACCACACCAGGACTAAATAAAGTCTAAACTAGGACTAAACAAGGACTAAACCAGAACTATATAAGGTCTAAATAAAGTCTAAACTAGGACTAAACCAGGACTAAACCAGGACTGAACTGGGACTACACCAGGTCCAAACCAAGACTACACCAGGACTAAACCAAGACTAAACCAGGACTAAACCAGAACTACACCAGGTCCAAACCAGGACTACAGCAGGACTAAACCATGACTAACCCAGGACTGAACCAGGTCCAAACTAGGTCCAAACCAGGTCTAACCCAGGTCTAACCCAGGTCTAAACCCGGTGGCAGATGCATTGTGGGTATAGGTGAGTTTTTGCTTCGTACCTTCACCGTGTCCAGAGGATGTCCCACCACCACACTGGAGGCTCCTGAGGTCAGAACATAGAAAAAACAGATTAAACAAAGTGAGAAAAACACCGAAATCTACACACTTTACGATTTATGTTTTATAAAAATTTAATAAAACAATTCTGTTCAAAGTTCACGTTTCAAACACGTCCAGAAGAATCGACAAAAAGACTGAACTCTAAACTGAAAAAGTAATACAAGAATCATATTTCGGAACATGTTTGTACAGATCCAAAGTACAGGAGGGCATCTGACACACGGGGAGGGCATCTGACACAGAGGGAGGGCATCTGACACACGGGGAGGGCATCTGACACAGAGGGAGGGCATCTGACACACGGGGAGGGCATCTGACACACAGTTTTAATCTGACTAAAACAGAAAATAACGTTGTTTATGGAGGAAATGGTGGTACTTCAAAAATTGCGTCCAATCATTTTGATTCTGTTGACGTCACTATGGGGTGCTGTACGTGTTTTTGTACTGGCGTAATGTTCACCAGTTGCCATGGAGACACAAGGCACACATTAGCAAACAAACGCTGTCAAATAAGTTTTAAGACTGTCGGAAAACGCAAGAAAAAAACACAAAATGGATTTTTAAACAGCCCGAGGGTTTGTGGTCCTGTTTAGGAGTTTGATTTTCGACAAAAAGGTGAGAGCGACGAACTGAAAAACCGTTGGCTAACGCTAATGCTAATGCTAATGTTAGCTTGAGAAAGACTTGTTTAACAACACAGATCAGATCACCTGTTGTAGCTAAAGTTAAAACCGTTCTTTCAGGTCAGATTGTGTTAAATTATAGCTCAGATTAAAGTCTAAACTCTTGGCAGACTGCGCTTTTCTGTTATGGGTCAACTGAATTTAAAAAAAAAAAAAAAAAAAAGTAAAAAACAGAAAGCTAAATAATAACTAAAGCAGTCGGAATTTTATGGTAAACCAACCAAGCTCCAGAATTGTACCCACAACCTGTATTAAGGTAAAGTTTGTGGACACTAATTTATTCCACTGAGGCGATAATAAACCAAAAAATCACAAAAACTATTCTAAATCTACAGTATTGTTAACAAAAACAAACAATAAATAAACAGCAGGATAAAACAGGTTGGTGGCGCGATTCCAGCTCTCACGTGTGAATGCTGTCGTTGTGTCCCTGGGCAAGACACTTAACCCACTTTGCCCCCACTGGTGTATGAATGTGTGTGTGAAAATGTGACCGTTTAGTTTGCATTTGTAATGAGTGATAGAAGTTATTTATTTACATTTTTATGGCTTAAATACGGTGGCTTACGGGGGCCAAACGCACTGCAACGGCCCGATGCGTCTCAGTTAGAGAAAACAGCTTCAGGTACAGAAACGATGCAAATCCACAAACTCAAACACAAGTTTAAATGACAAATGAAAAAAAAAAAAAAAAAAAAAAACGCGCTGTAAGAAACAAAGACAAACGTGTCTTATGCGCCGCAAATAGAGAAACGACGCAACAAAACGACGAAAACCAAGAAAACAAATGGAAAACGCTGCGTAAAGAGGACAACGGATGTGCTCCAAACCTGCAGGGGGCGCTCTCAGTGTAACAGCTCAATGTTTGTTATGGTAATTTTTTTTTCACTCCAGACTTTACAAGGCGACGCATCTGCATGTCGTTTAGCCGTAACATTAATTTGTTCCGGCTGTAGTTTATCGTCAGATGGCCATTTTCTGTCTCTCTCATCGGCAGAGTCTTTCTCTCTCTCTATCCCGTGTGTCTCTCCATTGAGCTGTTACACTGAGAGCGCCCCCTGCAGGTTTGGAGCACTTCTGTTTTGGTGACTCTTTACGCAGTGTTTTTCGTTTGTTTTCTTGGTTTTCGTCGTTTTGTTGCGTCGTTTCTCTGTTTGCGACGCATTTGGTGAAGACACGTTTGTCTTTGTTTCTTTTTTTCATTTGTCGTTTAAACTTGTGTTTGAGTTTGTGAATTTGCATCGTTTCTGTTCCTGAAGCTGTTTTCTCTAACTGACACGCATTTGGCCCCCGTCAGCCACCGTTCTTAAATCTTATCATATAGCCAGAAAAATTTACCAAAAATTTACCAGTAGTGCAAAAAAAATAAATAAAAGTAATCATGATAAATACTGAAATAAAAAATATTGTTCTATGTTTCATGTTTTGAACAATAAAGTAAGATATACTCAGAGTATCTTCAGCATTTTACTTTTTGTGCTGAAAATAGCTGATCTGTGGAAACCAAATAGCTGTAATTTAGCTGTAATTTCTGACCGAGTAAAACACATCTACAGCAGTCAACAACATAAGGCACTTTGCTTTCTGTTTCTGTAATGAAAAAGCTGAAAAAGATCATGAATCGTGCTTAAATTTGTGTTTTTAGCTTCGCCAAAAACTGGAACAAAAACAGTTTAACACACAAATCCTGAACTAAAAGTCTAAAACACACAAGTCTACTGAAGTAAAAGTAAAAGGAGCTGTTCGAAAACTACCTCTTCATGACATCACAAGGTGGAACAGAGCGTTTTGAGCTTTGGAGATGCGGACAGACTAATGATAAAGTATGTTTTGGCATTATAACATGGTTTAAAGTCCATTTTGTGTGATATAGAACCTTATAAGATTATTTTAGAAGTCTATAGTCATTCAGTTCATTTTTCGACTTGCCAAATTGTTATTTCTACTGAACTCTGAGACTTATTTTTGTTTGAGAATTACTTTTTATTGTAGAATTGTCATGGTTAGTTGCACAATTTAAGAATTTAAGTACAATTTTATTACATTTGTAGGTCAATAACACTTCGGCTGACAAATTCTCTCTCTTACGCATATAACGTTATCTGAAAAGCACTGGTGGAACATAACTAAGTAAAAGTATTAAAGTCCTGTACTTAGGTATACATTTTAGGTGTCTGTACTTTCTACTTTAAAGTACATTTTACACTGGATAATTTTTTACTTTTACTTTACTACATTTGAGGGCAGGTATCGGTACTTTCTATTCCATTACATTTTTGAACAGGACTGAAAAGTAAAAGTATTTTTTTGCTCAACACGTTCATAGTTTGAGCAACAACAAAAAAAAAAACAACAACAAAACGATCTCAAAATCAGCGCAAAACACTTTCACTTTTTACTATTTAAGTACATTTTTAAACAGGTACTTTAATACTTTTACTTAAGTAGATTTTTCACGTGACAATTTTACTTTTACTTGAGTATTTTTCGCTCTTGTATGTGTACTTTTCCTTAATTAACAACATTTATTGGCATTTATTCATGTCGCTCGTGTCAAATGTAGGTTAGTGAATGAACTGGGTCCGTTCAGTGAAGCAACAGCGCCCCCAGCGGCCACTGTCCGACACATAAACAACACACACTGTCCCTCTCCTCAATCAATGATGAAAACACATTATAGTAGCGCTCATTTTAACTATAGAACTACTAGTGATTTCTGAATATTAAAATAAAAGTACTATTTGAAGGAACAGGTGGAAAAGACTTAACTTGGAAAATTATGGAAAAAAAAAACAAAACAAAAAAAAAACTAAAGATTGCGTCCCTACTTCCGTTTTGATTGGTAAAAATCGATGGATAAAACGCGTCTTGCAGGTAAATTGACGTCATGTTTCACGAGGATAATTTGCATATGACAATTTTTAAAATTATTTTATTATTACTTTTTTTTTTTTTTTTCTTTTTTGTAGGTAGTGGTTAGTTTATGAGAAAATCTGTTGCCTACCTCCAATCCATCCCGCGATGAAATCATCCAACCGAAAACTTTGCATCTCTACTTCAGCTCCGTGCGTCTTTTGCGCATCAGTTTAGCGGCAAAACGTGTCCAAAAGCGCAAAAAATGACTCGTCTTTAGCGCAAAATCAAGTCGTGGAAGTAGAAGTGTGCGTGAGGCCCCCTTACTTGGAAAATAAAGCCTTCATTGAGCAGCGCTTTGATAAAAACCGGAGCCCCGCTACAGGTTGGGAGTCCGCAGCCAATGGGAGAGCGAGGTGGGCGGGACTGGCAGCGCTCTGGGCCAATCAGCAGCGAGGAGAGAGGAGGCTTGAGCCAATAGGTGCAAGGCATGGAAATGAGCCATGAGGAGCTATAGAGCACAACAGAGGAGAGAGAGAAGGAGGGAGGAGGGAGAGAGAGAGAGAGAGAGGGGCAGAGAAAAGGGGGAGGAGGGAAGAGAGAGAGGAGGGACCACACTAAGAGAAAGAGAGATACAGGAAAAAGAGAGAGAGAGATAAAAAAGGGGGGAAGGAGGGAAGAGAGATAGAGGGGAGAGAGGGAGACAGAGGGGGGCATAGAAAGAGAGAGGAGAGAAACAGATAGATGAGGAAAGAAGAGAGGGAGGACGGAAGGGAGAAAGACAAAGATGGAGCGTGACAGTGAGCAGCAGGAGAGAGAAAGAAAGAGGAAAATAGAGAGAGAAAGACTGAGACAGAGAGAGAAACAGGGAGGGGGAGGTAGAAAGAGAGAGGGAGAGATAGAGGGGAAGAGAAACTAGGAAGAGAGGTGGACAGAGAGGAAAAAGAAGGAGACTGACAGAGAGAAGGAGAAAGAGAGAGAGGAGAAAAAAGGAGGGGAGGTAGAAAGAGAGAGGGAGAGAAAGAGAGGCCAAGTAACTAGGGAGAGAGGGAGACAGAGGGTGAGATAGAGAAAGAAGAAGGAAGGAAGGAAGGAAGGAAGGAAGGAAGAAAGGAAGGCAGAGAGAGAGGAGGGGAGAGGAGAGAGGAAAAGAGAAAGACAAAAAAGGAAAGAGAGAGAAAGAGAGTTAGAGAA
Source organism: Taenioides sp. WSHXM2023 (assembly GCA_029959045.1). Classification (NCBI taxonomy): domain Eukaryota; kingdom Metazoa; phylum Chordata; class Actinopteri; order Gobiiformes; family Gobiidae; genus Taenioides; species Taenioides sp. WSHXM2023. The sequence continues at coordinate 2,456,554 of CM057100.1, forward strand.
AGAAGGGAGGAGGAGAGAGAAAGAAAAAGAAGTAAGTGAGGGAGTGAGAGAGGGGGAGGGAAAGAAGGATGAGAGCGATGGAGAGAGCAGAACAGAAGGAAGAGTGAGCAAAGAGAGGGGAAAAGGGTGGGAGAGATAGAGAGGGAGGGGGAGGTAGAAAGAGGGAGAGACAGAGGGGAAGAGTAACTAGGGAGAGAAGTGGACAGAGAGGAGAACGTGAGAAAGAGAGAGACAGAAAGAGACTGACAGAGAGAGAGGGAGAAAGAGAAACAGAGAGAGAGGGAGAAAGAGAGAGACAGAAGGAGACTGACAGAGAGAGAGGAAGAAAGAGAAACAGAGAGAGAGGGAGAAAGAGAGAGACAGAAGGAGACTGACAGAGAGAGAGGAAGAAAGAGAAACAGAGAGAGAGGGAGAAAGAGAGAGACAGAAGGAGACTGACAGAGAGAGAGGAAGAAAGAGAAACAGAGAGAAGGGGAAAGAAACAGAGAGAGAGGAAGAAAAAGAAACAGAGAGAGAGGGGGAAAGAGAGAGGTAGAAGGAGACTGACAGAGAGAGAAAGAGCGAGAGCGGGAGAAAAAGAAACAGAGAGAGGGAGAAGGAAAAACAGAGAGAGGGGGAAGAGATAAGGAGAGAGAGGAAGAAAGAAACAAAGAGAGAGGGAGAAAGAAAAACAGAGAGGGGGAAAGAGAGAAAAAGAGAGAGGGAGAAAGAGAGAAACAGAGAGAGAGGGAGAAAGAGAGAGGTAGAAGGAGACTGACAGAGAGAGAAAGAGAGAGAGAGGGAGAAAGAGAAACAGAGAGAGGGAGAAAGAGAGAAAAAGAGAGAGGGAGAAAGAGAAACAGAGAGAGAGGGAGAAAGAGAAAAAGAGAGAGGGAGAAGGAAAAACAGAGAGAGGGGGAAAGAGATAAAGAGAGAGAGGAAGAAAGAAACAGAGAGAGAGGGAGAAAGAGAAAAAGCGAGTGAAAGAGAAGGGGCCTCTCGTGTAAACAGGAGAGGCTGAATGGCCTGGTCTTTAGTGGCTACAGTGGCCCGTCTGTTTAAACCCTGTGCCCGTGAAAATATCAAATCCACATGTATCAGAAAAAGTGCGACATTCGCCCTTGGACCAGAGAGTCGCCGGTTTGAACCTCGCCTGATACAAATACAGTCACTTTTTAGTTTTGTAGTTTCCAAACGTTATTCAAGTGACGTCTCTCTGGTTGTGTGCGTCATCTTCTTGTCTCCGATGGCAGCATTTTTCAGAAATAATAATAATAATACAGTTTGTAGCATTACACCTTAATTATCCTAAATAAAAAGTATTTCTGAGACTCTATGGGAAGCTTCCCTCAGGCTGCAGACTTTAAAAATTATTTGACAGTATAACTTTAATGCTGTTATTACACCTGTCAAATTTATTTAACTCTTGGACTGTTAAATAAAACTGCAAAACAGTTTATTGGTTCCACTGAAATGGGATAAATCTATTTTTGAATTTGTATTCTGTTCGCAATGAATAAAAACATTGAAATTTTAAATGTTTTTCACTGCTTCTTAAGCATGGTGAAGGCATATTTGTTAGAACATGCTGTTTTTTGTTTTTTTTTTTAAGTAAAATAAAAAAAATAAATTAATAAAAAAAAAAAAGGCAAGAAGGTAAATGGTTGCTTTTTGTAATCCTACATTTTTAATTACTGTAAAATTAAAAAAAAGTGCACATATCACTTAAAATCTTTAGTATGAATTTATAAAAAAAAAAAAAAAACTTGAATAAACAATTTTAAGGAAATAAAAATTATTACTTTTAATTAAATAATACATGTAATTAAAGATTTTGTGTGCTACGTACTAATTATTTTTTATTTACATTAATTAAAGACAATAAACTTAAAAAAAAAAAAAGTTTGACAACGATTTACCTCATTTTTTTTAAATTACTGCTTAATTGTTTGGGTTTACAGTGAAGACAGTCTGTAGACACTGATGTAGACGAGGGGCTTTTATTTTGAAGGACAAATGGTGAGTGGCACGACGTTGTCATGACGATGTTTGATTGGCAGGTGACACGTTCTCACACTCTCGCCGACGGATCCGCCTGGGACTTCTGACGATACGACATGACTGTTTTTCGATCGTTGTTACGTCTAAAGACAAATTACAAAAAGTACAATACGCCATCTGCTTGTTTCTATGGATACGTCGTTGCTCTGCCTGGAATGTTCCACAGTGTGACATTAAACAGATCTGCTTTACATTTATTCAATTACAGGTGGTTTTAGAGCTCAAAAATACCTAGAAAAACACCTGTAACTTGGTCTGGTTTGGTCTCCCTGAAGATAGAAAGTTTTAATGCCACACTGTGAAAAATTCCAGACAAAGCGAAATCATCTTTGTCGGACCGTCCACAAGAAAAGTTACACAATGCAGCTTTAGCAGTAGGTCTGGTCTGGGCCTCACTGAAGAGTCTAGATAAATATTAACCTGTTATTACTGAAAGAAGCAAAGAGGAAGGTCAAAACACTGTGTCCGCTCAGGCAGTAAAGCAAATATTTACAAATACATGTGATATGAACTACTGAGTACTACTTAGCATACCCATTTAAAGGTGCATTGTGTAACTTTTCTGGTGGAGAATCTGCCACATGCCTGTCCTAAAGCAAACCTATTCTGCAAACTGACTTTTCAGAGCTTTTATCCATGTTGTAGTCGTTTCCTTCTCATTGACCCTCTGAAGTTGTATTTGGCGCGGTTCGTGAATGTTGGAGTCATCTTTAATCGCTTATTTTAAAGACGCCAACGGCATTTTCCCGAAGGGCCGACAGTCCTAGGGGCCGATGCTGTTGTTTTTTTGTTTTTTGTTTTTTTACTTAGAGACCGGCCTGCAATTTAGATCGGGCGGCCCACTGGTCCATCTTCAATATAGACAGTGGACTAAACCAATCAGGATATAGTATCTTAGGCGAGCGGTCCCACCCCTTTCTCTGCACTGATCCCCGACAGTTTTATAGTGTTGAGCTGGAAACATGGAGAAGCAGAAGAAAGAAGGTGCAGAGAAGTTGCAGGCTAAAAGATGAAAAAATCTCGCTATAGACGCTGCAAAATGTTGTAAAATAAACATATTCTCTGGAGGGGCTGGAGCCTCAATGTCCTCTGCAGCCCAGGGTGAAGGTGGACAGGGAACTCGAGGGACAGAGGGAACAGGGAAGTGTAGTACAGGCACAGCAGGTGAGCAGGTAGGAATGTTAGGATAAGACTTTTAGGTGATGGACAGGCATGAAAATCGCTCGCCTTTCGGCAAAATTCGACGTTTTGAAGCCAAAACAGGTGACCTATATGACCTTCGCTAATTACAAGGGGCCAGTCTAAGCCAAAAATACCAGGGCCGTTTTTTTTGTCCCAGTCCAGCGTTGCGCCAACTCTTGTTTTCACAACTCCACTGTGACGTACGCACTTCCTTCTCCAGTTTGACATCCTGAATGGGCGATATTCGTAGGATTGCGCGGCGTTGCGGCGTCATTTTGGCCCAGATGTAAAAAAAAAAAAATGCTCTGCTCTAGTGTGACGTGCAGCGATCCATTTTTTAAATACTTTTTATTTATTCAGGTTTTCAAGTGTTGTGTAGTAAAAAGCAAACCAATACGGAGCTTGCAGCACTGTTCCACTGCAATAAGGATGTGGAAGGGTGGATCAAGTCTCTTTTTGTCTATATTCCAACCATTTTGTCCTGCGTTTAATGAAGAAATGTCCTTTGAGTTGTAGAAAAAAGTCGGTTGTTCCATGTCTAGGTCACTTTTAAGCCAGCTTCTTGTTATTCCTTTTTTGGATGCCAATGTCAGAATCTTAAAAAGGTATCTGTCCGCTTTTTCGATCACCTCTCTTAGCAAAAGGCCTAACAAAAATATCTTTGGGTTCTTGGGGACAACTTAAGTCAAGATCATATCATGGTTTTAATTTGACAGCTACATATTTTAAGAACGTGAATATACAAGAAAAAGTATCACAAACCAACATTCACACATGTTTAACACACAAACCCTGCATATTTCAGTTCTTCTCTCAAACTGAAAACACGCTGCTCCACCTTGTGATGTCATGTCGTGGTACAGAAAGTGCTCCACTGTGTTTTTGAACTCCACACGCCTTCACTAGAATCATTTGGACAATATCAGCCCTGGAATTCTACTCAATCTCTGCTGAACTAAAGGTCAAATGTAGCTGTTCACTTGAAAAGTATCGCTTCATGACATCACAAGGTGGAACAGAGCGTTTGGAGATGTAGATGTAGGTCTGTTTTTGAGGACGTAACAACATTAGAACATGACTTAAAGCTCACAGGAGTTAATTTTGCGTAGTGTCTGTTTGTGTGTGTTGAAACGTAACTTAGTCATACGTCTTTCAGATGAAGTGACCGAATGAATGAAAATTGACCCTTTGACCTTTGACCTTCTGAGCTTGAGACACGAGGCGCGGTCTGGCCATAAACGGAGGATCTCCAGGAGTCGAGGGGAGCAGGTCAGATCACAGCCCGACCTCTCTCACCCTGGACATGGACTATTTCAGTTTTCAGACACGTGTGCAGATTTATTTGAGAAACGAAGCAGGGAGGACGGTCCACGCGCCGTCTTTATAAGTTTAAAGGTCTTATATGACACAAAACCGACTCTTGTGAGCTTTAATTCATGTTAGAAATTTGTTTTCTTGTCAAAAACAGACCCGGAGTTGTGTTTTGTTTCTTTATTATTAGTCTGTCTACATCTCCAAAGCTCCAAACACTCTGTTCCATCTTGTGATGTCATGGTGCGTTGTGTAACTTTTCCGGCAGAGCGTCAGTCAAATGATTTTCTCCATGGAGGTGTTATCGCTTTGTCTGGAATGTTCCACAGTGCGGCATTAAATGGCTCTACTTTACATTTATTCAATTACAGGTGGTTTTAGAGCTAAACTAGAAAAGCACTCAGAGAGCGCAGACCTCCGCCAAGCAGCTCAGTTTTCAAAGTGATCCAGAATCCAGGATTTCTTCTGGATCATCACCAAAATTTAATCATCTGTTGGATTTACCATTAGGAACATTTTCTGAAAATTTCATCAAGATCCGTCCATAACTTTTTGAGTTATCTTGCTAACAAACAAACAAACAAACAAACAAACAAACAAACAAACAAACAAACAGACAGACTCAGGCGAAAACATAACCTCCTTGGCGGAGGTAAAAATCCCTAGAAAAACAGGCGTTCTGACTGTGAGCGGGGTCGCCTCTCCACAGATCTGACCTGTCATTTGGCATTTGACGTACCCGCCACCAGAAAAGTTACACAATACACCTTTAAGAGCAAATCAGCATTACAATTGTTGTCAGTAAAAGCTATACTGGCTTAAACATGTCTTGACAAAAAAAGGTCACGTTTGTTAAATTTGACATAAAAATGCTACATACTGTACCTTTAATTATTGATTGTGTTTTTTAAATGTAAAATCTTCTGCCTTCTCATTTTTAGAAACTATTGACGTGTGTTTTTTCTGGTAAATTTCCACAAAGTCCTCACACGTGTTATCTTCACTGGGGTTATCTGGAGTTATCTGGTCTTGTGAGTGAAGCGAAAACTGAAAAACACATGAACTAAAAAAAAAAAGTCTTTAAAAGTGCTGTATCTGATTTTTACAGTCTGCAAAACGTGAAAAACAGAAAACAGTTGTGGGTTTCCATGGATACGTCATTGTTCTGCCTAGAATGTCCCACAGTGTGACATTAAACAGCTCTACTTTACATTTATTCAATTACAGGTGGTTTTAGAGCTCAAAAATACCTATAAAAACAGGCATTCTGACTGTGAGCGGGGTCGCCTCTCCACAGATCTGACCTGTAACTCGGTCCGGTTTGGTCTCCGTGAAGATAGAAAGGTGTTAATGCCACACTGTGAAACATTTAAGACAAAGCGAGGACATCTCCGTGCAAGCTGGTTCTATGTGGAAGTTAGAAAGTGTAGAAAAGATGGGAGGAGAGACAGAAAGAAGGAAAGAAAAAGAAGAAGAGAGGGATGGAGCTAGATGAGGGAGAAGGAGAGAAAGAGAGGTCAGAAAAAAGAGGGGTGGAGAGAGAGATGGAGGAAAGAGACGGAGGGAGAGGAAGAGGTAGGGACTTCGTTGAATGTGAGCAATTTGATGGAAAGAGAGAAGGGGAAAAGAAAGGGTGAATTGCGTAGAATTATAAATAATAATCAAACGAGTGAATCATTTCTGTTTATTTCTCAGAATTTGCCTCTAAATTATAAATTAGATTAGCAAAAATAAATAAAAATAATCTTTTTTTTATGTAATTTGATTTTGTCTGATTACAAATAAAAAATTGATCACAAAAAAAATAAATAAAAAAATCGAATGTGACCAGAAAATGTGGAAGTGCAACAGCTGAGGGTCAGTTTGGTTTGGTCTCCGTGAAGATAAAAAGGTTTAATGCCGTACTGTGAAACATTCCAGACAAAGCAATAATACACCTCCATGTGGACAAGCATTTGAAGGACACTCCACCAGAAAAGTTACACAATGCAGCTTTAAACAGTTTGCAGTGGCCCAAAGTTCTTCCTCCCTTTACCTTGTGCATTCAGAGCGTCCCAATTAAGCATTTTTCACCACTTTCAGAGCCACAGCTAGCATGCTAACACACACTTCCTGCTCGTCGGACTATTAAACGAACTGGGGCGAGACAAAGGTGAGATCAGGTCCTGTCCCTGTAAGGAGATAAGACTCACCTGTCCTCACCTGTGCGGGTTTACAGCAGCGTGTCTCAATCTGTGGGGCGGGGCTCGCACGTGGTTCAAGGTTCAAGGCTGTTCGTTTATTCATCAAATTCATCTTTTTTTTTTTTGTTTTTATAAATTTTTATTCCACATTTTTAGTATCAGAATCGCTTTACTTCGCACAGCCCATTCAAAGACGTACACACATATATACGCTTTTTCTGTAGCCGTATCTGCCCTGTGACTGACTGACAGAGAGGTGGCTGCCAAAATACCCCACCAGCCCCCACTGAGGTTAGGTGTCTTGCTCATGGACACACCAACAGTATGCCAGATCCACACCACCTACTTTCCTGATATTTGGTAACAACTCCTTGGATTTGAGAGGTATCACATTTGGGTTTTTTTTCTTTTGAAACCAATGTTAGGAAATATTTCTTATGTTTAAGTTTCGTTTTTGAAGCTCCACCCTCCTTTTGCTCCTCACACTAAGTCGCTCCCCCTTCAGCAGGTTTGTCGAGTTGCTGTGTACAGTTTTGTGTCCTGCTTTTTTTATATTTAAGAAAAATAGCTGCGTGGAAACGTGGGTGGTGTAGACACAGAATTGTACTGCTGACCGTAATGAGGGTTTGAATAGGGCCTGGGAGAGATCGCTAGATTACTCAAACATGCAATGGCATCTAACCCCTGGTGTCCACTGACTGCAAGTGTGGTGCGGTTCGGGTTTGTTGCGTCAGAGACCGCTGTGGTGTCCGGCAAAGACGAACTTCTTGTGGATTCTTTCTGCAGGCCCGCGCCCCACCTGCACCGCACCTGCACCGCACCTGCACCGCACCTGCACCGCGCCGAGGTCAGTGTGGCAGGGTGCGACTGATTTTATGCCGTTCTAAGTTTTGCAAGACCCACGCGTGTCCCGAACAGCACCGCCCCTGCCGTCAGTGTACACAGGGCGTGAAACCTCTTCGGGCATGTTTCTGATAAGGGAACAATGTTATAACGTGGCAGAAAGCTCCAAAAAGTCCAAGTCTCCCAAAGCTTTCTGGTTCTGTCCTGACCTGCGAGTCCACGCCACGTCTTATTACATTTATTTATATTTTTGTTTACGTACACACAGATGAAACTGGAGTGAGCGTGTGCGGGTGGAGCTCTGGGGATCAGGCCAGGACACTCTCATATTGGTTTCATATATTAAACTGTGCCAGGAGCATTCTGCACACAGCCTGCTAACGCTCTGTCCCAACCATGTAAACGAGGCAAAATAAAATACAGAATTACTCTTTTTCAAGCAATAAGAATTCTTTCCCTCTTTACGGAATGCTCTTATCTTGATTTACGGACAAAACAGTGAAGTAAAAACCCCAGGATCACGTAGAGTGGGTTAATACGAACGTTTTAAGATCAAAATGAGGAGTCTGACAGCAGCGGTTACAGCGCGATAGTTGACAGTTTTTCAATAGAAAGTGAACTGGAGTCAATGGAGCCGGAAGCGCGCCCATGCTCACTTGTTTGGAATTACCTATGTCCGTTTAGATATACACTGTAAGTTGTCTAATTAAAGTATAAGGGTTTGTGGTGCTTGATGAAACAATACTAAAATGTCATTGTCAAACAGCTGAGTACCCCTCTCCCTTTGCTCCTCGCACTAAGTCACTCCCCCTTCAGAGCGCTAACACAACATGCGCTAATGAAACTGCTGCACATCACGTCAGGTTTGTCGAGTTGGCAGGTCCCAGGATTTAGAATGCAGGCGCTCAGTTCACAGACAATCTAAGGTCTAATGGAAATGAGACAAACATTTACACTGGAGCATATAAAAGTCCAATATTAACCAAAATTGACTCTTGTGAGAATTAAAGGCTATGGTTAGGATTTTTTTAGTTTCAAATTGTCATTGGAAGTTCAAAATAGCATTATAGAGATGCAGGAGTCTTGTAATTATGACAATTTAAAAAAAAAGAATGAAAACACATCAACTGTGGACGTGGTGGGGCCAGATGAACATCAGCCAATGGAAAACGAGGCTACTTCGTTATCTATTGGCTGTTAGGTCGTCAATCAAACTCCCTACGTTTCTATAGTAACTGACTCTCCGGCGCGCTGGGATTACATGGTTTACGTTCGCCTCTCACGTATTCCACAGAAACAAGACGCTGTTTCCTCGACCAATGCAGCGGTTCTTAGCGGCTTTTTCCAACTGTAGCTTCCTCGCAGTTTCCACAAAGTTTGTTGCAATGGCAGACAAGAATCCACTACCAGTTCGCCGCAAAAGAAAGTCCATTTATGAGGTCGCTGAAAGAAGAAGAGAAGGGGAAAAGGAGCGAAGCCAAACTAATGTGATTTTTGGAGATTCCTTCCAGTGATGGCGTCACTGAAGCAGACGAAGGGTCTAAAGACTGACGCGCTGGTCGATAAATTACTTCTGGACAGGAAACTTCAACAGCGATTCTGAACGCACCGGCTGTAAACAAACAGGATTTCTAAAGTCAGGAGGAGGCAGAGGAGGCGTTTCTACTGAGGGAGCTGTGGAGGAGGAGGTTTCACGCACGCGCAACATTCGAAAAAGGACAAACAGTCGCTGGATTTCTCGTTCCTTGGAAAATCCTCTATACAACCTTTAAGCTGTGTTATAATGCCAACAAAAACACAAAAACATACCCAGAGTTGTGTTTTGTCTCATTCACACGTCTGAGTAACTTTATTATTAGTCTGTCTACATCTCCAAAGCTCAAAATTCTCTGTTCCACCTTGTGATGTCATGAAGATTCCAAGTTCCTTTTACCTTTTAGAGACGGCTCAATGGCCCAGAAGGTACAGCTGGTTGGCGGTTTGGTTCAGTTATAACATGTTGAAAGAGTCAAACTGTCCCTGGCTGACTTTATTTAGTGATCGGCAGAGAAGCCTTTGGAGTAAAACAACTGCCGTGTGTCTTGCAGTTAGCCCCGGGGCAGCTGTGACTCCATAGAAGTGTTAAAGAGGGGGTATTTTACTTCTGTGGGGTATTAACTGTAATCGCATATTTAGATCTCCATGTTGCCTTTTATCGTTCTGAAAATGCTATAGTCGCCAAAAACAACGTATTCGTATAATTTTTCGTTTTTTGTTTGTGAAGTCGTACATTGTTTTGTATCCGACTCGTGTGTATTTATGAAAAAAAACATGCGTGGATGACTCTGAACTCTCTTCAGGCCTGTTTTTGATGAAGGAACAACATTAGAACTTGGTAGAAAGATGGAAACAAGTTGAATTCACACAGCGTGGCTGAAGGTTTGTTTTGTTTGAGAAACATGTGAGCTGCTCCTCTGACTCGACATGAGGCTGTGAGGCCCCTTCTCTCTCTCTCTCTCTGTTTCTCACTCCCTTTGTCTCCCTCCACTCTTTCTCTAGCTCTCTCCCTTTGTCTCTCTCTCCTCTCTCTTTCTCTCTCCTTCCCTCCTCTCTCTCCCTCCACTGTCTCTTTCTCTCCTCTATTTATCTCTCTCCCTATCTTCCTCCCCATCTCTCTCTCCCTCCCTTCTCTCTGTCTCTCTCTCACTCTCCCTCCACTCTCGCTCTCTCTCCCTCCCTCTCTCTCTCTAGCACTCTGTCTGTTTCTCTCCTCTCTCTCTCTCTCTCTCTCTCCTCTCTCCCTCCCTCCATTCTCTCTCAGTCTCTTTCCCTCCACTCTCTCCCTCCCTTCCCCGTTTCTCTCTTGCTCTCCCTCCACTCTCGCTCTCTGTCTCTTTAGCTCTGTCTTTCTCTCCCTCCACTCTCCCTCTCTCCACTTTCCCTCTCTCCTCTCTCTCTTTCTCTTCGAGTGTTTTTGCCCAGAATAATCTCACACGCTTCAGACATGTCACTCACACCTGCACCAACCGACCAATCAGAGCGCAGGACCATCAGACAGTGACACCTGCACCAACCGACCAATCAGAGCACAGCGCAACCTTTTATTATTCGTTTCTATCATTTCAGCGATAAACACGTGATTTCAGTTTTGATTTCGTTGAATCTATTTGCTCTTGTGAGTAAATACGTCCTTCTGTTTGACAAACGCACAAAAATCACACATTTATTTTGTTAAATGGAGTTTAAACTGTGAGAAAAAGTCCTTCCTTTCCTCTCGCACGCTTTGTCTCCCTCCTCTCTCTCTCTCCCTCCACTCTGTCTCTCTCCCTCCCCTTTTTCTCTCTCTCTCACCTCTCTATCGCTCTCCCTCCACTCTCTCTTCTCTCTTTATCTTTCTCCCTCCTCCTCTCTCACTCTTCCTCCCCCATCTCTCTCTCCCTCCAATCTGTCTCAATCTCTCTCCCTCCACTCTCCCTCTCCTCTTTCTATGTCGTTCTCTCTCTCCCTCCCCCTCTCTCTGTCTCTCCCTCCACTCTCTCTCCCTCTACTCTCTCTGTCTCTTTCTCTCTCTCCCTCTACTCTCTCTCTCCCCTCACCCTTTCTGTCTCTTTCTCTCCCTTCCTTCTCTCTCTCTCTCTGTCTCTTTCTCTCTCTCCCTCCCCCACCACTCTCTCTCTACTTCTCCCTCCTCCTCTCTGTCTCTCTCTCCCTCTCTCTCTGTCGCTCTCTCTCTCCCTCCCCCTCTCTGTCTCTCTCTCCCTCCACTGTCTCTCTGTCCCTCCTCGTCTCTCTGTCTCTCCCTCCCTCTCTCTCTCTGTCGCTCTCTCCCTCCCCCTCTCTCTGTCTCTCCCTCCTCTCTCTCTCCCTCTACTCTCTCTCTCCCCTCACCCTTTCTGTCTCTTTCTCTCCCTTCCTTCTCTCTCTCTCTCCTCCTCTCTCTGTCTCTTTCTCTCTCTCCCTGTCTCTCTCGTTCCACTCTCTCTCCCTCTCCCACCAGTCTGTCTCTACTTCTCCCTCCCCCTCTCTGTCTCTCTCTCCCTCCACTCTGTCTCTGTCCCTCCCCGTCTCTCTGTCTCTCCCTCCCTCTCTCTCTGTCGCTCTCTCCCTTCACTCTCTCTGACTCTCTTCCTCCGCTCTCTGTGCCCCCCCTCTTTCTGTCTATCTCCCTCCTTTCCCTCTCTCTCTCTCTTTGTCTCCCTTCCTTCTCTTTCTCTCTCCCTCTCCCTCTCTCTGTCTCTTTCTTCTTGTATTTTTGTACTTTTCATTTCAACTTTTTCTCCACAAAGTGCCACTAAACTGATGTAAAAGTGTAAATACCGACCATCAAACCGAGACACGAGTGTAAAAACACGCAGACCTTTAAACGTGTGCGCTGAAAGAGGAAATGATCCGCTTTCTTCAGAAGTGACAAACTGTTTAAAAAATGACCCGAAGACCTTTGACCTTCTTATTCGGTATTTTTGTCTCTTAACACACCTGCTGAAAGCGACCAATCACGGAGCAGGACCCGGGAGCGCTGAAGTGATAACCTCTGTGTGTTTGACTTCGATAAGGGACCGTTCCATAGTTTTGCTTGAAAAATAAATATATCCACAAACACTGAACCGGGGCATCGATTTCGGTACGTCGCTACATCCGTTCGTTTCACAGTATGGCTGTCCAAACCAGGCCGAGTTACAGGTCAGATCTGTGGAGAGGCGACCTCGCTCACTGTCAGAATCCATGTTTTTCCAGGTATTTTTGAGCTCTAAAACCACCTGTAACTGAATAAATGTAAGGTCGAGCTGTTTAAAGTCATACTGTGGAACATTCAGAGTGCATGTTCCACACTATGAGAGAGAAGGCGGAGAAATGACATCGCCGTAGAAACAACCCCAACCGAAAAGTTACACAGTGCACCTTCAATCTGCAGTAACAGAAAGTTTATGGGGTATTAACTGGTAACTTTACACAGCAAGATGGATTCTCGTGATATTTTAAGTCACAAACTCACGAGAATCCATCTTGGCGCCCCCTGTACGCTTCATCGAGTGGACCAATCACATCGCAGCACTGAGGTTTGTGAGCACGCCAAAGGTGAAGCGCCAAAACCAACCAAAACAAACATGGCAACGGTGACAGACTTCAGCATGTTTAAGCGTCAGTACGACAGGAGTATTTAGTTTGTGAAAAACATGCAGAGAGAAGAGCTTTGTGCATTTGTGGACAAGGAAGATGTCTGTGCTTTTCTCTCAACTGGATTTAACTGAAGTTTGATTTTGGTGTAGACGTTTTCAGCTATGGAAGTAAAAGGCTGGAGACCAAGTGGGCGTCTTAAGCAGGAGAAGTTTATTCACCGTCAGGAGTATGATTAAGTGATTTAGTTACACAGTATGGTTTCAAAAGTGAACACAGTATGATCTTTGGGTGTTCATAAAGCAAGTGTTTATAAAGTAAGTGTGGTGAGACTATGAAGACCAGCAGGAACCGGTTTGACAGTGATATGCCACAATTTAGATAATGGTCTGCCAATGGTACGCCAAGGGAAGATGATCGTGTTACTATAGCTCCTGTGAGTCAATGTTAAACTAAGAAATGTACTTGGATTACTTAAATTCTCTTACACTATGTTGTGACACTTCCACCAGATTCAAACAGTTGTCATGACGATCTGTGTTTTCTGTTCTCTTTCAGCGAGAGCCGTTCCAGATCCATGATGTGAACTCATGCGAAGGACCCAGGTTACTTTGATTAAAGGGCCACTAAACACCAAAATCTTTTTTTTTCTTTCTACTGATTAGCTGTGTAAATGGGTCTAAAATAGAAGTGTAAACCTGTCCCTGGTCTTATTTTGGCATTTTAGTGCATATTTGTTAAAAATCGAGTCTGTAACGGCCTCTTTAGGATCAACTATGGCCAGTATATTTGAATTTTCGGGTTGGAATAATGACCACCAATGACTCAGATGCTGTTCTAAGGTTATTACGTGACGAGCACAGTCCCTGGCGGTCTACGGGCGGTACGATAGGAGCTCCTCTCAGCCCCGCCTCCTCCTGGCATTGCTGGTCACTGCGATGTCCCGCCGTGTCTGGAGAAAAGGAAAACGGCGTGATCCGAGCACAAATGTCCGCTCTGTTTCAAAGTCCGTGCCATGTTGGATTATTGTGGCTGTTGGTCGACTGTCAATCATCGCTCCAGAGCCCGCCCCACACCCGCTCCCCTCGGCCCGCCGGGCACCGCCCACTCTGGAGGACTTTTCAAATTTTGCTTAGGGGCGGAGTAAAGCTTCAGGAGGGTGTTTAATGGCTCTTTAAGGAGAGTAACAGCCCTCAGGACAAAAGCCTCCTCTGTGACTTGCAGCCTGGACAGCCCAGACTTTTCCAGATTCATAATGTGTAGTGACACACAGATCATCAGGTTAATTAACTGCGAACACATAACATATTTAGATCACTATATAAAATAATATGGCTAATTCCCCCGTCCCTTTGCACCCAGCGCTAAGTCACTCCCCCTTCAGAGCGCTATGACAACACAATCAGCCTGCATCCCGCTAAGGAAACACACATCACGTTTATCAAGTCGCTGTGTACAGTTTTGTATCATGTTTTTGTGTATTTATGGAGAATTGTCGTGTGGGAGCGTGGGGGACGTAGACTTGTGGGCGGAGCCTCGTACAGAATCTTACAGCTAACCGTACGGAGGGTTTGAATAGGGCCCAGGAGAGATCGCTAGATTACACAAACATGCACAGATGACTCTAAAACCTAAAAAAGCTTCTGTCACTTTAGACTTGCTCACAGCGGGTTAATCAGAGGCAACATTCTACAGATGGTAAAATGAACATGCACATCTACGTGTATGTCTATGGTGGAATGTTCAGCAGTGGTAACACAATGTACACATTAGCAAACACAAAAGTTTTAAGATCGTCTGAAAACTCAAGAAAAAACTTGAATACTACCACTACATGACACTAAATCACAATTTCGAGCATTGGAAATGTGCAGACAGACGAATAATAAAGTGTCACTCAAAAATGTCTTGAATGAAACAAAACACAACTCCAGCTCTGTTTTTGAGGAGGGAACAACATTATAACATATAGAACCTTTAACTTTCAGACTGCAGATCTGTTGACCTGGTTTATGGTTCATATTTGTAATTCCTGAGCCGATCCAGACGAAAAACTGGCACAAAGTTCTGCGTCTTCTCTGTCTGTATAAATAAACAAAAGCGAAATTATTTTATCACAATCGCTTCAGAAAGACAAGCCATTATTTAACTCCAAAGACGTGAGTGTTGTCAGTTGAAAGGACTTTGTGTAACTTTTCAGTTTGAAGGTCCGTCACCTGCTTGTTTCTGTCTGGAATGTTCCACAGTGTGACATTAAACAGCTCTACTTTATATTTAATCAATTACAGGTGGTTTTATCGCTCAGAAATACCAAGAAAAACAGACATTCTGACTGTGAGCGGGGTCGCCACTCCGCAGATCTGACCTGTAACTTGGCCAGGTTTGGTCTCCATGAAGATAGAAAGGTTTAATACCATACTGTGAAACATTCCAGACAAAACAATAACATCTCCGCCAGAAAAGTTGCGCAATGCAGCTTTAAACGATAAGATTAATGTGACGAGTTTGTGGAGCCGAGCCCAAACAAATAATGAGAAGGAGAAACATTTGTGGATCAGAAGTTTGGAGATTTCTTTAAAAACAGTGGAGTTATACACAGGAGGTTTGAAATTTTATATTCTGAGTGTATTGATCATTTTGTCCATAACTTCACATTTCCTGTTTTGATCCTTAAACATTGTGAAATCGTATTTTGACAGATTCTGACGTGGGTTTTGAGTCTTGTTTTTGGACTCACTCACCTGTTCGATAATGTCAGTGCCCTCTCTGGTTTACTCGAGTTCATTCACAAAACAAAACCCCCGCAAGACTTTCTTCTTCTACTAGAGTTAAAAAACAGGCAAAAATAAAGTTATTCATTCATTTTTTTTTAATAATTACTTTTTATCTTAAATTTTCTCAATTTAAACCTTGAAATAATAATAAAATAGCCCAAAATAAATACAAAAATAAATAAAAACTGAATTACAATTTGCAGATTTAAGGCACAACATTATTTATTTTGCATGTATATAACATATAACAATAAAAAAAGCACACTAGATAAAAAAAAGTAGGTGCCAGAAGAGGCAAAAAATCCAAAAAGGCCACTTATGAATACGTTAAAATTGAACGTTATAGCTGTGCATTACTAAAAAAACTGCATTTACACAACTTAAATAAATTTGATTCAAACATGGATAAAATACAATGAAACATCCACAACTGAATGATTATCAAACATTTCCTCAAACTCTTTTTAAATAATGTTTCTAATGCCGTCACTAACCAGACTTAAACTTGAGTAACGTATTTTCTTCTCATTATCTTATTCTATCTTTCTGTGTATTTCTCTCTTTCTTTCGCTCGATCTATGGTAAATGGTCAGATTTTGAAGTGTTTTACATCGAGGAGTCACACACACAGTCCTATATTACACAAAACTGACTCTTACGCCACGTTAGAATGTTGTTACCTCATCAAAAACACTCCTGGAGTCTTTGGCGTCCGCACAAACCTCTACGCTGCTCTGTGATTGGCTCATGCGCCCAATTAATCGTACACCAAGATGGATTCTGGGTAAGTCTGTGACGACGCGGAGTACAGAGGAGTAACGCAGGACTTTGTGGACTGGTGTCACCGGAACCACCTTCTCATCAATGTGGGGAAGACCAAGGAGATGGTGGTGGACTTCCGCAGACGCCACTCTACTGTCACCTCAGTGAACATCCAGGGAAGAGACATTGAGAGAGTGGACTCTTACAAGTACCTGGGTGTTCATCTGAACAACAAACTGGACTGGACTCACAACACAGATGCACTGTACAGGAAGGGCCAGAGTCGGCTCTATCTCCTGAGGAGACTGCGGTCCTTTGGAGTGAGAGGGCCACTCCTGAGGACCTTCTATGACTCTGTGGTGGCATCAGCCATCCTGTACGGTGTGGTCTGCTGGAGCAGCAGCGTCACAGAGAGGGAGAAGAAGAAACTGGACAAGATCATCAAGAAGTCCAGCTCAGTCCTGGGCTGTCCTCTGGACTCAGTGCAGCAGGTGGGGGACAAGAGGGTCCTGGCTAAACTCATGTCTATGCTGGACCATGAGGGTCACCCCCTGCAGGACGCCCTGTCTGCTCTGGAGAGCAGCATCAGTGACAGACTGATTCACCCTCGCTGTGTTAAGGAGAGATTTCGCAGGTCTTTCCTTCCTGCTGCTGTCAGACTGTATAATGAACAATGCTAGTCATGTGTCATTCCCATAGCAACCATGTGTCATCTCCATAGCAACCATGTGTCATCTCCATAGTAATAATAACAATGTGCAATATTATTTAAAGTCACTACCTGCTACTTATTTATTTACCCACCACTGTCCATCACTGCACTGTTCACAATCATCTCAGAATCAAAAACACTTATTGTGCAATGTTCCTGTGCCTTTTAGCTTAGCTTACAGTGTTGTGTTTTTTAGTTGATTGTAAATACTTATTATTATTTATCTTGATTTGATGCTCTTATTTTCCTACTGTTTCTGAAACTTGCGTTGTGACACTGCAATTTCCCCATTGTGGGACAAATATAGGATTATCTTATCTTATCTTATCTTATGAACTCACAAATATTGCGAGAATGCTGTGCAGGGTTAGGCAAATACAAATCTTTTTAAAAACGAGACTGGGGATCAAATGATTGTCTGATGTTTGACTGAGCATCTGTTTATTTCATGATCTAAATCACTTAAACAGAAGATTCACTCAGTCTTTATTATTATTTCACTGACACATAAAGACACTTATGAGGACTTTTCATTTAAACATGGATTCTTATTAAACCTCAGAGTTCGATGGCGTTCGAGCTGGTCACGACGCCGTGCAGTTATCCCGCGTACGCCCCAGTGTGACCAGGACACTTGGCTCTGCGTCGGAACAGCCCAGTCTGGAGGAGAGCGACGGAGTGGTCCATGGAAAGATCTGGGGAATGGAGAAACAGCCCTGGTTCCTGGTTCGGTCTCCTCCTGTCCTGTCCCTCTCTGTGTAATCTGGATATAGGTTTTGTTTGTAGACCAGGCATGCCCTAACTATGGTCCGTGGGCCAAATGCGGCCCTCTGACAAATTTTTCTTGGCCCTCAGGCTTCCAGGTGAATTGGCCCAAATGACCTTGAGCAGTTTTGGCTGCAAGTTTTTTGAAACTCTACCTTGATAAGACAATATTTAATATTTATTGTGTGGTTTTGTGGATCTTAGCATGAATAAAGGACTGATCGCTCATTCTAACGTGTTAAACATGAATATTTCAATTATTCACTGTACTGAGCACCCGTCTGTGGCCCTCGATCGGCCCTCTGCTTCATGTGGCCCTTGATGAAAAAAGTTTGAACATCCCTGTTGTAGACGGAAGAATCTCTGAAATCTCAAACAAATAAACTCAGAAAATTCAGAAAAACATCCCTCCATATACAGACACTGCACCTTTGCCCGGGTCTCACGAGGCAAGCTAAGCCCGTCTACTGTTTAAAGGTTTGTACCTGATTCGCCCCTTGTATTGGAGGTTTTCAGATTCTAGAAAGTGGCAAGAGACAGATTTCCCTATTTATTACATTAGACTTGGACTTAGACAAAGTTTATATTAATATATTATAATAACAAAGACAGACTTCATTGTACTTTGCCGTGAAACAACATCCACAAGGTAATTCACAAAGTTGAACCTGATCATTTCTGTTAGTGACTAGTGTGTCACTGATATATTGATTAATGTTTTATGTTTGTCGGCGTCTAATTACACCCCATCTAAAGGTTATATATTGGCTCAGTTTCATGCAAAAGGAGTAGCTCTCGGACACTTTCGGTTTGTAGAAGTATCTCGCCAGGGGTAAAAGGTTGGAGACCGTTAATATAAACATTTTTGTTTTGGCGACCGTCCGGATTTAGGCCTCGCTCGCCAAACACCGCACAGGCCTGCATCAGTACGGGTTAAATCGGGGTTATAACTGCATTATAGCATTATAATTAAACAACTGCGACAATTAACAACTGTGTAATACATGTCAGCAGTACTCATTTGACCTGTTAAAATGTTCATTTAGAATTTGCTAGCTCAGGAAATGTATTTATTCATTAATTTAGTCATTTAGTCATTTTCCATTACTGTATGTGACTGAAGATGCTCTTACTTATGGGCTAGAGCAGTAAGTAATTTGATTTCAATGTATTTTGATGGTTTTATCTGTAGTTTAGAGTTAATGAAGAACTCAGGAGCTCTTACCTTAGTAAAGTGCTTATAAACATCATCGTGGTGAAGAATTACGATGCTCTGAATGCATAAGGTAAGTGCTTTCTGTCCTAAGATCTCCTAAATCTAAAATCTAAAAGCCTAAATCTGCAGGGTTTGTGTGTGCAACATGAAACAAAATAAAACTCCAGGTCTGTTTGTGAGGACAGAGAATGTTCTACCACTGCAGGTTCTATACGCACAAGGCTAGAAATGGGCTGTAAGTTGTTTGCCTTTCGTAATTTCCCCCTCACTGAACAAATCTGCACATTGCTGCTGTTTTTTATGAAGTGTCAGACTGAATGTAAACAAAGCGAACACTATATGCCCCTTTGGCCCTGAGTGCTCCAATGACACAGCGCCTCCTTGTGTCTGTGTCTCTCCACTGCAGCCCATCACACACTTAAAGGCCCCAGATTACACTATGTTCTGAGCTCTGTTATATCCAATTTTTGAAGCGTTTTACTGTTTTTATGAGGGGAAAAAAAATGGTACCAGAGTTGAGAGTTAATATTAGGGTTAGGGTATATAACAAATTGTGAAATTCTTCAAAACTTTAAGAAAATAAAAAAATAATAATAATAATGATAACATTTTAATGGCTTACTGTTTATTTGTAGATCTCAGTTTGTGTTTTTCATCATTTTCAATATTATAATTTTAAATAAAAGACTGATTTAAATGTTTTAAAACTTTTGTGGAGGCACATTATACAACAGTCAGAAGAACAAACTACTTAACACAAATAGCGTCGTTACTGCAGTAGTGGTACAAATGATGTAGTATACTGTATGTCCACTGTAGCCGCTGCTCCTCCACGGAAGAACGGTGGCTGACGGGGGCCAAACGCACTGCAACAGCCCAATGCGTCACAGTTAGAGAAAATGGATGGATGGATGGATATATGTCCACTCCAAAGTACTCTTCATGTTTGAATGGAATTACACAAAAGAACACTGAGAGCTTTTCTCTTGAGTTCCACTTCACAGTTGTATAACAAACAGAGACAGAAAAGTCAAAACGACCACTACTCCATCAGAGGTACTGCCTTTGACTCCGCCCTGACAAGTGCAGTGGGTCCAAACATGTGCTCCAGTGTGCTGCCTCCCTCCTAGCTCCTCGTCTCCTATCTCCTCATCTCCTCTGTCCTTCCACCCTCCTATCTCCTCGCCTCTTATCTCCTTGTCTCCTCTGCCCTTCCACCCTCCTACCTCCTCGTCTCTTATCTCCTTGTCTCCTCTGTCCTTCCTCTCTCCTAGCTCCTTGTGTCCTCTGTTCTCTCTCAGCTCCTGTCTGCCCCCTGTTGGAGAGGTCAGGTGGGGCAGAGATGGAGAGAGCAGCCCAATATCGGAGCATTCCAACCAGTCGACAGCGATGGAGCGAGGGTATCCATCCTCTGGAGTAGAGCCAGGGAACGGGAACTTCCAGTAGGAGGCGCCACTGAACATATACACAGCACCTGAGGATTAGCAAAAAAGAAACATGAGCTGTACTAAAAGAATATGAATTTAAAGTGGGACTGAACACCTAAACTCCGCCTACAACCACATTTCAAATAAAACTGACAAACTACAATACAAACTTTGTGTTTTTCATGACCTAACCCTGCACTTCTAGGTTAAATGCAAGACAAAACTGTGTTATTATTATTTGTGAAATGTGGTGCAGTACTTTAGATACATGATTTTAATACATAGAAGGTTGTCGATACAGTCCACAGGAGAGGGTAGAGATCGGATGTAAACAGACACACGTGAGGATCTACTTTCGGTTTTTTACTTGAGGAGCGCAGAGGCTTCAAAACTGCACACGATGACACAAAGTCAAGTCAAATTCTCCGATAGTGTGCGGTGGCCTTAAGGGGAAAAGACTCTTCATTTCCACGACCGGTCAGAAGTTTGGACACACTTTTTCATCTATGTCTCTTCTTAATTTCCAAGATTATTTACATTAATTTACAGCTTGGCTCGGAAGCTCAAGTCCTCCCGATGGTCCCTTGAACCATCTGCTTCTTTCCTTTCATTCTTTGGACTCTGTGGATGCCTTTAAAAAGCACCTAAAGGAGGACCTCTTTGTGTGAGAATTTGAACCTTACCGATATACTGACTTGTATTTTTGCTGCACACTTTTGACGACTTTCTAATGTGAAGCACTTTGTGACTTGTGTCTGTGAAAAGCACTAAAAATAAAGAGAAACTAAACAGCCACTTTTCAAACGAATGTATCAACACAGATGGGAGAGCCAGAGTGGGCCGCAATCTGCCGTACACCTCCACCTAAAAGGACCTCAGTCTGCCGTACATCTCCACCTAAAAGGACCTCAGTCTGCCGTACATCTCCACCTAAAAGCCACAGGCCACTCCTCTGAGGACAGTGAGGTCCAGATCTTGGCCAGAGAAAAGAACTGGTTTGAGAGGGGAGTTAAAGAAGCTATTTTTGTCAAGAAAGAGAATCCTTCCTTGAACAGAAATGGGGGTCTCAGACATCATTTGTCTCCATCTATAACTCTATCCTCAAACCTAAATCAAAACAAACAGAGAAAACAACGGGACTAGCCAGGACATGTCCAGAGGTGTGAAAACACCATCATGGCCCTGAATGGATCTGCTAACTACTCCCCCACTCCCACTGCATATTGAATAGACTCACATGACTAACAGAAACTGTAAATAAATATGTGTTGTCTCAGAGTAATTTCATTGTAGTTAGCGCCCCCTTCAGGCAGATATAAAGCAGTGTCCACCAGCATCTGACCAGAACTGAAGAAGCAGCTTGGATGAGCTGAGAAACGTATTCGACCAAATAAACTCTGTCCAGTTGACAAATTGAATTTCTCCTTTTGCCACTAAAAAATAAACTCAAATATCTCCAAACTTGTTTTAGATTTTTAAAACCCTTTGCTTTCATCACTAGTCCCATCAAACTGAAATTGTCTTCTGGATCGGAGCTGAAATGTGTCTAGATGACTCCCTCTACAGTATTTTATCGACTGTTTCGACTGTTCACATTTAGTATTTAGAATGTCTGTCTGTTGTCTTTGCTTTTACATCATAAAACCTGGCGCCTGTAGAACTCTCCTTGTAACATTTGATTCTCAGCCCTGCTCTGCTGAGTCCACACTGACCGGCCGCGTCCGTCGTGATCCCACTGACCCCCTCCTTCAGCAGCCGCGTCCACACGTCAGCCTCCGGTCCTGGGGTCGCTGCTCCGATGTCCCCCCAGATGGGCCCCTCCTCCACGTCCCACAGCAGCCCCTGCCTCCCCTCGCTCTCCTCCTCCACCCTGGGGCCCATCCGCAGAGAGGAGAGGGGCGCGGGGTAGTCCTCCTGCAGCTCGAGGTCCTGGAAGAGCCACACCTGTGAACCTATGGCACACAACAAGTCTTAAAGGACCAGATTTTTTAATTAGAAAGTATTTCTTATTACATGCACGAAAAAAACTCTGCACTGGTCTCAGAGAATTGTGAAAAGTGCTTATAAACTCATCATGGTGAGTAATTAGGAGGATCTGAAAGCTTAAGGAAGGAGAGAAATAACCACTGAAAAACCAGACTATAGAGCTCCTGCAGTCGTCACGGAATGGCACCGTGTAACCGGAGGTGCATGCTGGGATTGCGTAAACCAAGGACTGAACCAGGACTAAACCAGGACTAAACCAGGTATGAATGTTCGCAGTAGAGCTGCTGTTTGACAGATGAGTCTGGGTCTGTCTGTGTGTCGTTTGCTTTTTCTCCTCTGCCACCAGCGTGTGCAGTTCTCACTGTGTGTTTAGCCACGTATAAGGGGAGTGAGCTTGTGTGTGCGTGAGCTTGTGTGTGCGTGAGCTTGTGTGTGCGTGAGCTTGTGTGTGTGTGTGAGCTTGTGTGTGCGTGAACTTGTGTGCGTATTCACTTGGCTCTGTCCACTTGGAGTGTACCAGGTCAGGCCCAGAAGTGTGACAACACCCGTCAGAGGCCTGAATGATTCTGTTAATATGACTCCCACTTAGTGCAACAGGAACTGTAAACAAGTAGGTGTGTTAGTTTCAGAGTAGTTTCATTTTCCCGTATTTATTTTTCCCATATTTTGCATTGTTGTTTAATCTTGAATTAAGCGCTTACAGCTGTCATTGTTGTCCCTGTTGTAAACATCTCAAATGGCCAGAGCACCAGAGCAGTCAGTCTGTGTGTGTGTGTGTGTGTGTGTGTGTGTGTGTGTGTGTGTGTGTGTGTGCACGCAGTGTTACCGCTGATGAAGATGATGGCGTGGTCCGAGGCTCTCTCCAGCACCGCCCTGAGCCTGAGGTCCAGAGGGAGGGACCTCCACAGCCTCCTCACAGCTGCCCCCCGAGAGGACACCAGGCCGGAGGTGCTCACCCGCCACATGCTCAGACCTGCACACAACACGGCCTCTTACACACAGACTTAACACACTGCCGACTGCCGACTTACGAGGCCCACTGTTATAACAACTGTGTGTATGCAACATCATTTGTTTCATGAGATTTTGAATTTCTCTCTTTAAACATGTTTGAATTGTTTTTATTCTGAATTTCAAGTGCTGAATTTTTAAGTATATACAAGTATAAAATTCACCATTTAAATATTCAGCACAAATGTTTTCAGAAGGAAAAGAACTCAAACATGTTTTTCAGAGTTAAAAGATTAAAAGTAAGTAATTCAGCGCTATTTACAATTCAAAATCTCACAAATCAAATGATCTTCCATAGACTCTGCTGCTTTGGGGTAAAAGTTTGGTCACTTCCTCCGATGCGCTCAAGGGAACACAGTGGTCGGCTGCTTTTGTGGCTTCCTGATTCACACACTGAGCAGCTTTTGAAACTTTTTGAGCTCAGTTTTTAGAGGTGCAGCGTGTGCAGTTCACAAGTACAGGACTGAGCGTTTTTTCCCGTATCCATAGAAACCGTGCAAGAGTACAGCTAAGGAGCTATGGACAGCTGAGATGCTACAGGCTTTTTACACCATATGTGGCAGACGACCTTCCAGAGGAAACACTTTGAGGGAATTAACCATTTCTTCACCAACAGAAGCACCGTGTGGAGTAAGAACGAGGCTTTTCCTGTTGTGTTCACCTGGCGCCCCCTGGAGGCTGCTGTGATGCTGCAGGACACAGAGGAGCGACACTTTTGGTTCCTCCTCTCCTCAAACTGCCCTGACACAGACCTGCTGACCCTCCCTGACCAGTCCTCCTGTTCAACTGCACTGAGACCTTTGACTGAGACACAAAGACCACTGAGAAGAGCGGAAGAAACACTGCAGGAAAAACTTGAATTTCCTTCAGGATCTATAAAGTATTTCTCTCTCTCTTTCTCTAACTCATCAGATTTGACCTCAAAGACATTTTGTTCCTGTACCTTCATAATGGTGCTTTTCACATTCTAGTTAGTTAGTCTTTATTTGAAGGGACAGAGACATTAAATTCATAAAAACACCATCAGATTAGAGCGAAACAGCTGGTGTCCATCTGCAGTCCCTGATTTACACAAATACATTATACAGCGCAGTTACACTCAGTCGACAATTCACACTGTCCACGTGGTACTTTGAGGGATTTGATTTGAATCTAAAATGTAAAAAAAAGTTGAGCTATATCGGTTTTCTTCTTTGCTACATGATCTCAAACTTCTTGCTTCATATATTTGATGTCTTCTGTAAATGTAGAAAGTAGAAAACAAAGAATAAAAATGGAAAAAAAACTGTAGGTGTGTCCAGACCTTTGACTGGTCTTGTACATAATAACCATTTTCAAGGCACAATGATTCAGCTTTTTGTAGTGACCTTTGAAGAAGAACGTCTCCCCTCGGATCTTGGCCACGGCGTCAAAGGTGGTGTTGCAGCGGTCTATGGCGGCCCTGTGGTGGAGGTGTGGGTGGAGGTGGGGCCTGTGTCTGAGGTGCAAATCTGAGTCCAGGTCCGGGGCATCAGTGGTTTTCAGCTGCGCTCTCTTCCCTGCAACACAAAAGGCTATTCAAGTACTATTGGTTCTCCCTTATTTCACATACTGTGTTACCAACGTACAGTTAATCCATTGATTATATTACAAAAACGAGCTTTGCGAACCATCCAGAAAGTTGGATTTTTAGAACACACCCATAATCTTTTTATTCAACCCAAGCTCCTAAAGATTCCTGACCTTGTAAAATATTATATGTCAAAAAAAAGCCCAGCCCCTCTGCTCACAGTCTTCACTGCTCCTCTCCTTCCCCTCTTATCTTATTCCTAGTCTGGCCAGTAGATGGCGCCAAAAATAGAGGTGAGCCGGTAGAAATGGTGTATTGCCAGTATTCCTTCAACAAGAGAATGGGTCATCCACACCTTTCGGCGAGTGCTGTTTCTAAACAAACACATGTAGCCCAATATGTAAAACTGTTGACTGCAGGCTATGGCATTGTACACATTTTAAGTCTAAACACATCGTATGGGCCTTCAAATAAAGCATTTTACGAGAATAAAGTGATCATCAAAATAAATTACGTAATTTTATCAAGATTTAAGAACTTACATCAATGTCAGAAGCAACTCGCCACCACGACCAGAGTGTATAAGAATGTCACTTATTTGATTTAAAAGTTTGAATGAAAACCTACATACATTGCTGGTCTTTTAAACATTAACAACTGCGGAATCATTTCCCCGGGACTGACCATGTGCTCCTGGGCAATACACAATACACAGCCATAATCCGTGATATTTCTACCCTTTGTTTACAGGTTACAGCTCCTGTTTACGCAGGAACTCCCCTGGAACATCCACGGATACAGAGTGGACGCAGTGGAGACCCTGTATGTACCGGGGAATAACGAGGACAGAACGCTGTGGTCGATTCCACATAAAGAATTCGGGATCAGGGACTAAAACCAGTTTCAGATCTGTGTATTGGACACATTTGGAGATAGAAACAGGACAATAGGGATTAGGCTAAATTATAACTGGTGCTTAAAACCGGGGCTACAAAGTGTGCACGTCTCCACAAGCCTATAATGAGTGTCTGAAGTGAGCACATCTTTGAACCAGACTTGTTTTTCCTGTTAAACAAGTCTCTCTTATAAAATTACAGTCATAAAGTAGTTAGGATTATGCGCTCTAGTCCCATTTTTGTGTCAAGTTTCCACCTTCAGTTTTCCCCTTAATTCCCAGTTTGACAAACCTTTCTATTTGGAATAACCTCCAGTGACCTGGCAGTGGTTGGTCCCTACCGTAAAGCTGCGTGATGCTCTCCAGGTCTTGGGGCCCCAGGCGGTAGTGCAGGGGGTCCCCGGCCGGCCCCTGGTAGTAGGGCCTCATGAGCGAGTGTCGAGAGGAGGAGTGAGAGAGTCCCAGGGCGTGCCCCAGCTCGTGCAGCAGAACGGTGAACAGGTCCGTGCCCTCCGCCGCTGCAGGGACAACAGTGCTTCAAGTGGATATGTGCGTCATGGCTGTCAGGGAGCGCTTTGTATGTTTAAGGCTGAATCCCGTTACACCCCTTGGCCGTACCACTTTCCCCTACACCTCCGTTTTGCACGTTCGCGTGTAGGGGTAGGGGAGTCCCAGTTCTGTTATGGCAGAGGTGTAGGGGAAAGTGGTACGGCTATAAACCCCTCCAAACGAAGATTTTTCAGAGGCACACTCCATCACCGGCTTGATGGCTGCTACCACGACCACAGAGACCAAAGAAGTAGACATGTTGGATTTCGTCGCGTCTGCTTATGTAAAAGCTGGTGGAGACGACGGATGACGTTTGAGATCGCTGAAGGGGGTGTTCCAATTCGTAGGGGTCGACTTTCAACCCCTACCCCTTGTGGCTCAGTAGGGGGTAGGGGCAGAAATTAGAAATGGGATTGGCCCTTAGATTCTCCCAATGGCTAAAAATGCGCAGACAGGAGAGTTTGTTTCCCTGCTTTACATGTTTTCCCCAGCCTTCCTCAGAAATATCATGTCACGAAACATGTCACTACACCATCATCACATGACACTTTTGAGGAACGTAAAAGAAAATGAACATAGAATGAACCAATCCATCAGAAATACGCTAAAACGTGGCTCACAAATATGCTTACACTGTACTGTACTATCTAGAAGACGATTTATTGCACCTCTTTAATCATGATGGCTCTTAAAAGGCCCATATTACACTATTTTCTGATCTGTGTTATGTTTTTTTCATCAAAAACATACAAAGAGTCGTGTTTTGTTTCATTCACACATGTTTAACACATAAACCCTGCAGATTTAGGCTGAGTTCTTCTCTCAAACAGAAAACACTTTTTCAGCCCCGGAATTGCCAATCTCTACTGAACTAAACTTGAAAACTACCGCTTCATGACATCAAAAGGTGGAACAGAGCATTTTGAGCTTTGGGAATGTAGTCAGACTAATAAAGGGATTACTCAAACAAGTGACAATGAAACAAAACACAACTCCAGGTCTGTTTTTAAGAAGGTAATGACATTTTAACATGACTCAAAGCTCACAGTAAATGTTGTGTAATACAGGAGCTTTAAACAGGTTTTTGGACGTCTTTGCAGTGAAGACAAGAAAGATCTGCTCACGTTAAAGGTAAAAAATCAGATTTGGTCATGAATGTCACGTCATCAGGCTTTATGGAAATCATGTTTGCGACAAATGCGGCAAAAATCTGATTGTTTTTGTTGTTGTTTTCTCTTATTGCAGAGACTCGTCTGGAGACTTGTGCTAGGCTCACCTGTCCGTCTGAAAGCCCACTCCTCCTGTGCGTCCAGGTGCACGTCCCCCGCCCGCAGAGGGTCTGACGGGAAGAAGGCGTGGCCCACAGCCCCGCCCACCCCATCAAACGGGTAGTCGTCTCCGTGGTAACCGTGGTGGAAGTCTACCTGAAGGTCTGTGTCTCCGGGACTGCCCACCTGATGGGAGGGAAGAGTAGAAAAGTGGTCTTAAGGAAGTGACAAACAAACAAAAAAAACAAAAAAAACTCCATGTTGTTTTTGACGGGGTAACCTAAAGTAGATTTAATTTCAGAGTAGAATATGGGATAGTTAAGGTTAAGACGAAAGGTGCGACTTGAAAATAGCCTTTTCCAACATATTATACTATTATTATACATTAATTGTGATATATTGTGACTCATAGTTTACAATGATAACCACAAATCTTAAAGTGGCTCTTAACACCTAAACTCCACCTGCAGCCACAACCACAGAGCAGAGCCTGGAGGACTTACAGAGCCGCTAAACGCCTACGCCACAGTTAACTCCGCCCACAGTCAAAATCTGAAAAATCCAACGAAGTGTCGGGTACTCGGGGGGTTGGGGAACGCAGGTGGGGTGATGGTGTGGGGCGGGGCTTGACCTATGAGTGACAGTCGGGTGACAGCGCCGGTCACTGAGAGCGAGCAATAGCAAACTGCCAGTGGAGAGTGACAGCGACGCCAGTTTGGCCACGGAGCGCAGGCGGGGCTAAGAGGGGCTCCTCACGTACCGCTGCCCACAGACCGAGAGCTGACCGCGAGTGGCTGTGCTCGTCACGTAATAACCTGCAGCTGACTCATTGGCGTCAGTTTGTCCAACCCAGAACTTCATATGTCGTGGCTGTAGTTGATCCTAAAGAGGCCGGTACAGACACGGCCTTTGACCCAAAAGGCCGATTTTTAACAAATACGCACTAAAACTCC
Source organism: Taenioides sp. WSHXM2023 (assembly GCA_029959045.1). Classification (NCBI taxonomy): domain Eukaryota; kingdom Metazoa; phylum Chordata; class Actinopteri; order Gobiiformes; family Gobiidae; genus Taenioides; species Taenioides sp. WSHXM2023. Next base: position 2,485,074 of record CM057100.1, read on the forward strand.
AAAATAAGGCCAGGGACAGGTGTACACTTCTATTTTAGACCAATTTACACAGTTAAATCAGTAAAAAAAAAGTGTTTTTGGTGTTTAGTGGTTCTTTAAGTGTACGAATCAGGGGTGAGGAACGGCAGGTCCTGGAGTCTGTACAGGCGACAGTGGCTGTGGTTACGTGCACACTCAAAATCGGATTAATGTCAGATTTTTGGAGTTATACGATTATTAAAATTACATGTAAACAACAAAATCATCAGATTTATTTTCAATAATGGTTCCTCTGAATACTCACATCAGATTTTGCAGTTTAATAAGATTTTTGTCATTTAAATAATCTTTAAGGGCCCAAATTTCTCATCAAAAACACACCTGGAGTTGTGTTTTGTTTCATTCGCACATGTTTAACACACAAACCCTGCAGATTTAGGGAATTATTTGGATCATTTCAGCCTGGGAATTGCAGATCTCCACTGAACAAAAGGTTAAAGGAGCTGTTAACTTGAAAACTACCTCTTCATTACATCACGAGGTGGAACAGAGCGTTTTGAACTTTGGAGATGTAGATTAATAAAAAAGGACTACTCAACCAAGTGAGAATGAAACAAAACAAACTCCGGGTATGTAGCAACATTTGAACATATTGTCACGGGGTGACTGGACTGGGCGTGTGTGGGTTGATTGGAAGGGAGGTGTGTGTGTGCGCGGGACTGACTCTGACCCTGCCCCCAAATCAGTACTAATAGGGCACAGGTGTGTCAGTAAAAAGGGGAGAGCGGTGCGAGTGGCAGCACGACGGGGCTGAGCAGAGGAGAGCGGTGCGAGTGGCGGCACGACGGGGCTGAGCAGAGGAGACGGACGGTTTTGGGAGCTGGGTCGGGCGTCCGCGGTACCAGACATAGGGCCACGCTGAAGGAGCGCAGGAGGTGGGCAGAGGAAGCGGCGCACGACCTTGGCGCCCGAGCGACAGGACGCAACGTGGGAACAGTGGAGGGGGCGAGTGTGACAACCCCCCTCCTCCCAGCTAAGTGGCTTTTCTTGTTTGTTGTGCGTGTGGCAGGGCTACTCAAAGTTGCATGTTTTAATTTGGATTTTAGTGAAGTATTCTGCAAATTAGCCCTGGCCCAAAGTCCACTGCTCAATTAAGAGTTCCTACCTGTTGCTGGCCAATTGACGGCCTGTTCCTGCACGCAGGCCTCCTGAGCGCATGGACGAGTGCAGCGCGCGCATGGCAGAGCGGCCGGGACAAGAGGGAGAGACTGAGGCATAGCGGGAGCTGTGGAGGAGCACCGGAGCCGCGATCCCAGGGGACCCATCCACCTACCTCCAATGAGGGACTCTTAATAGTTTAGCTTTTAGTAGTTTTGGACATTTTATCATTCATAGACTCAATAAATTTTGTACATTTCTTTTAATTACGTGTGGCATTTTTATTTAATAGAGCACCTCCCCTTGGGACCAGAGGTTTTTAAATTGGGGCGTGTCCGGCCCGTGACAGAAAGTGGCGTTGCTGGCAGGATTGGTCCTTGGGTTGAGCCTCTATTAAATAAATATGTCTACTGAAGAGACACAGTCAGGTGGACAGTCCATGATGATGATGCCTTTTTTTATGGGCGGACCTTGGGTGTCAAGATTTAGTGGGACACAGTCCGATGTTAAATTTGGAGAATGGCGGAGCCAAATAGAGACTATGCTTACTTTCCAACCTATCAGAGACTCTCAAAAAGCTGACTTTGTTCTAGGATTTTTAGATGGAGAAGCAAAACGGGAGATTCTAGCTTTAGACCGGACTGAAAGGAACACCTCAAAGAAGATTTTTGATGCACTGTCTGAACTGTATGGAGACAACACCCATGTTTCCATTTTAAGAGCTCAGTTTTTCAACTGCAGACAGGAGTCTAACCAGTCACTGAGGGCTTTCTCTTTACGATTGCGTGAACTGTTTTCCAGGTTGAAGCAGAGAGACACCATGGGCTTGGAGCGGGGAGATTTGGTTCTAAGAGACCAGTTTGTGATGGGCCTGAAGGAGGGCCCCATCCGCCAAGAGCTCAGGCGGCAGGTGCGAAAGAGCCCCCACCTTACCTTTGAAGAGGTAAAAATGGAAGCTCTGGCCCTAGAGGAGGAGCAGGGTGAACATTGGCCAGCCTATGACTGCTTGGCGGTGAGTAGAACGCCCCCGACAAATACAAGTGTAGCTACGGACTGGAAACAAGAGTTGCGTGCTGAAGTTATGAAGGATGTAAAGGAGCAAATGTCAGCAATGACAAAGACAATTTTGGAAGAGCTAAAGGGAGCGGTCTCCCCTCCTTTTGACACCGCTCAACACCCAAGTAGAAGCCCGAGACCTAGAACCCCTCTTAATGCAAGATTTAAGTGGGATCCCCAAGGCCGTCCTATATGCAATGTGTGTGAACAAATTGGTCATATTAGTCGTAGGTGCCCCTCCAAACTGTCCAGTCAGGGTTTTTAAATGCCCCGGCCACTGCGGGTCAAGTGTCCGGACCCTCTCCTAGTGACCCAATCAATTGCAGTCCTAAAGCTAAGCTTATTGGAGATTGTCCCCTAATAGATGTGGGTGTAGATGGGATAAATGTTAAGTGTTTGGTAGACACTGGATCTCAAGTAACGCTGTTTAGTGAGAGTGTCTGTAGGAAGCTCCTTGGGAGTAAGCAACTAAAAAGCGAAGGATTGCCATGGTTAACATTGAGGGCTGCTAATGGGCTTAATATCCCATGGGTGGGTTACATGGTAGCTGACTTTGTCATCCATGGGGTCCGGGTGCCAGCGCGTGGTATTGCTGTAGCCAAGGATGAATGTATTGGAGCCGATAAAGCCATCCTTGGGATGAATGTAATTGCTGATTGTTGGGAAGAACTCTTTAGCAAGTACAGGGAATCCGTAAACCATCCAAAGCCCCCGCTTGGTAAAGAATGGGATTCTGTTTTTGTAGACTGTCAACGTGTCCGTGCTATGTCAACGGCGGACCAGTGGAAAGTTACAGCTCGCCTAGCCAGTCGCTCCCCTGTAACTGTACCTGCACAGAGCGAAATGACTCTTTGGGCCAAAATTCCGCCGCCCGCCCAAAGTCGACCATGTGATGCACTGGTAGAACCCCTAGGGGAACAGGGAAGGGTCGAAGTGGCAAGAGCTCTGGTAACTGTGGGGAAGGGCCGTATTCCCGTGAGGGTCCGGAACCTCCATCCCTTTGATGTTACACTCAGCAGATTTCAGAGGTTGGCAGCTGTGTCTGAAATCAGCCCTGACAGTGTGCGGGATGGCCAGGAGCTGTCCATTGTGGAAGTGGACCCTGGAGTCGTGGAAGTTGGTTTGATCAATTCTGCGGTAGAAAAACCTAAGGTAAATGCAGAGAGTTCTGCTTTTTCTTTCCTTAAGGGAGATGGATTGAATGAGGAGGAACAAAGGCAACTGGAGCAACTATTACAGCGATGGACACATGTCTTTTCCTTACATGAGGAGGACTATGGACGGACGGGTGCTGTGAAACACGCCATACCAACAGGTGATGCTAATCCTATCCGTGAGAGGTTTAGGCCAGTACCCCCGACCCTTTATAAGGAGATACGTAGCCTCTTAAAAGACATGTTAAAGGGGGGAGTCATTAGAGAGAGCTGTAGCCCTTGGGCGGCCCCCATTGTCCTTGTTCAAAAGAAGAATGGAGATTGGCGATTTTGTGTGGATTATCGCAAGTTAAATAGTGTAACCCACAAAGACGCCTACCCGTTGCCTAGAATTGAAGACTCTCTAACCAGCCTGAATAGAGCCGCGTGGTATTCCACCCTAGATTTAGCCAGTGGTTATTGGCAAGTGGAGGTAGAGGAAAGGGACAGAGGGAAAACTGCATTCACTACTCCTTTTGGTTTATTTGAATTTGAAAGAATGCCCTTTGGGTTGTGTAATGCACCTGCAACCTTTCAAAGGTTAATGCAGAAGTGCCTGGGGAATCAGTTAGCCGAATCAGCAATGGTTTATCTTGATGATGTGATTGTGTTTTCCAGAAATTTTGCAGAACACCTTCAACACCTAGAGTCTGTCTTTCAGTCCCTGAGCACCTATGGTCTTAAACTCCGCCCGGAAAAATGCCAGCTGTTCCGGAAGCAGGTTAAGTTCCTTGGGCATTTAGTCAGCAGTGAGGGAGTTTCCCCTGATCCAGAGAAGGTGGCAGCTGTTGCAGATTGGCAACCCCCTACTACTGTCAGGCAAGTCCGCTCATTCCTGGGGTTTGTGGGGTACTATAGACGATTTATAAAAGACTTTTCAAAGATTGCTAAGCCCCTGAATGGACTCTTAGTAGGCACTAGTCGAAACAGAGGGCGGGGCTCCCCTTCTGTTGAGTGGAATGAGCAGTGTGAAATGGCCTTCCAGCAGTTAAAGAAAGAACTACTGCAGGCCCCCGTTTTAGCGTATGCTGATTACACCTTACCTTTTACCCTCTACACGGATGCCAGTAACACCGGGCTCGGTGCTGTGTTGGCGCAAGACCAAGGGGGGGTTGAGCGCGTAATTGCATATGCCAGCAGAAGCTTGCATCCAGCAGAACGTAATGATGCGAATTATAGCTCGTTCAAGCTTGAGCTTCTTGCCATGAAGTGGGCGGTAGCAGAAAAGTTCAAGGACTATCTTTGGGGTGCAAAATTTTCTGTTGTGACGGACAATAACCCACTGGTACATTTACAAACGGCTAAGTTGGGAGCGACGGAACAAAGGTGGGTCGCACAGTTGGCCAACTTTGATTACTCAATCAGATTCCGCCCAGGAAGAGAGAACACTAATGCTGACGTCCTTTCTAGATTCCCCATTGTACCACCAAATCAGGTCCCGGAGGAGCAGGAGCCACTGGTGGCAGCGGTGGAGACCGCGGTCTCTCCACAGACCCGAGCTGACAGCTGGGGATGGGACCTAGACCGATGGCGGAGTCTACAGGGAGAGGACCCTGATTTGTGCAAGATCAAGGAACACATTAAGAGAGGTATGTTACCAAATGCTACAGAACGGCAAGCCATGGCTCCGCCTGGAAAGATTCTGTTGCGGCACTGGCGGAAGTTGGAGCTAAGAGGCGGTGTTGTGTGTAGAACCATCCAAGATCCGCGAACATTAGAGACTGTACACCAAATTGTCGTTCCAGTTTCACAGGCACGACATCTCTGGACTATGTACCATGAGCGGATGGGACATCCGGGGCTGGAGAAGTCATTGGCTCTGCTGCGGAGAGGTTTTTATTGGCCACAGATGGAGGTCATGGTCAATACCTGGCTACAAGCATGCCCGCGCTGTGTTTTGCATAAACCCGGGCCCCAAGGTAAAGCCCCTCTAGTGCCACTGATTGCCAAGGCCCCTATGCACATTGTAGCTGTTGATTTTCTGACATTGAGCCGCCCTACCGATAGATACCAAAATATACTTGTCATGACTGATTTGTTCACAAAGTTTGCATGGGCTGTACCTACACTAGACCAAACGGCCCTCACAACAGCACGTGCCCTGTGGACCTATGTGATCCAGCCATTTGGGTGCCCAGAAGTACTTCATTCTGACCAAGGCACTAATTTCGAGTCCCGGTTGATATATGAACTTTGCCAAATGTATGGGTCCCGTAAAAGCCGAACCACCCCGTATCACCCTATGGGGAATGGAACCTGTGAACGTTTTAACCAGACAGTGCTGAACCTTCTGGGTACCTTAGAAGTAGAAAAGCAACAGAGGTGGGTAGAGTTCTTACCTGGACTCATCCAAGCGTATAACAACACTGTCCATGCGTCTACAGGATATGCACCTGCCTTTCTGATGTTTGGCCGTCATATGAGGACTCCTGTGGACCTGCTGACGGGAGGCTTTGGAACTGAGGCCCCCATGGACACTACAGACTGGGTGGCCAAGCACCAAGAACACTTGGCCTATGCTTACCAGAGGACATCCGATAGCCTCCAGAAGGCTGGTCAGAAAAATAAGATGCTCTATGACCGCACTGCCAAAGATGCTCCGCTCTTGCCTGGGGAGCGAGTACTGGTGCGGGACCACAGGCGGCGGCAGACTGGTAAACTCAGTGACCGGTGGGAAAAGAGACCCTTTGTTGTTGTTGCTAGACTTCATCCTGATCGGCCGGTCTATAAAGTGCGTCCAGAGGGGAAGGACGAGCCTGAACGTGTGGTTCATCGCAACAATCTACGGCCGTGCCTCCACTATACGGCGCCTGAGACCGGTGCCATTCATCACCAAGACAACGCGCCAATGCCGATGTGGGGACTCTTGTTGCCGTTGGGAGAGGGTGGGCAAGAGGGGCCTCCACTCTCACCTGAGCCAAGACGGTCTCAGAGGGCCAATATGGGGGTACGACCCCGCAGGTATATGGACTAGAACTTTGTATGTTGTTCCAGGGACTAGAACATATTGGTCAGGGGGGGTGTCACGGGGTGACTGGACTGGGCGTGTGTGGGTTGATTGGAAGGGAGGTGTGTGTGTGCGCGGGACTGACTCTGACCCTGCCCCCAAATCAGTACTAATAGGGCACAGGTGTGTCAGTAAAAAGGGGAGAGCGGTGCGAGTGGCAGCACGACGGGGCTGAGCAGAGGAGAGCGGTGCGAGTGGCGGCACGACGGGGCTGAGCAGAGGAGACGGACGGTTTTGGGAGCTGGGTCGGGCGTCCGCGGTACCAGACATAGGGCCACGCTGAAGGAGCGCAGGAGGTGGGCAGAGGAAGCGGCGCACGACCTTGGCGCCCGAGCGACAGGACGCAACGTGGGAACAGTGGAGGGGGCGAGTGTGACAACCCCCCTCCTCCCAGCTAAGTGGCTTTTCTTGTTTGTTGTGCGTGTGGCAGGGCTACTCAAAGTTGCATGTTTTAATTTGGATTTTAGTGAAGTATTCTGCAAATTAGCCCTGGCCCAAAGTCCACTGCTCAATTAAGAGTTCCTACCTGTTGCCGGCCAATTGACGGCCTGTTCCTGCACGCAGGCCTCCTGAGCGCATGGACGAGTGCAGCGCGCGCATGGCAGAGCGGCCGGGACAAGAGGGAGAGACTGAGGCATAGCGGGAGCTGTGGAGGAGCACCGGAGCCGCGATCCCAGGGGACCCATCCACCTACCTCCAATGAGGGACTCTTAATAGTTTAGCTTTTAGTAGTTTTGGACATTTTATCATTCATAGACTCAATAAATTTTGTACATTTCTTTTAATTACGTGTGGCATTTTTATTTAATAGAGCACCTCCCCTTGGGACCAGAGGTTTTTAAATTGGGGCGTGTCCGGCCCGTGACAATATCTTAAATCTCACAAGAATCGATTTAGGACATGTTAAAGGTTCAGAAATCAGATTATAATCAGATTTTGGTGTAACCGTTATCCACACTGAAGGGTTCTAAAGAGGGCAGAGGTGTGCGACGTCACTAGCCTCTTCAGCTGTATTCTTAGTGGAGCAAAGCAGGGTGTTGTTGTTGTTGCGTGTGTTGTTGTTGTGCGTGAAACCAAAGCCAGTGTCTACAGGTGCAACATGCCCACCTCATAGAAGTCCAGAGGGGTCGGCTGGGCCCACACTCGCAGGGCGTAGTAGACCAGGGAGCGGACGGTGTCTCTGGGCAGAGTGGAGGAGGGCGGGTACGACTGCAGCCTGACAGGACGGCAGAACAGTCCGTGAAGTGCCTTTGCTGTGGTCCTCTTATAATATGTGTGTTATAAGAAAGTCATTAAAAATATTAGATTAGACCAGGGTTTTTACCTCAAGGAGCTACTTTTACTAAACAAACATGGCAGAGAGTTACTCCTCTTAATGACTGTAAGAAATTAAGTCGATACAATGGTGAGCGTATGCCTTAGAGTACAGCTAGATGCTTTTAAAACATACTCGACCAATGTTGGAGCCTGTCTGTACCTCCCACCACTGTGAGGCGCTATTTGTAATTTGTTATGCAATTACCTGCCCTATAAAAAGGAAGGAAAGGCGCACTCAGGCGTTGCAGTGGTTGCATTTGCTTGTTTGTCAAACCCATAAGCTGTTCCAACTCAAAACATAACAAAGCCTCCAAAAGAAAAAGGCGAAATATGTTTTATTGATTAATTGAACTTAACTGGATGCAATTTAATGCTGAAAATATTTTGGCAATGGTACAGTGATTTAGTATTTGTGAATATGGCTCCGGACTAAAGGTGATGGAGCCTTTTCAGTCCGGGCGCCTCGGCTGCACCATCAGTATCATCTTTTACATCACTTCCTAAAACTTATTTTTATCGTTGGCCTTCCTTTAACTGCTTTAGCGTTATTTTTATTCCTTATTTCTTTTTATTCTATTCTATTATCATAATGAATTGAATTGTTTGCATCATTGTCTGTTTTTGTGTGCGTAACCCGCGTTTAATAAAAAGACTTTTATTTTGGTGGGTCCACTTCCTGTTCCGCTGCCCCGAACTTTCCATTTCCTTTAAGTTCATGGAGTTTCAACTTCAGAGTATCCGAACTCTCTGAAACTACGTATTTCACTCCGCATTTTAAGGTGAGGCTTTTGCCGTGATATAATTAACCATCACAGAAGATTTCAACCGTGTAAACTGCCGCTAAAATGTATTAAAGTCGCTAACTACACCTTTCAAATCCCCCATAGCGCCTCCGTACATGTTAACCAGTCCGGCCGTGCGCGCAGTGTAACTCCAGCCCGAGAAAATCAAGGTAAACACTTTTACAGCATTTATATTTGTTAATGTAAAGAAGCCGAATTGTAGGCAACACTTTGATTTATCTAAAAGTTGAATACAGGGGACCACCCATAATAAGTTTTGTCTACTTTGAACACTTATTTTGGTTAACGCTAAATTGTCTGAGAAGTTTCGTATGCCATCGAAACCCACTGATACTGATATGGAGCTACGTGTTTTGTTCTAATGTTTGTTGCGCAACACTTTTAATTATGAACTCTGTCTGAGTATTTTGACATTTGGAATGGACATTTTGAAGTGCACTTGTCTTTAATGAATTGATTGAATGTTTGATTACTATAGTAATTGATTGATAAATAATTTATTGAACAAATTCAAATGAACTTTTGGATGGATAATTCATTATATTAATTATTCATACTTTTTTAATGGTTAATGCCCTTATTATGTATATTTTTTCCCATGTATGTTACGCATGCATTGATTTAATTTGTTTAAATTGGGTTACCTTATAATAGTAACAATATTACTTATTCTGAATGAAATATTTGTGTTTTTGGCCTTATAGGTCAGGTTTTTTTAATGGATGGAATCCACTTTCAAAGGACAATAAGAACTTGAACTCAACAAACCACCAGATGGCGAGACACCGACTATGCGGTAGGGCAAACTGTTTTTTCCCCTGCTGCTTCTCGAACTGTGGATTTATACTGTATACAATTCTCGAACTGTGGACTATAACTTGGATGAACGTTAATGAATCCTTGTGGAGAACACTAGGGTATTTTTGGTTAAAAGACTCGACTTATTTCCACCTTTTGAACTTTTTTGTATTTTTTGTTCTATTTAATTTGTCACATCTCACTTTAATACACATATATAATGACTACAAACTGGTTGTATGTCTTCATTCACACCTTGGGCTCCTTTACGAACCGCTCTTCTGTTCCGGCCTAGCGTTTAAATTAGCGTTACATGTGCCTTCTGTTTGCTATTTTTATGCTTTTTGTATTGTTCTTTGTGGCTTGTACAGCAGTTTGTAAACCTTGTTTTTAAAAGTGCTTTATAAATAGAGATTTTTTATTATTATTATTATTATTATTATTATTATTATTATTATTATTATTATTATTATTAGAATTATTAGAATTATTAGTATTATTATCATCAAGACATTTCGGCTGCCACCCAGAAGACATTTTCAATTGATGCGACTGGCTTGAACCACTGCAATTTAGGTACAAAGAAGAACACAAATTATCAGTGGTTCGAGTCCAGATGAGTCCTATGAAACCTTCAATCAAAACTAGAGTACAAAGCAAACTTTTCTCAGCACCCAAGCCTCAAATCAAGACAATATGGGATTACAAATGACATCACATTACGCACATGTTGTTACAAACATGCATGAATCCACCGAAATACAACTGTGACTAAGCAAACGATGAAGGAACACAGACGGAACATGTTTAAAAGCTCACAAGTCAACTTCGCAGAACACCTCTAAGCTCCCTCTGACCTCCAGTTGATGTTCCTCCTGCTCCACGTGGACACCGCTCTTCTCCTCCTCCTCCTCCTCAGGTTCTGCTCCTGGTTTGGTGGTCCTCCAGAGGGCTGCTCCTGGTCAGGTAAGGAGCAGCGCGGCGTCTTCATCAGTGCCATTGTCTCCTCGTCTACATCATTGTACAAACAGAAAAATGACAATACCTTTGCACCACTTATTTCTAGTTAAAGCAAAGATTTTAGTCTTTTTTTATGCATTTGTTTGACCCAGTGTTCCAGTTGGCAGCGTGAAGAAGGAACAGTTTGGGGAAAGGATATTTTGCTGTTTGTGGAGCAGATTATGGTACTTAAAAAACTGCTGAAATCCCAAAAACGTAAAGGAAATCAAGAAGCAATTTTTCTTTTGTCAGAGAATTGGCATTTTACCATCTGCAAGCAATTAGTACTTTGCTGTGACATCGAGCTGGGGGTGCTCTGCATGTATGTGTATGTTCATGGTCATGTTAAGGTGTTTCATTTTCAACAAAAAGAGAGACTAACCCGCTAAGTTAGTTCTTTACGGTCAGATGTATTAAAATAAAGATCAGATTAAAGGTCTTATTATGCAAAAATTGACTCTTGTGCAGCTTTAAGTCATGTTATAATGTTGTTACCTCCTCGAAAACAGACCTGGAGTTGTTTTTTATTTCCTTTTACCTTTTTGTTTAGCAGAGCTTGGCCATTTCAGAGCTGAAATCATCCAACTGATTCTCCTGAAGGTGGACGGAGTTTCAAAACACAGTGGAGCACTTCCTGTATTACCACATGACTTCAGAACCCAGCCTAAATCTGCAGGGTTTGTGTTAAACATGTGTGAATGAAACAAAACACAACTCCGGGTCTGTTTTAGATGAGGAAACTACATTAGAACATACCTCATACAGTCTAACAAAGCCTCAGACAGAGCAGTGCCTACAGTTAGCGCTACACCCCCAGGGAATGTTGAAGGCATCAGCTGTAGTGTATCAGTCGCTGGGTTTCAGATGATAAATAGGCCAATATTATTCAGTACAGTACTTAGTTAGCGGGCTAAAGGGTTTGGTCACCAGTAGAAGATGTTACTTTAAAGATTTACGATTCACTTTTTGCATTTTTCATAAAAAAATATAATGTTATTAATCGGGAAATTTGTCTCCTGCGTCCCGTCTGTGGCAGTACAACATTCCTGAATCCCTCTGTTCCCCTCACCCAGGACTCCGGTGTCGTTGAGCCCGGCGAACCTCTGCATGGAGCGGACAGCGCTGGTCACCGCGGTCCAGGCCTGGAGCTGCCCGGTGGAGGTGTCAGGCGGAGGCAGGTACCCGTACTTCAGCAGCCAGTCCTGGAACGACACACAACAACTTTCAACTTTATTATTGTCCCAGAGGGAAAGTGTTGTGCGGCAGTCTTAGACATACAATAGTTCCCTTAAAAATAGTCAAAAAAGTACAAGATATAAGAGACTGATCCAAGATATAAGAAGAGCGTTCATCCTAAGGTAGTTATGGCTTCAGAAATAAAGGAAGTCCGAGCTCTCCGAGTCCTGATCCGGGGAATTCTCAGAAGGAAGGAGGTTAAACTCCTCAGAGCGGGTGGTCAGGGTTCTCCGTTATTTGTTGGGCTTTGCAAATCGTCCTTCTGCTGTAGATGTCCTGCAGCCGATAGTTTTACCTGCCACTTTGACCAACCGAGCCAGACGGTTTCTACTAGACACAGAGGGCACCGAACCAACAAACAACACAAAATGCAAAAATAGAATAAATAAGAATAAGAATAAGAACATTACTGACGTCACTCTGGTTAGTGCGGTACAGGTTAGTTAAGTTTCACATCAGGACATAACTCAAACTTAACCTGGAACGCCGAAGAAGAATTATTAACAGTATCAGAAAGTTATTTGAAGTTTCGTTTTATCGCTCCTCGGTAATCTAGCTTTACCGAGGCTTTCTGTCCCTGGTTCGGTATGTTTTGGCATGCTAACTCCGTGGCTAAAATGTATTCTTCTACGGGGATTTCGTTTGGGGTGGTGGCAAAGTTTAGTCCTCGTGCAAGTACGTTTGTTTCTGTTTCAGTGATTTTTCGCTGTTAAATTGCATACCCATTTATCTTTAGCATTTGTCCGTGTGGTTCCAATTTTACGTTGTTTTTTATCTATTAGAGATTTTAACTTATTAATGTGGCGGTCCTTGGTCACTGCGATGCTGTTGCTCTTGCGGCTGCTGTACCTCTTCTTCCATGGGGAAAAACCGTCCGTATTCCTTCTTTTTGTCCATTAGTTCTCGATCGATACATCTTTGCTTATCGATGACAATGCGAATCCTCTTTTTGGCCTTATTAATGATTTGTTTTGCATTATGGGTTGGGCTCGGGGTCTTGATGTTGATACTTGCCGGCGTGATGTTCTCGTCTCTGCATCGGAGGTTGAAACGTAGGTGGTTGTTGTAGCGGGCGCGCGCTTTTTCCAGCCTCTCCAAGTGGCGAAGTGCTTTGACACTTTTTTGTCCAAATCTTCTTTTTATTAAACCGAAGATGTTCATTTTGTCTTCTTATGTACTTTAACTTCTTGGGTTCTTTTTTAAGACAATACAGTACCTTGTTGACATGTTTCGGCTGCTAGCTGCGAGCCATCTTCAGATGGCTCGCAGCTAGCAGCCGAAACATGTCAACAAGGTATAGTTTTTTTCTTTTTTTTATCTCTTATACTTGAGATAAGGTGTTTTAAACTGCAAAAACTAAAATCTGGCCAAGTTAAGATGAGTTTTATGACGATTTGAGTAAATTTCTCTTGACAAGTAAAATGATCTACCAGTGGAAGAAGACTTTTAGTACTTAAAATATGAAAATGCATCTTACTACAGTTAAGATCAGGAAAAACAGCAGCTCTTTGCACTTAAAATAAGACACACTTATTCCACTTTTAGATCATTTTACTTGTCAAGTTGAATCTACTCAAATAAAGTAAACCGTTCTTAATTTAAGTCATTTGAACTTAGACAGATATTGCTTTTTGCGGTGTATTGGTAGTAGTATTTTGTTTTTTATTTCCAAAAAAAAAAAGTTCAGTTATGATCCACGGCAAAGAAAATTCCAAATCCGTAAACTGGATAAAAGTTTTAGACTGCACATCATATCAGGTTTGTGAAGTTGTAGTGTGTTTTTTATTATCACGCTTTTTGTATATTTTTGGGGAATTATTGTGCGTGAGCATGAGTGACGTCGGCTTGTTGACAGAATCATACAGCTAACCGTAAGGAGCGTTTGAATAGCGCCTAGCGGAGATCACTAGATTACTCAGACGTGCATGGAGGACATATAAAACCGTAACCAGAACGTAACCAGGACTCGAGTGACGAGCGCCTGACGATGATGTAAATAGCGTTTGTGTAATAATACCACTAGCTGGGTGCTGTGGTCCTCGGTGGGCGGGGCTTGTGGTGAGGCTGCTGGCGTCGCCGTGGTGACCGGTGCGGCAGAGGCGAGCCACGCTTCACCCAGGCACAGGAGTAGAACCCACATCCTCACACAGGTGCCATGGGGTCGTCCTGGAGACAATCAGACAAAAATCAGACAAAGTGTGTGACGTGTCCTTGGGCAAGACACTGCAAACAAGGCCAAAATTGAAGATATAAACACTTAAATCTATCAGAAAATGACTTGAAAGTAGTGAAGTTATCTGCGAAATCATTTTACTCGACAAGTTCTCTTAAAATAAACTACCTCTAGGCTAGAATGAAACGGTCTCTGAAGTAGTAAGTAGAAAATAAATCTGAAAACAAGATGAATAACCAGATATAAGTTTGAAAATCTTCACAATATGAATCTAATGTTTTGTGGAGGATATTTGTCACATTTTGGAGAATAAAACAGGAAGCAGGTCCCAACGACGTAGAGACTCGGTTTTCTATCTGGACCAAGAGGAGCAGAGGACGGAGGAGACGAGGAGTGAGTGAAGAAGAGGAGCAGAGGAGAGGAGGAGGAGCGAGGGGGAGGAAGAGGAGCAGAGGAGGAGTGAGGGAGAGGAAGCAGAGGAGAGGAGGAAGAGTGAGGGGAGGAGTGAGGGGGAGGAATAGGAGCAGAGGACAGAGGAGAGGAGGAGAGAGTGAGGAAGAGGAGCAGAGGAGCAGAGGAGGAGAGAGGGAGGAAGAGGAGCAGAGGACGGAGGAGACGAGGAGTGAGTGAAGAAGAGGAGCAGAGGACGGAGGAGACGAGGAGTGAGTGAAGAAGAGGAGCAGAGGAGAGGGGGAGGAGCGAGGGGGAGGAAGAGGAGCAGAGGACGGAGGAGACGAGGAGTGAGGGAAGAAGAGGAGCAGAGGAGAGGAGGAGGAGTGAGGGGGAGGAAGAGGAGCAGAGAGGAGAGGAGGAGAGAGGGAGGAAGAGGGGCAGAGGAGGAGTGAGGGGGAGGAAGAGGAGAGGAGGAGAGAGGGAGGAAGAGGAGCAAATAAATAAATAAAATGTCATACTGTGGATCCAGGCAACGCAAACCACATCTCCATGGTTACAAAAACATATGGCTGACCCCTTCACCCCCATCAGAAAAGTTACACAGTGCAGCTTTAACGCTCTGCCAGGAAAATTTCAACTCATAACAACAATCCACTTTGTCCCGCTGCTCCCACTCGCGCTGATGACTTCCCGCCGCCCGTAAGACGAGTTATCAGTCTGCGTGTCGGAGAAGTGTCCTCCCCAGAGACACAGGGACACAGGGACCGGCCGTCCCCCGTGTAATCAGCAGATGGAGGACATTAACATAACGGCTAAAACACACGGGACATGTGCGTCACACAGAGTCCATTTCATTAAGTTAGAGAGAGGAGAGGAGAGAGGGAGGAGAGAGGGAGGAGAGAGGGAGGAGAGAGGGAGGAGAGGAGAGAGGGAGGAGAGGAGAGAGGGAGAGAGAGAGGGAGAGAGGGAGAGAGGGAGGAGAGGAGTGGAGGAAGAGAGGGAGGGAGAGGAGAGGAGGGAGGGAGGAGAGAGGGAGGAGACAGAGGGAGGAGAGGAGAAGAGAGAGGGAGGGAGGAGAGGAGGGAGGGAGGAGAGGAGTGGAGGAAGAGAGACGGAGGAAGAGAGACGGAAGGAGAGGCGAGGAAGGAGGGAGGGAGGAGAGAGGGAGGAGAGGAGGAGAGGAGAGGAGAGGAGTGGAGTGGAGAGGAGTGGAGGAAGAGAGGGAGGGAGAGGAGAGGAGGGAGGGAGGAGAGGAGGAGAGAGGGAGGAAAGGAGGAGGAGAGAGGGAGAGGGAGGGAGAGAGGGCAGAGGAGAGAGGAAGGAGAGGGCTGAGGACAGGAGGAGAGAGGGAGGAAGGAGAGGAGAGAGGGAGTAGAGGAAGAGGGAGAGAGGGAGGGAGAGGAAGAGAGAGGGAGGAAGAGAGGGCAGAGGAGGAGGAGGGAGAGGAGACAGGGCGGAGGAGAGGAGAGAGGGAGGAGAAGAGAGGGAGGAGGGAGAGGAGGAGCGAGGGAGAGGAGGAGTGAGGGAGAGAAGAGAAGGAGAGAGGGCACAGCGGAGGGGAGGAAGAGGAGTAGAGGGCAGAGGAGAGGAGGAGTGAAGGAGGGAGAGAAGCAGAGGGCAGAGGAGAGAGGGGGAGGAGCAGAGGAGGGAGGAGAGGTGGAGGAAGAGGAGCAGAGGGCAGAGGAGAGGAGGAGTGAGGGAGAGGAAGAGGTGCAGAAGAAAGTAGAGGAGGAGTGAGAAAGAGGAGCAGAGGGCAGAGGAGAGAAGTGAGGGACAGGAAGAGAAATGGACAGCAGAGGAGGAGAGAGAGGAAGAAGAGCAGAGCAGAGGAACAGAGGGACAATTCTGTTTTTTTTTTTTTTTTTTTTTCAAATGAATATTGAAAGCTTATATGTTGAGAAAGCAAAAAAAAATGTGTAGTAAAACAGAAGTAGTGGCAGTGGCATTCGCAGCCGATTTGGATTTTCCTCATAATTTATCTACGACTTCTTAGTTAAAAATATCCGAAAACGACAAAATAAAAATAAAAAATACAAATATTAAAAAGTCTCACTCACCTCTTTCCTTTCGGCGTCGCTCCTCTGCCTCTCACTGACCCGCCACTCAAACAGACGTCCCTATTCTCTCTCCTCTTCTCCGACTTTAGCCCCGCCCCTTCACCCACTTGACCCCTCCCATCTCCACTCCTCCCTCATAAATCACACTCATCCCCTCGTCCGTCCACCAACGCCAATACTGCCGTTTTCCGATAGCTACTGGCACAAAAGGGCAACGCCGATTCCCAAAACGCGCCGACTCCGAAGACGTCCGCACATGCATCATCTGTAGCATCTGCGAGATTTTACCCACAATCCTCTTAGCGCACGGATTAAAAATGTGCTCCTCTGTCTTTGCGCGGTAAAGATGATGATTTTCTTTGATTTCGCTTCGGGTAATCTTGTAGGTCAACTGCTGTCTACGCAACCGGCACGAAAAAAAGGCGAAACAGTAGCCCAGCGATCCCTGCGCGTTTGAGTAATCCTGGAACGGCCCGCGCTCAAGGTTTTCTTCGAAACGTTTGGATCGGATGTGGAACGTTTCAGTGAAGATGTTATTTTGTGGACTGATTGTGTAGCTTGGCTTTAAACATACAATATATAATGGATTTATTTAAAAGTTCTATATTACACTAAATGGATTCTTGTGAGCTTCTAGTCATGTTATAATGCTGTTATCTCCTCAAAAACCTGCTCGGAGTTGTGTTTTGTTTCATTCATTCACGCATGTTTGAGTAATCCTGGTTTATTTATTAATCTGTCCACGTCTTAAATGCTCTGTTCCACGTTGTGATGTCACGAAGCTGTAGTTTTCAGGTTAACAGCGGTACTTTTACCTTTAGTACAGCAGACACTGGCAATTCCAGGTCTGAAATCATCCAAATGATTCTAGTGAAGGTGTGTGGAGTTTAAAAACACAGTGGAGCACTTGTGGAACAGTGTTTTGTGTTTGCAGGATGTGTGTTAAATTGTGTGAATTGTGTGAAACAAAACTCTGAGCCCTTTAATTATTTTTCAACGCTAAACTAAATATCTGACTGATCTTCAACTCGCCCTGGCGGCATCATCTCAATTTTAAAGCCTCATTGTGGAACACTCCAGGCAAAGCTATCACATCTCCATAGCAACAGGCAGGTGAGCGACCCTCCACCAGAAAAGTGACATGGTGCACCTTTAAATAGAGTGCATCCTGACTTGATTGTGTGGAATTGTGTTGTGGACGTATGTGGATTCATTATTCTTCATTCACGTCACACTCGGTGGGGGGAAGATACTGTTGTAGCCGCAGTTGCCCTGGGGCTGACTGATCGAAGCGAGGCAGTCAATCTGTGCCCTCAGCCCCTCCAACCTTACACATTCATACTAGGCAATGTGGGTGAAGTGTCTTGCCTAAGGACACAACAACAGGAGACAGTAGTGAACACAGGGTGTGATCTAAAACCTGCTGTCGGCGCCTCCAGCTCCATGTTTTTGTTTGTATACGGCTCATACGCCGCGGTCACGGCTCGTGCGCCGCGGTCACGGCTCGTGCGCCGCGGTCACGGCTCGTGCGCCGCGGTCACGGCTCGTACGCCGCGGTCACGGCTCGTACGCCGCGGTCACAGTCACAGCTGGACCAGGGGCAGTCTGAGGGAGGAGACATTATGATCCCAATTAGAGCACAAGCCTCTTGAAATGTACTGGCCACACACAGCAGGCGCGGACTCGGTTTAGCAGCAAATTAAGCAAAATGAAGTTGAATAAAGCGTCACAACAGCCGTGCGCCATCAGAAACAATTATTCATAAATGAAAGCCTCGTCTCATATAGCAAATGCATGCTTGATCATACTAAACGTCCACCATTCATAAATCCAGCCCAGTGCATCAATGCTAATAGGATTTGTGTGAGGGGTGAGTGGTGTTAGCGTGTACGGTGTCCCAGAGGGGTCATTAGGCAGCCTGTGTGGAGGAGGGCAGGGGCTAATGCTGAAAACACATGCAGGGCGGGAGCACTGTTTGTGGGGTTACTGAACTCCAGCACAGCCCCGTGGAGACTGATGCTGCTGGATAGAGTACTTACGAACTCTGAGTATACACTTTGATTACTTTTCCCAGACAGTTAATACTTTACCTGTGTCGCACAGTATTCTGGCATTACACACATATATTAAATATAGAGATACATGCTGTAGATATTATTAAATTATAGGTGTTTTATTGCCAAAATAAAATACCTTAAAATACAGGCGTTCTTACTGTGAGTGGGCTTGCCTCTCCACATATCTGACCTGTAATTGGTGGCCTCAACTGCTTGTATCCATGGAGATAGATAAGTTTATTGCCATACTGTAGCTATGAGCTTATAAACACAAAGCTAGGACATTAAAAACAAAACAAAAAAATCAATTAAACCATTCAAACTGTTGTAAAATACAATGATATTTTGCAGTGACTGGGGATGCACGTATGTCTATGGAGGAATGTTCAGCAGTTACCATGGTGACACAATACACGCAGTAGCAAACACAGTCTGGTCCAGTTTTAGAAAACACAAACACATTTTAGGTGACCATGACAGAAAAAGGCCTACAAAATCATCTCTCCTGTCGTAGTTCCCCGTCAGTTCTTTCAGGTCAGACGGATGTTTTTGGTGATTTAATTAATAATGTTCCCAAAAAGTTTGAAGAGTGCTATACAAGACGGTGAAACCAAAAGGTATTTACAATATTTACACACAACAGTAGTAATACGCTTCATAAACCATAAACTCTATAGGTTGTTACCTTTTCTGTACAAATCCTGGTCCAGACTGACTGACGGAGCCAATTAACACAAAAATACTGGTTTTCTGCGCGAAAACACAACTTAACAATAATAAAAATATAGAAAAATACACAAAAAAAAAAAAAAAAAACACATTGTCATATCTCTGCGCCTGTAGCACAACCAGGAAAAATAATATGGATCATTTAGTGGGGGGGAATGGCATTTTGCGCTCGGTTTGACAGCGGGGCTTGCGAATGGAAGATGGAAACTGGTTTGAAGTTTGTTGGAGGACAAAATTATAGACATGGATGATTGAACAGTGGACTTGTGAGCACCCAAGACTATTGCGGTGGTGAACGGACGGTAAATATAGCGGAAAACGGAGCAGAAAATGGAGCAGAAAACAGGTAAGTTGCTAGGTAAGTGGCTGGCTCTTGAGTAACAGAGCTTCAGACAGAGCAGTGCCTCCAGTTATCTACCCAGGGAATGTTGATGACATCAGCTGCAAAGTATCAACACAGGTGCCTGTTAGGGGACGATTAAAGGTATTGATCGTCTGAAGCATCGAGAGCGTATCCCGGTCGTGAATGAGGACCGAATGTTTCCGTGTCACCGTGGCAACAGACGTCTTCCTCATGCGCGCAGCTGCCGGGGGTGAGAGGTCGGAGGTCGCGGGGGTAATAAGGGGGCCGACGGATGAGTCTGGTTAAACTCGAGCTCAGGCATGAATGGAGCCGTGTGTCCGGGCGTTACCATGGCGACAGATGCCACTTTTGGACTGAACCTAATATTCTTTTATGAACGTTGAGCGCGGATGGTCGGGTCATGATGCACGCTGTGGTTTAACATGTGATCGTGACACACAAGAGTTGTATTTTTCCCGTGGCACGGCGGTTTGGAGGCGGTCCTTTCCATACGGTGCTAATAGTGATTTTCATGTTTACAAGTTACATTTACTTGAGTGAGAAAATTGTACTCCTAATTGTAACTTGAGATATTTACACAGATTTTTTTAAATGTTTAACTAAATACCGGTATGTGCTTTTTGCGAACAACGCCTGTAACATGGCAGTAAAACGACAGGATTACGACGGATTATCAGACTACGTCACTTCTCGTTCTGCTGCGCACGTCTCCTGCAGAAAGAGCCACTGTCCTGTCTGGGATCGTGTCGGTGTCGCGTAGGATTTCAGCAGATTTCAGGCTCTTTGGGGGCGGGGATAGGTGTATCGATCAGGTATAAGTCGCACTGGCCTATAAGTCGCATTTTAAAGGGGGTTCATCTTGATAGTCAACTTATAGTAATACCAATAGAACAGAGAACATCTGAATATGTGTCTGGTTTGTTAACGTAACATATGAACAGTTATTCAGAGAACTAGAGCATAAACAACAAGTTTACCAAACTCTCCATCTCTCTCCAAATCACTGAATCCATTGAATTCTTCATCCTCGGTGTCACTTCTGACCAACACCGCCAACTCCAGCTAAATCTACTGTAGCCTTTAGCCCGCGATGAGCTTTTTTTTGTTTTCTTCATTTCAGTTCGAGGATCCTCCACTTTTCGCCAGTCCTTCACAAGTTTCTCGCTCACTCCAAACTTTCTTTCCGCTGCTCGATTACTGTTTTCAGCTGCATATTTCACAACTTGCAGCTTGTAATCTGCAGAATATGATAAACAGTTTATCGCCGTGTGATAAAATAAGTTCTGCTGCTAAATGAACATTAGTGAGTGGGACACGTCTTAATGACCCGTATGTGTTAAATGAAGGTGTGTGCATAAATGACGAGAAGAAACGTCTCAAACTTCAGTAACTGGACATCCACTCATACCTGATGGATACACCTATCCCCGCCCCCACTCATACATGATCGATACACCTATCCCCGCCCCCTGAGAGCCTGAAATCTGCAGAAATCCTACGAGACACTGACCTGAGCCCAGACAGGACAGCGGCTCTTTCTGCAGGAGACATGAGCAGTAGAGCGAGAAGTGCCAGTGGTACAGGAGTCATAGTGTGATAGGAGTAGCAGATACTGGCACACAAGCCTAGAGCGCCCTCTAGTGGCTGTCAGTGTGAAAATAACGAACATGTGAAATTATATATTGTAATATATAAGTCGCACCTGAGTATAAGTCGCAGGACCATCCAAACCATGAAAAAAGTGCGACTTAAAGTCACAAAAATACAGTATATTGTAGATGGCAGTATACTGTATATATTATATATATTGTCAGTATGGAAAATGATTATTTGGAAATGATGAAAATGGAAATGATCATTTACAGTGAGATGAGAGGTTGGGGTTGTGCTTTTGTAATGTTGAGGTATGGCCAGTGATTATGATTTAGGGGACACATCATTGGTTTTTATTTAAAAACAACCCCTCGTGGCAAAATCCGAACCACTTCCTGAATCTGTCACATGGTACAGCCGGGCAACGAGGCTTCGGACGTCGTAATTTTCAGCTCCTCCCCTAAATGAATCAAGCCTCAATACGCGGATCATAGAAACGCCCCCTCCCCTACTCAGCACACGCTTCGAGGACTCGATACGGAACGTCACATCACTAGTATTCAGTGTTGGGTCTTCAAGTTGATCTGTCTTTTTTTACTTTATTTCTTAGTATACCCCCAGAAGGTTTAAGTAAATCTGATACATCTCTATTTAGGATAATTCTTGTCTCAGGGGAAAAGGGAATTACAAAATGCTGGATGAAGAAGGCAGGACCTACGATGGAACTTTTGATGCAAATCATTAAACAAATCAGAACAATGGAAATCAGGACGTTCAGTCTCCGCCTACAACGACACAAGGGAGAGAAATACTGGAAAAGATGGGACTGCTGTGCACAATCCCTGGACAGGGAATTCTGTTGACTGCACATGGACACATGCACACCTTTGTTTGGTTTGCATATTTTCTTAGTTTTAGGGCTTACAAAAGAATAACTTTCTTAAAAACAAAATGACAGAAGTAGCGGTGAGTCCTAAAACACAATACCTCTACTTATTGATACTTTGACACTATATCATCAACATTCCCTGAGGATGTGATGCTAACTGTAGGCTCTGCTCTGTCTGAAAGACCTGACTTGGAACCACAGAACTCTAATAAAATAAAATCAGAAGGTGAACTCAACATGGCGTCGTGTTGTTTTCAGGGTCTGGGCTCATTGGCTCATGGGCACAAAAATAATTTTCTCTTCCACATTTACTTCCTCAATCCAGGCGAGCTCCTCCCACCGTGTGACGTCTGTAACGTGCACGGCATGGAGCATTTGGACCAATCAGAGCGCGGCGTGGAGCGTTTGGACCAATCAGGGCACGGTGTGGAGCGTTTGGACCAATCAGGGCACGGTGTGGAGCGTTTGGACCAATCAGGGCACGGTGTGGAGCGTTTGGACCAATCAGGGCATGGAGTGGAGCGTTTGGACCAATCAGGGCACGGTGTGGAGCGTTTGGACCAATCAGGGCACGGTGTGGAGCGTTTGGACCAATCAGGGCACGGTGTGGAGCGTTTGGACCAATCAGGGCATGGAGTGGAGCGTTTGGACCAATCAGGGCACGGTGTGGAGCGTTTGGACCAATCAGGGCACGGTGTGGAGCGTTTGGACCAATCAGGGCACGGTGTGGAGCGTTTGGACCAATCAGAGCATGGAGTGGAGCGTTTGGACCAATCAGGGCACGGTGTGGAGCGTTTGGACCAATCAGAGCACGGCGTGGAGCGTTTGGACCAATCAGAGCGGGGCTAGAGTCTTACAAAGATCACTTTAAGGAGCTTTGAGGAGTTAAACATTTTAAAAAGTTAATGTTGTGAAAATAGAACCAAATCCTACAAAATCTGACCTTTGTGAAATCCAGATGCCCTGTCAGAACATGGGCAGGTTGAATTCCCAAAATGCATTGCTCTCTATGGGAGAATTCTGCCTGGGCCCAAGCTCCTGGGAGCTGCAGTACCTGGAGCGGCCACTAGTCTGGACAGAGGTGGAGGGGCTTATCCAGTTTTTATTATGGATCCATAGTTGGAACTTGGAGCTACAACAGTAGTGGATTTGTGCTGCTAAACAAGTCCTTCTCAAATAACATTACAGTCACAAGCTAGCATTAGCATTAGCATTAGCATTAGCCAACAGTTTTTCAGTTCGTCGCTCTCACCTTTTTGTCGAAAATCAAACTCCTAAACAGGACCACGGACGCTCGTATTGATCACAGGCTCCTGAAAATGTGATGTTTAAATACATTTTGTGTCGGCAACTGCTGAACGTTACACCATAGACATATGTAGAGCACCTCCACCGCGATGTCTCTGATTAAAGACTTGTTAAATCTGATGTCACTTCCAGGTCCAAGGGAGGCAGCATTGTGGAAAAAAAAAACAAAAAAACAAAAACAAAGCTGGAAACAAACTGTGAAGTCCATATTTTCTGATCTGTTCTAATGTTTCCTCATCACAAACACACCTGGAGTTGTGTTTTGTTTCATTCACACATTTTTAACACACAAACCCTGCAGAATTAACACGACTTCTTAGTGGTAGTACAGGAAGTGCTCCACTGTGTTTTTAAACTCCAAACACCTTCACTAGAATCATTTGGATAATTTCAGCCCTGGAATTAGCAATCTCTACTGAACTATATAAATACTAATAACTAAAATAAACTCAATAAAATGAGCTGTTAAATTGAAAACCACAATGGAGCAGTTTGACATCTGGAGATGCAAACTAAGTAATAATAAAAGATTTACTGAAACATGTGTGAATGAAACAAAACACACCTCCAGGTCTGTTTTTGAGACGGAAACAACATCAGAACATGTCTTAAAACTCACAAGAGTCCACTTTGTGTAATATAAGACTTTTATTCTAACAGATTTAACACTGATTTAACAAAATGAAGGTGTGGCAATTTATTATTCTATTCTCTAATCATACCATTTTATAATTTTTTTTTTCTATTTTCTTACTCTTTGTTATTGTAATATAATGTGATGTGTGAGCTACTGTGTCCAAATAATTTCCCTGATTGATTATGGATCAATAAAGTCTAAGTCTAAGTCATTTACTGCTGTTGCAACACTACAATGTTCCTATCGTGGGTCACTTAGCAGGTTCTCTGTCTCATCTGGGGCTGAAACGGCAGTGTTTTTGTCTCTTCCTGTCCCAGCCCACTGCAAGGGTCACATGACTTCACAGAAACGGAGACGGGGGCAGGGCTTCAGCTCCTCCCTGGAAACACAGAAACAGACTTCAATCTGGTCTGGGCTCGTCCTAAGAGGTGAGTGTAATGAGTTATTTGACTTTTTTAGGCATTAAATAAACTGGTGACGTGACGTGCTGGTAACACGGGTGACAGCTTTGTGCGCAAGAACATATTTGACTTTTTAATTTTGATTATTAATACTGTAGTGCAGCGTTTTATTTAGGTAATGCATCATTTAAAAGGGTCACTCTCACTTACACAAAAGTGCTGGGGGTAAAAATAACACAACTCTGGGTTATTCCGACCCAGCAGTTTGCGTTATTTTAACACAGCTTTTTGGGTTATTTTTTCTACTCACTTCTAGGTTCTGCTGGATTCATTCTACCCAGTGCATGTGTTATTGTTTATAATGGCCATCACTGTGCTATTTAAGAAACTCTTATTTTTTAAAAGCGTTTTTGAATAAATAATTGCATTCAAAACTTAAACTAGACTTAAACAAACTTTACTGATCCACAAGGGAAATTATTTGGACACAGCGGTTCAAACATCACAGTATAATTTAATAACAAAGAGTAAAAAATATGAATAGTAATAATAAATTCTAAATAAGTAGGTGTCAAATAAGCAGTTATATAAATGTATATGTATAAGTAAAATAAAATAGAAAAATAAGTCATAAAAAATCAAAAATCTCAGCTATACTGTAAACACAAGGTCATAGAAATACAGAGCAAAAACGATATGACGATTAACATGACGTAGGGTTATCTGGTACATAACCGTGAGTTGTTGTACAGTTGTAGGGAGCATTATCTGTTACATAAGCCAACATCACGTCACAAACAGAAACATGTTCACCTTCATTCTTCGGTAAGTTTGTCATCAAAACGGTCCGTGTTGTAGTTTATTCTTGTTAAACTTGGTGTTAAACTTAGCATCAGAAGGTCAAACTTTCTTAAGCGAGGTTAACTGACGCAAAATGATGACGTTTCAGATGAAATCACTAGGATAAAGTAATAAAACATGTATAACACCTTTATTATTTGTTTCTCTGGAGCAAAAGAAGGAGGCGAGTGGCTGCTGCGGACAGTTGAAGAGTCTGTATTTGACCCATTTCGCGGAGTTGTTTTGAGAGGACCCAGACGAAAGGCGGGAAAATGGCAATCACGTTACGCATTTGGGTTACGCAAAACGACCCAGTTCTGTGAAAATAACCCCAAAAAATGACCCAACATCCCTCACCCAGCAGCTGCGTAAAAAAAAATAACCCAGCACTTTTACGGGTGCAGTTTGAACCATTTTAATCAAATCTGAGCCTCGGTCGTTTCTCTTTGTGGTTAGTTTGTTTTTTATTTTAACAGAAGTGCTCGCTTTGGGTGCAATCATAAATGAATATTAAAAGAAACTGTTTTTTAATGGTTCTTTGAAGTGATCCAAAAAAATCTGATCCCATAAAGGAGCCGAAAGTTCCATCACCATCACCAGTATAAACCAATCGCTTCTTGGAGTTAATTCTTGGCTTCTTGGACACCGTTCTTTTAATCCTACATGAGTAAGATGTTTTTATTGGTTATCACTAAAAAGACAAAATGTTGACGTGGCAAATGGAGCTCTTTCTAAGCTTAAATGCACTTTAAACAAATACTGTACAACATTTGCATAACCAGAAAAACACCATCCATCAACAACACCATGACGTCTGTGTGGTCTTTTCTGTTTAGTTCAGTTATTTATTTTCAGGTTGTTGGTTTTATTTATTTTGCGTTTTATTCGCGTTGCCACAAAATGAAATCCAAACCCTCATTCACTCACATGTAAACACTTTCACATTTGGTTCACAGGTTCAAAACAATCTGAACATTTAGTTTAGTAGCTTTAAAAAAATTAGAATTGTGCTTTTACAATTCTAAGAAACATACTACAATCACAAATTAACCCGCGGGCTGCCAGTGTCTTAACTTATAGAGGACACGTACATAAAACATACACAACATATGTTTTTTTCACAGAGGGCCTCAGTGAAGAGGCCGGAGCTCAACACGAGGAGACTCAGCTGGAGATCTACTCATAAAAGAAATATGAAAATAAAATCCAATCAAATAAAAATGTGTAAAAATAATAATAAAAAGCACAAAAACAAAAAACACTTACCCTAATTAAACCAAAAAGACATACAAAATAAAAAACAGTGATGTTAAATGTGCGGAGTGTGCACACTTGGGAACATCCAGGTTGCTTTGCCACCTTAACCCAGAAAAGTGACATAATACAGCTTTAAATGTTCTGAACAAACCCTCTGCTTTGGCCTTTCAGAGCCACATCATGAAGAGTCTGGAGGGGGAGGACGCTGCTGCTGCTGCTGCTGCGATCCTGAAGGAGCCGACACGGTGAGCGCACCGCAAAAACAGAAGAGCACGATCATTTATATAGATTTGGATTCAGGATATGAATCTTAATTTCCATCGTTTTTTGACTAGTTGAAATGTGACAGTGAGTATTTGGGCCTGATCTTCTGTTTTGTTTTGTTTTTTCTCACTCCTTTTCAAGCTCCAATATGGAAATAAGGAGATATATTTATAGACATATGAAATATACAAATGTACAAGTGAAGTATACAAGTACAGAAATAGATTTATATTTAGATTTATATGAATAATTAATGAAATGTCTGTACCTGTGTCATGTGTGAAAATCAGGAGTGTCGCTCTAAACAAGAGGAAGAAACTGAAAAGCCAAACCACACAACCCACACAACGTCAAGTCTACAAAAAACAAGTCTATAATGTTTTATTGTTGTTTTTACAAGCAGCAATGATAATATTATATAATATATTAATATTATTATTTAATCCAGTGAAGAAATTATTTATATTTTAGCTTGTTTTGGCGAATATAGCATTTTCAAAACAATTAAAGGTAACATGGTGATCTAAACCCCAGTTAAAACCCCATACAAATATCTCCTCGTTATCATTTTTATAATTAAGGAAATGTTTTCTTTGATCAGGCCTGAGATCTCGACAGCAGTGTCCAGCGTCCAGTCTCTGAAGAGTGACCGCTCCATGACCCACCCAATAGTCTTCCGATCCGAAACAGGCTCTGCAAACTCCTCCCCGTGAGTGGCACAACACGATCATTCTCTTTGTACCAAAACTGCAAGTGCAAATTAAATTAAATCACTGATGCTGTGTCAGATTATTAACTCGATGTCAAAGCAGCACAACATTTTTACTGTAGATTTACACCTCCAGTTTAAGATAGTGGAAAAAAAGGAACTACATTTGGACTGGAGAATTGAAGGCGAGTGAAAACCCCAAATGTGAAGTCAGTCTAAAATTAAACAAAAGCAGAAGGGTTACTGAAACTGCCATTTTCTTTTTGTCATATGCTGTATGCTTTGCAGTTTTTCCTGTTTATAGAATATACTCAATATTCAATTTTATGTTAAAAATATGAATACGCCCCCATACACAACTTGTAGATAGTTATTGCCTACCCCTATTTGCACCTTTTTCTTGTTTCTTCACATTTGCGCTCTTCAAAATGACCACAGGAGTATAACGTACATCCCTAGTATAAGTCTAAAGTGACTAAAGCTTTATGTTGACAATATGAAATGATTTGAACATTTGTGTTGCTTGCACCGCTCCTTCAGATATTATTTTGTTTCTTCAGATTTTGTGCATTATTTAATGTTTGTCCTTACAATTACTTCAACACAGAGGAAGTGACAGCTTCAGGTGCTCTTCAAGGACGAGGCTCAAACGCAGAAGCAGTGAAGATGACTAAGCAATGTAAAAACTTACTGTGTTAAAGGAAAAAGCCGTCAAAAAAGTCTGAGACGCTCTGCTGGAATAAGAATAAAAGTCCTTTAAAGGTTGTATAGGATTTTCCAAGGAAATACAGCGACTGTTTGTCCTTTTTCAGATGTTGCGCATGCGTGACACCACCACCCTACTCCACAGCTCCCTCAGTAGAAACGCCTCCTCCTGACGCTAGAAATCATGTTTGTTTACAGCCGGTGCACGTTCAGAATCGCTGAACGAATTGTTGTTGAAGTTTCCTGTCCAGAAGTAATTTAGGAACCAATGCGTCAGACTTTAGACTCTTCGTCTGCTTCAGTGACACCATCACTGGAAGGAATCTCCAAGAATCACCTTAGTTTGGCGTCGCTCCTTTTCCCCTTCTCTTCTTCTTTCAGCGACCTCAAAAACGGACTTTCTTTTGGGGCTAACTGGTAGTGGATTCTTGTCTGTGACTGCAACAAACTTTGTGCAAACTGCGAGGAAGCTACAGTTGGAAAAAGCCGCTAAGAACCGCTGCGTTGGTCGAGTAAACACAGCCTGGCGTATGTGGAATGTGTGAGAGGCGAATTTAAACCACGTAATCCCAGCGCGCCAACATGTCAGTTTCACTAGAAACGTAGGGAGTTTGATTGACAACCTGACAGCCAATAGAAAACGAGGTAGACTCATTATCTATGGCCCCTCCACGTCCACAGTTGGATTTTCATTATTATTTTTTTTTTGTTCATCATAATTCCAAGGCTGCTGCATCGCTATAATGCTATTTTGAACTTTCATTGACAATTTGAAACAAAAAAAAAAAATCCTCCACACAAATTTCAGTGGTTACACGGAACAAGCAAACACGTCTGGACACGGGGCATATTTACTTCAACTTCAAATTATAAACTTTAAAACGGCACTGCACAACTTTTCTGGTGGAGGGTCTACTACCTACTTGTCTCCATGGATTTCTTATTGCTTGATCTGGAATGTTCCGCAGTATGACATTAAAGATATCCAGCTAGCATTTATTCATTAAAGGGGTTTCTGTTGCCCCCAAATACAGTAATTCCTTCTGTGAATAGGGGCGACTCTCCACAGATGCGAACTGTAATGTATCGCAGTGGTGTAACCTGCTTGTCTCCCTTGTGATAGGTAGGTTTAATCTACACTTTGGAACATTCTAGACAAAGCCATAATATTTCCATGGAGACAAGCAGGTAGAGGCAAAGTTTATAATTTGAAGTTGAAGTAAATGGAATAGAAACAGAATAGAATTTATTTGTTTATGGCAACATAACGTACATATAATTATTTTATATTTGTTCACAACCACAATATTGATCTAAAAAGTACTTCTGACCATTTGTCCATTTGACCTTGTCAAGCCACAGATTTTCAGTTGTATTTACTATAAAAATGGCAGTTTTGAACCTTAGATGTTTGAGTTGGATAAAAATAATAATACGACCAGTCAGAAGTTTGGATACACTTTTTCGTTTATGTGTCTTCTTTATTTCCATTATTATTTACTTTGTAGATTCTCACTGAAGGCATCAAAACTATGAATAAACACAAGTGGAATGTAGTAAACAAAAAATACACTCAAAATAACTGACAACCCTTTGCTTTGAATCTTGGTTTCCACTTCTGACCCTGACAGAGCACAGCTGTGAAGTGAAAACCATTTCAGGAGACTGAAACTGTTGTTGGTGTCTTCCGTATGTATCTAAAATGTACAAAGTAGTAAACATAAAAAATAAAAAAAACATTAAAAAAAACACTGAATGAGAGAGAGTGTCCAAACTTTTGACTGGTAGTGTACATGTATTTGTATAACTGCTGGTGCCATTATAAACCTGTTTTACTGACAATGTTGACAGAGAAATTGCGGTTCCAAAGGGGCAGGACCCAGAGTCTCTTTGTCCACATTGTCCTGTTGTCTGTGTGGCAGTGTCCTGAACAGTCCAGTCTCATCTCCAGCCTGGGACCAGTGCTGCTGTACCTCCGATTGCCCTCAGAGTGGAGCAGGACTGCACATCCACAGCTGTGTCCAAAGTGAGAGGCCCTACACATGAACGCTGATGTACACTGGTGTTTGAACCAAATAAATAAAAAACAATCAGGAAAAGCGATTTCAGTGTCTCCATAGTGGACTAAACTTTGGCTCCTGATAACTAGATAATAGGAGATGTTTGCGATCCGATGTGCAGTGGTTGGACTGCCATAAGGATAAAATGGAAGACGCTCTGGATATGCTTGTGTGCTAGGGGCCGCTACTGCATAGCTCTTCTCCATTGTGAGACAAATAATCATTACAAAAAGTCCATGCTCTGCACACTTTCTGTCACGTCTTAAACTGCACAAGATTTTAAAGTCCTCATAGTGTGCAGCCAGTCTTAAAGAGGGGGCATTACAGTTCTGTGGGGTATTAACTAACATATTTCGATCACCATGTTACAAGACATTCATTGAAAATGCTATATTCACAGAAAACAGTGTATTAACATGTTTAATAAGTTGCAGTTTTGGCAGTCATTCCAATAATGAAACTATTGCACGTTGCTTTAGGCTTGTGAAACTGTGGTCTATTGTTTTGTATCATGCTTTTTATATTTATGTAAAATTGCTGTGCAGGAGGGTGACATAGGCTTGTGGGCTAAGCTTTGGATAGAATCTTACTGCTAACCGTAAGGAGGGTTCGAATGGAGCCCAGGAGAGATCTGTAAACTGCTCAGACATACATGGATGACATCTAAAACCTTTTCAGGCATGTTTTTGATGAGGGGACAACGTAATAACATGGCTGAAAACTCCAAAAAGTGGATTTTGCATAAGTCCATATAAGTCCATATACAAACATGCTCTTGACTTGTACTATGGTCTAACCTAGAGTTTTAGTCGTGACTATTAGATGTGTATTTGGTGACAAATTGTCACAAATAGGAGCTCTAGTATATTCTAACCGAACTGTATACTGCTTTATTCAGGTGACTATAAGAGCAGTCTGGAGCAGAGATGTGAGAGTGTGTCTGAAGGAGCTGAAACAGGAAGTAGAACTCCTCTGAACAGCATCTACAGTGAGCTTTTCATCACAGAGGGCCTCAGTGAAGAGGCTGGTGCTCAACACGAGGAGACTCAGCTGGAGAGCTACTCCAAGAAGACTGTCCATGACACTCCCATTAGGTGTCAGGACATCTTTAAACCATTTCCATATGAGCAAAGGTCCATCAGAGCAGTGCTGACCTGCGGCGTGGCTGGAGTGGGGAAGACCTTCTCAGTCCTGAAGTTCTCTCTGGACTGGGCCCAGGGCTTAGAGAACCAGGAGCTGGACCTGGTGCTGCCTCTGTCCTTCAGAGAGCTGAACCTGATCGGAGGGGCGCGCTACAGTCTGATGGAGCTGATACAAGTGTTCCATCCAGCGCTGGTAAAACAGGTGACACTATCTGCTCTTCTGCTTCAGTCTAGTTCAGAGAACAGAGTATGAATGACACCACAGCAGTGTGAAAATATACAGGGTTTAAATGAGCTTCAGTGATCTGACATACAGCATCTGTGTACAGACTCTTGCGTGTATCATAAAGGTCTCCAAGTTGATCATGAGAGAGTGATTTTTAGAAGGTATTTGACATTGCGTGAAAGCCTCTGTATGCGAGTGTGTGTGTTTCCATGTGTGGGTAAACCTGATCACATTGAAATGTCTCTTCTTGTTCCATGTTCTTGTGTCCACAGACGCTCACAGCACACACTCTGTCCATCTCTAAACTCCTGTTCATCTTCGACGGCCTCGACGAGAGCAGACTGTCTCTGGACTTTGACTGTGAGGTCATCTCTGAGGTCACACAGAGGTCAGAGGTCAGCGTGCTGTTAGTGAACCTCATCAAAGGCACGCTGCTTCCTACTGCCCTTATATGGATCACCTCCAGACCAGCAGCAGCCAATAAGATCCCAGCGCAGTGTGTGCACAGAGTGACAGAGGTCAGGGGCTTCATCACTGACCATCAGAAGGAGCAGTACTTCAGGAAGAGGTTCACAGATGAAGAGCAGTGTAAGACAGTCCTGTCCCACATCAGAACCTCCCGCAGCCTCCACATCATGTGCCAGATCCCAGTCTTCTGCTGGATCACAGCCACAGTCCTGGACCACATGTTGAGAACCAGTCAGAGCGGAGCACTGCCCCAGACACTCAGTGACATGTACGCCCACTTCCTGTTAGTGCAGACCAACAGGAAGAGGAAATACAGTGAGCAAAGCAGCGGTCCAGAGCTGAGCAAAAATGACTGTGAGCGGCTTCTGAAGCTGGGCAGACTGGCCTTTGAACATCTGCAAAAAGGAAACATCATGTTCTACCAGGAAGACCTGGACCAGGTGGGTCTGGACCTGACCGAGGCGTCAGTCTACTCAGGACTCTGCACAAAGATCTTCAAACGAGAGAGTGTCCTCTTCAACAAATCAGTCTACTGCTTCGTCCACCTGAGCGTTCAGGAGTTTATGGCAGCAGTTTACCTGCTCCATTGCTTTAATTGTAAAAAAGAAGAGGAGCTGCTTGCATTTCTTAAATTCTTGAAAAAAGAATCAACTCTAGATGACTTTCTCAGGGCAGCTCTGGAGGAAGCTCTCCGAAGTCCTAATGGCCACCTGGACCTGTTTGTGCGCTTCCTTCATGGCCTCACAATGGAGTCCAACCAGAGGCTTCTGCAAGCTCTTCTGGGCCCAGCACAGATCACCTCAGAGATGAGACAAAGAGTAATTTGCAACCTGAAAAAAATTAACACCAAATCCTCTCCAGACAGAAGCATTAACATTTTCCACTGTCTGACAGAGTTAAACGACCACACGGTCAATCAGCAAATCCAGGACTTCCTAAAGTCAGAGGACAGGTCAGAGAAGCTCTCTGTGACCCAGTGCTCAGCCCTGGCCTACATGCTGCAGATGTCAGAGCAGGTCCTGGAGGAACTGGTCCCAATGAAGTACAACACGTCTGGTGAAGGACGACGGAGACTGGTGTCAGCTGTGAGAAACTGCAGAAGTGCTCAGTAAGTTTTCATTGTAAGAGTGTCCCTCTCAGATCTTTATATAAATGGAACTTCCTGTTCCATTTATATAAAGATCTGAGTTTGTCCAGTTCAAATACTGTGCTGTTCACCCGCTGCACTGCCATAGAGGCGAGCAAGATGGCGCCTGTGTGTGGCCATGCCGCTGCTCGGCTATCTGTATGCCGTCTCACTGGCTTTATTATAACAATCTATGCTGTCATATCAGCCCTAATCTCCTGTGATTATGTCTCTGCTGTGTGGACCTACGATCGCGCCGCTCTGTTTCAAATCAAAGATTCAATGGAGCGCTGCTTTAAAGACTGGGAGGGCTACAGACAAACTTTCCCTCCACCGTTTGTGTGCCCGCCCGCCTCACCTGAATACCTGTGGCTGCTCCGAGCCCCAGGAAATCCAAAGAAGAGGGCGAGGAAAAGAGGCTCCAGAGCTGGTGTCCAGGTTATGATTAGACGAGCGGCTCGGAATCCCGGTGTCTATAGCCCGGACAGAGCACGCTATAGATGGCTGCAGCCGATCCCGATGCTGCATGAAGCGTGTGGAAACACTGCCTCGCCGCCGTTTCCTCGGCCGCTACAAGCTGATGGACGGGAGATCCGACAGCGCTGGAATCGCGGTGGCCGAGCTGCGTGGACCGCGATGTCGCCTTGGCTGTTGTTTACGTCGTTGGACCAACACCTGTCCTGCCGCCGGTATAGCCGGAAGTCACGTGGCCGCACGCCGTGTCTGCGGTCAATCCCACTGCGACGAGCGGACAGCGGTACTGTGACGTCACCACCGTGTCGGATTGGACTGCTGAATGCGCGGTCCATTGCAAATAAATCTTTCTCACTCAATGAACTTTTCACCGGTGAGAAACTGGATTTCATGTTCCTCACAGAAACCTGGCAGAGAGATGGCGAGTTCATTCATTTAAATGAGCTCTGCCCTGCTGGCTGCTCTGCTGTGGGGATGCCCCGCCTCTCCGGTCGAGGCGGAGGTCTTGCTGCTGTGTACCAGGACAGGTACACATGCAGAGTGATAAGCACTGAGCACTTCTCTTCATTTGAATCACTACTGACCAAAGTTGGCACATCTAACACTTTTTATTGCGTTTTGATTTATCGTCCCCCTGGCCCTGCTGGTGTCTTTTTAAATGATTTTAATGACTTTTTATCTTCTTTAATAAAACTGGAAAAAGTCTTAATCCTTGGGGATTTTAACCTGCACATTGATGATGACTCATCCAGCCCAGCAGTGGATCTTTTATCAATGACTGAAGTTTTTAACTTTAAACAGCATGTAACTGGTCCTACACACGTAAAGGGTCACACTCTGGACTTGGTCTTCTCGCTTGGCCTTCAGGTTTCTAACCTGTGTATTGAGGATGTACATATGAGTGACCACTGTTGTGTACTATTTGACCTCCTCACTCCCCCTGAGCCTCTGGCTTTAAAGACTAGGTCACAAAGGCGTATAATCACGGAGAGTACTGCTGAGAGTTTCTGTTCCATGTTTGACCCAAGTGTTGTAAATGAAGGTTTTGATGTTGATGACCTTATACACAACTTTAATAGTCACTGTGCAGCTGTTTTAGATGATGTGGCACCACTTAAGTCCACTAAGGTCTCTCAGAAAAAGTCCTGTCCTTGGATAAATGAGAGTACCTTGAAGCTCAGGCGATTATGCCGCAAAACCGAGCGTTTATGGAAATCCACTAAACTTGAGGTGCATAGACTACATCTGAAAGAACTAATTGCTTCTTTAAATGACAAGATTAGAGTTGCCAGGTCTGATTACTTTGCACAGTTAATAGCATCAAGCAAGAAAAATCCAAAAGTGTTATTTGACACAATAAATTCTTTAGTGTCTCCTGCCGTACAAACTGCGCCTGTGCTTTGTAAAGCAGATTGCAATGATTTCTTACTCTTCTTCATTGATAAGATTAGAGACATTAAATCAAAAATTCCACCACCTTCTCTCTGTAATCCAGCTCCTGCTGAGCCTGCCTCCCACACCTGGTCCTCTTTTGAACCTGTGTTAGTAGAGGACATATCAGCTCTGATGCTCAAAATGAAACCGGCCTTTAGCTCGTCTGATGTCCTTCCTACCAGGCTCTTTATGAATGTATTTAATGTGATTGGTCCATGGGTGACAAAAATATTTAACATGTCCCTCTCATCGGGTGTGTTCCCTATTTCTTTTAAACATGCTGTTGTGGAACCCAAACTGAAGAAACCCTGCCTTGACCCGGCAGAGCCAAAGAATTTTAGGCTAATATCTAAGTTGCCCTTTATGGCCAAAATATTAGAAAAAGTGGTGGCCAATCAACTTACATACTTTCTTGAGTCACACAGCATCTATGACGCCTATCAATCTGGGTTTCGGAAACACCACTCCACTGAAACAGCTCTGCTTAAAGTGTCTAGTGACATCCTAATGTCTGCTGACTCCGGGAGATGTACTGTTTTAGTCCTGTTAGACCTGTCCTCGGCCTTTGATACGGTCGACCATCACATCCTGATAAACAGGCTGAGGGATGTGCTTGGGATGGGTGGCTCTGTATTGGAGTGGTTCTCTTCTTATTTGACTGCCAGGAGCTTCAGTGTGTCTGTGAACCACATAATGTCTGACCCTGCTGAGTTAACATATGGTTTGCCCCAAGGTTCTGTCCTAGGACCGATCCTGTTTTTGCTGTACATGCTCCCCCTTGGCAGGATTATTCAACAATTTAATGACGTCTCATATCATCTGTTTGCAGACGATATTCAGCTTTACTGTTCTTTTAAGACCTCTGAGGTTCATAAGCTGAGCTCCCTGACAAACTGCCTGTCACACATTAAACAGTGGTTATGTGATAACTGTTTACAGCTAAACTCAGAAAAAACTGAGACACTGATCATTGCCCCAGATAGGGCTGTTCCAGGCATCAAACAGTATTTAGGTGATTTGAGCCAAGTAACGAAACCTTGGTTGAGAAACTTAGGAGTCATCTTTGATGGAGCTATGTCTCTACAGCACCACACTAAACAACTGCTAAAGAGCTGTTTCTTCCAGCTACGCAACATCTCTAAACTCAGGCCAATGGTTTCTAAACATGACTTGGAGATGATAATCCATGCTTTTGTGTCTTCGAGACTAGACTATTGTAATAGCCTGTTCACCTGTTTAACTAAAAAGGAGTTGACTCGCTTACAGCTGGTCCAAAACTCTGCTGCGAGAATCCTGACGCGGACAAGCAGAAGAGAGCACATCACTCCGATTTTAAAATCCCTTCACTGGCTTCCTGTTTCTTTTCGGATAGATTTTAAAATCCTGGTCCTGACATTTAGGGCGCTACATGGGCAGGCGCCTTCTTACATATGTGACCTGATTCAGCCCAACAGATCAGCGAGAAGCTTGAGATCTTTAGAACAAAACCTTTTAATTGTCCCTCGCACACACTTTAAGACCCGAGGAGATAGATCCTTTCAAGCAGTTGCTCCCAGATTGTGGAACAGGCTTCCCCCTCACTTGCGCTCACTAAACTGTGCTAATACATTCAAAAAACAACTAAAAACATTCTTTTTTAGACAGGCGTTTCAGAGCCACTAGAATTAGGGTTGCTATGACAGACTGTATTTTGTTATCATGTTTTTATTGCCTTGTATTTTATTTAATTTATTTTATGCTGTTGTCTTTTACTGTAAAGCACTTTGTGACCTATGTCTGTGAAAAGCGCTATAGAAATAAAGCTTACTTACTTACTTACTTACTTACCTGGTTTTACAGGCGAGTTATTCAACTCTCCATTTATTGATTTTTCATAGATTTTCTAATTGTGAACTCTCAAAAATTCACATCGAAGTGGTTGCTTCTGCACTGAAGTCCAGTCCCTCTCACCTGAGACTCTTGGACCTGAGCTATAACACAGATGTGAACTCAGAAATACCCGTGTTATGTGATGGACTACAAAGTCCTAACTGTCGTCTGGACACTCTCAGGTCAGTCCATTCTCCATAATGATCAACAGGCCCACCAGAGGGTTGGGAAACAGTATTTATTAACTTACTAAGTTAAACAATGCATACAAACATAGCAAGCGTCAGTTCAAACAATTATTCAATTGTATTCTTTATCCAGGCTGAAAAACTGTGGTTTGTCAGAGTCCAGCTGTTCATCTCTGGTCTCAGCTTTGATGTCCAACCCCTCACATCTGAGGGAACTGGATCTGGGACGCAACAGAGAAATTAAGGACTCAGGAGTGTCTCATCTATGTGGTTTTCTACAGAGTCCAGACTGTCGACTGGAGACTCTCAGGTCAGTTCAGTGTCTCTTACTGTTACCCTTCTCCACATGCTTCACAGCTCCACCTCAGCCATGACACAATGTGTAGCATTAGCTCACATAACTCTTCAGCTACCCCATTTTTGTTTCCTGTAGATTATAAAACCTCCAAAACCTCCTGTTTCAAAGCTAGTTATTTGGACAATGTTTTTGAGAACAAGACTTTCAGGCTGCCATTCAGAAGTCATTATCAATGTTGATTTAAAAAATATTGTCAAAATAAATGAGAGCGGGCGAGAAAGGGTTTTGGAGATGGTGTATTACCAGTTTGTCAGAAGTACCAAAAATCTGATACTAATTGATACTAAAACTAGTATTGCAAGATTTGAACAGGTATTAAAGATAATATTCACAGGACAGAAATGAACCTTTCCTGAAAAGCATTCAGGCGTATTCAGACCTACAGGGTTTGTCCGATTAAAACGGACTAGAGTTCAGTTCCCCTGAAAGTCCGGACTTTATTTCAGGTGTGAATGAAGACTCTGATCCGGACTAAACAAGTGGATGGTCTCGGTCGGCTTCCAAACGGACTCTGGTGCGGCTCGCTTATGGTCTGAATACAAACGTCTCAATCTGAAACAAAGAAATGTGTATTATGGTGCTTGCTAGTGTAAAGGCATAATGCAAAATAATAGACCGCTACTTTATAATTTTACTCTTCTTTTATTCATATTTGTTTATTCATAACCTAATGAACGCTGCATTGGCCTCTGATTTGCCCTGCCCCCGTCAGTTCTGTCCAATGTGTGCGCTGATCGTCATACAAGTGCATTTGTTTACTTTTTAATTGTCCACTTGCTAGCCCATGGACCACTATGGAACATATCCGGATTACGAGGGATATAGACCGCATGGTAATATAAAAGAAAGTACTGCGATTTAACGTTGAAAATTGCATTCTACTGTCTAAATAGTGTTTTGAATTGTGTTTTTATGGTGGCATCGAATCAACATCAAATCTATCCCTTAACATCAAAATCAAGTTTTAAATTTTAGAATTGTGACAACACCAGTACCAGCAGGTGCAGTAGGTAAGAGTAAGAGTGCTCTGTGTTGAAACCAGACCAAAATCCATACAGCAGAACCTTACACTGAACACATCCTGATAGATGTTTGGCTGTATTGTGCTGTAGATTATCTCATTACAACACTTCATTACATCTGCTCTTATTGTGTATTTTTACTCAGATTGTACAAGTGCAAATTGACAGAGACCGGCTGCTCCTCTCTGGCCTCAGCTCTGAAGACCAACCCGTCACATCTGAGAGAAATGGACTTGGGGGGTAACACAGACCTGAAGGACCTAGGAGTGTCTCATCTGTGTGGGTTTCTGCAGAGCCCAGACTGTCGACTGGAGACTCTCAGGTTTGTTCACGGTGATAAAGAAGACGTTTTCTTTATTTGATGAAAAAGCAAACACTAAGACTTGTAAACTCATGACGTTCCATCAGGCGTGCTTATTCTTATTGTGTTTTAAGTGCTTGGTGACATCACGCAACACTGCCCTTTGATTACAAACACCTGGCAGCAGGGGTGGAGTTTGAAGTTTAGATTCCTGTTACACCAGTGTTCCTCATACCTCCAGAGCCCTCCTTCCCCCTCACTCTCCCCTTTAGTCCTCCAGGTAGTGCCCAGTGTGTCAGCTCTGTTTGAAATGTGGTTCTGAGCAGAGTTTAGGTGTTTAGTCCCACTTGCAAGTACTATAGAGGATTTGCACCATCACGTGACCCCATAGCAATGGTAACTACGCCACATATGAACTAAAATTTCATTCATTTATCCAGGAAAACCCGCACCAGTTTACGATCCAACGAACCCAGATTGGGCTCCTACGATCAATATGGGGCACGAGTCGAAGAGCCAAACTACGAAAGAATCGGCCATGAAAAGATACTCAGGAACGTTAGAAAAATCCGCTCGGAAAAAATGATTAATTCTAGAAGAGATCGTTGTTGGTAAGCAAAGCAATAAAGAAAACGTCGGTCCTATGGCGAGTGACATGGTTCTGTGTGAGTTGGAAAACATTTACCTTTCTCTGAACTGGTTCACCTCTAGGCTTTTATAAGCCTTGATCTGCTCTTTGGTGTAGCTGCTGGAAGCAAAGATCAAGTAGTTTGAAATATCCGGAAATTCTATATTGGCGCTCACATTGTAAGGATCGATATTAGACATTGATTTTAGCTTTTCCAAGGAGTTTTTTCGCTCATCTGAGGCTAGAGATTCCAGATATTTCGGGAGAGATGGAACACGCTCGTTCTGTTTAGCAGCCATGTTTGAGGTTGCGTGCCCGGTGTCATGGCGGCGTAGTTACCGTTGCTATGGGGGTCACGTGACGATGCAAAGCCTCTATACTTCTAAACATGTCGCTTTTTTTTTTTTAGATTGAGCAGCTGCAAATTGTCAGAGATGAGCTGTTCCTCTGTGGCCTCAGCTCTGAAGTCCAACCCCTCACATCTGAGAAGACTAG
The DNA here is from genome assembly GCA_029959045.1 of Taenioides sp. WSHXM2023. Taxonomy (NCBI): domain Eukaryota; kingdom Metazoa; phylum Chordata; class Actinopteri; order Gobiiformes; family Gobiidae; genus Taenioides; species Taenioides sp. WSHXM2023. The sequence goes on from CM057100.1 coordinate 2,524,787, forward strand.
ACTTTGGAGATAACAGAGACCTGTCTGATTCAGGAGTGTCGCATCTGTGTGGTTTTCTGCAGAGTCCAGACTGTCGACTGGAGACTCTCAGGTCAGTTCACCTGTCTCTTACTGTTGGACCCCCCACCTTCTCCACAGCTCCTTCTCAGACATCAACACAACTGCACAACTGTAGGGAAGGAGGCAGTGCCCACCCAGGGGTGTAGCACCAAATTCTTGGCCCTTGGTGCAAAATATTTATATGTAATGTAATGAAAAATGCATATTATAAGACTTTGTTAGGGGCCCCTCCTTCACTGGACCCTGAGTAAACCGTACACCCCCTTTAGGTTATTCTGGCCCTGCCCCTGTGAAGTTTAGTCTTTTCCAAGTATTAGTACGCCACAAAAATCTGGTACAATTCAGACAATATTTATTTAACTATTAATTGACCATATAAACCATGAAGAACCTATTCTCCTTATCAAACAGGGCCTGAAATCTTTTCTGACACCACTTCCTTAGCATTAGCCACATTAGCTGAAGCCTTTTAACTTTTGCGGCAGGCTTTTATTTTTGTCGGAGCTCAAAATACAATATAGGTCCACCATTTGTAAACAGTGCTCTCTTTAAAGCCATACTTTGTGATTATTTAGCCAAAAAATAAAATAAGTTTTGGTTGGAAAACATAGAATTGTTAAAAAGAAAAGAAAATACAGGAAATACAGTCGCTTTAAAGAGGAGGTATTTTACTTCTGTGGGATATTAACTTCTTACACAACATATTTAGGTCACCATATTATATTTTATTGTTTTGAACATGTTTGATAAGTTTCAGTTTTGTTTTTTGATGCTCTGAATACTACTCCCCCTTCAGAGCGCTATCGCATTACAGTTTACGTGCATTCTGCTAATAAAACATCAGCATCAGGTTTGTGAAGTTGTAGTTTATCGTTTTGTATCATGCTTTTGTATATTTATGGAAAATTACATGGGTGACGCAGGCTTGTGAGCTGAGATTTGGACAGAATCTTACAGCTAACTTCAAGGAGAGTTCAAATAGGGCCCGGAACAGATCGCTAAATTACCCAAACATGCATGGATGACATCTTAAACCTCTTCAGGCAGGTTTTTGATGAAAGAACAGCAATATACAGTAGCGTATATACAGTAGTAGTGAATGAAAATGGAATCGTCAGAGCGAGATGACATGGAAGTAGTTTGGACTCCTCTTTTGTCATTCGTGTTTCTTTTTCAGATTGTATGAGTGCAGTTTGTCGGAGTTGAGCTGTTCCTCTCTGGCCTCGGCTCTGAAGTCCAACCCCTCACATCTGAAGGAAGTTAGCCTGGAGGGAAACTACCTGAGGAAGAAGCACATCCAGGAGCTCCAACAGCGTCTGGAGAAACTCTTGTGAGTATATACGTAGACTACACCAATTTAAACGCCGTTGTCCCTGATTTTTATCTTTAAAGTGGAACTAAACTAAACTAAATCCACTTTTTGCACTACTAATCTGTGTTTTTTAATAGCATTATCTACTTTTCCAACTCATTTTTGGCCACGCTGAGTGCAAAGTAGGTCAGCTTACCTGACCAGGCAGAACCACACACTTTAACAAAATTTTACAAAGAATGAATCTGTAGCTGTGTCATGTCTCCCCGATTTCAGAGGGCGTGATTGACAGGTGGATTAGCCAATCAGAGAGACGCAAGCTCTGTACGCATCAAAAACAAACATGGCAGCTTAAAAAAGGGGAATAAACAACACAGAGGACTCAGAAACCACACAGATTTTTGTAGAATCAAAAAATCAAAGCACCAAACTGTCATTTATCTCAGGTAAAAGAAGTGATACATTTTGTTCTGAATAATACATGAATTTTCTCTGCATCTGAGAAACACGTGATGCAAAGTAGCAGTTGTCGTTGGATCGGTTCGAGGTTTTTCACGCTCTTTGGTCCTATTCCAGACCGTTCTGGATTTGAACTGAATGTAGACGGGATTGGCTGGTCCAAAACATCTAAATCTATGTTTGTGCTTCCTTCAGTGGCCTCTGCAGTTTCAAGTAGCTGAAATTAAAAGCTTGTGCTGAATCTTATTTCCCATGCATAGCCAGAAGACGTTTGGAAACAGGTGGATGGCGACTTCCTTTGGGCTCTGTTGGCGATAGAAACTCTGACAAAATCTGGGAAAACTGAGAAAATGGCCCGGTTTTCTTCATCTAGATGTCATTGTATTCTTTTTTTCCTTTTATAAATTGCCTATTAATATGTGTATTATAATTTGTCTAAAAAAAAAAAAAAGATGTTATTGTAGCGTTCCGTTATGTTCTGCAGATCAACAGTTCTAACCAGCTGCCTGTAAGTGACATGGATGCGATTAGAGTCCCGTCCCCCATGGAAAGCTTTGGCAGGTTGTGAAGACGCTGCTGCTGAATCCACGGTTTTATCACATGCCCAGTGTCGGGAACTACACCGAAAGTTGTCATCCACATGTTTCCAAACATCTGCTGCTGCTGCTTTTATAGTATATCGTTACTGAGGAAGGGTCGCAAAGGTCACAGCTGCTATAAGTAGTAGTGGCCAGGGGAGGGGGGTTATACAAATCAAATGTGGCTAAGTGGCTAACACTCACAGCAAGAATGTTCCGGGCATGACACCCTTTCTGTGTGGAGTTTGCATCTGGGTGGGTGTCCTTCAGGCACTCCGGTTTCCCCGTATCAACCCAAAACATGCACCAAAGGTCAAATCCTCCAGCTAAGGTAGTCCTGACCAAGAGTATCTTAAGATCTGCGGCGCTCACTGCTCCTGACGTGTTGATGCAGCAGTCGAATGCAGAGGATCAGGTGTAGCTTAACGTTAAATAAAGGACAAATAATCATGTCATTTCAAATACAACTTATAAGAATATGTCGTACGTAAATAAGCATGAATAATGAATGACATTCTTTTGGTTTCAGTTACTGACGATGACCAAACGCAAGTCCTCTGAGTCTGGACGTCATGTGGCGACCCCGACCTGTTGAACTCTCACAGACCTGGAGGAGAAGGACGAGCACTTTCTGTCTGACCCGCTCTACGTGATCCTGGGGTTTTTATTTTGACATTTTGTCTGTAAATCAAGATATTGTAGTGTCCTGGTGTAAGGAAACACAACGTACAGTATTACTTTTTAACACGTATATATTTGCTGAACACAAAGCCAAAACAAGAGGAAAACAAAAGCAGTCTCACCTCAGCAGAGCCAGCCTCAAACTGACACCAGTAACTGACCAAGTAAGTCTAGTAAGTCACATACAAAAGCAGTTACACTACAACACATACAGTTACAAGAACAAAAGGTGTCAACCCTGAACTAAACACGAAATATCAGATCATTACGATATGTTAATCACGAATCAATCAGCTCCTGTTAGTGTTAGCAATAGGTCTGATTGACAGCATTGCTAAGTTGCCAAACAGGAAGAGACGCGTAGGGTACCTTCAACACCCTCGCTCCTGATTGGCTCTTTTGGGAATTCTGTTTGGAAACCCCAGCGCGTGCATCGTAGCAACCGATCAGCTGCTATAACTGCCGGTCTCGACTGGCTTCATTTGGGCTGGAGCCAAACATTATGGATCAAACTCCCTTTTTGGCAACTTTAGCGCAAACTTTGCAGATTTCTGGTCAAAAACACATACATCTTAGTTCGCGCTGCCTTCAGTGTTTAGATGAATAATTATAATGAACTATCTTACCTTCACGTGTCCTTCCCACGACGACAGGTATGCTCTCCAACTATCCAGATAATTAGCTTCTCCTGATAAAATATAAAAAAAAAATAGAAATAATGTAAGCCGCGTAGCACAGCACATGATAGATGGCGCAGTAACATATTTAACCAACAGATGCCGCTATTCAGCCTCATCGCAGTGCGGCCTCACTGTCTATGCACGCGAGGATGCAGTGTTTCTTTTTTTGTTTGTTTGTGCGTAGTCACTGAGTCACTTGTGTACATGTTGTTTCATTAGCATTGCCTACTGTTCCAAGTGTGTTTTTGTTTTTTGATCCTTTTAGTTTAAACTTGGTTGAAAATTTAAAAACCAGACCAGTGCCGTTTTAAGTGCTAGATGACATCACACAAGACTGCTCTGATCACAGCCACGTGTTTCTGATCCCAAACACCGGGCGGAGTTTGAAGTGTGGAGACCCGTTCGACCAATCACTCTGCTCCGGTTTAGCAGCTCGATTTGAAACGTGGTTGTGGGCAGAGTTTGGGCGTTTAGTGCCGCTGAAAGTTTTGGCCCGTGTTATCATTGTCTTTGTATGTCAATATGCGCTACGATCGTAAACTGATGCGGGTTTTCCTGGATAAATGAATGAAATTTTAGTTCAGTAAGTTTGCTTCTTTCATTAAATAAGCTATGAATCAATCTGAAGAGCAAATACCTCGATGAAAGTGACGTGAGCAAACTTGAGGTGTCATGATGGTGCCATTCGAAATCTCTTCGCAGTTTATGTTTGCAAGCCATAATTCCCGTCTTTTTTGCAATAATTCCCTAGTTTGAGCTCCTGATGAGTCATTTCCAGAGGAACATTGAAAAAACTAATCGTTTTATCCTTTTCATAACGGCTCGACCAGCCAAATACACAACAAAACCTGCCCATGTTTCTCTGATGCTACTGAACTGAAGTCAATCGCCTGCCCGGTGTCATAGCGGCGTAGTTACCGTTGCTATGGGGTCACGTGGTGGTGCAAACCCTCTATTGGCTCAGTTCAATTGAAAACAGCAAGAGCATGTTCTCAATTTGAATAAAGTAAAAAAATAGTTAAAAAAAAAATAAAAATCCATGATGACAGTGTAAACCAACCTCGGCATTAGTTTTAACTTCTTTTCCCGGCGCATGATTCTCTTGGGTTTTTGCAGTGGTCACAGTTTGGCCTCGCCCTCTCACGACGGCCCGTCCTCTTCCTGGTTTACTCTGGTGGCTCCTCCCATTCAGTGCATTCTGTTTTCTGATTGGCTGCTCCTCCGTTCGAGGCGTATGCATATCCATTCTCGAGGGCTGTCTGCAGCTCAAGACACTGGGCAGTCGGGGCCTTGGCTAAAAGTTACTCATTTTGATTTCAGAGTCTTTTGGGGCACAATCAGCTGCAATTTATGAGTTTGAAATGTAAAGTATACTTGTTTTGGTTAAGAAAACAGAAAGAGATTGTATTAGATGTATTAGAAATTAAAAATGTGTGTTTCAGTTACCAGTACATTTGAGTGACATGATTATTACCTTCACTGGATTCTTCTTAATGTTTTCTTCCTCAAAACAGTAAATGCATTACATACAGTACATTAAAATGTACATTACGAACTAACAATGAATACAAATGCTTATTATAGTGAAAAAACAATGGGAATTTAAGACAATTTGTTAAATCTGTGCAAATAACATAGAAATCACTGTATTTATTCATGTGGGTCACATTTCTGCGTGTTTATCATCAGAAATCTGTGTGATCATCGCCGTGTGTCGCCGTTGTATTAGACTTAGACTTAGAGACTTAGACGTATTCCTCTGCAGATCCACGCGCACTCGCAGCTGTTTGGAGCCAGTCTGTTGATAGTTAGCTTTACTAGCCTCGTGCTAATTTAAAAGACAATACACTCACCCCAGGTTCATCCTGAAGGCGTTCACAGTGGTTCGTAACAGATAAAATCCACCCCAAGATGGAGAATGAAGGTCAAAATGACATTTTTTTAGCTTAAAATCACTTCTTTACTCAAATCGGTCACAACTGCAAGTCCATCTGCCCTGTGTGCGTTGGATACTGACAACAGCCAAGAACGACGCCGCTCATTGGTTCATTCATTTTCAACTCGGCCAATCACAGGACACGAATTTTACGTTTACATTTAATTGACCATTTATTTTTTACATTTACCATTTAATTTTAGCACCAAAGAAGAATTTGAGCACCTGAAGTTGTATTTCGAGTGATTTGTGCAAGGCAAGGTAAATATAATTGTAGAGTACATTTCATACACAAAGTAATTCAGTGTGCTGTATAAATAATACAATACATGAGGCAAACCCATGTTGGATTTCTCCGGATTTATGACCGTTTTTATTCGTATCTCCACTCTTTTCTCCACATGTCTGCCTTGTTTTGCCCTAGTTTTTTTCCTTTGTTATTAATAACTTGTAAACCTACATATTGCTTTACTGCACTGTCCGCTCTCAGCCTGTTGGGGGCGCCTGAACCTCAGTTTTGCTCAACAGCCCGCGCCTCCCTGGGTGTTGTTTTTTTCCTCCTTTTATGAGTCTGGATTACTGGGACGGACACCCATAACTCTGCCCGGTGTTTGAAGTAGGGACGAGATGATGATTCCTCAAGGAGTGCATCGACACGTTACACAAACTGTGTTGACACTGTGTTGGTCACTCAATAGCGCCCTCTGCAGTCGTTCTAAAATCACTGCAGGTAAACAAAATGAAAAGAAGATGGAAAAGCTTACAGGCTGCAAACCCAACATCAGCCTGTGAAATAATATTTAATCTTCATTTAATTGCCAGTCTTTTACTTAAAATACGATCTCATCATTGTATAATTTCATTTGTTTGCCGAGTTCAGTTGTTTATGAGAAGAGTTTAAAATTTGCTTAAAACCTTGTTTGTGTAAATGCTAAAATGAGTTGGTTTGTAAAATATAGCAAATTTGTCTGTAAAAAATTCAGAGTTAAAATGTTTACCTTATGTATGGGATTTTGTTAACTTAAGTGTTCAATCATACAAAATAACACTAAAAATTGATTCATTCACACATTTTTATTGAGGAACAAAAGTTTTTGTAGTGTAATTTTTACAAACAATATTACAGAGTCACACAAAGCCTTTTGTGTGTAATAAACTATTTTTGAAAATTCAAATTTTTTGTGAGAATTTCAACATACCTGGGGTACTCACAGGAGTATCTGCCAGGTCTTCATTGCGGAGCTCTAGAATGCCTCAGCACTGATGAAGTGCTCTTATTGATGAAGAGAGCTCTGCTCCACAGAGCCGACACTTCACCTACAATAAAATAAAAAGTGAATTTATCTGAAAACAATTCAAACCTCTTACCACAAAAGAGTAGAAACATATTTCATTAAAAAACTAACAGTAAACAATGCCCAAAGGAGATTGTTAAACAGAGCTGCAAGGTTTTGGAAAATGATCTAATTTCCCATTTGTTGAGATTGAGAATTGCACATTGTAAACAAATCTCTGAAATATGAGCGAATAAACTAATACAAGAATCACACAGCAAGTCTTCTGTGTTCAATAAAACACAAAAGACTTGCTGTGTGATTCTTTTGTGTTTAATAAAAGCAGGATATTTGCTCTTGCTGAGGACATTCTATTATCTAAATAATTACAACCTTTGCCATTTGATAGTTTTGCCTTTTAAAAGTGCACTGCGCGACTTTTGCGCTATACCTGCTTGTCTCCATGGAGATGTTATTGCTTTTCCTGGAATGTTCCATGGTATGACATTAAACATCCAGCTAGCATTTATTCATTACAGGTGTTTCTATTGCTCAAACATACAACAATTCCTTCTGTGAATAGGAGCGACTCTCCACAGATCTGAATTGTAATGTAGCGTAGTGCTGTGACCTGCTTGTTTCCCTTGTGATATATTGGTTTAATCTTTACTTCTGGGCAAAGCGGCGGACCCTCCACTAGAAATGTTGAGCAGTGCACCTTTAAATTGTGATGATTGTGCAGCCCTAGTGTCAAGTGCCGGAACAGATGCCCTCCCCTCAGCTGCTCCTCTCAACGTGGAGGAGCAGCGGCTCTACTCTGAGCTCCTCCCATGTGACTGAGCTCCTCACCCTATGGAGCGCTGTGGGGAAGCGGGCCAAAGTGGTCTTAAGTAGGAGGCAGACTCTGAAAATTTTCTGTTGTCCCAAAATTTATTCACAAAATTCACCGTGGTCTTGTGGCAAATCCAACAAAAAAAATTACATATTTACAAAAAAATAACTGTGCTCAAACTTAGGCAAAAGCAACAGAAACTAACGAAACTAAGGAAAAACCCACGTGTACCCGGCTACACTGATGTCTCCCCGAGAGGCTAAGCTGACCTGAGCCGTGTCTCATTTCAGGGTCTGCATCCTCCGAGGCTGGTTTTTCGGCCGCATACGCCACTTCCGGCGCGACAAGGCCTGTCCCATTTCATGCAGCCTCCGAGGATGCAGCCTGAAAACCGGCCTCGTTTCCATGGAGATCAGGCCGTGAACGAAGGCCGTGAAAATGTATCCTTCGCGGCCTTATAATCCCCAGCATGCACCGCACGCTACTTCTTCTACGGGAAAAAATGGAGTCTGCGGCTGCGTCCCCTACCAGCTGCAATTTTACTTTTAAATGTAAGTCCTGGTTTACCTCGCCTACAATTAATTCTAAGTGACTCGCTACATGAAACTGTTCATAAACAAGTTCACTTAAGTTGAACTTAAGATGTTAAGTTAAACATATGTATGAAGGTAGTTGTTATGGCTTAGTTTACGGATATTGTTGTATTAGCGGTTAGTAGCGTTATCCCTTACACTTGTTTATTAGCTTAGCTGTTGTAATGTTGGATATTCTCCAGTATGTAAGAATATTTTTGTCTTCAGGGAACAAGGAGCAGACCACCCGACTAACTGAGCTGAGGCGGGAGAACGACCACCTGTTCACCGGGGCTAAATACTACGTGAACATGGCTTGGAGGTAAGTATTAAAACAGTGCTATATACTCCTGATAGATAATATAACATCAGCCATGAAAACTATATCAGCGCTGGCATTACTGCCATTTGAAAACCTTTTTCATTTGTACATATGTGAGTAGTTGTGAATTAACCTGGGTTTCCCCATTTATTTCCTATGTTCTCCACAGCCTGTACTTCTGTGGTTACTAAATGATGGCCGGGAAGCTGGTGATCTGAAAAGTATACTACACAATGTAGTACTATCATGTGTAGTAATGTAGTAATATCACAATGGAGAACTAAACCTACATATTTGTCAGTAGACAGTTGTTCACAAATAAGCTGGACTTATTAAGTGTTATTATCCATTATATGTCCCTTACAAAAGCACCATGAAAACTGTAATTAAAAAGACATAATTAACTACATAAATGAAAGGATAGCATGTGCTGCATGGTTATTGAACAAATGTTTGCAGTAACACTAGGAGATCTGTAACAGATTTCATATTATATATAATATAATTATAAATGTACTGTATTTATTATTATGTAAATGTGAATGTTTATGTTCTGTTTGACTCAGGACAATACTGGAGAAGTTAGGCTGCAATAATAAGGGCTGCAAATGAATCATGCTCATATTGAAATCTAAATTGTGAAAATATGTGTGGGATTCCTCTATTAATGAAGATGTTTCGATTTATCTAAACGGCCTTTGGATCTGAATGTATATACACTGAACCAAATGTTCCTGTAATAGTTTTGTAGTTTTCTTAATGTGTGTGTCATTACAGGTTTTCACTCTGCAGGACAGGACTTTGATCAGTCAGACATAAGGCCCATTCTGCTCTTCCTCCTCCAGAAGACGAGATACATCACACTGAGTGGTCCAAGTGCACTGGGTCATGTCTCCACTGTCCATGCTGACTGTAGAAGACCTGTGGGGTCTCTGGTTGCATCAGGCCTCCCTCCTGCACGTGCTGCTGCTGTCCCTAATGTGTCCTAATAGTGATGTTTAGGTTTAACTTCTAATTTCAGCACAAGTAAAATAGTCAAATGGTAGTTTCTTTGCATCTTAGCAGAGGAGCACCTAAACAGCTTAATCACTGAGGAAGTGTCCCATGATAAATGTGGCCTTATATGACCTTAACAAGTGTGTGAGACAAAACTGAAAACATATCATTTGCTCATATGTTTATTTGAATGTTTTTCAGTCTATACTGACATTTGAATCATGGTGAAATGTGCCACTTATTTGATGTCTCTTTTGATAGTAACTAATTACATGTACTATAAGAATGTACTATTGTACTGCAGTTAAGCAGTGGTAATCCACCTGATCATATTTTACAAAGATAATTTGTTCATTTTGGACTGTCACCTGCTTCAGCAACAAGGGAACAGGATTTGAGAGTTCACTGACATACAGCTGTTTTTACTCACCTATTATTGCATTGAATGTGTGTAATGGGTTCAATGTTTGACTTTTCACATCAAGATAAAGTATTTCCAGAAGTTCTTTGAATGTTTAATAAACCATCTTTTCTCAAAGGAGAGATGTCTTTCTTTATAAACTGATTTAAATGCATTCCCTGTATAAATGTAATCCTTGGTCAATATAGAAATATTTAATAATGATAATAATATTTAATAATGAATATCTCATCACTGTATTTGAAACTTTAAGGTAATTTAGCCTATTTCAGATCTATCCCAGAAATATAACAGTTTTGTTTTGCAAAAGTTAAACATACGTTTTCGTTTCAGCCACAAGATTTGGATGAGAATTATTAGAATAACTTGGTCTCAAAATCCGATAGTTCAATTACCCACGCGTAATCTTTGTTATTGATCCGTGTGCGTAATCTGCGTGGTGCGTGTTGTTAGCATTAGCGTTAGCATTAGCGTTAGCATTAGCGTTAGCAGCGTGTCTTGGTTGCTGGGCGACGGGAGCGGCTCCGTGGGCTGGACCTGTCCCATTTCGCCAACGGAAATGCTGTCCTCGGAGGCTGGTTCGAAGGCTGCGGCCTTCACGGCCTTGGAGGCACCTGGCCTCGGAGGATGCAGACCCTGAAATGAGACACGGCTACTGGTTTTATAGTGGTCCCCACAGGAAGCTCCTCCCTCGAGACAACTCCAAGGTCTCTCACAGGGTTGGCTGCAAGGCACCATAATTTCCTCTAGGGTTACCTCTCCTCTACAACATGGGCCTCAGTCCCCTTTAAATTAAAGTGTTCAACATAACCTACGAACACAACCAAATCAAACATACAAAACCCAACAAACAAAAAAGAACTGAAACCAATTCTCCCCTCCACATGGTCTGGCCCAAAACCTCCCCCAAAGGCTTTAAATATGGCCGAACTAGGGCACGCCCCCCTTTTGTCTCCAGACCATGTGGAGCAACAGGTAAGTAGGTAAGTGACATGCTTAACCAAATTGAATAGATCTAACCAAATAAAAGACATTTAAATTAACTTGAGTGTGTTATGTTATATTAAAGAAACTAAACAAACTAAATAAAACAAACCTGGGATAGTTTTATCGAGCAATTCAGTTGATTATGGAGAAATTAACAAATATGAAATGAAATTAAGGTGAGTTTACAGGGACAAAGGCCCACTTTGTCACAAGCGCCCAGCCACTCTGTGGAGGAAACTCATTTCGGCCACTTGTTTCCGTGATCTTGTCCTTTCGCTCATTCCCCAAAGCTCATGACCATAGGTGAGGGGAGGAACGTAGACTGACGGTAAATCCAGAGCTTTGCCTTTCGGCTCAGCTCCTCTTCACCACAACGGTCCAGTACAGCGACCACATCACTGCCGACGCTGCACCGCCTGTCAACCTCACACTCCATCCTCCCCTCACTGTGAACAAGACCCCGAGATTCTCAATTCTCAATATATTTATGAATGAATAAATGATTTGCATTTTTGTAGTGGGTAGATCATTTACTTGGTCATTTTATAAGTAGCTCACATGCTGAAAAAGTGTCTACGGTATCAAATGCTTTATAAAAATTAAGATTAAGATTCAGGTTTGAGAAGAATTTTTTTTTTTTTTTCAGAATAATCAAGTAAGTCTTAAACCAATGTTGCATCAGAAAATCAGAATCAGAAAGCCCATATTAAAAACGTTTGGCAAATACTGAAGCTCTGATTTTATAGTTTCTTCTACTTCAGTACAAAAGTTCATAGATTTAAATTGTGGATTTTCCCTTAATTCCCAAAAATGTTTAAGAGATTTACATTTTTTTAAGGATTTAATTGCATCACGTAGTTCCTTTTTAGTTGTTTGTTCACACTGTTCTTTAAAATCTGCTGAAATATTTGCAATACACAGTTTGTTAGAATCAAGAAATAAATCTAAATACTAAACATCAGGCTGAGGAGCTGAGCCACAGATGTTTGTATAAAAGGATGTTTAGAAATGTCTTCCGATTTACACAGACTACCAGCTGATCATTAACTTTTCACTCTGTGATTGTTCTGGTTCCTGTCTTTTTTTTTTTTTTTTTTTTTTTTACGGCGCGCACACTTGGTTCCGTTTGGCGCGGACCAGCAGGTGGTGCTCGGGGCGGGCCCAGGTAGCGCTGTCCAGAGGTGCTCCTGTCAGTGCCCGGCTCAGAGCTGCGCAGAGGCGCACAGAGCCGCACAGAGCCGCACAGAGCTGCTCAGACCCGCACAGAGCCGCTCAGACCCGCCCGTTCCCCGTTCGCGCACTCGGCTCTTGCCCGGGTGGTGTTCTCTCCATCGGGCCGCGCCCCTGGACTCAGACTATGAGATCGCGGCTCCCCTCCGTGACTTTCGCCTGCTTATTGGCGTGTGTTTGTTTCCTGACAGTGGCGTGGATTCAGTCTGTGCCAGAGCTTAAGGGTAAGTGTCTTTAATTATAGCAGATAATGAGAAAATAAAAAGGTTAATGAGCTTTTGTGGAATGAGTGGAACCAAAACTTTCAACATTTACACACACACAAAACAAACACTTCTTACAATTAGAAAATATACTCTGATAATCACAGTAAAATCAATAAATTCAAACTTTTAGGCTCCTTTTTTTTTTTTTTTTTTTCCAAACAACCTAAATGAATGTACTTCCATCCCAAAGGCTCTTTACACTGAAAACTCTGATGAGTTTTGTTTACTCCGAAAAGTCAGGAAAGTGCCTCATTTTACTTTAATAACACGGGTAGAATAGATGAAATAAACGTAATAATCCACAGACTCGGTTTAGTTCTGTTACCAAACACAGACACAAATGTTACATCAAATATTTCATCAAGTGACACTGTTTTTAGCAATTAAGTTACTCTGTCAATTTCATTACTGTAAACTAATGTTATTTTACTAGTGGTAATTTAAATACTTTCAATATTAACTATTTTGTTTTTCCTGTAATGTTACTGCAAATTTAGACTAAAAAAGAGACACACAAATCCGACGCTCACGTGTGATTTATTTTACAAACGTTAATAAGAAGCTGAAAAATCCAATGTGTAAACCAGAACTAGACCAGGCCTAAACCAGAACTAGACCAGGACTAAACCCAGACTAAACCAGAACTAGACCTGGACTAAACCAGAACTACACCAGGACTAAACCGGAACTTAACCAGGACTGTTTATGAATTATAAGAAAATATAAACCAATAATGCAGATATGCTCTGTATAGGACTGATGGCTCATTCTAACGTGTTAAACATGAATATTTCAGTTATTCACTGTACTGAGCCCCAGTCTGTGGCCCTCGATCGGCCCTCTGCTTCATCTGTGTTTAGATCTGTGGCCCTTGATGAAAAAAGTCTGGACACCTCTGCATTACGACTTGGTCATTGCTGTTCTGGTAACAACAAACTCATAAGGGGCCGTGTCTTAAGGGGTTAAACAAAGGCGTAACAGCTTTGAAGAGCCGTGGAGGTGTAGAACAATGAAGCAGTTAAACCCACTGAACTGGCTCGTCTGCATTGTTCGTCAAAATGACAGGACCTGGATGATACTTTTCCCTTTTAAGTTCAGTTACGAATAAAGGACTTCAAACAAGTTCAATTCTGAGGACATAAACATGTAATACTTACAGGTGATGAACCACCTTCCCTCGCCATTTTCACCAGTCAACCTGAAAATGATCTACAGTCCCTGACAAAAGTCTTGTCGCTTATCCATTTTGTAGAAACAAAAGCTTATAACCTGACTTTAAATTAATCAATTGGTTTTAGAAATGTCTCATATGAAAGCTAAAACCCTCCCAAATTATGCTCAATATACTAAAATAAATTTGCTTCACTGAAGAAAGATTGATCATTTAATGAACACAGAAAGGTCAGATTTTGGCAAGACAAAAGTCTTGTCGCCTACAGAAAATTGAACAAATAATTTACTTCAAATACAAAAATATGTTGCATAACGTCAGTGAATTAAGTAGTGGTGCTGTGAGATCCATATTTAATATCTTGTATGACTTCCATGAGCTTGAAGGACTGCATCCATGCGGGTCGACAATGATTCATACAATTTGTTGATGAAGTCATCAGGAATAGCAAAGAAAGCAGTCTTACATGCCTCCCAGAGTTCATCAAGATTCTTTGGTTTTGCCTTCCATGCTTCCTCTTTCATTCTACCCCAGACATGCTCAATGATGTTCATGTCTGGTGACTGGGCTGGCCAGTCCTGGAGCACCTTGATCTTCTTCGCCTTGAGGAACTTTGATGTAGAGATAGAAGTATGCGATGGAGCACCATCCTGCTGCAAAATTTGACCCCTTTTATGGTTGGGAATGTAAGAGGTAGCTAATACTTCTTGATATTTTAGGCTATTGATATTGCCTTCCACCCTGCAAATGTCTCGCACACCCCCATACTGGATGTAACCCCAGACCATGATTTTTCCGCCACCAAACTTAACTGTTTTCTGGGTGAATCTTGGATCCATGCGGGCTCCAGTAGGTCTCCTGCAATATTTACGGCGGCTGTGATGTAATTCAACCGAGGATTTATCTGAGAAATCCACCTTCTGCCACTTTTCCAGTGTCCATCCTTTTAGCAGGCTGTGGGCCTTGGCAAATGCCACACGGTTTTTTAATTGCCTTTTGTTTAGTGCTGGTTTCTGTGCACTGATTCGACCATGGAGGCCATTTCGAGACAGAATTCTACAAACTGTTGTGGTTGACACAGGGACTTGAGGTGACCAGGCCTGGTGGAGCTCTGCTGCAGTGGAAAAGGGGCTGGCCTTGGATTTTCAAATCAACAAACGGTCCTCCCGAGCAGTTGTCTTGCGGGGTCTGCCGGACCTGGGCTTGTCAAAAACATCTCCAGTCTTTTCAGATCTTTTTCTTATTCTTTGTACTTGACGCTGAGACACATTGAAGGTGTCAGCCACCTCAGCAGTGGATCTGGTCTTCAGCCTCTTGATAATTAACGCTTTGGTCTCAGGGTGGATCTTACGCATGTTGTCAGAGGTCAAGTTGCAGTTGATGTGAAGGTCTGGTGTGCTGGGGTTCTTTTTATACACACCCACTAATTGATTGATCAGTAACTGATCACAGGTGAGGCTGTAATCTAGGATTGGGTGCATCATATGACAAGGCGACAAGACTTTTGTCTTGCCAAAATCTGACCTTTCTGTGTTCATTAAATGATCGATCTTTCTTCAGTGAAGCAAATTTATTTTAGTATATTGAGCATAATTTGGGAGGGTTTTAGCTTTCATATGAGACATTTCTAAAACCAATCGATTAATTTAAAGTCAGGTTATAAGCTTTTGTTTCTACAAAATGGATAAGCGACAAGACTTTTGTCAGGGACTGTAGAACCTATGGCCCAGACTACGACTATGTGCAGTAGTAGCACAATGTTGTCAACCATAAACCGAATTTCAGCTGATGTGATTGGTTGTAAAAAGCACACACATTTGTGCATCGAATACTGTCAGGAAGGTCTCAAAATCCACAAATAAATGCAGTGGTATTCACAAATCATGAATTGTAGTCATGAATTGTATTTGTGAATGGCGTGATGATTATGTGTCTTGATACAAATGGATAAAGGCGCCCAGTCAAGTTTGATCCGTTTTCCCAGAAACAGACCAAACGCGTTTAACCACATGTATCAGGTCTATGATAAGACGAACCCGCTGAACAGGCTTGTGCTTACCGTCTGTACAGGTTGACTGCCAAACGCAGGATTTCAAGAGTAAATTCCAAAGCACAAATTAGCAAACTGGGCTCTTTCAATTATACACAACTGCCCCAGGAACACACTGTGCTGATGGTAAACGCACAAATACAACAACAGACGCACACTTTCTATGTATTTTGATGGGGACACATCACAAATCAAGCTTCGTTTTACTATTTACACTCAGGTGCACTGTTGAGGACCTGTTTTAAATGGTCACGGATGGAGTGCACACAGAAGCTTTTAGTGGAGTTTAAAACACCTGGATCATGGAGCGAGGAGCACCTGACGCAGCGTGGACGTGATCTGGAGCTTTGATCTGCGCCGCATCGTTTGTGTAGTTCCAATGTGTTAACTGCATAAGGACTAAAGTTGTCCTCTTTGTGCATTTAACACATGCAAATACAAAAGTTCCGCGCTCTCATTTGTCAATCAGAGCTACTGAACGTGCTTTAGGTGAGGCTACGATGGGACCCGACCCACCGCACCCGCTTCTCATCGAGTTATCATCATTTCAGCATTTTAAAAAAATAACACAAACTGAACCGAGGACATACAACAGATATTTGAAACACCATCTATGCCAAATGTTCCTTTGAGAAGAAGTGTCCTTAAAGCGTATCGCTGGGTGTCTTCAGGTCGACCTGTGAACCTGCTGTTATGGATTTCATCGAAATCTGCATCTGCAAAAATAAATAACTAACATATTTTAAAATGATGTAGAGCACTGCCCGTGTCCTACAGAATGACCTACAGCAGGCCACTGGTGTGAACATCTCTGCCCAAACAATCACAAACAGACTTCATGAGGGCGGCTTGAGGATGCCACGTCCTGTAGTGGGCCCTGTGCTCACCACCCAGCACCGTGGAGCTCCACTGGCATTTGCCAAGCGACACCAGAATTGGCAAGTCCTCCACACAAGATACTGAGAACCATTTTGAGTTGCAGAAATTAAATTTTGGCAAAATGGACCAGCCTGCCACATCATGATTTCACTTTGATTTTCAGGGTGTCTATAAAATGAAGCCCTCTGTAGGCTAAAAGTTTATTTCCATTAAAAGAGGTGCATCCTTTTGTTCCTGAGACATTGCCCTGTCCATATTTGTATAGATATTGAGCATATTTTTTTTCACATTGAGATCTGATTTTTTTGAGCAGTGTAGTTTGCAAACTCAAGGGCCCAGGTCAGGATAAGATGGAGGTTTTGGGCCCAATCTAAACTCCGCTCCTGAAATAATATTGTACTGTGCCACATTTTAATGAGTAACCTACAAAAGACGAGTAGATGTATGTACAGTAAAAAAAACTCTTAAAGATTTAATCAGAGTTTCATAGATCTGTCAGTCTGTAAACACATAAACAATAAATTAAAATAGTAGATTTTGAAGTACAGAGGAGGTGGTTCACCTGTTGAGACTGAAGGAGTCACAGCAGAATGTAAAGCCTCAGTCCGAGTCCTGCACAGAAAAACAGAAGAACAGATTTGGCTCCGTCTTTACAGTGGAGTCTATGGCACAGTTTGGCCAAAAACGCCACGTAAATGTTATTAGGGCTAAACTAAAAACACTGGTCGACTAAAAACATGCCCAGTGCAGCAGCCGACTAAAAGGCACACACACACACACGCACGCACGCACACACACACACACACACACGCACACACACGCACACGCACGCACACACACTGTTATTGTGGTAAATCTACTGTACTGTCGACATTTGGTGGAAAACACATTTCCACAGTGTGTGTGGCTCACTTCTGTATTCTCCTGTAAATGAACAGCTCTGTTCATTTACAGGAGACTAAACGAACGTTCTCACGTTCTTAGTCTGTGAACTTTGTTCAGACAGTGATAAAACTTTATAGATTCTGAGTTTATGTTAAAGCCTGGAGTCTGGGTATTTTCTGCTGGGGCTACCATGTAAAGAAATAAAGACTCAAATATAGCTGCAAGTGGCAATGATCGGCCCTTGCCCATGCCTACACCTAAGAGACGCCTTGCCCTAAACCTAGATCTAACCCGTAACCCTGACCTTAACCCTAACCCTGAATCTAACTCTACCCTAACCCCCTGACCATGACCCTAACCTAAACCTCCCCTAACCCTAACCTACTGTTTTTCTACAATTTTTTATGTGTTGATTTTTTTTTATTTTTTAATCCAAGATGGTGGCCTTCCGGTCTGTATAGGTGTGGACACAATACCATTTTTTGTTCCTATTGCCATGATACATCTCGTGGCGGCTGGTGATGTAAACACTAGGTGGGGCTAAAAAACATTGTGATAAATAATAATAAGAAAAAAGACATTTTGCAGGCAACTACTAATACTAGAATGTTAGTCAATAATATAGATTTCAAATGAACAGCTACATTTTATCTTTAGTTTAGTAGTTTAGTTATTCCAAGGCTGAAATTATCCAAATTATTCTTCCATTTGAGAAAAGAACTCAGCCTAAATCTGCAGGGTTTGTGTGTTAAACATGTGTGAATGAAACAAAACACAACTCTGAGTATGTTTGTGATGAGGAAACATTATAACAGATCAGAAAAGAGCCTATTAAAGGGTCCGTTAATAGTTTTGTGTGATGGTGTTGTATGTGGTCTCCTCCCAGGCTCCCCTGTCTCCACATTGGATCTGATGAGCCTGAGCCAGCGCCTCCAGGCAGCAAAGGAGTTTGGGGAACAGGTCAGCCAGGACCTCAGCCTCATCCTGGAGCACGTCAAGAACGTCTCCCAAGCTAATGCCAATTCTAATGCTAATGCTAATGCTAATGCCAACGCTCCAACAGGTAACTACACATTTATGTTGTAATGGTTTTCCAAGTATTTATTTTACAGATATAGGCAATTGTCACGTCTGTTTGGTGTTTGGTCGTACAGTTCCACACGTGAAGGGGACGGGCTCACTACAGAAGTACATGAACTAGATTCCACTCAAAATAAAAGGGAGTTGAAGTCCTTTTAGCCATTTATTATCAAGCAGAGTAGAGTAGTAGTAGGTAATATACATGATTTACAAATATGAGGCAAGTACTGCAGGAATTTACATCAAAAGAGTAAGAAGATGTAACACAGGTTTAATAATATACAGTTTACAATCAAGTAGAAAATTAATGCAACGAAATACATCATTAAACTCCAAAGAGCTTTTTTTTTTTTTTTTCTACCTTGTATACATAAGTTTGCCATTTACTGCATAATGAAATACAAAACTTTATTTAAATACTTTTACTAGGATTTTTGCCTTATTTAATATTTCAGACTTTTTACAATTACATTATTTATAAAACTGATTTTAGCAATTACTTATTAATGCCATTAATGAGCTGCTATCAGTGAATTGTAGATGCACTTTAAGATGTCGTATTTAAGTGTGGCGTTTATTTAGCAATCGAATCAACAAACCGTCTAATCCCAGACAGAAACTCTCAGATCAAATTCAGCACAACTGGAGCAAGTTCTCTGGTTGTGAAACAGAAGGTTGTTTTTAATGATGCAGGTCTGGTCCTGACCAGGAGAAGACCATGTGTCCTCCTGCTCAGGAAAGTGCTTTCGTTTGGCCCAGGTGGAACGTTGGTGGAACGTTATCTCTTGGCTTCAGACCATTCACTGTGGTTGTGTTTGTCTTGAAGGGCGTTGTCAGGTTACAGGTTTTGAAACCTCCTCAAACAAACTTTCTAATATTCCCCCTTTGACACATTTATATGTCTTTTTTTTCTGAGCGAGTGCTGCTGAATGAGGAACATTTTGTGAAGCATAAAAGTGTTAGTAGTTAGTTGTTTCACAAGCATGCATGTTGAAGAAAAAGAAAAGAAAGTATGCAGCATTCATATCTCCTGTAACAAAAACAATATTAAAAAAATGTGCATGTTCATAGTCGTCAAGGATGGTCAAGTCAGTCAAGTTAAGTTTTTTGTGATCACAACCAGCTTTGACAAGATCTTCATTTTGTTTATAAGAGATCAGTTGCAGTTGAAGAGGTTTTCTGGCCCCAGCTGGACATTTCTTAAAACATGCAGGGCATTAAACTCCCTGCAGTGATGAGGCAAAAACACAAAACATATAAAACATTTAAAAAGAAATATAAAGAAACAATGAAATCTAAACATTAGTGGATCGGTTAACTGCATCCAATCATTTTTCTTGCTGACACTTTTGACAACAGCTCCAATGTTAAACTCATCTGTTCTGACAAGGCACACCTTACAACCTACAGTTTGGCTGATCAGGTCGCAAGGACACAACCATTCAGTTGACTTTTGTGGTCACTTTTTTTCCATCACAGTTACCAGACCCATCCTCAGAAATGGATATTTAATGTGCTTTTCCTGTTTTTGACAGAGACTGTGCGGCCGAGAGTGAGGGACATCCTGGAGGAGCACTCACACAAACCCAATCTCCACCTGTACCTGCCCCACCTGAAGGAGCACCCGGACAGCCTTGTGCCCAACGTGGTGCTCAGCAAGGGCCGCACTGGAGGTACTCTGTCTGCACACAGCCAACAACAAGTCTGCTGATACTAAAGCTGAGAGCGGAAGCTTCTGGTGCACAAGCTTCCATGTGTTAAACTCTATTTGCATAATAATATTCAATGCTGATACCCCAAAATTAAGGATAACACGCAAAATAATGGCAGTTTCTCGAGTAGTTCCATGTGCTCACACACACTAGACTCAAGACCATTGTAAAAAACAAAAGCTGATAATGTTGTCATGTCCCTTGTGTCCTCTCAGTGTCCATGGTTCTGGGCATCCCCACCGTGAGGCGTGAGAAGCAGAGTTACCTGGTACCTACAGTGGGCTCGCTGCTGTACGAGCTCAGCCCCTCTCAGCTCCAGGACCTTCTCATCATCATCTTTGTGGCAGAGGTGCCTAGTGCTTTCTTACATTTACATCATCTTGTACTTTCCTGTGTAGTCAAACAAACATCATACTTTTACTTTTGCACAGTTTAAAAAATTCAACTGTGTAACATTTCACTTAAAAAACGGACTGTGAGTAGCCAGTGCTTTAAAAACTCAGAACCTCTGTCTTTTTAGATTTAAACCAACCATCATGAACAATGTTTCTGTAATTAAGAATAAATCTGCATTACAAGTGTTACCAGTAATCGAAAAAGTCCAAATCTTACATACTGCCCCTTTAAGAATATAGAGAAAAGTAGGTTCTGGAAGGCTTGAAAACATAACTGTAGGCAAGTATAGAGGGTTTGCACCACCACGTGACCCCATAGCAACGGTAACTACGCCGCCATGACACCGGGCAGGCGATTGACTTCAGTTCAGTAGCATCAGAGAAACATGGGCAGGTTTTGTTGTGTATTTGCTGGTCGAGCCGTTCTGAAAAGGATAAAACGATTCGTTTCTTCACTGTTCCTCTGGAAATGACTCATCAGGAGCTCAAACAAGGGAATTATCGAAAAAAAGACGGGAATTATGTCTTGCAAACATAAACCGCGAAGAGATTTCTAATGGTACCATCATAACACCTGAAGTTTGCTCACGTCACTTTCATCGAGGTATTTGTTGTTCAGATTGTTTCATAGTTTATTTAATGAAAGAAGAAAACTTACTGAACTAAAATTTCATTCATTTATCCAGGAAAACCCGCACCAGTTTACGATCCAACGAACCCAGATTGGGCTCCTACGATCAATATGGGGCACGAGTCGAAGAGCCAAACTACGAAAGAATCGGCCATGAAAAGATACTCGCGAACGTTAGAAAGATCCGCTCGCAAAAAACGATTAATTCTAGAAGACATCGTTGATAAGCAAAACAATAAAGAAAACGCCGGTCCTATGGCGAGTGACATGGTTCTATGCAACTGCAAGCTTTTCCTACATAAACACACCAGCAGATGTGTTTATGTAGGAAAAGCTCGCAGTAACGTCAAGGTTTTGATCTGGTGCAGGTTTTCCTGGATAAATGAATGAAATTTTAGTTCAGTAAGTTTTCTTCTTTCATTAAATAAACTATGAAACAATCTGAACAGCAAATACCTTGATGAAAGTGACGTGAGCAAACTTCAGGTGTCATGACGGTACCATTTGAATCTCTTCGCCGTTTATGTTTGCAAGACATAATTCACGTCTTTTTTCAATAATTCCCTTGTTTGAGCTCTTGATGAGAAATTTCAAGAGGAACATTGAAAAAAACGAATCGTTTTATCCCTTTCATAACGGCTCGACCAGCCAAATACACAACAAAACCTGCCCATGTTTCTCTGATGCTGCTGAACTGAAGTCAATCGCCTGCCCGGTGTCATGGCGGCGTAGTTACCGTTGCTATGGGGGTCATACTTATGTTGACAATATTACATGATTTGAACAGTTGTGTTTCTTGCACAGATCCTTTACATATATATTTTTTTCATTTATGCTTTGAAAGTACCAGATTTTGTTCATTATTATTTAAAATGTAGTACTTCCAGTTACATTCAGTTCAGCTCAATTTGTTTATTTGAGCAACAGGAAATATTAAATCAACATGAGATGACATATTGTAGTGTAAAATTATAAACTCCTACCCCTCTCACATTCTAAATACTGACAGCTGTGACTAACTGAATGCTATTAGTAAATTTATTCACAGTAACTGCTTACGTACACTGTTTAATTTTCCTTTTTTCCCCCTTGTTCTATACTCGTCCTCCTTCGGTATACTTACATACATTAACTTCAAATGATAAATCTCTTGTCACGCCCAGACTCACTCTTGTAGTTACTTTAGTAGATACATAAAACAGTATACAACAGTACACAGTAGATAGTACGTAAAACACTCATGAACAGTGCGGGGCTTTACTTTTCGTAGACTTTGGTCATAGCTACAATTGAATTCCTCTCGTTTTATAGTGTGATATCTGAAAATCTTCTAATCACAGGTTTTAAACAACAAAATTAACCGTCTCTTTCTCATTTCAGACAGACGACAGTTACGTAAACAGCGTAGCAGAGACGATCAGCTCAAAGTGAGTTACAAAAACATGATACAAAACTACACAGCAACTTCACAAACCTGATACGATGTCCAATAAAGAGGAATGCACGCGAATTGTGTTGTGATCGCGCTCTGAAAGGGGAGTGACTTAGAGCAGACAGCAAAGGGAGGGAGGACTGAGAGTGGCAAAAACAATAAAAGTTAAAACGGCAATCTAAATATGTTATGTGTTAGCAGTTAATACCCCATAAAAGTAAAATACCCCCTCTTTAAAGGACAAGTAGTATGAATTTGTATAGTTATTGGCGTTAAAACATGCACTTGTACCTTTTCTTTGGCATTCCATGTTTTAGAAATTAAAATGATGGCTAATTAAAGAACCACACATTATTTCCCAGCTTCTGTGCTCCCCGTAGTGGGATCTGGTGCAGCTCTCCGTCTACCAGCAGCAGAGGAAATTACCATGTGAAAAATAAATTAAACTGGCTGATAACCGTCATGCCCCATACACTTGAACAAACGGACAAAAAAATGATGCTAAAAATGCGAGTCTGGGAATGATTTATGGACTTAAAACTGTGCAGAGTTTCTATTTGTGATGCAACAATCCTGGGAATATTACAGAGGCTTAAAAAACTGCAAATTTTGCATAACGTGTGTATAGAGGCTTCGATTTGCCAGGCGATACTATGTCTGATATTTTTTTCACTGGTTTTAAAATGTAAGACAATTGACCAGTATGGCAAATGTGATTTTAAACACATTTACTAATATTGCGGTGACAAGGATGTATATTTTTATTTATCTGAAGAGGAAATCATAAAGAATCATGTAAAAAATAAGAAATATGTTGTTTTTGCTCAGTGTAAAATGCAGCAAATGGGTGATACTGCAGGAGGGCGCCATCAGGGTGAGCGCAAAGCAGTGATCAAAGCAAAGGCTGTTCATTTTTTTGAAATATACAACAAGTTGAGTTATTTTGAGTGTATTTTTGTTTACTACATTTCAGTTCATTCAGTTTTAATGCCTTCAGTTAGACTCTATGTTAATAATCATGGAAGCAAACAGGAAAACGTGTGTCCAAACTTGTGACTGGTAGTGTAACTGTGTGGAGCGTAGCCGGACTGTGACTTGCTGACGGCCCTTGTCTTTTCCTGGGTGTTCACAGTTACCCAAAAGAGGTGGAGAGCGGGCTGCTGGAGGTGGTCTCTCCATCGCAGCACTACTACCCCAACTTCACCTCGCTCAAGGAGACGTTCGGAGACTCCAAGGATCGAGTCAGGTACAACGACATCATTCATCTATGAGTGGGCAAAAGCACTAGAATAATAAATAATATAACTGTGGATAACAATATTGAAACTGCTCGGATAATTCCACTAAACCTTTTTTTATTTAACGAAAGCATAAAAAACTGCCATTATATATAAATGTCAGAACACTTAAAGCCACAAATGTGTTCTCGTGACAGGGCTAGCACTACCCACTGGACATGTGGACAGTGGGTAGTGCAAAGGGTACCTTTGAAGGCAATAGTGTGCTGCTTGTGTACTGTCTGTGTTCTGTCTGTGTACCGCCCGTGTACCGCCCGTGTGTGCTGACCGAGTTTGTTTCAGATGGCGCACCAAACAGAACCTGGACTTCAGCTTCCTCATGCTGTATGCGCAGGACAAAGGGGAATACTACGTGCAGGTGAAACTCTTCTTGCCAGGCTGCGTTCTTACATGACCTGCATGCCTGTGTGACAGCACTGCTTTCATGCGGGGTGTGGTGTGCCCGTCAGGTTTGCTAAACTGGTTCTCCCCGTGTCCACAGCTGGAGGACGACATCATCGCCAAGACGGACTACTACGACGCTATGAGGTCCTACGTTGTCCAGCAGGAGTCCACGCCCTGGTTCTTCCTGGAGTTCTCCCAGCTCGGCTTCATAGGTCAGACTCTTCACATTCATACGTAACACTTATTTTGTCCACAAGTATCTTCAGTCATAGTTTTTCTGAGTAATAAAATAAAAAAATGAACTGAATAAAAGTTAATAGAAGGCTGATCAGGGAGCGTTTGTCCTTTTTTACTCTACATTTAGTATTGTGTCAAACTCTCGCAGTGAGCATGCTGTCTACGTCTAAGTCTAAGTCAACAGTGTCCGCCTCTTTTCCCTCAGTGTCACTCAACGCTCACACAGACGCCTCTCCTCATTAAGTCTGTTTCACAAATGGATTTCAGCCGGTGTTCTGTTGAAATGGGTTGCCCCAAAACCTCCAATTCTAAGGTTCAACATGTTGATATTTACAGCTGTGATCAACTCCAAGAGCCAATCAGAGCAGGCAGACAGAATTCAACGTATAAGTGGCATATATTTTACTCAACAAGACGGTCTATGTCGCCACTCAGGAGTCTTGCACATTTTCACAAATCATGGACGTGGATCGTGACTTTTGCCTGAAAAATCGATCAGCACGCAGCAGCACGCGGCTGGAGATCGACTTCAAACGAGAATAATGTGAGCGTTAGAAGATGGTGAACATTTTCACACAACAAAGACATAATCTTTAGCATCAATGTAACACCAACACGTAGCTGTTTGTTTATAGATTAGTTTAAGATTTAGTTTAAGATTTCCTGAAACATCCACACACAAACTAAGTAGTTGGTCATCGTGTAAGTAAAGTTGCTGTGAAAGAACGGTACAGTGTAGAGATTCTATTAATAAATCTATGGTAGAAACACACAGTATGAGTCATAAAAAACAGAGCACAACTTCGCTCGTGGTTAGGAGCGCGGCAAAAGTTGAAAAACAGGTGGAACAGGTGGTTTGAGCCGGTGCAAGGATATTTCCAGATGTGCAGTTGGGAAAGCGGGAGATACGTCATGCATGTCATAGCTGTGCGCTGTTTTTAACCACAAAAAGTTGCCAATTCTCCCCAAAAAAAAACGTGTGAGAAATATGAGTGGCAACAAATACATTTAGATTAAAAAATGCTGATGAATGTAGATGATGTGAGCAGGTTGCAGAGACACTACTGTGTAAGTGTTGGTTTTCATTCGGACCCTGGTTTGATCACGTGACACTGAGGCTAGAGGTGAGCGGGTATTTCCTGCGGCTGCTCTTAATAATAGCTATAAATCTATTTGTAAATACATCTTGGTATTTTGTTTGACTTGACGACTTAAAGATACATATCCAAAGTTAACCGATCGATTGATACTGTTGTCGCCTCGTCAAAAACCTACCCAGAGTTATATTTTCCTTCATTCACGCTTGTATAATTAACCCATTAATCCAAAGTCGTCTTCTCTGAGCCTCAGCAGAGATTTGCATCTAAACTGTGACTGTGCTGTTCAGGGAAGATGTTTCGAACCCGTGACCTGCCCATGATCGTGAGCTTCTTCCTGATGTTCCACAAAGACAAGCCCATCGACTGGCTCCTGGACCATATCCTGTGGGTCAAAGTGTGCCACCCAGAGAAAGATGCGGTGAGCTTCACATACTGTTGTGCTCTTTTCTTGTATTAGGGAAGGTCCGCTGAGGAAGAGTTCGTGATCTTGGAGAAACGGCCCGCTAAAGTCTGCAAACCGAGAGTAATGCTAAACACATGATTCAATATGTGGGCGGAGGATTCTATCAGCGGCAATGCGTGGAGTTTACCTCTTGTGTCAATCATGTTGACTCTAAAAACTACAGACATGTTTAGTAAGCAGAGAGCGGGTTTGAACCAGAACTGCACCAGAACTGGACTAATAGGCACTGTATATATAAACTTCTTTGTACAGTCTATGACCAGGACTAAGACTAAACCAGGACTCTGCCTTCTGCAGCACAGGACAGCCACAGGACGCTTTTCATTTGAGAAACAGTTTCAGTTTCAAAAGCTTAAATAACATTCCAATCCTATATTTGAATTTAGACATTAGAAAAACAATCAAATAGGCTAAAACTGAGCCTTTTCATATTATTTGATTTTGAAATAACTTTCAAAATCCAGATACATTGAAAAACATATCCAAGTCAAACAGCAAAGCCCTGGGTGAATCCATTAGTATATGTAGACCTAAATGGTTCAAGAGCTATTTAGGAGCAAAAAAATATATACTATATTGTTCTTTACCTTTGCGCACAACATAATAATTATATTCGCTGCCGAGCGCTAATTTTAACACAAACTGACCAGAAAGAATTGACAACAGGTGAGCTGATTTGTGCTGTTAAACAAGTCTCGGTTTTTCAGAGTTTTTCAACTCTCACCGTTTTCTTGAAAATCAAACTCCTAAACAGGACCAGGAACTCTTGTACTGATCACGGCTCCTGAAAATGTGTTCAGAAAAAAAGCTTTTTTGTCTGCATTTGCTAATGTGTGTGTCGCGTCACCATGGCAACTGCTGAACTTTACACCATAGACATAGACAGCGTGATGTCCCTGCTGTGAACGGGACCATCTCTCCTCGTTTCTGTTTCATTTACTCACTGTGCAGTGTACAGACTTTTGTCTCTAAACCGCACTTTTGTCTCTTTTTGTGGTGGCACTTCTGGTTAAACGGGGATCCCATTCATGTCAATGTAGAATTTGGGAAATGTTTTCTGTCTTAAACATGGCATAAAGTGCAACAGCAAGTCAACACTGCACCGATTCTCTGGACGCTTTAAAACAGCTTTATCGTCCGTATTGAACTTATTTACTGTAAAGATCAGCAGCCCCGTACAAAATAATACAACCCAGTGATGACGGCAGTGCCCACAGCAACTTCTGGAATAAGGTGCATAAAACAAACAAAACTCCAGTGGATGCCAAAATACAAATGCAGGCCCTTGTTTCCAGTATGTTTCCAGTATGTTTCCAGTATGTTTCCAGTGTTTGCTACGTAAGAGTTATCGAATTACCTCTATGAATCTGCTGCCCGTGTCCAACCAGGAAGTACAATCATAAACTCTTAAATATAATGATGTTAACTATGTTTTAGTGAGATGTACTGTTGTATGTCTTATGTGCTGTTATGGACTGTGTGTTGCAGAAACACTGTGCTGAACAGAAGGCCCTCCTGAAGCACAGGTACAAGCCTTCCCTGTTCCAACACGTGGGGCTCCACTCGTCTCTGTCCGGCAAGACCCAGAAACTCAAGGTCTCTTACTCTGCACATTTACAAGCTCAAGTTCAACTGGTCATGATTAGCAAATCTCAGAGATGCCAAACCCTATAATTTAAACCTTTACAAACATGTTCTAAAGTGCAGGCGATTCTAGGTACTACCATCACAACTGAACCTGTGTCTCTAGAGCCTTAACCTGCAGACAGAGACACATCCAAGTTTGTCTCAGTCTCAGTTTATGGACAGGCCTGATGTGAAAGCTCAGAACCTCCAGAATTCCCTCCCTGAGCTGCAGCTGCAGAGGCTGCACTAGCTCTGGTTCATGACTGGCTGCAGGTGCTGGGGTTTAGGTAGTAACCGTTCAGATCAGAATTTTGTGTAATATAAGACCTTTAATTTCGAAGCATAAGTCATCCAGAACCACTGACCGCTTCTTACCCGTCTCGCTTCCGTCAGGATAAGGACTTTGGGAAGCAGCGTCTGTTCACCCCGCACCAGAACCCGGCGGCTCAGGTTCAGTCCAGTCTGAAGCACTACCAGGAACACAGTCTGGAGAGAGCCTACCAGGGACAGGACTTCTTCTGGGCCCTCAACCCCACCAAAGGAGACTACATCCTGTTCAAGTTCAGCCAGCCCATCCGCGTTGCCAGGTCAGTAGCCATTCCTCCATCCCAGTTCTTCATTTCATTTCTCATTTATACAGGGAGCACCAGACTCTTTTGTGAGCATTTAAAACACTGAAGGTCCTATGTTACGCAAAATTGACTCTTGTGAGCTTTAAGTCATGTTAGAATGTTGTTATCTCCTCAAAAACAGACCTGGAGTTGTGTTTTGTCACATTCACATGTTTGAGTAACTCTTTATTATCAGTCTGTCTACAATTTCAAAGCTCAAAATGCTCTGTTCCGCCTTGTGATGTCATGAAGCGGTAGTTTTCAGCTACACAGCTACCATTCACCCTTTGTTTAGTAGAGAATGGCATTTTCAGGGCTAAATTTATCCAAATGATTCTAGTAAAGGTGTATGGAATTTAAAAACACAATGAAGCAGAGTGTTTTCTGTTCAGTGTGCAGGGTCTGTGGGTTAATCATATGTGAATGAAACAAAACACAATTCCAGGTAAGATTGTGATTCGCAGAAATGAACATGTCTGATTGATGGTCACGTTGGATCGGTTTTGAGAAAGTGGGGGTCAGACTGGCACAGGTGGAGCAAAGTAAACGAAAGCTTTTCCCCCATTTCACTTCTAGTGCGTCCAGTTTTTAGAAGTAGAGTACAGCAGTGGTTCTTAACCTTTTTTCCTTGAAGACCCCCTTGTCCGTGTCCAAGACAAGCCAGGCCCCCCCAACCCCAAATACTACCCGCATATACACACTAAAAGAATAACGTTATTAATTACAAACTTTTATTTGAAAAAATTCTTCCTTTTTATTTTATTTTAACACACACACACAGTTTAATTTTTTTAACAGAGTAGGTATACCACATTACTGTGGAAAAGCAATGGCTCATTGTTAAGATACATCAGATACCATTTTCCCCCTTCTGTGTCTCACCAGGTGAACAAAATATCCACAAATGGTAACTGCAAGGACATTTAACAAGGCCTGGTGTCAATGTGAGAGCTAAACATTAAACACAGATCTCTTTCAGACAGTTAACTTAAACAATCTGCTGATATTCACATGCACATCATTTCAAAACAAGTTGGGACACCTGCTATTAACAAACTAATATTAACAAAAATTGATAACAATTAACAAGTTATTCCTGCTTGGTTACTCTGTGCCAGTTTATTCAGTCATAAACTATTGACTACCTTGGTATTGCACACCTTTGGCCAGGTATGTGATGTCAGGTTCAGTCAAATGACGCCTCCGTGGCTCTGTGTAAATCACTACCTGCTCTTTCAAAAGCTTTTCTGATGTCCGTGGATCTTTTTGATAGTGCCAATTGTTTCTTCCTCTCAAAATATTCCCGACTTTCTCCAGTAGTGTGGTTGTGCTTGGTCTCCTGGTGTCGTTTCAGTTTGGAAGGCTTCATGCTGTCATTAGCGAGCTTCTCACCACAAATAACGCCCTCGGGCCGAGAACTGTCCTGTCCCTCCATAAAACCAAAATCAAGGTAACTCTCGAAATATTGTCTTTTCTTTTTTGATACAGATGGATCATTGGCACTTCTGCGTTTCTCAGACATTGTGTAGCAGTATTCTTAAAATGATTCTGACAGCAATTAGTGCTATATAGTTCTAGCAAAGATTCTTAAGTATTGACTAGCCCGCTGGCGGCTGGTTGCCTAGCTACGCAGATTCAGAGGTCAGAGGTAACGAGTTTAAATGTGGATGAAAATATGTTTTAATTTGGATTACACAATTTTGATTCATCTGACCAATATTGAATATGTTGTTGGAATTCTATAATTTGAATGTGCAAAAATATAATTTTGGTAAAGGAACATGCCTAACACAGACAAAATTGTGCGACCCCCCTGCGACCCCTAGGGGGGCGCGCCCCCCAGGTTAAGAACCACTGGAGTACAGTGAGATATTCAGACTGTCTCTTATAAATACATTTATACAGCGTTGTTCTCTTCTGAGGTAGCCATGGCCAACCTACTTTTTTGTGAGGCGTTTATGGCCTGTTATGAATGACCGAAGTGAAAGGGGATCTAAATGTTTCTAAGCAGAGGCTGACGTCTGCATGTAGATGATATCTCCATATTGTAATACAGAAAGAAAAGCTGCTTGAACAGTTTCTTTTCTGTAATTCGATAGACACAAGATTTGTTTCTATAATAAAATGATAATTTTAAACTGTTCTATAATTCCGAGGTAGATATTTGAAAGGATAAACTGCAGACCTTGTGCAGTCCTGTGTGTTTGCAGATTTGTGAAATGTCAGTCTCTGAGACACAAGTCCTGTTCCAATTCAAAGTCCGCCCCTTGGCAAGTCCGCTGAGAATCTGGGATGAGAACTTACTCTGCCTGTTTTAGCAGGAACGATTCAGGGCTGTGCGGCCAAGCTGATAGATCCAGAGCATGTGGATATGAATGCACTAAATGATCTACTGGTTTTATTTGTAACAATTCTCCTCAACGCTGCACATTTTTCATATAAACTATTAAATCTATGTAGGCTTTGTTTTGTGGTGAATTGCCTTAATTTCCTTGCAATGATTAGTGAGCAATAGACTATCCAGATTATACAAAAATATGAGGAAACAAACGTTTGTGTGGAGAGTGAAGTCGGGGCTCTGCTCTGACTGCTCCTCTGTGACCTGGACCTGGATAAATCACAAGAAAATAGACGGATGGCCTCAGAGTACTGAAGTCTTATTCCTTTGTATAAAAAAGTAACTGTACTCTGCATACCACCTAATTTAACTGTATGTGAATACAGTTACTCAGAATTAGAATCCTGAATATGTTTTCGACACGTGTTCAGTTACTTCCCAACAAGTGAATGCAAATATATGTTAGGCTTATATTCATACACAAGGTATTCATAAAAGAGCGTCCACATGAGCTTCCTGTCCTGTAATGTCCCCAAGTCCACCTGTCCCTAAAGCTGACAGAGCCGAGCACATGTTTGTGAACTCCACACGTGCATGTGAATGTCCATTCTGAGTCTGTATCAGAGTCTGTATCAGAGTCTGTACCAGAGTACACAGTACTGAGACTGGGAACTGAGAAATGGCTGTGTACCAAACGGGTGTGTCACTGCTCCGGTTTTTCCACAAAAGACTCGACACATGGGGATGAGCGATGGGGTTTTTTTGAATCAGTGAAATCAAGCACACCTTTTAACAGTTGTGATTGAAGCACTCAAATTTAGAAAGTGCAGTTACCTGCTCTTAAATATTGTGAAGTATAAGTAAAAGTGTTCACTGTCAAATTGACTTTGTACGTCCACCCGAGTTTCAGGTACATCCTCAGCTCGACAGGTTTGTCACATAAAACAAACACGTGGTACTCACCTGAGCACACAAACGCTGCAGGACCAGCCCATTTCTCTGACAGCGTGTTCAGAGCAAAGCCTCAGGGCTGCCGGGTTTACAGTCTGAGCGTCTCTGAGCAGCTGACACGGCGTGCATAGCCGTGAGAACATATTTTGGTTAGGGGACTCTGAGGTGAAGATGTGTAACGATGCTGCTGCTGATGCATTTTAAGTGCATATTTTAAACACACAGGATGTAACGTGTACAGAACCAAACGGTCTCTACCTAAACCCCAGGACGTGCAGCCAATCATGAATCAGAGCTAGTGCAGCCTCTGCAGCTCAGGGAGAGAATTCTGGAGGTTCTGAGCTTCACATGAGCCTGTCCATAAACTGAGGATGAGACAAACTTGGATGTGTCTCTGTCTGCAGGTTTAGGCTCTGGAGACACAGGTTCAGTTGTGCTTCTGTTTTAAAGCAGTAAAACCAGGCCACAAATCTTCTCTTTAAAAAAACCACAGCTGATTCTCTGCTGCTTAAACCTTGAATGCAGAACAATATATTTACTATTTAAACATACACGAACCAATCAAAATAAAACTCTGAGCTCAAATTTGGTTATAAGCTCT
Organism: Taenioides sp. WSHXM2023; assembly: GCA_029959045.1. NCBI lineage: Eukaryota > Metazoa > Chordata > Actinopteri > Gobiiformes > Gobiidae > Taenioides > Taenioides sp. WSHXM2023. The sequence continues at coordinate 2,557,237 of CM057100.1, forward strand.
TGAAATACGCGTTGCATAATATATTGTAAGCAGATGGATTTGACTGTAGACTTTTGCCCTGCCCTTTGAGTTTGATACTTTGATGGTTTGATGGTGATCTCAGCACTGAAAAGAGCTAAATACGATGTTCCTCTCTGGCAGGTTCTTGTTTCGCAGTGGAAACATTGACACGAGCTCTGATAAGTTCTACAACACCACGGTGGAGGTGCAGCCCAGCAGTGTGAGTAGAGGCTTTTAAAAGAACCAAATCTTTTTCTCTCTTTTAATCAAGTCCTGTTTTGCCTGAGCCTGCTTTATGGTTGTAATCTGTAAAAACTGTGGATCATTATGTTATAAAAATGAATGTTATGACAATATTCATCTACAACAAATTCAAAAACTTTGCGTTAGAAAATCGCTGCGTCCAGTGGGATCTGAAATCTCTGTAAACGTCAACACAACAAAGAGTCGTGCCTCTGATGGATCGCTGCAGATCGTACAAACAGACAAACGCTCTGTTCCACCTTGTGATGTCACGTGGTAATACAGGAAGTGCTCTGCTGTGTTTTTAAACTCCACACACCTTCACTAGAATCATTTGTAAAAGGTAAGAGGTAGTATATACTTGAAAACTACTGCTTCATGACATCACAAGGTGGAGCAGAGCATTTTGAGCTTTGGAGATGTGGACAGACTAAGAAACCAGGATTACTCAAACATGTGAATGAAATGAAAAAACTCCAGGTCTGTTTTTGAGGAGGGAACATTATGACGTGACTAAAAGCTCACAAGAATCCTTTTTGGGTAATACAGGACCTTTAAGCAACAGTCCGAGCGTTCATGGTCCTGTTTAGGACTTTGATTTTCAACAAAAAGGTGTGTGACTAAATGAGAAACTGTTGGCTGATTAAGTCATGTCTTTATGTTCTTTATGAATACTGCAGGAGGATGTACTGTACTGAGCAGTGCCTACAGTTAGCATCAAACCCGAGGGAATGCTGATGACAGCAGTTGTAAAGTGGCCTATCGATAAATAATAATAAAATGTGACTGGAGTTTAAATTTCCATTTTATTTTGTAGTTCATTCTTTTATTTGCAGTGAAAATGCCAAAGTTAATATATTTTCTTTTATTATTTTTTTATTTTATTTATTTTATTTTTTTTACAAGTACTACAGTGCTGCAGGTTTTTTGGAGTACTAGTACCTTTAGGTCGTACACAGCGCTAATGGGGGTGCAAAGCACTTCATTACTTATGCTCATGTCACTTATATAATACAAAATATACGACTAGTTTAGGTTTAGGTTTTTGTTTCACTTGTTCCTGTTTAAATCTGTTTTTTAAAGAACTCAAATGTGTGCAGTTCCTAGTGCAATTTACTTAATGGATATTTTTGACATAATATTCACTAACAAGTCAATGTTAAGTAAAAGAATAAACTTAAAAACTCAAATCAATATGATAAATCTGAATTTTTAAGACATGCCCAGGGACCCATCTCCAGATCTTGAGCTCGTCCTGGTCAGGATCACTTTAGCCTGACTGGATTACAGACGTTACAAACGTCTTACGTAAATGTTGCATAAGGAACAGCGTGTCGCCTGCACTGTTTGAGTCTTTAATTATAGATAGAGGACACATACACGTTTTTCTCATTCTCAGTGGATGGATTTATGGTTAATTAATCCCCAAGGGGAAACTAAAATGCCATGGGCTCACGTACAGACTAAACGTCCACAATACGTGAACACAAAACAGGACACTAATACAACATAATGGAGACAAACCCAGTGTAACATCAGCAGCAGGTCCGTACCACAGTGTCAGATGAAGCGCTTGTTGTAAAAATGCACAGCGGCCGCTATAAAAAATATAAAAGAGTTTCTGAGACGTTCACGATTTGCTCACTGAAGGAGCGTTTCAGTTCATTTAGAAGAACAGTTTAAAGTTTGGTCCTCATCCTTTTGCTCATTCCACCGTCCACTGAGTCCAAACTCTGCCCCAGCTACACGCCGCACACCCTGATAAAACACATGGACACGCCTCATGTGAAGCTCAGAACCTCCAGAATCCATCCAGAGACATTTAAGTTTAAACCAAATGGATTTCACACAACTCCAGGTATGTTTGTGATGAGGAAACTGTCAATTCACTTAAGTCACTTACTGATATTTATCCTAATGCTGCTGAACATAAACATAATCATATTACTGTAAATAACATTATAATATACTGAAGTCACTTTACTGAGATTTACTCTGTTCATATGCTGCACTGTTACTTTTATTGTACATAACAGTTTTTTGGTATTTTATATTTAAGCCATAATCTATTATCTTGTTTTATTGCATGTTCCATTTTCCTGCTGTTCTTGAACTGTAACACTGGAATTTCCCACTGTGGGACTAATAAAGGCGTATCTTTGGTCCAACTCGAAAAACCCGGAAAAAAAGACACAAAGCTCAACCCAGCGAAAAGACTTTTACTGATTTTTTCAGCAGCAGTAGTAGTAGCAGTAGTAGTTGTAGTAGTAGTAGTAGTAGTAGTAGTTGTAGTAGTAGTTGTAGTAGTAGTTGTAGTAGCAGTAGTAGTTGTAGTAGTAGTTGTAGTAGTAGTTGTAGTAGCAGTAGTAGTTGTAGTAGTTGTAGTAGTAGTAGTTGTAGTAGTAGTTGTAGTAGTAGTTGTAGTAGCAGTAGTAGTTGTAGTAGTAGTAGTAGTAGCAGTAGTTGTAGTAGTAGTTGTAGTAGTAGCAGTAGTAGTAGTGGTAGTAGGTCAAAAACCTTTAAAGTAAACAAATATGTGGAATAACGAAATTACATTTACTTTTTACATGTACGTTAGTATTTTAATCAATTTTAATTATAATCATATTTATGAATATACCTTTAACATATTAATTGACAATTGCAAATTAGATGAAATTATTCAATATCGTTTTAACATTTTCAGAACTTAAATTAACCGGAATATTCACGTCTTATGAATTAAAACAGATTATTGATGACACTGTTGTGTACTTAGGGCACTATTTTCACTATTTTAACTATACTTCAAACTAATTTTGCAGGTAAATTTACTCACCGTTAGTGTCTCTGTGTTTCCTCTTTGCATTCCTGGTTTGGTTTAAGCCTGTGCCCCTGGGCCTAATTAAATGAGCGCAGCAGATTCTATCGGGTTACCTGTATTTTTGGCGCCATCTACTGGTCAGACTAGGAATAAGATAATAAAAGGGGAAGGAGAGGAGCGGTGAAGACTGTGAGCAGAGGGATTGGGCTTTTTGACTTTACAGAAACTACATTATAACGTAGATCATAAAACGGCAAGGCAGGATGTCTTGTTTTGTAAATTGAGTTCATTTTTAGACTTTAGACTCGGGCAAATTTGGATATTCTGCCAAAAACATTTGATCACTGAGCAAGACGCAGTAGAATCCTGTATTTGTGAGGCTGCTCCTCATGTTTGCTCTGCAGTATTATCAGGGCAATAACTCACACTCCGATAACACTGAGGCTGGAAACGTCAAAGTCTAAACGCCAACTATTTCTCAATCTATTTTTTTTTTTTTTTTGCCCTAGACCGGTGGCTCTGGTACTGCTAAAGAAAACAGAAGGCTTTCCAGATACCACCGATCATAAAGTTTAAAACAGGAATATTCAAGGTCTAAACTGGGGCTAAATTTGGTATAAAATTGGACTAGATCATTGCTAAAACATCTGGAAATAAGAAACTACAGGATTCTAAGGAGATATTTTACTCTAAATGTTTCGTATATTTTGCAAAATTAAGTTTTAAGCCATTTTAGAATGTTGTTTCCTCCTCAAAAACAGACCTGGAGTTGTGTTTTGTTCCATTCACATGTTTGAGTAACACTTTATTATTAATCTGTCTACATCTCCAAAGCTCAAAACGCTCTGTTCCACCTTGTGATGTCATGAAGTGGTAGTTTTCAGCTTAACTGCTACACATTTTTACCTTTAGTTCAGTCGAGATCGGCAATTCCAGGGCTGAAATGATCCAAATGATTCTAGTGAAGGTGTGAGGAGTTTAAAAACACAGTGGAGCACTTCCTGTATCACCACATGACATCACAAGGTGGATGTGGGGTATTTTCCAAGAACTCGTGCTAAATCTGCAGGGTTTGTGTTTTAAACTTGTGTGAATGAAACAAAACACAACTCCAGGTGTGTTTGTGTCGAGGAAACGACATTAGAACATAGATTAGTTAATAGTGCAATAAAACCCCTTTAATTATTCATCTAATTATTATTTTGTGATTTTCTTCAGGTGTCGTCAGTAATGAAATCAAGCCAGACGTCGGGGTACTCGTCCTCCAGTGATGGCTTTTACGTAATAGGTAAATAAAAGTCATTTTCAACTGTTTATGATACTTTCTTTGCAGCATTCATTACCGATTCCCGTCTCTGTTAGGGTGACCGAGTTTTCAAAATCAAAAACTGGGACACCCCCGGTTTGTGATGGTTGGTAATAATAGAATTGTGAAACGAGTGCGTAATTAAGGAAAACTGTTCTGCGCTCGGCCCATTCATGACAAACATGAGTGAGTATAGTCACATTTTCTTTGTGTTTTGGTCATTTTTAAGCAGATTTTCACAGGTTATGCCTCTTTTTTACTGTTAGCGTGTGTCAAATTGGCCAAAAATATGGGACATTTCTTGTATAAAACTGGGACAAATCTCTGGTTTTGGATAAATCTGCTGGGCTCAAAACTGGGACTGTCCCGGGTAAACAGGTGCGTCTGGTCTCGCTAGTCTCTCGGTTTCGACAGTTTGGAGAGAAATTGGCAGGTTTTACGCCCCGCAGGGACATCGTGTTGTGCGGTGGGAGTTACGTTACTTAAACAATGAAAGCATTTCCGATTAACTCACGGCAGTTTCAGAGTCGCTTTCAGTGAAACCACTCCACGTTCTGTAATATTTCAAGGAGCACCGTGTAACTTTTCTAGTGGTGGGTCCGTCACCTACTTCTACCTTCTATTCTACCTTATATTTATTAAATTGTATAGTTTTATAGCTTAAAAATACCTAGAAAAACAGGTATTCTGACTGCCTCTCCACAGATCTGACCTGTAACTTGGTCTGGTTTGGTCTCCATGACGATAGAAAGGCGTAATACCATACTGTGAAGCATCAGCAAAAATGAGTCAACATTTGTGAATTTTCTTTTCGGATATTTCTCATCAAAGTAGAACGAAAAACGTGAAAAACAGAACTACTTCAGGGCCCGTGTTATGCAGTTTTCTGATCTGTGCTGTAATTTTGTTTCTTCGTCAAAAAATACCTGGAGTGTTTTTGTTTCATTCGCACAGAAAACACTGTTCCACCTTGTGATGTCATGTGGTAACACGGGTGTGGTAATATGAGTGCTCCAGTGGGTTTTTAAACTCTATACACCTTCAACAGGATCATTCGAGTCCTGGAATTGCCGATATCTTCGATCTTTGGAGATGCAGACGGACTAATAATGCCAGTTTACTCAATGAAACAAAACGCATGAATGAAAGAGTCCGTTTTGTGTAACAGACGACCTTTAAACTGCCATGAGTTGATGCGCTTTTCACCACTTCACGGTATCGGCGCACTTCCTGATTCTTGGACAATAAACGCACTTTATTGCGGCGCTCAACAGTGACAGCCTACCCCCTGATTGTGGAAGTACATTTCCCATTCTTTTTTCCCATAGACTCTTTTCCGTAGAGTTTGAACTCTTCCTCAGGGCTAACCAGCTCTGTCGTGGTTCAGAAATACAATCTACTGTGTTTCTGAAACTTAATAAACTGCAAAGTTATTCAAACATTTCGCCAAATCTTGTGTTTTCGATGTGCTTTTTGGACTTGCAGGGGTGTTACGAATATTAGTCATCACGGAGCTGCTTAGCCTCTGTGATGTCTTTGATTTTTTCCTAAAAGTCTACGGGGAAAAATAATGAAAATCCGAAAAAACAGACCCGACATCGAAGTGGGCGGGACTGTTGAGCACACAGCAGTCTCATTTTGCTCAAATTCTGCTCAAATTTGGCTCAAATGCACGTGACAAAGCACGGGCTAGAGAAATTTGACTCTTGCCCTGTATTTGGGAGTATGAAATAATCAGGTTTTCTAAAACAATGTCTTTTCTTCGATCAGAAATGGGTGTGACAACTTGACAAAATGTTCCCCCTGCGGCTTTTATGGCTTTTTATGACTGCTTTTTCTGTGATAAAATAGGGCAGAGATAAGGTCTGGGTTACAAGGTTCCAGGGGTGCAGCTTATTTTCATATAACATGATATGATTGTGTGCATGACCAATACAAATAAAACTTCTTCTGTAATGTGGCAGCAAGGGGAACAATGCAGACTGGTGTTTTTGCCAAGTCCACAGAGGATACACATTCACAAGGGAGAAATTTAGTAGCAGATGTACAGTCCCTGACAAAAGTCTTGTCGCTTATCCATTTTGTAGAAACAAAAGCTTATAACCTGACTTTAAATTAATCGATTGGTTTTAGAAATGTCTCATATGAAAGCTAAAACCCTCCCAAATTATGCTCAATATACTAAAATAAATTTGCTTCACTGAAGAAAGATTGATCATTTAATGAACACAGAAAGGTCAGATTTTGGCAAGACAAAAGTCTTGTCGCCTTGTCATATGATGCACCCAATCCTAGATTACAGCCTCACCTGTGATCAGTTACTGATCAGTCAATTAGTGGGTGTGTATAAAAAGAACCCCAGCACACCAGACCTTCACATCAACTGCAACTTGACCTCTGACAACATGCCTAAGCTCCACCCTGAGACCAAAGCGTTAATTATCAAGAGGCTGAAGACCAGATCCACTGCTGAGGTGGCTGACACCTTCAATGTGTCTCAGCGTCAAGTACAAAGAATAAGAAAAAGATCTGAAAAGACTGGAGATGTTTTTGACAAGCCCCGTCCGGCAGACCCCGCAAGACAACTGCTCGGGAGGACCGTTTGTTGATTCGAAAATCCAAGGCCAGCCCCTTTTCCACTGCAGCAGAGCTCCACCAGGCCTGGTCACCTCAAGTCCCTGTGTCAACCAGAACAGTTTGTAGAATTCTGTCTCGAAATGGCCTCCATGGTCGAATCAGTGCACAGAAACCAGCACTAAACAAAAGGCAATTAAAAAACCGTGTGGCATTTGCCAAGGCCCACAGCCTGCTAAAAGGATGGACACTGGAGAAGTGGCAGAAGGTGGATTTCTCAGATGAATCCTCGGTTGAATTACATCACAGCCGCCGCAAATATTGCAGGAGACCTACTGGAGCCCGCATGGATCCAAGATTCACCCAGAAAACAGTTAAGTTTGGTGGCGGAAAAATCATGGTCTGGGGTTACATCCAGTATGGGGGTGTGCGAGACATTTGCAGGGTGGAAGACAATATCAATAGCCTAAAATATCAAGAAGTATTAGCTACCTCTTACATTCCCAACCATAAAAGGGGTCAAATTTTGCAGCAGGATGGTGCTCCATCGCATACTTCTATCTCTACATCAAAGTTCCTCAAGGCGAAGAAGATCAAGGTGCTCCAGGACTGGCCAGCCCAGTCACCAGACATGAACATCATTGAGCATGTCTGGGGTAGAATGAAAGAGGAAGCATGGAAGGCAAAACCAAAGAATCTTGATGAACTCTGGGAGGCATGTAAGACTGCTTTCTTTGCTATTCCTGATGACTTCATCAACAAATTGTATGAATCATTGTCGAACCGCATGGATGCAGTCCTTCAAGCTCATGGAAGTCATACAAGATATTAAATATGGATCTCACAGCACCACTACTTAATTCACTGACGTTATGCAACATATTTTTGTATTTGAAGTAAATTATTTGTTCAATTTTCTGTAGGCGACAAGACTTTTGTCTTGCCAAAATCTGACCTTTCTGTGTTCATTAAATGATCAATCTTTCTTCAGTGAAGCAAATTTATTTTAGTATATTGAGCATAATTTGGGAGGGTTTTAGCTTTCATATGAGACATTTCTAAAACCAATCGATTAATTTAAAGTCAGGTTATAAGCTTTTGTTTCTACAAAATGGATAAGCGACAAGACTTTTGTCAGGGACTGTACATGTAATGGATAGGTATGCGAGTTTCTTTTCTTTTCTTATCTCATCTTATCTAATCTTGTTTGTTATAATGTTTCCTCATTAAAAAAAACACACCCAGAGTTTGTGTTTTGTTTTATTCACACAATCGCACAGTCTCTGCTTATTTAGGCTGTTTTTTTCTCAAACGGAAAACACTGATACAGGAAAGAGCATTTTGAGCTTTGGAGATGAGACAGACTACAACTACTACTACTACTACTATTACTATTACTACTACTACTACTACTACTAAATAATAATAATAATAATAATAATAATAATAATAATAATAATAATATGAAGGTTATTCAAACGTTTGAATGAAACAAAACACAACTCCAGGGATGTTTTTGATGAGGAAACCACATTATAACATGGCTTAAAGCTCACAAGTCAATTTTGTGTAATATAAGACTTTTAAGACCTGCAGTCTGAAACGATCAGGCCAAATTACTGGTCAGATCTGTGGTGAGGCGACCTTTAAATGTTGATTATTCCACAGCCTTACTAAGTACACAAGTTCCTTAGCCGTGGTGCTTTGCATAGGTGAATTAGTAATATATTTGCCATAAACGTGTTTCAGTCTTATCTACATACAGTACATTTGCAGCTTTTTATGGATTTTAAGATAAGAGAACCCTTATTTATCACAGAAGCGGAATGGAAATAATCAAACTCAAGGTAAATGATTATTTAAAGCAGACTCAAGAGTCACGTGTTGCATTATTTGTCCTTGGCCGCCTTTAAACGTGCTCTTGAGTACCTTTACCTTGAGATGATGTTTTAAAACTTAAAAGAAGGAGCACGTATAGAACCAGACATTATTTCTCAGCTTTGGCGCTCCCTATTCTGGAATCTGGTGTAGTAGTTGTAGTTTATTTTCTTCACTCATGTACTTAATACTTACTTAATACAAACATTTCACATAAAACTACGACAGAAGGGGTTTAAGCTGAATGCCTGACCCTGTTTACCATTTACTTGGATAGCACAGAGAAAAAAGCATATACATAATAAAATAATAGTACCCATGAGTTCAGTACAGCGGTTCTTTTTAGTGAACTCTATTCCACTTCCTACTCCTAAGAAAAAAATACTTTTTCCTTCAAAATCATCAATTTATCCTATACACTAACCTGTAGCCTGTCTGCGTCACAGGTAGGGCTCCATCTACTGGCAACAAAGGGAATTACCATGGGGGAAAATCTGATCTATGCCCAGATATTGTTAAAATGTAAGTCTGGCAATGATTTCTGGACTTTAGGGATTCTACCTGCGACGCAACAATCCTGGGAAAATTTAAACATTGTATTTTCTGAGGCTCAGAGGCAAAGGATTTTTTACCCATAATTTCTGCCATATATTTTTATAGTACAGTGTATTCAATAGTGTAATACGTAATTTATCTGTCTGAGCTAAAAGTCCTGTGTGGGTTTTAGGCAAATTTGACAAAGGAACAGCAGAGGGCAGCGTGGACACCTCCCTGCAGCCCGTCTCAGCGCTCCGCCTGGTGGTCACGGCGGACTCGGACTTCTGGGTGGTGCTCAGAGAGGTAAGCTGGTCTAATATGTCAGAATAAGGTCTATTCACGGTTACCGGAAGACGTTTAGAAACATGCGGATGACGACTTCCAGTAGTGGTGTATTTACCGACACTGGGCATGTGGTAAAACCGTGGATTCAGGAGCAGCAGCGTCTTCACAACCTGCCAAAGCTTTCCATGACAGACGGGATTCTAATCGCAGCTTCAGTGTCACTTACAGGGAGCTGGTTTTATTTTATTTTTATTAAGTTCGACGAATTATAATACACAAATGAATACGCAATTTATAAAAGGAAAAAAGAAAGAAGACAATGACGTCTAGATGAAGAAAACCGGGCCATTTTTGTAGTTTTCCCAGATTTTGTCAGAGTTACTACGGCGGAAGTCGTCATCCGCATGTTTCCAAACGTCTTCCCGGTTTTGTGATTCACTACAATGCACGAATTCATATCGAAAGAAGGACTATCAGTTACAGAATCCCTAAAATGTGTCTAATATATAAAAATTCTGAACGATAAAGTCAAGTTAATGTGTCAGATAAAAATGACCTCCAGCTAAAGCCGACGCCAAGATGTGAGCTGGCACAAACTGTACCGTATTTTTATTTTAAAGGGCCCATATTCTCAGATCTATGTTTTAATTTTGTTTCCTCGTCACAAACAGACCTGGAATTTCCCACAGTATGACATTAAACAGCTCTACCGTACATTTAATCACATTTAATCACGTGGTTTTCTAGCTCAAAAACACCTACAAATTCTGACCTGTAGCCAAGTCTGGTTTGTTCTCCGTGAAGATAGAAATGTTTAAACCCGTACTGTGAAACATTCCAGACAAAGCGGTAACATCTCCATGGAGAAAAGCGCTTGACGGACCCTCCACTAGAAAAGTTACACAGTGCGGCTTTAAAACACAAAGCATATTTAGGCCAAGTTCTTCTCTGTTCCACCTTGTGATGTCATGTGGTAATACAGGAAGTGCTCCCATTTGGATGATTTCTTCTCTAAACAAATGGCAAAAGGAGTTCAGGACTTCAAAACTACCACTTCATGACATCACAAGGTGGAGCAGAGCGTTTGGAGCTTTGAAGATGTAAACAGACTGATAATAAAGAGTTACTCAAACGTGTGAATGAAACAAACACAACTCCAGGTCTGTTTTTGAGACGGTAATAACTTTATGACATGAGTCCATTTTGTGTAACACTGGCCTTTTTAAGTATTTTTTTGAATTGAAATCACTTAATGTTGCTCCTAAAATTCACACAATTATACATATTTTATTTTATTTTATTTACAATCACAATCACGGCCATCTGCTCACACGGAGATAAGAATTCACTAATGCGGATGAGTACAGAAAGAAAGTTGTGCTAATAAAGCGTTAAGATTTTATTTAAGTTGGGCTGGATTGTGGCGCCGTACTTAAAGAGCCAATGTTATGCTATTTTAAAGACGACATTGGTGGATTATTATGTTATAATTTGTACATTTTAAATCGCAATATTGATCTAAAACAACTTAATAAAAGCATCAAGTCTGCTGATTTCCACGTTTTAAAACTGTAGTGTACCACGATCAAATCCTACGCGTATAATAAAACAAAACTGAAGAAAGTAAGCGAGTACAGAGCCGTGGGAGTTTACCAGGAGGTGAAAAAAAAATCATTAAAGATTGGTCAAACATGCACAAATCACTCAAAATACAACTTCAGGTGAGGAAATGGTGAGGAAAAACAACTACAACATGGTTAAAAACTCTGAAAAGTCCATTTTGCATAATCTATCTCTTTATAATAATAATAATAATAATAATAATAATAATAATAAATAGATAAATAAATAAATACATAAATAAAAAAATAAAAAAATATGAGGGTTATTCAAACATTTGAATGAAACAAAACACAACTCCAGGGATGTTTTTGATGAGGAAACAACATTATAACATGGCTTAAAGCTCACAAGTCAATTTTGTGTAATTTAAGGACCTTTAAGGCCAAATTACTGGTCAGATCTGTGGTGAGGCGACCCCGCTCACCTTTAAACGGCTCAGGACTTGAACAATGAGCTTTAACGATGAGGAGACGATGGGAGGCCGGTAGTTTAGTCTCATGATTCTTTCATTCTTTTGCTTTTCAGATTTTGATCGAAGTTTGACGTTTATCTCAACACAAAGAAGTCTACGGATCATGAAGAAGCTCAAAAGTTACGACTGAATACTTTTGATACATATTTAATTATTTAATGTTAAAATAAAAAAGGGAAATACCAATCTGGTGCTTCGAGTCACTTTTTCTCCTTGTATTTTCAGATGCTCAGACTTGAGTCACTATTTTTAGGACTTTAAACTGATAAAATGGTCTAAGGCTTGGGACTCGACTTGGATTTGAAGGTCAGTTATTTGGGACTTGACTTGGACTTGAGCCCTGTGACTGTTGCTTCTCATAAAAAAAAATATGTGTTTAGAAAATACTTTTCTCTTTACAGTTGATACATGCGGTGCTTAATTTTACAGGAACAAACGTTAACATGTCGCTTCCACTTCTCTGTTTGTTACTTTGGATGTAACTGAAGTACTGTGATACGGTCTCCTCAAATGTACTACAGTAATATGCAGTACAATGCAGTACAATGCAGTACAATGCAGTACAATGCAGTAAAACAGAGGGAACTACATACAACATGATCGTTCCATTTCAGTGCAGACTACACGACAAAATAACTGTTATTTAGCATTTTTGAATCTTAATAAAAAAGGAAAAAATAGTAGCATTTCTACAATCTTATATAAATACTCATATATAAATATACCATGTTTTTTAAATACAATTTAGTTTAAAATTCATATAAATCTAAGCTATATTTGGTATTTGGTTTAAAGACTTGAAATGACTTGAAGCTCAAAGCAGACGACTTGACTTGGACTTGGACTCGAGACTCAGCTTGGACTTGACTTGGACTCGAGACTCAGCTTGGACTTGACTTGGACTTGGACTCGAAACTCAGCTTGGACTTGACTTGGACTTGGACTCAAGACTCAGCTTGGACTTGACTTGGACACGAGACTCAGCTTGGACTTGACTTGGACTCGAGACTCAGCTTGGATTTGACTTGGACTTGAGACTCAGCTTGGACTTGACTTGGACACGAGACTCAGCTTGGACTTGACTTGGACTTGGACTCGAGACTCAGCTTGGACTTGACTTGGACTTGGACTCGAGACTCAGCTTGGACTTGACTTGGACTCGAGACTCAGCTTGGACTTGACTTGGACTCGAGACTCAGCTTGGATTTGACTTGGACTTGGACTCGAGACTCAGCTTGGACTTGACTTGGACACGAGACTCAGCTTGGACTTGACTTGGACTCGAGACTCAGCTTGGATTTGACTTGGACTTGAGACTCGGCTTGGACTTGACTTGGACTTGGACTCGAAACTCAGCTTGGACTTGACTTGGACTTGGACTCAAGACTCAGCTTGGACTTGACTTGGACTCGAAACTCAGCTTGGACTTGACTTGGACTTGGACTCGAAACTCAACTTGGACTTGACTTGGACTTGGACTCAAGACTCAGCTTGGACTTGACTTGGACTCGAGACTCGGCTTGGACTTGACTTGGACTTGGACTCGAGACTCGGCTTGGACTTGACTTGGACTTGCCTGTTTGACTTGGGACTTGACTCGGACTTGAGGCTAAAGTCTTGAGACTTTATTTACTTTACGGGGCAGCGTGTATTGATACTTTGCAGTGACACCACGCTGGGGGAGCTCTACATGTATGTGAATGTGTATTAAAAGTAAAACATACAAAATGAAACTGTTCCTCTGGGCGTCCACTACCCGCCTGTCTCCATGGAGATGTTTTTGCTTTGCTTTGGAATGTTCCACAGTATTATCTGGGCGTGGCTCTCTGCAGACATGTTTTCCTCTAGGGAGAGACTCACGTTCTGAAACACGTGGAACTGGAGCAGTTCAGGTGAGGTGAGGTCAGATCAGGTAAAGTTTATTGTCCCTGAGACACAAACGACTCCAGAGCCACTTCAGCTGCATGACACACACATCCACACACTCTAGGGCCACGTTTCAGTTCTTTTTCTTTGTCTTCTTCTCCTCTATTCCTCTCCTCGAGTCTGCAGGAAATGGGTGAGGAAGTCCTGGCCACAGAGGAGACCCAGAGAGGAGGAGAGGAGAGGAGTGAGATGAGAGGAGCAGAGGAGAGAGGACAGGAGACGAGGAGAGAGGAGGAGAGACGAGCAGAGGAGAGAGGAGACAAGGAGAGAGGAGGAGAGACGAGTAGAGGAGAGGAGGAGGAGCAGAAGAGAGGAAAGAAGAAGAGACGAGCAGAGAAGAGAGAAGAGGAGGAGAGGAGCAGAGGAGAGGAGAGAGAGGTCCAGAGGAGAGGGCAGAGGAGCAAAGGAGACAGGAGAGGAGGAGAGACAAGGAGAGAAGAGAGAAGAGAGAGGAGAAAGAAGAGGAGCAGGACTTTGTGGTTTGATGCAGGTCTAACCACCTTCATCTGAACACTGCAAAGACAAAAGACATGGTGGTAGACTTTAGGACAAGGTGGTGGACTTTAGGACAAGGTGGTGGACTTTAGGACAAGGTGGTGGACTTTAGGACAAGGTGGTGGACTTTAGGACATGGTGGTGGACTTTAGGACATGGTGGTGGACTTTAGGACAAGGTGGTAGACTTTAGGACAAGGTGGTGGACTTTAGGACAAGGTGGTGGACTTTAGGACATGGTGGTGGACTTTAGGACATGGTGGTGGACTTTAGGACTTTAGGACTTTAGGAGGAGCAGGCCACAGCTGGAACCTGTGACCATTGAGGGGGACACTGTGGAGGTTGTAGAACTTTAACAAGCCAAATTGACTTGACAAAGCCTGATCCTGTCAGATCTCAGAAGCTAAACGGGGCTGGGCCTGGTCAGTACTTGGACGGGAGACCACTGGGAAAATCAGGTGCCACAGGGGGCGCCAGTCGCAAAATATGGAGTGAATGAATAAAGCGTCTTAGTGACATATGTCTGTGAAAAGAGCTACAGTATATAAATAAAAACAAACTTACTTACTTACTTAGAGAGTTATAAGTATTTGGGCCTACAGCTCGACCAGACTGGACTGGTCTGAGAAAACGGATCTGCTCTACAAGAAAGGGACAGAGCAGGTTGTACTTTCTCAGACGGCTTAAGTCCTTTAATATCTACCAGAAGCTCCTGCTGATGTTCTACCAGACAGTCATCTCCAGTGTTCTCTTCAGTAGCAGGATCTGTGGTGGGTACAGAGCTGTGGGCCCTAAACAAGCTTCGATCCATCCTGGAGAACCCCCAGTACCCCCTGCACAGCACCATCACGTGCCAGGAGAGCACCTTAGGGGACAGGGTTAGGGTTAGGACATCCTGCTCCATGGACACACTCTGGAAGTCGTTTGTCGCACATCACATACATCTGTACAAAGCATCACTGAAGCTGATGAATGCAAGAGGATGGACTGCTGTGTTATGTTTGTTTTATGGTTGTTGCTGCCAAAAACTGAATTTCCTTTGGGATCAATAAAGTATTTATCTATCTATCAATTTCATTTTCAGTTTTTCTCTTTTTTTCAGTTTTTAATCATCTCTAGTGCACCTTTAAAGCTCCTGGACAGGCCTTAAGGGTGAACCAGTAATACAATAAACAATAACAATAATTCAAATTGCAGTATTAGTCTGTCATTATCCACTCAGCTGCTAGAGCGCAGAGCTAACAGACCCTATACTGACTGGTCTGGGTTAAACTCCATTGTGTGTAGTGAATAGGTTGGTTGTCTGTGTTAGTGTGCCAGCCGTCGTGCCATTGTACTGCGGCTCCATGGGGCAAACAAACTGCATTACAAATGGATAACTGTAATCCAATATGCACCAACCTACTTTTTTGTGTGTCCCCAGGTACAAGATAAACATGTTCAGATCAAATACAGCTTTTAAGGATTATTCTGAATTACAAAAAACACTAGACATCACGGTCAAGTTGTTCATGTTCTGATTCGGTGTTTTGGTCCAAGACGATTTCCCAGTCAGAAAGAAGAATGAGCCTCACACGAGTCTCTCATTTGAGTTGCCAGTTCGTGAAATCCAGTGTGTTTAAACCTAAAATGTCTCTCTCTGATCTGAACATCACTCCCTAAACCCCAGAGTCAGTGCTAGTGCAGCCTCTGCAGCTCAGGGAGGGAATTCTGGAGGTTCTGAGCTTCACATGAGCCTGTCCAGAAACTGAGAATGGGGAAAACTTGGATGTGTCTCTATTTGCAGGTTCAGGCTCTGGCAACACAGGTTCAGAATTTGAATCTTCTGTATTTACTTTCATAAGATAAACACATGTATTACAATGTTTTCATCATGTAATGTTTGGAATTTGGGACGTATAAATGTGAAAAATGGATATAAATCCTGGCTTATTTAGTATTTGAGTGAAGTAAATCTTCAAAATTCAAATTTGCCTCATTTTGTGAGGTTAGAATTACCCTTTGATGCGATTGGCAATAATAGAATATATAAACTGAGGCAAGTTTATGAAATGAAACCTCTCCAGGTGCAGATTGGACATGGTTGTTGTTTCCAAGTGAGAGCTTATATGTTCAGAGTAACGCCTTAAAAAAACAAAAAAAAGTTCAAACTGCACGTCTGCATAATGTGGTGATGTCATCTGAAAGTCATATTCAAAAGACCAGGAACTGTCTTCATGTCTGATGTGTATCTCTGTTGTTCAAGACTGTCCTCTAGTGTTCAGAGCCTGATTCAGCCTGAGCCTGGTTCAGGGTCTACCTGATTAAGGTGTGACACCACAACTTCCACTTTTTCACACACAGAATTTTGGGTTTTCATTATCTGTAAGCCATAATCATCAAAATATCAACTTGATATATGAGTCTATATAATAAATGCTCTTCCTTGAGCCCCTGGTATTTCTCTAGTTTCTCGTGTTCCTTTTTCCTGATATTACCATCGCTTGGTATTGCAATGTCCACCACCACGGCTTTGTTCTGTTGCTTATCCACCACCACTATGTCTGGTTGGTTCGCCATCACCAGTCTGTCAGTCTGTATCTGGAAGTCCCACAGGACCTTGGCTCGGTCATTCTCTGCAACCTTCGGAGGTGTTCCCCACATTGACCTTGGGGTCTCCAGCCCGTACTCTGCACAGATGTTTCTGTACACTATGTCCACCACTTGGTTGTGTCGCTCCATGTGATGCTTTCCCTGCAGCATCTTACACCCTGCAGTTATGTGCTGGACTGTCTCAGGAGCCTCTTTGCACAACCTACACCTTGGGTCTTGTCCGGTGTGGTAGATCTGGGCCTCTATTGCTCGGGTGCTCACACTAGATGGATAGGTGGATAGGTGGATAGGTGGATAGATGGATAGATAGATAGATTAAAAACAAATCATAAACACCTAATTAAAATAACACATACATACTTTATTCACGGACATGTGCAGAAGTGGTACAAAAATCTCCAGTAACATTTTATTCTAAGCACCAGAATCAAACATTTAGGTTTTTTTTTTTTACATACAGCTAATTAAATTAAATTAAATACAGCTTAATTCTTAAACATATGGCATAGGATAAGGGAAACATAGAATTCTATCTGAAACGGCAGGTACAAATTATGTAAATTATGCTTCAGTCAAACGAGCATATAAATCTGTCGTATGTTGTGTTGTCACGATACTAAAATTTCACACTGGAATAATGGTATTTGTTTATTACACCATGTGGTCTTACACTAGTTCTCGTAAAACTCTTCACGAAAACTGGTCACGAAAGGTCAAATTTTACCCAGTTACAGATTTTTTTTCAGTACCGATGCTTGCATAAATGAGTATCTAGTTTTACACGCCAGTTTTGGTGTCGATTAGTACGTGTTTTTCCATACTTTTGTCAAACCTAACCGTATGCACCTTTTATTGTCTAATTTATGCTGTGTACCTACCTGTCAGCAGCCTAACTGCGTCACCATTACATTTCCACAATCAACGACCAATTAGGCAAAACACATTTCGCTTTCCACGTGTAAATAAATACCAATCCAAAGTCAGTCTGCTCAGCGGTCGATGTAGAAGTACTTGTGTAGTATCTCTTGCACTATTCCGATCATTCCCAGAAAAGACAGGGAGAAGAAGACAGCCACGGACACCCAGAAGCCCGGCAATCTGGAACGCAAAAGAGGATTATTTAGGCTAAAACTGAGGGAGGCTGAGGAGGCTGGTGGTTCTGCTGCTGCAGTGGAGACGATGGTGGTAAAACTCCACTCTGAACTTTATGAAAAGCGCGGTGAGTAATTAGGATGCTCGGAATGCATAAGGGAAGTGAGGAACTGATACTGTACAGTGACATCGCGCTGGGGGGAGCAGTTCAGCAGTTACTAAACACAGTCGAATATTATTATTATTATTTTTAGATTGTCTGGAAACTCGAGAAAAAATCACCTACAAAGTATTGACAGCTTTTTACCAGTGCAAACCGTTTCAAATGAGCTTGTTTTTCATGTTCTTAAGACAAATCAGGTACGGTGCCTTTAAAAAATACATTTACACATGCAGGTTTTAGTACATTCCTGGATGATGGTCGTCTCTAACCTTGCACAGCACGGCACATGGATTCTCACGATATTTCTAAGTTCACAAAGTCACAGGATCCATCTTGAGATACTCCGGCTGTAAGGTTCAAATTCACCGAGCATGGACCAATCACAGAGCAGCACTGAGTGACTATTTGGTTTGTAAAACTAACGTGTGAAGTTAAAGATGTTTGTGCTTTTCTCTCAACTGGATTTAACCAGAATTTGATATTTTGGCTTGTTTTGCTGTTGCGGCACAGATTCAAATATTCGTCATGAGGTTAGGCCTTTTTCCGATCACTTTCAGCGAGAGACGTTCCAGACTGATAATGTGGAGAACTCCATTCAGCGTGATACACAGATCAATCTTTTATAAAACAAAACAAAACAAAACAAAACCAAAAAAATCACGCTTCCTTCATTCTCTTTCAGAAACAACCCTCCCCAGTCTCCTCTACCGCAGCAGGAGATTCACCAGCCTCCTCAGCCTCCTCAGCCTCTCCACCTCCTCCTCTTCATCACCACAGTGTCTAGTGTTAACGCAGTGTCTCCTGACGGGCTGATGTTCTGACCGTTTGGGCGCGGCCCTGACGTAGCCGTTGAAGTAGAGGTGGCGTCCCACGATGAAGACCAGGCCTCCCACAGCGGCGATGGGCTCGCTGAAGAACACGCCACAACTCCACATGGACACCAGGAACAGTGGGTAGATCTCCACACAGTTCTGACTGCAAACACACACACACACACACACACACACACACACGCACGCACACACCACACACACACACACACACACACACACACAGGGTTTACGTATTTAGAGGCTTGCGTTCGTTTCTGTATTTTATGATGGAACAATGTTATAAAATGGTAAAAAGCACCAAAAAGTTGAAGAACACATAAAGAACATATTAAACAGCATATTTCTTGTGTTTTCATTCCATTTTAAACATGCTTTTGGTCACCTTGGGATAAATATTTCACATTTTCTCTTTTAAAAATAATGCTGACATGGAAAATCTACTTTATAAACTTCACCTCCGTTTCCAGTGAGGCCTTTAGGCGTTAGGTGGCATTCAGGCTCCCTCTGCTGTCAGCAAAGGGAATGAACAGAACAAAATCAAGGAAAACAGGGGACTGAAAAACACGGCACTAAACTCTTAATCTGAGGTGAGAGAAATGCCAAATCTGATTGGACGGCCGTGTTTGGTTCTGGCTCGAGACACGATGGAGGGAATGGCGACCAGAGGGATAAAGAGGCAAGATTTTGAGTAAAAGCAAAAGAGAAACTACGTTAAGCAGCGCCATATGCACTTTAACCGAAACTGACCTGTGTCTTATCTTTAAACCATGTTCATGTCATTCACAAACTTTTTCGTTTCGAGGAAATTGCAGGAATAAAAGACAAAAACTGACTCTTTCATTCACATTCAGATCATTTTATTATTAGTCTGTCTACATCTCCAAAGCTCAAAATGCTCTGTTCCACCTTGTGATGTCACGAAGCGATAGTTTTAACAAGTTGACAGCTTTCTACTTTCTACCTTTAGTTCAGTAGAGATTGGCAATTCTAGGGCTGGA
The DNA here is from genome assembly GCA_029959045.1 of Taenioides sp. WSHXM2023. Classification (NCBI taxonomy): domain Eukaryota; kingdom Metazoa; phylum Chordata; class Actinopteri; order Gobiiformes; family Gobiidae; genus Taenioides; species Taenioides sp. WSHXM2023. The sequence continues at coordinate 2,577,056 of CM057100.1, forward strand.
ATTATCCAAATGATTCTAATGAAGGAGTTTAAAAACACAGTGGAGCACTTCCTGTATTACCACATGCATGACATCATCACAAGGTGGAACAGCGTGTTTTCAGGATGAGAGAATTCTGCAGGGTTTGTGTGTTAAACATGTGTGAATGAAACAAAACATAACTCCAGGTCTGTTTGTGACGAGAAAACAACATTAGAACATAAACAAAAAAAAAAAAAAAAAAAATATCATATGTGCCCTTTAAACATTATGTTCCGAATGTTACCACGGTTACTGCTGTGTGTATTTGTCTGTGCATATTAAAGGTTTTCTCTTACTGTGCTCGGAAAGCCCTCTCAAACTCCGGATGCCCTGTAGTGGCTGGGGGCTGGATCTTGTGAGCCAACCGCGAATATCCCACTCTTCTGGTAAAGTACGCTGAAAAAACATGTTTCATCTTCAGTATTTACAACAAAAAGACTTTTTTTTAGTCGACCATTCCTACAGGTGACTAAAAAAAAAATAAATAAATAAATAAAAAATTGTCATGATTTTCTAGATTACATTGTTAATTGAAGTCATGTGAATTTTCTGAAAGTTCACACTTCATTACAATTGGTTAAATCCACCTGTCAGTTACTCATGAAGCTGCATTCATGAGAATCGTGATGATGATTTCCTTTGCAAACTAAATATTCTGTGTCCGTATGGCGTCTTATTACAGTGCTGTGAAAAAGTATTTGCCCCTTACTGATTTCTTACTTTTTTTTGCACCTTTGTCGCTCTTAGTACTTTCAGATCAAGCAAACTTAAATATTAGACAAAGATAACTCACAAGTAAACACAAAATGCATTTTTAAGTGCCGATTTTATTTATTAAGGAAAAAAAGCCACCTGAACCTACATGGCCCATGTGAAAAAGTAATTGCCCCTAAACCTAAAAACTGGTTGAACCCTGAGCAGCAACAGCTGCAGTCAAGTGTTTACGATAACTGGCTGAGTCTTTCACATCACTGTGGAGGAATTTTGGCCCACTCTTCTTTGCAGAACTGTTTTAAATCAGCCTCATTGGAGCGTTTCTGAGCATGAACCGCCTTTTTAAGGTCATGCCACAGCATCTCAATTGGGTTCAGGTCTGGACTAGGCCACTCCAAAACCCTAATTTTTTTTTTTTTAACCCATTCAGAACTGGACTTGCTGTTGTGCTTTGGATCATTGTCCTGCTGCAAAACCCAAGTGAGCTTCAGCTTTAGGTCACGAACTGATGGCCGGACATTCTCCTTCAGGGTTTGTTGGTAGAGAGCAGAGTTTATGGTTCCTTCAATCACAGCAAGTCGTCCAGGTCCTGAAGCAGCAAAGCAGCCCCAAACCATGACACTCCCACCACCATGTTTCACTGTTGGCATGATGTTCTTTTTATCAAATGCTGTGTTCATTTTACACCAGATGTAATGGGAGGCTCTCCTTCCAAAAAGTTCTACTTTTGTTTCATCAGTCCTCAGAATATTTCCCAAAACCTTTGGAAATCATCAAGATGTTTTTTGACAAAAGTGAGATGAGCCTTTATGTTCTTTTTTGGCTTTGGATTTCTCCTTGGAACTCTATCATCCGTGCCATTTTTGCCTAGTCTTTTTCTTATGGTTCAGTCATGAACTCTGACCTTTACTGAGGCAAGTGAGGCCTGCAGTTGTTTAGATGTTGTTCTGGGTTCCTTTGTGACCTCTAGGATCAGTCGTTGTTCCGCTCTTGGGGTCATTTTTGTAGGTTGGCCACTCCTGGTAATTTCACCACTGTACCATGCCTTCTCCATTTGTGGGTAATGGCTCTCACTGAGGTTCACTGGAGTCCCAAAGATTTAGAAATGGCTTTGTAACCTTTTCTAAACTGAGACATGTCATTTACTTTTCTTATCTGCTCCTGAATTTCTTCAGATCGTGGCATGAAGTCTTGGGTTCAGTATGGCTGATATCACCTTGTCAGACAGGTTCTATTTAAGTGATCTGATTTGAAAAGTCTGGCAGTGATCAGGCCTGGGTGTGGTTATGAATCTGAACTCAGCTTTCCACAATAATCTGATTAATCACAGTTACCTCATCATTTAAGAAGGGGAAATTATGTTTCCACACAGGATCATGTAGGTTTGGATAGTATTTTTCTCTTAACAAATAAAATCATCACAGAAAAACTGCATTTTATGTTTACTTGGGTTCTCTTTGTTTAATATTTACATTTGTTGGATGATCTGAAACAGTTAAGTGTGACACACAGGCAAAAAAAAAAAAAAAAAAAAATAGAAATCGAAAATAGAAAAGAAAAAGAAATCAGAAAGGGGCAAATACTTTTTCACATGACTGTTCTGAAATGCATGGGATTCTTCAGTTAACAGTTTCAGTTTCATTTGTGTCATTTGTCTCTCAAATGTTATTTATTACTTGTGGAAATGTTTCAGATGTGCACTTCGAACTGAATATTGATTTTGAATTTAATCATTTGAATTTGAATTTGAATTTATTTCTATTCTGTTTATACGGAGCTCAACAGTGAATGCCCACGATCCGGCTCTTCCCATTATTTTTTTCCCATTAACTTTCCAAAAAAAAAAAAAGAAAAAGAAAGGAACAGACCACAAGACCTTTAATTTGATCTAAAATCTGTTTCTGAAACTTTGTAAAATGCTGAGTGATTAAAACATTTCACCAAATCTTGTATATTAATTGTGCTTTTTAGACTGGTTAGCCTCTGCAGTACCTTAAAACTCTTAATATTTGAATTTTTGAAAAAGTCTACGGGAAAAGTGAATGGTAAATTTACTTCCACAACCAGAGCGTACTTTGACGTGGGCGGGACCGATGAGCTTTGTTGCAGTGTATATAAAAATATCTCACTGTGATTCTGACAATAAAAGTTGAAAATTCAGTGCAGATTCCACTCATAACCAGGCACAATAACATTTGAAAGAAAAACGAAATATGATCTGGTAACAATCCAAGAATCTTAGGCATTTCAGAACATGTCCGTAGACGTCTGAACTACAGGGTTAACGGCTTTTACACAGATTAAGACACAGATTTCCTTAATGAGTAAATGACTGAACTGACCCATTTGCAGAGCGGTCAGCAGAGTGACCGCAGAGACCAGCGCCGGAGCGTCCATGGTGGAAATGTGATTCAGACCGAAGCAGCCCTGCCCCGAACCTGTCTAGTCGTGTCGAGCTTTCACACACTGAGGTGGGAGTGTCGGCGCACCGCACTGTCAATGTTTAACCGACTTTGTACCTGCAGAACCGGCTGCTGTGCCCCTGGTTTAGCCTGACACTGAGCCTGAAGTGTGGGGTACTGCTGGAGAAAAGATAGACAATAAAATTAAAGCGGGGGTACTATGCAAAATCGAGTCTTTTGAGCTTCCTATCGTATTAAGAGTAAGAGTATTTCCTCACTAAAACACGCCTGAAGAGGTTCTACAAGTTATCCGTGCATGTTTGAGTTTTTTAGCAATCGCTTACGTCACAAACCAGGACGACGTTTGGAAACATGCGACGAAAACATCCGGCGGGCTCTGTTTGTTTGCGGTAGTAAGTCTGACAAAATCTAGGAAAATGAGAATGTGGCCCAGTTTTCTTCATCTGCACGTCACTGTAGTGTTCCGTTATGTTCGGCTCATCAACAATTACATCCGTACCTCAGTTTTCCTAATTTCCCCACTGACGCCCAACTCCGAGAGCGCTGGGCACATGCGATTAGACGAGACGAGGGCGCCGAATTCAAGATGATTCCAAACAGTCTTCATTTTACTGCTGATGACGTTTACTTCAGTGGGTTTTATCACAGTCGGTCGGCGAGCCCAGCGTCGGTAACTACACCGGAAGTTTCCGTCGCATGTTTCCAAATGTCTTCCTGGTTTGTGACGTAAGCGTGAATAGAGCATATTTGAACTCTCCATTCCATTCGAACTCTAGAGTGCAAGGCTCCGCCCAAAAGTCTATGTCGCCCACACTCCCACACAACAATTCTCCATAAATACGCAAAAACACGATACAAAACTGTACACAGCAACTTGACAAACTAAAGATAAACTAGAGATACATTAATATATTTGGTCTTCCTCCTCTGTACCATATTTTCAGTCCCTCCTCAGCTCTGCACATCTCAACCAGACCATGAGCTGCCCTGCCGATGTTCTCATTCCTAATATTATTCTCCGTCTTTGTCGTGTACAAAGAAAACCTTAAAGATTTAGTTTCAGCAGAAGCATAGCCAATCGTGAATCTGTCTATTTTAATATTTTTTGTGTCCTGATGACGATAATAAGAACAAATTCTAACAAAGGGGTCTCCGACCGCTAGCTCCAACCGTGAGCTATTGTTATCAGTTTTAAATGATTAATTTGAATTTCATTATTTTTTTAATTACTTTATATTACAGGTTTTAATTTAAATTTCTGAACATAATTTTGAGGAGGTATATAGGCAAAATAAAAAATACAATAATTTAGAAAACAGAGCAACATCAAACGTAGCTAATCCTTCCTAGAAAACATGACAGAACCCAAATGAAAAAAAGAACACACAAAACAAAACAGTAATAAAAAATAAATTAATTAAAAAATATATATGGAAAAAAATAAAAATTCTAATCAAATAAAAATATGTAAAAATAATAAAGAGCACAAAAATAAAACAGTAATAAAAAAGAAATTAATTAAAAATATATATATATATCTATATGAAAAAAATAAAAATTCTAATCAAATAAAAATATGTAAAAATAATAATAAAAAGCACAAAAACAAAAGCAATAATTATAATAACAATATCATTACCATCGCCACCACTTTATAATTTTTTTCTGTATTTTACCTGAACAAAAGACAGTGAATGCCTCTTTACTCTTGTCAAAAACAGGGACACCTGGGACATTTCTTGTATAAAACTGGGACAAATCACTGGTTTTGGATAAATCCACAGGGACAGGGGACACAGGGCTCAAAACTGGGACTGTCCCGGGTAAACTGGGACTGTCCCGGGTAAACTGGGACTGTCCCGGGTAAACTGGGACGTCTGCCTGCCTGAACACCCGCCCCTCTCATGACGCTACACCCGCGCCCGGACGCCTCTACCCGGCACCGGCAGCAGTAGCAGCAGCCGCCGCATGGACAGCGACGACGAGGCGCTGGAGGAGACCGTGGAAGGTACTCTGATTTCGGTACCGGTTGTCAGCGATCACCGCTAACGTGTTTACCGTCAGTAAACCCGGAGCTTTCACCCCGAGAGCGGTTTGAGCTGCGCGTAAACAAATCAGTTTGTGAAACGCAGGGCCCCGCCGGAGCGAGCGGGAGCCGCGGACTGGATTTGAGGCGGATCCGCTCGACAGGCGCACCGGGCCGGGCACAGATCTGCCCGAGCCCCGCTGCTGCACGTGTCCCGCTGTTTTCAGTCCGACTGGAAACAGCGGAACCACCCAGCGAGAGGAATTTAAGAATACATTTAGTCAATCAGTGTTTATGTGGACCACAGCAGAAATTAGAAGGCATGGAATGGGCTGCAAATATCTTTTTTTCTTTTTATTTTATTTTATTTTATTTTTTACATATAATAATGCAATTTATTACACTGTATTGTTGTCTTGTCAATGCGCTTTGTGTCAAATATTTGGCCAGTCCATAGAGATGTCGACCAAGATTCTCTTATTTGGCTACTGCCCCACTTTTTTCCTTAGGGCTGGTTTAAATGATAAAATGCAGCAAACCCATTAGCCAATTTGAGTATGGAGAGAAAGATGTCTTACCCCAGGACACAACAACACAACACAACACTCAGGGTGGAGCTGGGATTCAACTACCATCCTCTGTTTATAAGACATCCATCCTCTTTATCTATCACCCACGCTGTAACAAAGTAAAGGTAGTTTATTGACCATAATGTGTGGTGTATGATGATGTGATGATGATGATGATGTGTGCAGGTCCTGTAGACGAGGATGGTCTGCCCCACGGCTTCTGCACGGTCACCTACTCCTCCAGCGACCGCTTCGAAGGACACTTCACCCACGGAGAGAAGAACGGCAAGGGGAAGTTCCACTTCTTTGATGGAAGGTACATGACAAAGGCTCATCGCTCACGTACTTGATCTATAAGATTTTCTGGTGTTCTCCAAGTGTCCGCCCGCAAATAAATCTAAAAACTAGTCTCTGCTTTAGAACCACACTGTAACCGTCTGCAACATCTTGGCTTTCCCCTGGTTCAAAGTTGACCTATATTCTCATTGCCAGTAAAAATCAGAAAACTAGAATCATTGTTCACTCAAGGGCATGCTCCCGCTGGTGCAACAGGGCCTGGCAGCTGCTTGGTGCATCAATCACAGAGCAGCATTGAGGTTTGTGTGGAAGCCAAAGGCAAAGTGCCTAAACGAGACAAATCCTGCACACTGACTCCAAAACTGCTTTAAATGAATGACAATGTTTCGATCGGGTCGATTTTTGTCAGGTTATGGTTCTCTCTGTGTGCCACTCCCATATAAACCTGCCCACGGATCGAAATCCAAAAGTGAGCCATAGGAGATGTCCACACAACACACTATATAACACAATACACACTATACATCATATAACATAAGCCATTACCCAAGTCCATCTTATGTTATCATCAGACGAGTAAATTACATCTGAAATAAATAAAACATTAGAGGAAGTGTTTAATTTCATATTCTTGATTCAGGCCACCAGGGGCCAGCGTTATAAATATAAAAACTTTGTCTTTGTAGGAGCCGCCTGATAATATCCGCTCCTCTTCGTGGGAGCTTCACCTGCTCCATCCCAATATATTTGAGGGAGGAGATTGGGTGTAAGTGTGCAATGTTGGAGTAAGTGTGCAGTTTTGGAGTAAATGTGCAGTTTTGGAGTAAGTGTGCCGGCTTTGGCTCACTTCTATGTTCACTGTAGTAGCCTTGCATCAGTGATGTGAATATACCTATACCTTTTATGAAAGCGTCTAAGCGAACCAAAACAAACGTGGCGATGGGAACATGCATATTTCATCTTATTTTAGTGAAAATACAGACTAATTTGTTTGTGAAAAATGTGCAGAAGGTAAGCGCTTTGTGCGTTTGTGGACAGGGAAGATGTCTGTGCTTTTCTCTTTTCTCAGCTTGTTCCACTGTTGTCTTTCATGATTGAGTGATTTAATGTTTAGAACTTAATCTGGTGAGAGTCAGGCCACATTCGTACATAAGATTCAGATTACTCACATTAGCAAATGCTTACATGGCGCTTGAATTGATTGATTTCATTAATTGTATTTTGATTTTATGAGAGAAAATGTAACTTTCACCCTCAGATTATTTACAGATATTTACAGATCAGTTGTGGGAAGGAAAACAAGTCTGCCTTATTTACATTAAACTGAAAGTAAAAGAAAAAAAACAACAACTTGTATTGTATGTATGTATTGGCCGCATGCACATACAGCAAAATTCCCCAGATGAGGTAATGATCAGACTGTGTGTGTGTGTGTAAACCTTGTGTTGTGTTGTGTTGTGTTGTGAGCAGCACTCTGGAGGGACACTATGTGGAAGACGCGCTGCAGGGACAGGGCGTGTACACGTATGAGGACGGGGCTGTCCTCTGTGGGACATACGTGGACGGAGAACTGAACGGTCCCGCTCAGGAGTACGACGGTGAGGGACGCCTCTCCTTCAGGGGACAGTACAGAGACAACAGCCGCTGTGGAGACTGCTCCATCTACTACCCTGTGAGCCCTGCACTTTTCACTCTCGTCACCTTAGAGTTATGCTGCGTCCCATTCCTCTGTCTTACCCCTTCCCCTTCCCCTTTATCTACGTCTTTGTCTTGCCCCTCGATACCGAGCTGTGAGGGCTCGGGGTACGAATGTTCCCCTAAGAAATGGGACTCCACTCGATTACCGTTTGCTTCTGTTAAGCAAATTGACTTCACACTGATTTCACCTAAAAAGTGCCACGTCAAGAATTATCGGGGGCCTCAGCTCCACAAAAAAACGAGCTTGTTTATACATGAAAGTTCGATGAAAACGATAACGTCGGCTAAACAGACATTACTACAATTAAAACCACAACAACAGTTCACTAAAAGTAACGTAGAACATAAGCGTCATAATTGTAAACCTGCTAAACTGTTAATTGATATTTACACCTGCTGAAAATACTCACATTTATGAGACTCCTTGGCTGGTCGATGTGACGCTCCATCCTGATCCCAACACCTGCCTGAGCTTGTAGACCGACCCCTTCGTTTCAAGTCTGGTCGAGAGTTTACTTCGTTTCAAGGGGTATGTGGCCCGAGGTCGTGGCCCTAGCCCGTGATCAAAATTAGAATCGAGACGCCCCTTGGCCTCACATGAACGCACAAAACCAAGGGGTAGGGGTAAGACGAAGGGGTAAGACGGAGGAATGGGACGCAGGACTTAGACTTTATTGATCCACAAGGGAAATTACTTGGAGACAGTCGCTCACGCGTCACAATATAATATAATAACAAAACATAAAAAAAAAAAAAATGGTAATAAACTTTTAAATAAGTAGCAATAAAAAATAGCAAGAGACTGGTGTCAGTGAGACATAAATTATATAAATGTCTGTCTGGAGTGTGGTATGAATATAGTCCTGTAGTCCACCTTCCACCTCCCTTCAAAGTTAAAGTTCTGTTTTTGTTCAGTTTCATTCATATTTCATCTGTCTCTGTTTACTTTACAAAGTCAATTGAGATTTATGTTGCTTCTGTTCACCTTGGCCTCCCTGTTATATAACCATTGGTAGTTGTTAGGGATGTAAAAATAACCGAAATATCGTGATATCGTATCGTCAAAAGTCTCACATGAATATAGTGAGCCATCACAATATCCCGAAATACAAGTCTCTTTGCTTAAATTAATAGTTACGGTGGTGGTTTTAATGTCTTTCTTATTCTGTAAAGCACTTTGAATTACTTTGTGTTTGAATTCTACTGAACAAATAAACCTGCCTTGCTTTGCCTTGGTGCGACAACAGCTAAAAAACAGAGGGAACTACATAGACCATGATCCTTTGGTGTTGTCAGTGCAGACTACAAGAAGAAATGACTAAATTATTATTATTAAGCACTTTTCATTCTTAATTATTCGCATTATGACAGTACCAAAAGCTTTTCAAGGCTTTTCCAAGTCTTTAAAAAGCGAAAAATTTGTCCGCCTCCACAAAATATTGCAGTAAATGTCGAACCGTGAACTGCATATCGTGGCATTTCGATATTGTTACATCCCTAGTTGCTGTGTGCTGGTTGCAGGACGGGGGCTGTCTGTTCGGGCGGGTGAATGCCGACGGGGAGATGAGCGGGGACGCAGTGGCCTACATTTACCCTGATGGACACACAGCGCTGTATGGGACGTTTGTGGACGGAGAACTCATCCAAGCCCGACTCGCCACCCTGGTCTCCAACAACAACGGGAGGCCACAGTTTCAAGTCGCTCCAGATAGTAAGATTAAGCTCATTTATTTAAGGTTCATCGCCCGTTAAAGGTTTGGACACACTCGCTCATTCACTGTTTTTTTTTCTTTCTTTATGTTTACTACTTTGTACATTTCACAAACATACGGAAGACGTGAAATATATGATGCAAGATACATGGAATTATGTAGTGAAGAAAAAAAGTTAAATAACTCAAGTCAAATGTTCAAAGTAGCCACCCTTTGCGTTTTTGGCAGCGCTGTAAACCCTGCTGAGCTTCATGATGTAGTCTCCTGAAATGGTTTTCATTTCACAGCTGTGCTCTGTCAGGGAAAATCAGCTCCTCCAAATCCGAAGGCAAAGCTCTCGATTTACCGTCGGTCTACGTTCCTACCCTCACCTGTGGTCATGAGCTTTGGGTAATGACCGAAAGGACGAGATCGCGGATACAAGTGGCCGAAATGAGTTTCCGCCGCAGAGTGGGTCGATTTTTCCAATCAAATCAGTCAAAGTTAGTCAATATTTAAAGGAATGTATCTATATATCCTCCAGTCGTAAAGGTATTACAGTCACAATCAAACAACTTATTCATCATGTTCAGTGTTTTTGTAATTAAGAATAAATCAGCATTAGGATTGTTACCACTAAAAGCTATACAGAGCTGCTTTAACAGGGTAGAGCTGTACAAAAACGACGTGTATTTATTGACTGACACTTCTTCAGGTGCAGTGTACACTTACGACAAGTCCACGTCCAGCTGCATTGCCACCCATGCTCTCCTCCCTGACCCCTACGAGACCCAGAGGTACTGCTGCCTGTGTGCTGCATCATATCTCTTACATTATTTTATTTATTATCAAGTTTTATTTTTTATTTTATATATATATGGGGTTGTATAGGTATGTCAGACAGAACAAGGTGTACAAAAAAAGCGTTATTTTACTTCTGTGGGGTATTAACTGCTAACAAATAACATAAATACATCACCATGTTACAGTTTTTAATGCTCTGATTCTCCCCTCCCTTTGCTCCCGGCGCTAAGTCACTCCCCATTCAGAGCGCTATCGTAACACAATCAGAATCAGAAGTTGCTGATGCTGCTCATGTTTTTGTATATTTACGGAGAATTGTCGTGTGGGAATGTGGGGGATGTAGGGTTGTGGGCGTAAGGAGGTTCAAATAGGGCCCGGGAGAGATCGCTAAATTACTCAAACATACATGGATGGCATCTAAAACCTCCTCAGGCATGTCTTTGACGAGGGAACAACGTTAAAACATGGGAGAAAGCTCAAAGTAATGTTTTGCATAATACCCCCTTCTAAAAAAAAACAAAACAACAACAGGCAACAAAACATAGAAGAACATAACATAAATACAATAATGTCCAAGTGCATGACAGGTTAGAGTACCTTTTCACTAAAATCTGTTTGATCTGTCAGAAAAATGTCTTCCTCGTGCATAAATTGTTAGAATTGGCTCTGTTCACGCTTACGTCACAAAACCGGCAGACATTTGGAAACATGCGGATGATGACATTGTTTAGGAAAACAGAGAAAATTGCCCGGTTTTCTTCATCTAGATGTCATTGTATTCTTTGTTTTTTTCCTTTTATAAATTGCCTATTAATTAGTGTATCATAATTACCAATAAAAATTCCTACTGAAAATGATTATTCGGAATTAAACGTGATTTCGAATTAAGTGGGTGGTTTATTCCGATTTTAAAGCCGAATTAATTTATTCCTCGATCATGTAAACATTTATTCCACTTAAAAATAATTCCGGTCGTTCGGCGGTCGGTGGGTCGTTCTTCTGACGCGATGACGCTCTGCGAGATGGCGGCCCGGAGCAAACGTTTGTCTCGAACCGAAACAGTTTTTTAAATAAGTTCACTGGAAGAACGACAAATACGGAAAAGAGCGGATGGCAGAAAACGGAAAAACACGAACCAAACCGAGATGACAAAAATCCGGTAGCAGCTGAAGTGTGCATTTTCTTCCGGTCGACGTAAATCCGTTCGTGTCCCTGTCCAATCAGAACCCTTCCCCACCCCCAGACGATGAGCGGAATTAAATAAAAACGATTTAACGTGTTTTCCATGTAAACCTCAATCTGGAATTATTATTTCCATGTAAACTCCAGGGAGAATAATTTAATTCCAAACTATTTAATTCAGAACAATTAATTCAGAATTTAAAAACATCATGAAAACGCGATTATGTCCTCAATCGAAAGCTTCGGCAGGTTGTGAAGACGCTGCTGCTGAATCCACGGTTTCATCACATGCCCAGAGTCGGGAACTACACCGGAAGTCGTCATCCGCATGTTTCCAAAAGTCTTCTGGTAAAAGTGAATAGAGCCTCCGGATTCTGTTTTAGAACTCAGAGCTACAACTACTTCCTGTATTTTTGTACTTTTCTTCTCACAAACTGCCACTCTAACTATAATAAGCATTGACCACAGGTACGATCCCTCCAAACTAAGTCTAAAAACTGTCATTTGCACTTGAACATAAACAGTGCTCTTTGTGGACCTCTGCTTCTCTGTTGTTCTAGAGTGTACGTGGCCGACTCTCTGATCGAAGGAGCGGGTCAGGGTCTGTTCGCCAAGACTGATGTCGATGCCAACACCGTCATGGCCTTTTACAACGGAGTCCGCATCACACACTCGGAGGTATGGGACACAGACTCTGTATTCACTTACACTATACTGAAGACCTGCCTTACTGCGTTTGGAATACTTCATATCAGACCTGTTATGTTTACTCTCCTGCATGCAAGGTTTGTGTGTTACGAATGAAACGAAACACAACTTCAAGTATGTTTGTGATCAGGAAACAACATTAAAACAGAGATCAGAAAATAGTATAATATGGGCCCTTTAAGTATGAATTAAGCCTATGTAGATCTGCTCAAATAAGATGCCTTTGTACTGTGATTCAAGCACTGCACCATTTTGTCTTACTTACCTGTGTATTTAGTTTTGATACTAAAAAAGTTTAGATACTTTTGACAACCCTACCTGTGACTGACTCATCTGCCCGTTGCTCTTTCGTTGACTCACTTTCACAAACGAAGCCTGAGCTAACTGGTACAAATACAGGGGCTTTCCTACACATCCCAGAACCTGATATTGCTCAGACAAACTGGACGTAGCCACGACTGATTGTGTGAACCATTAGAGTGTACGTGTGTGCTGCTGTTGCAAACTGTTCCTAGGGATGAAAGGAAGTAACATAGACAACGGAACGGAACGGGTAATTAATAGGTGATCCTTTTAATTAATAAGCAAACGTAGTATATAGGGTAGTACAAAAAATAAAAGTATACAATAAACTCAAAAGTTGGCTAAATCAAACTTCATTACAAATAGAAATTACAAAGCAAGTGTGGGCCGCTAGCGACCTCTAGTGTCTCAGTTACAGTTACATACACAACAGATCCAAAGAGACACAACCTAAGGCGAGCTGTTTGCAATGATCCAGCCGCACACACTGGCAGGTACGCGGCACTTTTATGGTGGGTGGCACTGGCAGGTGGAAGCCGCGGACTGGTGGTGTGGGAGTCCAGTACACCAATCACCGGACAGGGTATCTGAGCCACCGAAACGAGGCGAGGAAAAGGGTCCACCAGTCAGGAGTTGGGATCACTGTTCGCAGATTTGCATTAATGGAATTGAAGGCACAAAATGAGTGGACACCAGGGGGAGCTCAAGGCGAGGCGGGCCCAGGCCAAGCGCCGTACCAGCTGCCCTACCACTTTAATCCTCTCATAGTGACATTATTACAGCTTATAATACCAGACAAGTTAAAGCTAAATGATTCATCACAACTAAGCGTTTATTGAAACTACTGCCAACCAATTTAAAGCCACAGTATGTCTTTTAGTCAAAAATAGTAAAAGCATATTTTTTGTATTTATATGTCCTTTCTGTGAGCGGGCGTTCATCTCCACAAACCTGACTGGCCTGGAGGAGGCTTGTTTCCATAGAAGTATTTTCGCTGTAATCTTCCATAGTATATGTTCTGAAGTATGGTTTTAACTTTCTTTTTCCATGGAATCATGCAGGTGATGTGCCACCTCCAGAAAGTTACATACTGTACCTTTAATAATTGACCTTAATTTTTCTTTGTTAATTCTTTAATTGTTACTGGGCGTAATCGACTCACTGTTAAGTCCAGAGAACTGTGAAAAGAGGTTTTATGGCTCAAACATAACATTTAATATAAAAAGAAGACGCTTTAAAAATCTAATATGAAATAATATGTGTAAAATAAAAAATGAAAATCCTCTAAAACTGAAGAGCCGTGTGTTGCAGGTGGACAGTCGTGACTGGGCTCTGAATGGAAACACCATCTCTCTGGACGAGGACACGGTGATCGACGTCCCCCAGCCGTGGGACCAGACCCACACATACTGCGCCTCTCTGGGACACAAGGCCAACCACTCCTTCAGCCCCAACTGCAAATACGACCCGTACGTACCACCCCCATGAACGTGTTCACTGCTCCATTACAAAAACTAGGGTCTGCCATCACACAAGATTACTTCAAAATTAGAGACAGACTGAGATATTCAGGTTGTTCAAGTTTCAACAAAGAAAGATGAAGGATTAAGAGCATCTAGTTGAGCGGATGAGATAAAGGAATTTTATGTAGCCTGTGCTCTTACATTTTTATAAAACTACAATCACGACAGAGGACACATAGGTTTTTCTATTCTCAGTATATGGACAGGCCGTGTCTCAGGTCAGGTTAGTTTATTTGCTGCTTGTAGTTAAAAACCACATTGGGAAAATGTGCTTCAAGAGACAGTGTATTGGCACTGGGAAATATACAAGCTAAAAATAATAATCATTATTTACTATTATTATATTAAAAGGTAAAGTAGCCAAAAAATGTGAAAGCTCAGAACCTCCAGAATTCCCTCCCTGAGCTGCAGAGGCTGGGTTTTTTTAGGCAGTGACCATTCAGATTAGAGAGAGGCGTTTTTACATGTATAGAAGATTTACAGATCATGTGTGTGCAGGTTATACGTCTTTTACTCGTGTACTGCCACTTTGTTTATGTCGGCTACTGAGACTGAAAGAACTGAAAGGTTTAAATAATTCTCACAAGGCTCTGTAGTGCAGTAGTGGAGGAGGGTGCGCTTGTTGTAGTCGGTTTTCTAGGAGTTGTAGTTGTTTTCCGCCGCTGGTTTGGGGGATCCTGATCCACGTAAAGCAGCGATGGCTCCTCTATCACTGCTCCTTCCTCCTCCTTGGTCCTTCTAGTCGACCTCATGGCGTAGCTCTCAGAGATCGGCGAAAAGGAGAAGGAAGGACAAGAAAGGAGGTATTTTTGCCCAATTTCGGATGGAGGCAGTGACAGGAGGAGGGTCTGGACATATGAGGAGCAGTTTGGTCTAACAGGTGTCCACACTTCAAAATGCACCCCTGCTTACGTAGTACTTAAAATCAGAGCAGCAGCACACTCACAAATGTACCTAGTTTGCACAAAAATTACCAAAATAAGGAGCTGGAACAGTAGACGATGCTTTTCAAACACCATATACACAGTTTAGTAGCAAAAACGTTCATTTGGTGTTTAGTTCCGCTTTAAATAAAGTCTCAAAACAAAACGTGTGTTTTTGTGCGCGCAGGTACGTTCACCCTCGCTTCGGGCCCATCAAATGTATCCGAACCGTGAGGCCGGTGCACAAAGACGAGGAGCTGACGGTCGCCTACGGTTACGACCACGAGCCGTCGGGAAAGAACGGCCCAGAAGCTCCTGACTGGTACAAGCAGGCGCTACAGCACTTTGAACAGACAAGTAGCCAATGAGAGCGCAGGACACAGACGTGAACACTTCCGCCAGCCAATGAGAGCGCAGGACACAGACGTGGACACTTCCGCCAGCCAATGACAGCGCAGGACACAGACGTGGACACTTCCGCCAGCCAATGAGAGCGCAGGACACAGACATGGACAGTTCCATCTAGGCTTGCCACGATAACAGATTTGGATAATACTGAAACCTAAAAAAAAAAAAGCAGATTTATCTTTAATAAAGTATTAAGTAAATCTGTAAAATATAACAGAATAAATAACAGGATGCTACACTTGCATCTATAATGGGTAATGGAAGTTCATAATTCAGCGTTTTACACCTCAAAATAACCAAACTTTTCCCAGTAGTGCAAAGAAAAAGTACCCGTGATAAATACTGACCCCCTCCCGAAGTGATTGCTTCCATCACCTATTCAGTGATAAGTCGATATAATAATTATCATGACGGGCCTCGTTCCAACGGCCAACGAGAGCACAAGACACAAAGGTGAAAAGTTCAGTGTCCAATGAGGGCGCAGGACAGAAACGTGGACAGTCCAACGGCCAATGGGGGAGCACGAGACACCGACGTAGACAGTTTTAGAGACAATGGAGACAACGCAACGGCCAATAACGGCAAAGGATACTGCCATGGAAAGTTAAATATTCAACTATCTGTCCTACAAGTCTGAGGTACTTGAAGGTTTATTATGCAAACGATAGATTAAGATTAAGTAAAAACTATGCAAGTATTTATCATTAGTATTTATAAGTATTGTAAGATCAGGCTGTTGGGCCGATACACATGTGTAACTCATTTATTTATAATGTCTAAAATGAATTATGAATATTTAAATCGTGGATTACAAAATTGCCTGAGATGCCTCTGAAATAATCTAACCTGTGTGGAAAATAAAATCCATTGTTACACACTGTGTCAATAGTTGTGTTTGTGTCGTGTAAATGCAGAATTCCCGTTTAGGAATAGTGTAATGACATTAAAGAGAGAGTATTATGCTAAAGACATTTTTTGAGCTTTGTACCATGTTATAACATTATTCCCTCATCATGCCTGAAACATTCCTGATGCCCTGCAGGTATGTTTCAGAATGACTGCGTCTTCTCCCAGGCGCTAGTCGAACCCTCCTCACGATTTGCTGCAAGATTCTATCCAAAGCTCCGCCGATAAACTTACATCACCCATGCTCCCACTCGACAATTCTCCATGAAAATACAAAAACATGAAACAAAACTGTACACAGCGACTCGACAAACCTGATGTGATGTGTGTAAATAGTGGGATGCAAACTGATGGTGAAGAGGGAGGGAGACTTTATACCTTATTTTGGGCAAATACAGCATTTTCAAAACAATAAAAGGTATCATGGTGAGCTAAATATTGTAATGTCCTGTACTCAGACAGCCTGACCTGAACCAGACAACTTGATCTCTTTAGATGTGCTTTATTAACAAAGTTGTCAAAACCACAGCTCAATCTAAACTCTAAAACAGCCCGGACCCTCAGAACTGAGCCCCGCTTCTCAAATCCAAACTAATTCTCTGCTCACCATGTACAGAACAGATTATCAAACATCCCCAGTGCCCCTCACGTCACAAAAGTGATACAGGCAACAAGTAAACAAGAAGATAACAGCTATTACAATATGTTATGTGTTAGCAGTTAATACCCCAGAGAAGTAAAATAACCGCTCTGTAATTTTGTAATCAAAACATTTGCTTTGTCATTACGCACACCAAGGAAGTTAAGGAATATGAAATGCTCTGGTTATTCTGGGCATTTTAAACTGTCACTTGGCAGAAATACAAGTTATTAGGCCTATATTATATTCAAGTAACAGAGCAGTGACAGAATAAATGCATTGGCCTTTAAAAATAACTGTGCAGAATTATTTTTAATGATATTTCTTTCGTTATTCCAAATTAAAGACAAGGCAAGTTTGTTTGTAAAGCACAATTCGTACACAAAGTAATTCAAAGTGCTTTACAGAACCCGTGCAAGACATAAAATACAACTGCCCAACTCAACCTGTCAGTTCATTCTGTGGGAAAAAAAAGCTCACCGTGGACCGCCGCTGCCTGTCAGGCCAAACCGAGGGAGTAAAACGTCAGTCGTTAGTTTCACCTGCGCCGCTCAGGTTAATGATGAACCGTCTGAAACGGCTCTGTGGACCTTTTGTTCAGTCTTACGACATGAAACCAAAGGATAAACACGATTTTTAACACTTTTACACTTTTTTTTTTACTTCTAATTTATAACAAATGTGACAAACTAAACCCACGGAGCTGAGGGTCGCAGATGTAAAGTTTCGGCTGTTGTTTTCCCACCTCGCCGGACTGGACAAAGGGTCGCTCGGCCTAATCGTGTGGAAATGGACCGATACCGATATTTGATGCTTTCCCGGGGGAGAATGCTGGTGCTGGGCGTGCTGCAGATCGCCTGTGCGGGGCTGTGCGTGATCTGCGGGGTTATGGACGCGGTGTTCAGGAAGGACACCCCGCTGAGCACCACCAGGACTCCCATATGGGGCGGAATGGTAAGAATGAACTTTGTGAAATGATCGTGGCCTAACGGGGTTTTCTTGGCTCTATGAAGACATACAGACTCATGCAAAATCGGCTTTTCAGAGCTTTTATTATTATTATTATTATTATTATTATTATTATATATTTTTCTTTTTTTTTTCTTTTTTTTTTTTTCTTAATCGTGGTGAAGAATGTCGTGCTCGAAAACATTGACGTCAGAATCCTTGTAAAAGTACGACATTAAAATAAAAAAGAAAAAAAGAAAAGGAAAAATCCCAAAACTCCGGAACATGATTTAAAAGTTTAGTTGGGAATATAAAGCTCAGCTGGTGGTTCTCCAATCTGTGATCCATGTAAGATTCAGCAGCGATACGTATCATTTTGGCACAAATGGAAAAAAGTAAAAAAAAAAAAAAAAAAGTTAAAAAGCGGTGGCCAATTGGATTGGATTGGATTTTTATTTTTATTTATTATTATTTTTTTTTTAACTTTTTTCCATTTGTGCTATTGTCCATTGTGTTATAATTCGAATTCAGATTTTAAAACGCAATATTCATCTTTAACAACAACGGAGGAAAAAAAAAAAAAAATCCCATTCGCCACCGCTGTTTTTTTTTTTTTGTTTTTTCTCCGTTGTCGTTTTAGATGAATTTTGCGATTTAAAATCTGAATCTGAATTATAACACGATGATCTGACATTACTATACAAGAGACACTAGCACAATAGGCCTTCTTTAAAATAAGAACCATGTCTAAGTAAAAGTTTAGACCATTCAACGCAAAAAACAGTTTTTTATGTTGCAGTCTTGTATTTATATATTTTAATTTATTTTTGTAATGTAAAAACATCAAAACTAACTTTTTTTTAAAAACTGTTCAAAAGTTATTCCTTGATGAGAACTGCTTTTACCATGTAGTTGGTCATTTTCTAGTCCGTCCTTTTTTGATTAGTAGAGGCAATAAGTGACATATTTACTAAAAATCAAAAATGTATTCTATAAAATCATTCAAGAATCATTTTGTTGTGCCAAATTACACTGGAGCAGGAGCTGTTCGGTCTTCAGATTTTTAAAAGCGCACACCAGACACGAGGAGAATCTGATGAGATTTTAAATCTCTGATCACAAAGTCTGCAGCGGGATATGGCTGCGTAAAACAGACTAAAGTTGTGATCAGCTGTTTCCTGTAAAAGTGGAGTAAAAGTGAGTAAAACCACTCGCTTTGAGACTCTTAAGTGTTCAAAGATCAGAGCTCTGCACTTCTAGTTTAGATCCAAGTCAAAACTGTTATTATTATTTGTGAAATGTGGTACAAAACTTCAGATACATGATTTTTAATAAGCAGAATCTCGATCGCTAATCTGCAGCTTCACCCCGATCCTGTGAGGGACTAGTCTCACCTTTTTACTTTAAAAGAACACTTCAAACTGGATTAACAGTGCAGTTTTGTGGACTGGGGTCATTATTTACGGAGGACAAATTCTTTGGATAATATGTATGAAATGATGCATGTTAAATTTACAACTTTTCGAGAGGCAAGTAATAATTTTTGCTGTTTACTGAGTTTGTCTCTTGCGCCTTTATGTCCATCACTCCGTCTGCCCCTGACGCTGTTTTATCGGCTGTTACTGTTACCGACTCCACACATGAGGAGCACAGCGGCTTCAAAATCGCACACGAAAAGACAAAGTCAGGCCACACCTCCCTGAATTGAGGAGAAGCAAATCGCAGACAAAATCGGGCAAATTCTCCTGTAGTGTGTGGCGACCTTAATACACATTTTCATCGTCACCATCGACCATCAGCCATCCTGTATGGTGTGGTCTGCTGGAGCAGCAGCGTCACAGAGAGGGAGAAGAAGAAACTGGACAAGGTCATCAAGAAGTCCAGCTCAGTCCTGGGCTGTCCTCTGGACTCGGTGCAGCAGGTGGGGGACAAGAGGGTCCTGGCTAAGGTCATGTCTATGCTGGACCATGAGTGTCGCCCCCTGCAGGACGCCCTGTCTGCTCTGGAGAGCAGCATCAGTGACAGACTGATTCACCCTCGCTGTGTGAAGGAGAGATTTCGCAGGTCTTTCCTTCCTGCTGCTGTCAGACTGTATAATGAACAATGCTAGTCATGTGTCATCTCCATAGCAACCATGTGTCATCTCCATAGTAACAATAACAATGTGCAATATTATTTAAAGTCACTGTACCTGCTACTTATTTATTTCCCCACCACTGTCCATCACTGCACTGTTCACAATCATCTGAGTCACTTTATTGTAGTAATATTATATATTACTGTACTGGAGTCACTTTAACTGCTGTTTGTTCACTTCAGAATCAAGACGCTCATTGTGCAACGTTCCTGTGCCTTTGAGCTTTACAGTGTTGTGTTTTTTAGTTGATTGTAAATACTTATTATTATTTATCTTGATTTTGATGCTCTTATCTTCCTACTGTTTCTGAAACTTGCGTTGTGACACTGCAATTTCCCCATTGTGGGACAAATAAAGGATTATCTTATCTTATCTTCCTAATAAAAATACAGGCATAATACTGTATACAACCACAAAATCTGCAGATTAAATAGAAATTGTACTATTTTCAATTACACAACTTTGGAACATTAAAAAAAGAAACGTATTCCTTTGTCAAATATATGAGTATTACTTCATATTCTCTGTACTTTTCAGATCATGGCTGTCCCAGGTGTACTGGCTCTGTTTGCATCCCAGAGGAAAAACCACGTCCTGGTGAGTCAGCCGTTGTAACTGATTAAAAGTACTTTGCTTATCTCACGAGGAAGTAACACTAGCCTATTTACTATGTTCCCAAAAGAGGATGAAATGAGTTTTTTCTGACCCGTCTTTACCGCGTCAAATATACCAGAGTTGTAGTTGTAGTTGTATTTTTCTAGAATTTGATGTGACCTTTTCAGATGTGGGGCAGGGGCCTACGTAACTCACCACACAGTCACCGTTTTTGAAAGAAATGTCCATACTTTCTAAAGCTTTTGTGAAAAATAATCTCACCCGAGTTCGTTTCTGCTGACAGAAATGACGTTGAACTTTGTGACAGTTTTTTTCTTCATGTGAACAGGCCCAATAATCAGAGATTTGAACCATGAACCATAAACCAGGTGAATAAATCAGCATTTTGTTAATTATCCAGCCTTGTTCTGCTCATCGTACATACTCATAGTAATAGTTTTTCGGAGTTCCATGGAGGTGTTTTCCCTGGAATGTGTGGCATTAAACATGGAGATAAGCAGGTGATCCCGTCAGCTCAGGTGACATGTTGGTTCTGTGGAGAGGTGACACTTCTCGCAGTAAGAATCCCTGTTTTAAGTAGTTTTGAGCAACTTTTTATTAAAATAAACAGTAGCTAACAGTAACGTTTAATGTCATACTGTGGAACAAGCAATAACATCTCCGTGGTGTCGGCCCTCCCTCCAGAAAAAGGATTTTGAAATATTGACCATTCTGATTTAAATTTCATGAGGTGATTTGGGTGGTTTGTGGCTTTGGAGCTTTTTTTTTTATTTCCATGTCCAGTTCTGAACTGAGTGTTGGAACAGATTTGCTCGTCTCATGGGGACCTGCCGCTTATGGGACAAAATCATGTCATTTAGGTTAAAGTTTGGAAAGTAGCAACTATGGTTAAGGTTAGGATCAGTCTGTAGGAAATGAATGGAAGTCTACAGTAGGTATTGTCCATGGATCTATAATGAGAACAGGAGAACACACTCCCCATCTGTCCCGGGGTCAGATCGACTAGTGGACGCTCCAGGTACTGCACCTCCCGGGAGCTCCGGCCCAGACAGAATTCTCCCATAGAACACAATGCATTTTTTTAAATCAAACTTCCCGTGTTCAGATGACAGAACATCCACAGCTTTCACAAAGTCGGATTTTGTAATGATTTTTCCTTATTTTCTAAACATGAACTTAAAAATAAAAATGTTAAATCCCCTGCTCCCCTGCTCTGTGCTCTCACAAGCTCCGCTCTAGCAGCGAGTGCTGTGATTGGTCAGAACTGGTGACGCAGTAACTTTTCTGACATCGTACGGTTGGGAGGCGCTCGCCCCTATTGAGGAAATGATATGGAAGAAAAAATCCTTTTTGGCCTTTCATGAGCACAGGCCACTGAAAACAGCACGATGCACGAGGCTTTTCCTCCAGATCTTATTATATTTCCACAGTATTATTCCCAAAAAACATGGAAACTCTGTGTGTGTTTGTCTGTGTGTATATGTGTGTATATGTGTGTGTTTGTGTGTGTTTGTGTGTGTGCAGGTGAGCGCTCTGGTCCTCTGCGCCGGCCTGTCCTGTGCAGCGTCAGTCTTCGTGTCGGGGTACTCCTGCCTCACACTGACTTACGGGGAGGAGGACACCCAGGTCTTCCACCACCACAAAAGCCCCCAAGTGGTGAGCTCAGCACCCATGGGCCCGCTCAGCACCCATGGGTCCACCCAACACACTCGGGGCATACTGTGTGTCAGCAGACCGGTCAGGGAGCACAGCATGGCCCTCTGCCCGCTGTAAGGTTGGGTTAGGTTAGGGTCACCATATTTTCAAAATAAAAAAGTGGGACACTCCCAGTATGGGGTGGTTGGTACTAGTAAAATTGTGATGAGTGTCAAAAGTTGGTCTCTGCTCATCCAAGCTGCTTCTTCAGTTCTGGTCAGACACTGGTGGACACTGCCTTATATCTGCCTGAAGGGGGCGCTAACTACAGTCAAATTACTCTGAGACTAACACACCTGTTTGTTTACAGTTTCAAGCACGTTTCTCTGCATTTTCTGTTTATGTCTCCTTACTGTTGGCAGGCCGCGGTTTTCAAATTGTTCAACAATGGAGACAACTGATATTTCTTGTATAAAACTGAGACAAATCACTGGTTTTGGATAAATCTGCTGGGACACGGGACACAGGGCTGGTGTATATTACCAACCCCGAATAATGTACTGTAAAGAAGTTTGGGTGTCTATAGAAAATTATTATTCTACTGTGGAAGTAGTGTTATTGAATTTTTTTGTTTTTTGTTTTTCCAGGCAGTATTCAACATTTTGAGCCTTTTATAAACTACCTCACCTCCTACGATCCACGACCACAGCGCCCCCTCTCCCTACAGCCCCCAGACCAGTTCAGAAGCTCTCAAAATCCAGTCTGCTCTTGAATCAAAATCCAGTCTTAAGCCATGAAACTGTAGCTGTAGTGTGTTTTATCATGTAAGAATTCTTGTGTGGAAATGATCAGTAGCGGAATCCCATATATGCGGCGATATATTGCGATATATTGTTGAAGTATAGACGATAAATGATAATATTGAAACCAAATCATAAAGCAGAATTATCCCCAAAAATTCACTTTAAATGTACAAAATTGTTTAAAAAAAAAAAGGACTTTCTACAGCTTCTAAATCTCATATTGCAAAGAGATGACCAAAGATTTCTCTCTAGTCCAAATAAAACGTACCCAGAATAAATACGAACCCCCAAAAATGACTTTCCGCACACTGAACGACTTGTGTGCTGCTCCCTCAGAGGTTCGTGCTGCACCGCCTGGTCAAAGGGGCCAACGCCGCCATCCTCCTGAGCTGTGGGCTGGGCCTGCTCCTGTCCTCCGCCATCGCCTTTATGTCCTGCCGCAGTCTGCCCCTCTGCGCCTGCTACGACTACACTACCGGACTGGTACGAACACTCTGTCCACCAGAACTACCGCGCGGAATGAAGCCTGCAGTATAAAATGTAACGCGCAGTGATTTAAAAAAGGGGGCGTTTTTTGAGCTTTTGACCATGTTTTTAATGTTTTTCCCTCATCAAAAACTCGCCTGAAGAGGTCTTAGAAGAAGTCACCCACGTGTGTTTGACCTATTCAAACCCTCCTTACGTTTAGCAGTAAGATTTTGTACGAGGCTCCGCCCACAAGCCTCCGTCACCCCACGCTCCCACACGAAACTGTCCATAAATGTACAAAAACATGATACAAAACTGTCCACAGCAACTTGACAAACCTGATGTGATGTGCGGGAGTTTGATTAGCTGGATGCACATTTTCAAATCAATAAAAGGGAACACAGTGGCTCAAAAAGACGCTCATTTTTAGATAATCAACATTTTCAACACAAAATAATTGTACTTTTATGTAACGTGGTCTTTTACTAGTCCGGATCAAACTCAAGATCGTTCTAAAACTGTTAAAGGCGCCGTATCGCTGTTCCTAGATATGATGTAGCCGTGTTCAAGTAAAATGTAGATTTTACTGGTAACAATAATGCAGAGTTATTCTTAAGTAGAAAAACACTGGACATGAGGTAATATCTGTTATAATTTAGTGTTTTGGTTCTCGAGGGGATTATGGACACAGTCGCTCACTCATCACAATATAATATAATAACAGAGAGTAACAAAAATAGATGGTGTAGCAAATGAGACATAATTATAAAAATAAGTGTATATGTACAAGTCAAAATAAAATAGAAATATAAGTAATAAAATATAAAATCACAGCTATAAACGAGACAAGAACGACAGTGTAAATACTCTGCTGATTGGCAGGGCGTAATTTCAGTCTCTCATTTGGGTTGCCTGGATTTCATTTGGTTTAAACCTAAAATGCTTCTCTGGTCTAAATGTTCACGACCTAAACCCCGGCACCTCTGCTGTGTATTCTGTCCATGTACAGAGAAGAGACAAACGTGGATGTGCGTCTCTGTGTCAGTTAGTATCTGATTGTAGATGCTCTTAAAACCCTATTGTGATCTTGGCTGTATAAAAACATGGTATGTTTTGTGTTTTTTGTTTTTTTAACGTGTTGTGTGTTGTGCAGGAGAGCCTGGTTCCACAGTGCGAGCCTGGGGACACAGAGCTGGTGTGCACCTGGAGAGGTGAGACGCTCTGGGGACGGGCGCACACGTAAACCGGTCATGTTCTTCTGTGACTGCGTCCTCTGGGAATAACGTTCAGCTAAACACTTCTGGATTTTTGACAACGTAATGGTAACCGTGGTAACTTCAATGTTCAAATTGCCATAGGATGAAGAATCTTGTACTTGTGTCACTGCCGCCAATCTGCAACAATATGGTTAGCATTTCCTTATATTGTGTAGTATAATATTAATTTGGTGTCATTTACTGAAAAAGTTATGATATAATAAAGTTTAGTGTCAAAAAGTGGTATTGAAGGGGACGTGTTACAGTAAAGTCAACTGTAATGAGCTTTTAACCATAATAATGTTGCCTCATAAGTAGATCCGTCACAGTAACGTCAAAAGTAATTTTATTTTTATTTTTTATTTTTTTAGCTGTTGAAGCAAAGAAAAAAAAACAGACAAGACTTTTTGAATTGTTGGTTTGTTCTTTTTTTTTTTTTTTAAATAGAGCCCAAATGACGTGGCTTTTTTTTTTTTTTTTTTTTACTTGCCACTCAGGGCTTCTGTATAGGTGCGATACTTTGCTCCAGCGAAGTATCGATAAATGATAATATTGAAACTACTTAATGTGAGTGACACAAAGCAGGATAATCCCAGTAAACCCATTTTTAAATAGACGGCATCATTAAAGGGCATGAGTTGCAACAAATGGCAGAATGAACCAACATTTACCCATAGAAGTTATTTATTCTACCCTCCACCGCTCAAATCTCATCAAATTCTACATTATTACATAAAAATGGCAAAAATCTCCCCACTATTGTCAAAAAATTGTACACTTCATAAATACTGAGTCCCAAAATGTGTATCATAAGCATATTCTTAAGTTGAATTTCCATTGGTTCACGGATGTTTGAGTAATTCTGTATTGTCCTGTATTTGAGGCTTGAGAGCGCAGAAAATCGTCGTTTCACCTACCCCCTATCCCCGTTCAAATTTGGCTGCGGTTGTCGTTGATTCCCGTGTAACTGTACTTGTACTTGAGCTGGTAAAAATACACATTTTTTTTCGAAGCCCATTTCTCAACTGATGTAGTGACGTACTTCAGCCACTAGAGGAGGCAGTGACACCTTATTTAGATTTTCCAGGCTGTTTTGCCAACCGGACCACAGTTGGATTTTAATACACAAAAAAGAATGATTAATTTTAGTTAAACTTTTCAGTATTATGTGGTCATAAAAGCTTGGAAAGATAGAGCGATTGTGAAGAAAAAGTAGCTACGATGCTTCTTTCTAATTTCTCTTTTTTGACCGCAAAATCCAGTGACAGAAATCCAGTATTTAGTATCGATTTTACACATTTATCAACAATTTTAACTTGAATGAAAAATTGTGTTTTGTCTACAGCAGCAGACGACGATCGTTTGTTCAACTCTCCAGCCCAGAGCTCAGAGCAGAACGGAGCAGAAGAGGAGCAGAGCCGGTCCACCCTGCCCCCGTACAGCAGACTCACCTGACAGTCCCTGCCCACAGAGGACTCACCTGGCAGAAATATTCAAAATGTCTTTGCAGTTTGAATACCGGAGAAAACACCTCCAGCTCCTCCAGCACCTCCAGCACCTCCAGCTCCTCCAGCTCCTCCAGCTCCTCCAGCACCTCCAGCACCTCCAGCTCCTCCAGCTCCTCCAGCACCTCCAGCTCCTCCAGCACCTCCAGCTCCTCCAGCTCCTCCAGCTCCTCCAGCTCCTCCAGCACCTCCAGCACCTCCAGCTCCTCCAGCACCTCCAGCTCCTCCAGCTCCTCCAGCACCTCCAGCTCCTCCAGCTCCTCCAGCACCTCCAGCTCCTCCAGCACCTCGGCATCAAAACATTTTACTGTTTTTATTGTGGAAGAAACTGAATTTACAAGGCAAGGCAAGTTTATTTGGAAAACACAATTTGCACACAAAGTAATTTAAAGTGTTGTACAGAATAAGTAATACATTAAAATCACAAAACAAACAAATCAAAAACATAAATAATGATCATAAAATTCAAAAACAGACATTAAATGAGAGAGAAGAGTGCAGAATGAAAACTTTTCCGTCATACGCAGCTAAACAGAATCGAGTCAGAGTCCCGTCTCACATGATCAGGAAGTGTTCCAGGTTTTAGCTGCATGAATCTGAAACGCTGATTTTTTGCTGTTTTTACGTTCTGTGTTTTAACACTGTCATAGCTGTGACTGGTGCCAGCGCTACAAACCATATTCTCACTTATTTCAAACTTTTGGGGAAAATAAACTTACTCCATGTAGTTTTAATATGTATTTTAGTAATAAAGTGTTGGAATTTTAAACGATTTTTTTTCAAAGCGGTTTCATAGACTCATTTCATGTTAAAACTACACACGTTTGTGATGACATTATGTTTTTTATACAATAATGAATCGTCTTGTATGAATCAGGGCTGTCGAATTATTCTTGGCAAATAAACTGGCCACTGTTTTCCATTCCAGCTCGTAGGCGTCCTAGAGTGTAATGAGCATTTCGCTGTTTTTGAAAGAAAAATGCAAAATAAAAATCGGTTTATCAGTTACGTTGTGTTTGGGATCGGCTCCACAAACTTGCCACGTTGATCTCGTGGCTTTACGTCTTTTCCTGACAACAATTATGTCTTTGGGGTAGAAAAATCGCACCACTTTCTGAAGCTGATTATTTCACCTTTGTTCATTTACACCGACAGACGTTTTTGTTGTTTAATGGGTCAACAAATCTGCAGTCCGACAGTTCAGCAGCAAATTCCACAGTGAATTTCATTTTCTTCAAAAAATCCACTTCAACATTCGACTGAGAACTACGGGCAACTCGACAAATAACCAAATTACTCTGCAAAATGGAAACAGAAAGTAGTTTCTCCCTTGTTCGCCAACAATAAGGGAGATAAAAGACACTTGAACTTGCTCCAAAACGGTTAATCTCCAACACAGACGCAGAAACGTGGAAGGAGAGAAAGGTCCTGTATCGGTGATGAATGTGCTTGTAGCTGCAGTGTCCCTGTGGTTTTCACTGTTTTTCTACTAATAACTAGAAGAACAACTGCTCAGCCAAAAAGAGGAGAAGAATCTGCTCAGATCGACCAGTCAGAACCTCAGGGTAACCAAATCTTCGCTTGAAAACGAAACTGCTCCTCTGAAACGAGAGCTGCAAGAAACTAAAAGCTGAAAATTCCAAGTTGAAGGATTTGTTTTTTGTTTTTTTGGGTTTTTTTTTTGGTTGGTACAGATTTCAGTAAGAACTTATAAATCCAGATTGAACAAAATGACTAGTGGCCATTTACGGATTTCTCCATTTCATCTCTAATCAGCAAGCCGTTTTAACATTTTAAAGCTGAACTGGATACGTGTCGCAGATATTTGTAATTCAGTTTTGCCTAATCAAAAAGAACATTTCAGATATCCGCAGCTGCGTTCTTCCTGTCCATAATTCTCATTTCAGATCTCCACAAAGAAATTCTTCCCAGGGCAAATGACGTCACTTTTGTCATTTGTTTGGGGTTCATCATTACGGATATCCACAGTTCAGTTCCAGATTTCCGCGACTGAATTATAGACATCTGTAATTCCAGTTTGAGATATCTACAATTTGATTTTGACTAGTCATAACTCCAGTTCAAGATATCTTTAATTCACCTCAATTCAAGATATCTATGTTCCTTTTCAGATGTCTTAAATTAAGTTTTGACTAGGCCAAATGGCGTTGTAGACATTTCAAACTGGAGTTAGGGACAGTCATAATGTAATTGTAAATATCCATTATCAAGTTTTAGATGTCTCGTACTGAATTTTGATTAGCGATATCTGAACTCTGAGATATCCATAAACTTCACTGTGCCTATTTGTGACAAAGTGGGCCTTTGTCCCTTTATACTCACATTATTTTCAGTTCACACATTTGTTGATTTCTCCATAACCAACTAAACTGCTGAATATAACTATCCCAGATTTGTTTAGTTTGTTTAGTACCTTTAAGTTAAACACATACACAAGTTACTTTAAATATATTTTATTTGGTTAAGTCTATTCAGTTTAGTTAAACATACAAGTTAAATCATACAGGGGAGAATTGGTTTGAGTTCTTTTGTGTTTCATGGGTTTTGTATATTTGATTTATATATTTTAGTGTTTACTGTTTATGTTAAACACTGTGATTTAAAGGGGACTTAGGCCTGGTAAATAAAAAGGGTTGACTTTAGAGCCAAGTGTAAAGTTTCCTGAACATCTGACCTGTAGAAGGACGTTGTACTTGCCTGGGGGAGGTCCTTCCTGCTGGGGACGATAAAAGCAGTTCAGCTTTACCTGTCAGGAGAGACATCGGTGTAGCCGTGAACTCGAGGGGTTTTCCTTAGTTTCGTTAGTTTCTGTTTGTTGATGCCTAAGTTGGAGCAGTTATTTTTTTGTAAATATGTATTTTTTTTGTGTTGCCACGATACCACAGTGACTCTTTGGAATAAATTTTGGGACAAGTGCAGAACATTTTCAGTCTGCCTCCTACTTCAGATCACTTTGGCCAGCTCCCCACACTATTCAAAATATAATTACAGAAGTCTTGAACTGGAGTTTTGACGTCTCAGAAATCTGTATGTAAATGATCCACTTTAGGCAGGGACGGAGCTTTTCCACATGGCACCTGTCACTGTTTGTGATATTTAATTTATCAGTAAGAAAGTCAAAATGCATCTGAGGGTCTTTTTGTTAATGAACTCTAGTGAAACGTTTGTTGAAAATGATATTAACGACACAAACTAATTTTAACACAGACGGTTTAAGGACAAATGGCCTTTTTGGACGTGGTGCTTTCTGTGTCATAATGACGTTTGAGATCTTTAACTTTCAATCTGCCCAGTCAAAACTGAATAACATATCTGCAGTTGTCATTTATGACGTGTGACGACTTGAATGTCGTTTTCAATGACGTAATTGCAGATATCTATAATTCTGTTTTGCCTAGTCAAAACTAAATTGCAGATTTCTTTAACTGTTGTTTCATTTAGTCAAAATTACATTAGATTTCTCAAATGACAATTCCCACTGTCCAAAATTAAATTGCGCCTAGTCGAAAAGGCGTTGATATCTACAATCATTTCGGATAGTCAAATTTTGTGTTTAAATGTTAAAACGGCTCGCCATATCAGACTCTCAGAAACTCTTTGCTAAATTCTTAGACTCTGATATTTTTTTTGCCTGTATGTCGCCTTTACACTTTGAATCTGTGCTGTAACATCATTAAAGGTACTGAAGAACGGGGTGAAAAAGCTCCTGCGTGCACAATCTTGTGGCAATTCTGTCTCGGGAGATCTTGTGGCATGAGATCTTGCCCCATCCTTTCTTCAGACCATTCTCCAAATATCTGTTTAAGGCCATAAGGCTCCTCCAGGATAAGGAAGAGTCAGGTTTGTGGAGGAGCAAGGCCACAGTAAGGCTCAGTAAGGACACATGTTTTTCTATGGTTTTCAGTGCAATAAAAACTGAACTAAAAACTAAAAAAAACATTCTTTTTTGCTGAGAATACACATACTGTGGCTTTAAGTTAAAACATTTAGAGAAAATGTTTTAAGATATGGCTTGGCTTAACACCAAAAAGAACCAGCTCTTGACTCAAGTGACAAATATCAGTGCCAGTTTATTTAGATTTCAGGATCAAAATAAGATTCACACATTCATACACCAGTGTACACAGACACTGGAGGCAAGAGGTGTTAAGTGTCATGCCCAAGGACACAACAACCGTGGCACAGAGGAACTGAACTGCCAACCAACCTGAACAGTATAAATGTAAAGGCAGAATGACCAACAACCTCTACAATGGCAAACAAGTGCTCTGTGTTCTCTAGTTACCTCCACCATTTCTGCTACGCTCGCGATCCTCTGGTCAGTTGTATTTGAGCCAATGCAGCGTTGTGAATGTCTGACAATGCAGCCAGTGTGATCCTGGTTAGTCCCATAGACAGACATGCCTTAGGTTAGCGGAGGGACCACCTGATTAGGACGAAGATGAACAATGACAGTGAAATTCTCTCTGCTTCTTTGGAGTCATTCATAAGCAACAGTAAACTGGCCAAACCGAAAAAATGAAATGCCATTCAAGTCATAAGGAGATTTTATGCTTTGTTTTTGCAGCAGACAGTGGATAAAAAGCAGATGGATCTACATGACCCTTTGCTCTAATAAATACTTAATACTTGGTGCCAATATTGACTGCAGTGAAAGTGAATGTCGTGTTAGTGAAAAGAACCATTTCCTCCCTAAGAATCACAGATTGATATGTGCATATTGTCATCCCGAGTAATTTCAGAAGCACAGGTTTTTCCTTTTGGGCTTAAATATAGTCCAGACCCCTGGTACTGCCCCCTAGTGTCTCTCAGCAGCTGGAGCAGCTCCAGCCCCGGGCCCCCTCATCTCGGGCCCTGTTCAGGTTAACCGTGGGGCCCCGGGACTCTGCGGGCGGCTGGCTCAGTACCAGAGGCTTCTGTGATTTCAGCTTGTGAGCCACAGTCATAAAGATGGCCTCCACGTGGTCGCTGTCCCTGTGCGCGCCCTCCTCGGGGCCGCCCGGGCTCTTGGCCGAGGTCTCGAACAGCGGCATGGAGTGAGAGTCTGCAAACTGCTGCGCCGCGTCCGTGCCCACCTGCAGGGAGTCGCGCAGGTCACACTTGTTGCCTACGAGGATGCGCGGCACCTCAGAGCCCAGCGCGTGCTGCTGGCACTCCTCGATCCAGGCGGGAAGGCTGCGGAAGCTGGCCGCGTTGGTCACGTCGTACACAAAGACAATGGCGTGGACGTTACGGTAGTAGTGCTGCACCATGGACTTCCGGAAGCGCTCTTGACCTGCTGTGTCCCACAGCTGGATCTGAGCAGAGCAAAGAGGGAAACAGAAGTGAATTATGGAACATGCAGTAATAATTCATAAGACTTGTATGAGGTTATGCACTGACATCCGGTTATTTGAAAACTGCCCCTCAACGTCCTGAGACTGTATCAGTGAGAAATGTGCAGTGTCCCTGTTGTTTTGTTCCTTTGGCTCTTATTTTAATACAGACGAGTTGAATCAATAACTACTACTTTATTCAAACAGTTATTAACATATTATCTTATTGAAGATTTTATTTTTTCTAGTGTAAAAAGAAGAAAATAGGAGTGATGCCACAAATGATTGAATCTGTGAGACACTTCACCTGCATCTGCCAAAATCACTGTGTGACATAATCTGCACAGTCTAATGCAGAAACAATGATTCCTGTATGTTTGGAGTAAATACTTCTTTGTATATGTGTGCGTGTGCTGTAACAGATCCAATCATCCTTTAACCCATTAAGGAATCTGACAGGATGCGCCATGGCCCCGCAGAGCCCCGCAGAGCCCCGCAGAGCCCCGCACAGCCCCGCAGAGCCCCGCAGAGCCCCGCACAGCCCCGCACAGCCCCGCACAGCCCCGCAGAGCCCCGCAGAGCCCCGCAGAGCCCCGCAGAGCCCCGCAGAGTCCCGCAGAATCCCGCACCTTGATCGTCTCCCCGTCGATCTCCACCAGTCTCTCCCTGAAGTCCACCCCGATCGTGGCCTCGGTTTTCTCGGGGAACTTCCCCGCGCAGAAGCGGTAGGTGAGACACGTCTTCCCGACCCCCGAGTCTCCGATCACGATGATTTTAAAGATTCGGGTCCGCGGTGGCGGGAGGCTGGAGCTCGTCAGAGAACCGGAGTATTCAAGCGAAGAGCCGATCTCCGCCATAGCGGCGGCGGTGAGGCCGGAGGAGCAGGGCGGTCTCCGCAGCAGCTCGGCGGACAGTCTCCCCGCTGTACGTCAGAAGAAGCGCCTGTAAGTCGCGCTCTTCATTTCATCAAACATGAATCATCCAAACGCGCTCGTCTGCAGCTGCACTGAACGCCACACACTCGTTTTCTCTGCACTTTTCTCCGCAGCCTCAATGTAAACACGACCAAGCCACGTACAACATCCGCCAGCTGACACAAATCTCGCGAGATAATCGGGTTGCAACATTCCCAACAATCCCGTGGGGAAACAAGGGAAGTGAAGGCCGTCGCTGAGTCGTTCCGTCTCCCTGTGGTCTGCTCAGAAATCCACCAATTCACTCTTGCAGTCCTACATAAAAAGCATGGACAGTGTCGCTAAATATTATGTTTTGCATGAAATTTTTCAAAATCAGGTTGAGTTCTCATAGTTCTGCTCTTTGGTTCTATCTAAGGATATTATATAGCCAAGGGAGAGGTGCAATGAGGATAAGAGTAATCATTTTTAAACCTGCTGTGTTCACATATTTATCTTTAAAAGTCCCATATTACAACTGACAATTGACATTATAACATAGATTAGAAAATAGAGTAATTTGGCCCTTTAAGTTCTGTAGTTCCACTTCCCCCCGGCTGATGCTGTGCCTGTGGAGTGGGACACCAGTCCTTGACTGATGCTCAGTCCTCTCTGCACACAAGAGGGCGGACCCACATCATCCTTTCGGGCTGAGCCTGGCTGGGCCCCATGGGCTACCAGGCGCTCACATCTGAGCCGCAACCCCAGGCCTAGATGGGGCCCCGCCTGCATCATGTAAGATCTAACCTTGTGCTGCAGGTTGGACAGTCTGTCACACAGTTTAAGACTGCCTCTTATTTATATGGCAGAAGCCACTGTAAAGCCAACTCATTTAACTACAAACTAATCACAGAGACATGACCAAGGCTCAGATTTGAAGTGTGAAGTAAAAACAAAATAGTATTTCACACAGCTACACAATTCAGTACAACAGCAGATGTAGTAAAAGTCGTAGAGTCCAATCAGAGTGTCTGATTCACCAGCCTAACATGGGAGAAGCTGTTGGGAAGTCACATAGTTCTGGTAAGTGCCAGTGAATTATGATAAACCTCCGAGCGGCCCCAGCAGCTTTCTTATTAAAAAAAACAAAAAAAGCCTAAATCTAAGTTTGTGCTGCCGTCAGTGGCCGCTGTAGTGTAGTCGGTGATACAATATTACTGTTTACATATTTTAGCCCCACTCTGTATAACTGCAGTCTTTGCCAAGTGTGACCATTAAAATAAAAATAGAAGGAACCGTTCAAAAGAGCCGACTCGTTCACAAACGTCACATCACTGCTCGGCTCTCATCATCAGCGGTGCGGTGGCTCTGGTCGCCCTGGACCGGCTCAGCCTTCACGGCCCTCAAAAGCCCCTGCTGCAGGAGGTTTGTCACCCACAAACACAGAACACAGAGACGGTAAACTGACCTGGAGCAGATGATAATCCAACTGAAATGAAAAGCTATGAAAATACAATAGAGCTAACAATCTATCAAGATCAAAAACAAACAAAACGTCAAGTTGAAGACCATTTTATTTCAAGAGAAGAAATTATGATACAGGTTTGAAGAGGTAATTTGAATATTAACACATATTTGGAGTTATTACATGATGTACAAGGAACATGCTCCAGAACACGGCTGCGCCAAAGGTCTGGTGGGTGAAGACTATAATTGATTTTTTATTGATTTTTTTTATTAAGTCAATCAAAATTCTATGTTATTCTGCAGTAGCAATTATTTATGCCATTACATAGGCTGGTGTAGAATTAAATGAATAATAAATGTAGGCATGCTTCCGATCTTAGCAAGTGTAAACCTAATTAAGATTTAAATTAGAAAAAGCTTAAATAAAATACACAATTTCCATAACACATACAATTTTGGGAATGGATGGTCAAATTGTAAATGATAAATAAAGTTGTAAATGTAAATGTACACTAGACTATGAATTATTAAAGTGAATGAGTAATATTTTATACGCCGTCAAAAAATAAATGAAGTTAACTTATGGCAGCAGTCCAAACTACGTCTCAAATGCCTTCCTGACAGTCCTACGATGAGTTTTTATAGACGATTCACAACTTTTAAGGCGAAGTTTTGGCATTGCGTGTTTGTTATTGTTAAAAACGCTTCATTATTAGATACAGACAGTTTGCGGCATTTTAATTGAAATACTGCAAAACCAAATGTAACTTAAAAATAAATCGGATACAGCCTCTTTAAGACGCCTTCTTTCTAATTTCTTTCTAATTTTCTAGTAGGTTTTAAAGTGCATTTTCCAAAACGCGACATTATTGTAGGTTGAAATTAAATAAAATGTGAATTAAAGCCACAAGAATGCATATTATGTGTTCTTGAAAGAGGGGATCTTTTACTTTTATGTGGTATTAACTGCTAACACATAACATAACATATATCACCATGTTACCTTTTATTGTTAAACTATTAAAATAACTACTACATGTTTTAAAAGTCTTCAAGTTACTCCCCCTTCAGAGCACCATCAGCGTGCGTCACACTAATGGAACTACTGCGCGTGGCATCAGTTTGTCAAGTTTGTAAAATATTTAGGCTGAATTGTCGTGTGGGAGCATAGATGACACACTTTTGGGCTAAGGATTGGACAGGATCTTACCACTACACGTAAGGAGGGTTCAGGGATGACATCTCAAACTTCTTCAGGCCGGTATAGATGATAGAACATTATAACATGGTAGAAAGCTCAAAAAATGTATTTTGCATAATACCCTCTCTTGAATGGTTCTGTTCAGAGCATGAAAAACTGCTGTCACGTTCTTAATTTTATTGCCATGGTTCCCAGTCCCTTAGACGTTTGAACTTCAGCCGAATGCCCCAGTATCTCAAATATTTCATTGAAAAATGGACAGACAAACAGTGAAGATTTTCTCCATACGCACGCAGATACCACAACTGAGGAACCAGTATTGTATTGCATGATTGAATGTTTGTGTGAGTAACATTTTACATTAGTCTTGCAAAGTTTCATTCTTTGCTACCTCCTCTTGTTCTTCAACTGCCTCAACTTCCTTCTCATCTCTCACTTCTGCTCCACCATCATCTCCAGGTTCCACCTCTGAACTTGAAGCCACTACCTGATCTTCCACCATAGTGACCACAGAGAATTCCCTTTTGCTGTCCGGGCGAGGTTTTACAATGGTCACGCCGCTTACTCTGCCCCCTAGAGGAGAGGATGGAGACAGCTGTGGAGAACTTCTACCATCATCTGCAATTCCGAGGTTCTGCAATTCAGATTTTTCCATCGACTGGTGGGTGGTGGGGCCTTCTAGCTTTGTTTGACTTGGGGTTTTGATTGAACTTCCAAGACCAAGTTCTGGTGTATCCTCTTGTAAGCTAACACTTGGAGAAGATGTCCGCAAAGATGTCATACTTTTGTCCAAAGACCTTAATGGCGATCCGCTAGGTTGATGTGACGACAGTTTAGGACTTGAAGCAGGTTGCGAAATAACTTTTGCACTAAATTTTGGACTTGGCGTAACAGTTATTGGCGAGGTAGGAGTTCTTACTGAATACGAACGCGGCGATGAACCTAAGCTAATTAGCACTGGGCTAGCAAACGAATCATGCTCCAGAACGGGACTGGTGCAGGGATCGGGAGGTGTCTGGGTGCTTGGAAGATCTATCGGAAAATTTGAGTTAGCTGCGAACGGGCTGATCACGTCACCAGGATCGGGCAATGGGGATAAAGGTGTGGAGGTTTGCAAGGGCCCAGGGCTTAGAAGAACATTTTGGTTTGTCTCCTCAACAGTTTCTGGTGATTTTGGAGAAGATTTGAGGGACATCTGAAGCGAGTTTGGTGCAGGTGTTGATGCTGAAGGTACAACTTTAGTTCCTTGCGTTGAACTTCCCACAGCAATAGTATTTGACGCTCGAGTTTTGATCGCAGACGCATCAGAAACAGACGTTTTCGCCTCTATCGGATCCGCCGCACTTTTGAAATAAACGTCTTTGCTTTCATTTTCTCCGTTCTCGTTGTGCGGCTCCTCCAACACAACCGGCTGTGGGATGAATTTCACCCCCTCCCTGCCGGTACTGACCACCTTGACGCCGATGGGGTCACTGCCACGCCTCAACCCGAATAAGGTCAGGCTTCTCCTCCTCTTCCCCGCGTTCGGAGCCACGCCATTGGTGCTTTCCGAAGGGGGGAGGACATCCTTGAACATGTTTCGCAGGTTGTAGCCGGCGTCCCTCCTCTCGTCGCTGTCCTGGGATTGGTCCAGATGGTCCCCAGAGCCGACCAGCACGTCCGGAATCCTGCCGCTGCTGTCCGGGTTCTTCTTGTCTGTGTGTGTGACCCGGAATCTGAAGAGGGAAAAATATAAATACCGTCTCAAAAAGGTTATACATGACAGGGATACATTATTTAGACTAGTGGTTCCCAAAGTGGGCATCGCGGGGCACTGAGCTGAGCGAGTCAAGAGGATTTTAAAAAAATAATATTTAACCTATTATTTAATTGAATACATTTTGGTGAAATTAGGTGAAATAACACAACATTATCTTTCAAATAAACAATGTTATACCTGATTTGTTTGTTGTTTTGTCACTTAAAATAATTACTGCTGTACATTTAATTTTAATGTGGGTGTCCGGAGTCTATTGCATGGTTATATTGGGGATCCATCTGATTGGTCAGAAGTGATCACATGTTGCACGTTCCTGACATCACATGTTGGGCGCTGCCAGGCCGGTATTTCACACCAATGAGCACAGACCACTAAAAACAACACAACGCCACCTTTAGTTCATCTTCCAGATCTTATTGTACTTATACTTAACCCCTGATTTTATAATTTACTTTAATATTTACTTTTTATATATGATTTTTTAAGGAACTTATTTAAGATGATCACTGTGAACGTGAAGGTTAATGGTAAATGGTGAACTCGCACACCACTGCTGTGTACTCGAATCATAATCTGTGTGTTTTAATAAACTAACGTGACTAAAAATACTAGAGCATTTTTATTTATTTTTACTGCATGATAAAAAACATGAACACACTCACTGGACACTCAGTGATGTAATCCCTCATTAGTCCAGGATTGGTCCATGGTGGAAAAAAACAAAACACTATTTTATTTTATATCACCAAACTTTTTATCTGACCTTGATGAACTACAAACCTGAGTAAAACATCTGGCAGCAAATTATGTTCAGAAAATTAATTTTGTCTTATTATATAGAAACTTTGTGTTTTCTTCTAATAAAATACATTTGTAAAAAACGTAATATCGTATGTACCTGACATGTATTGAGCTTTTTACAAATGTGTTTTATTAGAAGAAAACACAAAGGTTCTATTTGGGAGCTACTTCTACTGTCTGTTAACGCAGCAGACAGAAAGAGACAGTTAAAAGCTAAAAGTGTTTCTTCAGTATTTTCTAATCAATGGAAACACTGGTATTTGGTAACTAGTTTAGACTTGGTCTGTCAGGAGAAATTTAATTTGTCAACTGGACAAAAGTTTATTTGGTCGAATACGTTTCTCGGCTCATCGAAGCTGCTTCTTCAGTTCTGGTCAGACGCTGGTGGACACTGCCTTACTTATACTTTTTGTTTTTAAAGCAGTACTTTATACTGCTACTTGAGTAATATATAATGTGTAATATAAGCCCTCCTTGAGTATGTGCCTCTTCTTCCCTCAGTTCGTCCGGTCAGAGAGCGCTGTACCTGCCCACAGAGAAGACGGTCTGCTCCCCGGGCCGGGCTCTGAGGCGTGGGGTGCGGCTGGCCCTGCGCTGGCCTCTCTTGCTCCGGCTCTGGGCACACAGGTGGCAGGTGTTGTGGAGGTCAGAGCCCGAGTGGACCGTGTGTAGGTGAGGGGGCACGCCGCCAATCGACTCCTTACGCAGCCTGACAAACACAACAGGAAAAATGTTAAATAACTATTTGACTTTCCATCATATTTAATAAGCAAGTAGAGCTGGACAATGTAATTATACTCTAGTACAAAATATTAAAATAGTTATTTAGAGGAGGAGGAACAAAGAGGTTATTGTTTTACCAAGAAAATTCCACAACATGGGACAAGCAGATCTATTTCATCCACACTGACCACAAGAGGGCGGTGCTGAACGCGCACAGAATCATTATTGCCACCCTCCAGAGGTCATCCAAGGTTCACTGAACCATAGTGACATTTGTTACTTTTGGTTTTAGATCATCTTTGTGGTGTTAAAATTCAAAATGCATGTGTTTTACAGCAATAAACACTATACAAATCAATTATAAAAATGGTCAATCTTCTCACTGGTTTAACCTGTTTATTTAAATAGAAAGTAGAATAGTTCACCTGGGGTCGTGGCGCACACACACGCTGCGGTTTCCAAGCATCTCGTTGAAGGCTTCCATGTTGGCTACAAATCACACACAGTTAACATTATTATTAATATAGCCTATGTACAGCAAAACAGCAACTAAATAAAACACAAATCACAAAAATACACTATATATGTCATATATGTTTTTTTTTGTATTGTATTTAGTTTAGAAAAAGACATTAAAAACTTCTGATTGTGATTTTTCTGACAAACGCTGCTATTGGGACAATCAGTTTACTGTAATGTTTTAATTTGTGGGATTCTGTCATAAGGTCAGATTTTAACATTACTATTTGAGGGAAGACTGAAATATATGAAACTACTGCAGGTAGGGATGCCAAGACTGTGATAAAAGATTGTGTAAAATTGTGAAATTTCTGTAAACAATAATTGTAACACAAAAATTTGATATCATGACCTCAAATAATGTCAGTATTTGTGACTATTTGTGATTTTGATTTGATTGTGTTAATCTGAATGACAGATTGCAGCCTTATTAATAATACAACTTTACATGTTTGTGTGAAATGCAAAACTATTATCCGTGTTTGTCTCACCTTCATTTTCGATAATGCATTTGAGGATCTGCTCCACTGTGTCCTGGTTTTCGTCATCGTCATCTAGACCACAGAGAAATTAAACACTTAAATGTTTGTTGCATTGTGTTGAAAGAACCGTATATAAGATTTTGATTGTTTCCAATGGTACAGGGTCCCAAGTAGACCGCTGGAGGTACTACCTTCCAAGGGGTCTGGCATGATTAAGACCTGGGCGGTGCTGGACCTGCCTCCACACAGTCATTGGAGGACAGTAGATAAACAGTCATTAATAAAATGGCTCCTGCGCACTTTTATGTCTGTTTACAGTGCGATCTGTGTGTTACTCTGCAGGATCAGTTTGTGCATTTGCTCATGTCTTTGTAGTTCCACTGCTTCTGGACCTCGATGACAGAAAACAGTGTCTTCTGTTGCTGGTGGAGCATGTTGATGAACAGAAGATGAGCATTAACTCATTGTTGTGCCGCTGTGTATCAAATGTTGATGCTCCTTTAGCAGCGGTCTTTTTGACATCTGTCCAGTGCCTCGTGACGGCACAGGTCTACGTTCTTACATGGGCCTTCCTAAGCCCAAAGCGGCCTGGGCCCATTGTGATGGAAACGCTCCTCAGCTGCCCTCCCCAACTGGCCCTCACCAAGGCCAGGAACTGTGCCAGTGGAAAATAAGTCCCCAGATACAAGGTAAACATGTATAAAGCTTTTACTGATAACAACTGAGGGACGTTGATTCTTAGCTGCAAAAACACTGGACATAAGGACCAAGTCATTCATGTTATAATTTGGTGTTTTGGTTTAAGACGGTCATCCAATCAGAAGCAAAGTGAACCTCACATGAGTCTCTTTGGGTTGACAATATCAATGCTGAACTCCAGTTGGTTTAAACCTAAAATGTTTCTCTCTGATCTGAACGGCCACTCCCTAAACCCCAGCACCTGCTTCACATGAGGCCTGTCCATAAACTGAGAATGAGACAAACTTGGATGTGTCCTCATTCTGCAGGTGAAGGCCCTGGGGACACAGGTTCAGTTGTGATTTAAGTACCTGTTTTAGAACTGTAAGAGCGCAGGCTTCATACAGTTCCTGGGAAGACAGACCGCCTGAGATCTTGGGGTCTGGGTCGACTAAATCTGCCCAAAAGCATCAGCAGTTCCCACGCTCTACTTAAGAGTGGTATACAAGTATTCTGTTGGATAAAAGCCATGTATTATGACAGCAGAAATTGTATCACTTATTTCAACTGATGGATTTTTTGTTGTTGTTGGCGTTATTAGACAGGAGTAGCTTGGGGGAGAAGAGTAGGGAGGACATTCAGAATT
Organism: Taenioides sp. WSHXM2023; assembly: GCA_029959045.1. Lineage (NCBI taxonomy): Eukaryota > Metazoa > Chordata > Actinopteri > Gobiiformes > Gobiidae > Taenioides > Taenioides sp. WSHXM2023. The sequence goes on from CM057100.1 coordinate 2,617,764, forward strand.
GTCAGAGTCAGAAATAACTCACAACGTTGGGGCCCGGCTGCACAGAGCATCTTTAGCCACTTGACCAACGGGCAGCACTTTTCACTCCTTTTCTTTCCACAACCAACTCCTTCAGTTCAGCTTATGCTTCTAACATTAAAATGCCCCAAACTTGAGCAAACACCTTCCACAGCTGTTCACGAGCTCCTTTAGTTTGAATCCCATAAATCCTCCAATAATCCCACAGCGCATATCGAGCCTCACCGTCCTGGTCCTCCAGCTGGTCCTCGTCCTCTGGCTCGTCCTCCATGTGGCAGCTGTAGCCCTTCTTTTTGAGCAGGTGGCAGAGGAGGAAGCCACCCAGCCCCGTGAGGAAGAACAGGAAGACCACCACGAAGATGATGTAGGGAGGCGGATGCTCCTCCTGCAGCGCCCCCTCCTGCTCACTCATGGTGTTTATGGCACCTGGGACAGTACAGGTGTTTTCATCAGCAACAGATAAACAGTTTGTAAAGAGTTTGAAATGCCAAAACTGTTCTTTTGTTATACTGTTATATATTATTGTTGCTTCATTTAATTCTTTCTTTGTTGGTTCAATTTGCTAAGCCTAAAACAAATCAAAATAACCTAAATGGCATTCTTACTTAAACCATATTTACCATATTTAGTTTGTCCACCTTCTGATAAAAGGGAACTCACAATCTCATGGACTTGTACAACATTATAATGGAAATCTGGAATCCACTTATTTTCAGTCCAACATTCACAATAATTTAATAGGAATTGTATATGAACCCTGCCTGGACTTTTTTGCCCAAGTCCCTAAATCTTGTGTTTTATAGTGAGTTATGCTTCATATTTGACATTATCAAGACCCAACAAATGCTCAATCTGCTTATAACAAGAGTAGATCAGACTCTTATAACGAGAGTAGATCAGTCTGTGCTCCAAAGGGCTCAGAAACAGATTCAGTTTGAATGGGCACAAAGCATTTTTTTTTCTTCTTTCTTTCTTTCTTTCTTTCTTTTTTTTTTTTTTTAATTGAAATAAAGCAGTATAATCCCGTAGAAATCCCAGGAGGACTGTCTTCGGGTTGTAATGGCCATATTGCAAGGTTGGTTTTCTGCACAGAGACACCAAACACCTGAAAATACATGTTTAAACCCACAAGGACTTAGGTTGAAAAGTCTACTGACCCAAACAGACAAAGCATGAAATAAGTTTGACATTTAATTTACCATGTAAAGTGCAAGACACACATTGTTTACCCAGGATCCAGTGCAGGGAGGTGCTACAATGTCTATAATCTATAATCTATGCATTTTTCATACTCATAACGTCGTGTGAACCCATTTGTCTCCATTTGCTCTGCTGTGTGCTGGAGAATCGAACCTTCAACTGATACAAACCTGAAGACAGAGTGTGGAACTGGTTCAAACCATCTTCTAAGCCTCCTCAAACCCCGTCTGAAAAAGAAAGAGGATTTCAACAGATTTTTTTAACCATGTTATAATGACTGACCCCATGTATGTTTGAGTAATCCTGTATTGTCCTGGATTTGAGGCCTGAGTGCTCTGACAATCTCTGTTTTCAAATATCCCCTATCCCTGCCTTCCTTCACCCTGGACACTTCCTCCAGCTCCTCCGGGGGGACCCCAAGGTGTTCCCAGGCCAGTTGAGAGACATAGTCCCTCCAGTGTGTCCTGGGTCTTCCCCGGGGCCTCCTCCCGGTGGGACATGGCCTCAGATTTGGAGGAGCTGATCCTCATCTCAGCCGCTTCACACTCGGCTGCAAACCGCCCCAGTGCACGTTGGAGGACCCCGTTCGATGAAGCCATTAGGACAACATCATCTGCCAACAGCAGAGATGAGATCCTGTGGTCCACAAACCGGATCCCCTCCGGCCCCTGACTGCGCCTAGAAATTTTGTCCATAAATACAATGAACAGAACTGGTGACAAAGGGCAGCCCTGGCGGAGTCCAACATGCACCGGAAACAGGTCCGACTCACTACCGGCAATGCGAACACAGCTCCTTTGTCAACTGGACAGTTTAAACTCTGTCCAGTTGACAAATTAAATTTCTCCTTTTGCCATGGATTCTACCTGGACGACTGAGGGAGTCTACACATATTTTATTAACACTTGTTAATAATTGGTTGGCTGCTTTTGTGGCTGTCTAGCTCAGACACTGAGCAGTTTTTGAAAATTTTATTTTTTGAGCTCAGTTTTTAACATCATATCAAGGGATTTTAACCAACTACCATTTCATCACCAAGCGGAACACCAGAGCGGAGTAAGAACGAAGCCTTTCCTGTTGTGTTCACCTGGCGCCCCCGGAGGCTGCTGTGATGCTGCAGGACACAGAGGAGCGACACTTTTGGCTCTTCCACAGGATCTGCTGACCCTCCCTGACCAGTCCTCCTGTTAAACTGGACTGAGACATTTGACTGAGACACGAAGACGACTGAGACATGCAGTGGAAATGTGGCAACAACATCAGCTGCAACAGTTTGCTGCAGCAAAACTCGAATTTCCCTCAGGATCAATAAAGTATCTCTCTCTAAATACTGTAGTCATAAGAAGGGTAACTATAGCAACTTCAATGTTTGCACCAAAGTCTCTGGGCATGCTCAGTTTGAAAAATGATTCCAAATCGGGTAAGGTTCCAAATCAGGCAATGGCAGCAGATATGAGTCACGTCGAGGTAATTCCAGTTCTGTTACTTCGCAACCATAATGTAAACAAGAGCCAAAACTTCTAAATTAGACCGTAGCTATGATTAGACTAGTAAAATTAGATGACAGGTCCTTTATTTTCTTTAAATAATATTTAATCTGTAAGAAAAATGCCTTCCTTGTGTGTTAAATGTCTCTGCATTTTGGATGGAGCTGTTCATGTTGATGACATAGATAGAGGGATTACCTTAAAGTGAGAAGAAAAGTACAATATACAAGAAGTAGCTGAGTTCTAACACTCTCTTCTAATCTCTAATCTCAGTGGTACTTCTTGTATTTTTGTACTTTTCTTCTCAACGTTTTTTCCCACAAACTGCCTCTTGACTGATGTGAAAGTATCATAAATATTGACCACAGGTACTACCCCACCAAAACCAAGTCAGAATTAAAAAAAGATGAAAAACTCTGCACTTTAAGTACTTATGGCCGTGCAGTAAAAATGAGCTGAGCATAAACCAGCAGCACAATCCACAGGCTGCATCATCCTGCTGGAACGGCTCTCCAGATCTGAATATTTTATGTGTGAATCCATTGACACAGTTACTGCCTGCATAACAGACACCAGCAAAAACAAATACATGGACTTCAATGCAAAACTTACATTTACTTTACTACTTTTCAGAGTACTTTTCTCGCAGCATCCTTTTACTCCTTGCTGAGTAATATTTTTATTGAAGTAATTGTACTCTTTCTTGAGTACAAGTGTTGGTTACTATTTCCACCAAGAGTAAGTATACAAGTGACAAAAGCTTTATGTTGACAATTTGAAATGATTTTTGCAGCGCTCCTTCAGATATGATTTTGTTTGTCTCATTTTTGTGTCCATCCTTTGAAAATATCAGATTTTGTGTATTATTTAATGTCTTGTCCTTCCAGTTGTGTTACTGTTATTTTTAAAGTTACTTGTGGATTTCGTGGATCACTACTTTGTACTTCTACGTGTGTAATATTACTCTGAAGTAGCGTCACTCTTACTTTAACCACTACTTTGTACTTCTACTTGAGTAATATTATTCTAAAGTAACATAACTCTTACTTGAGTATAATTTTTAGCTACCCGCCTCGGCTAGTGACCAAATATAAACTTTTTTTTGTAAATATTAATTGATAAAAATAGAAACTGTTCTCCGTTTTTGTTAACCCAGCGACCGACAAACCTGCCAGTCAAACCATCAACTTTCTAGCCGTTAGTGTCACAATACTAAAACGCTGAACTCTATTTTGATATTAAGACAATAGAATCTGGTTTTCAACAGTAGTAGTAGTACTTTCTTTTCTATTCCCATGTGGTCTTATATGTGTGTACTCCCTCAGTGGTCCAGGTAGGTTCCATAATGGTCCACGGGCGTATACTAGTCTGTGTGCTCTTGTACTTGTTCTGATACAGCTCAAGACTAGTTTTAGTATTGATTATTATCTGAATGTTGTTACTTTTGACAACCCTGTTAGCATAAAGTAAAAAAATAAAACAAAATAAAAGCTCAAATTCTAGCAAATAACAAATAACTCATTCAAACTAAAGGCCTGTAGAGAAATCCAGCGCTTACCATAACCTCATCGCTTTTTCCCACTAGTTAAATCCATACAATTTGTCCGTTTGCTCCAGTTTCCTAAAGGTTTGGTAACGCCGCACTGAGCTGTAGCATCGGTGGCTCCTCTGATGGGTGAGGGGTGAGGGGAGGAGGGTGTCCCTGTGGCCCCTCCCTCTGTATCTGCACCAGTGAGGGGCCAGGAGGACTCCACAAACCGGGGGAACCCAAAGTCAGATGTTTACTTTTGGAAGCTTAAGATAAGTTCGCTAAAAACAGAAAACTATGGAACTAAAGGACGCTGTGTTGATGAGACTGTACCCATGTTTTATTTCATGGAATAAAGTAAACACGTTTTGCCCCAGTACAGATATATCGTAAAAGCAGCCCTTGGGGTCAAAATGAGACTGCTGCTGTGTGCTGTTTGCATGCTAGTTGCTGTTAGCTAATTGTTATTGGGTGCCTACACTGTATACACTGCAAAAAAGCTTGGCCAAAATTAGATATAAACACTTAAATCTATCAGAAAATGACTTAAAAGTAGTGAAATTATCCGTCCATGCAGCAAGATAATCTTAGACTAGAATTAATGCAGCTCAGAACTAGTAAGTAGATAAAAAATCTGAAAACAAGATGAATAACCTGATATAAGTTTTAAAATCTTGGAAAAATCAGAGAAATTTTCAGTGTAAACAAGTGGACTAAGTGAGTACGAGGCTCACAGCGAGAGGGGCCACGATATTCCAATCAAGTCAATGGGAGCCAGGGTCAGTAGGAGCCGGAAGAGCCGCATGGGAACTTCGTGTTTGGAATGCGGCGGCTTGCACGTTAGCTACGGCCATTTATATATACAGTCCATGCTGCCTACCTCTGTTACATAATATTCTGTTATATGTACATTTTTATCTAGTCCCAGCTTGATTGTACATTGCAGTTTTTTGAAGTACAATAAGAACAAAAATCTCTTATTCTGCATAAAAACTGCTCTTGAGACTCTTGTTTAAGTCTTTTTGTCAATTCTTCTGGATGCACTTGAAATGTGGACTTTGAACAGATCTACTCACAGATTAAAAAAAAATACAAATCACAAATTTCTCCACACTGTTCAGCCTTAAAGGTGAATTGTGTAACGCTTGTCAAACGCTTTTCTCCATGGAGATGTTATTGCTTTACCTGGAATGTTCCACAGTATGGCATTAAACCTTTCTATCTTCACGGAGCCCAGATCTACAGGTCAGATCTGTGGAGAGGCGACCCCGCTCACAGTCAGAACGCCTGTTTTTCTAGGTATTTTTCAGCTCTAAAACCACCTGTATTTGAATAAATGTAAAGTAGAGCTGTTTAATGTCACACTGTGGAACATTCCAGGCAGAGCAATGACATTTCCATAGAAACAAGCAGGTGACAGACCCTCAACTAACTTTGTCTCTTGTTTTCGCATGGTCTATTCTGCTGTGGCACCTCAGGCGTGACATAAGCAGTTTGCGGGTGAGATGTTTCAACAGAAGCTTATCATGGAGCTCCTTCTGCCTTATCTGCTCCTCTGACGCCTCTCGTTCTCTTATCAACGACGCCGCGGCCCCATGAGCAAAATGAAACGCTAATGTTAATGTATAGACTGGTTTGTCTTATTTTCTTATCGTCAATATTCCCTGGAGGTGTGAAGCTAACGGAGAACACTACTCTGTTTGAAGCTCTGTGACTCAAATTTGGCTTAATCTGATTTTTATTTTAATACAATCTGACCAGAAAGAGCTGGAACTACAGCAAGTGAGCTGATTCGTGCTCTTAAACAAATCTCTCACACATACAGTTACAAAACAGAACAACAAAAGGTAACATGATAATTTAAATATGAACACAAAACGACAAAGCAATTTGTTTTTGTTTGTTTTTTGCATTTATTATTATTATTATTATTATTATTATTATTTATTTATTAATTATTATTTTTTTTTTTGCCTTGTCTGTTTGTTTGAGTCTGTCGAGCCATTAAATTAATCATGCAGTGGTGATGGAGCCCATATTATACGAGCTTGTCCAGCGTCTTTGAGTGTCCATGTATTACGTATAAGTACAAGTGTGTGCCAACTGCGGGATTATTATTTAAAATGGTGGAAAAAAATAGAATTGATTGAAATTGAAGCAGAGCAGGAAAACCTAAAATCCTCCATATCAGACCAGTGTAAAAGAAATAACCACATTCTGGATTGGGACAGGGCTCGGATCATTGGATCGAAAAACAACAAGTTCAAACTCTGAATCAGGGAGGACAGTGAAATCAGGAAACGAGGCACGGACAGAATTAACCGTGATGACGGAGCGTTCCTCTTTTCACACACCTGGGAAACCCTCCTCCAGAGAGCACCGGGCGACGGGAGGCAGGGTCAGTCGGAGCGACCTGCCAGGTCCATCAGGCTGACCACGCCCACAGGAAGTAACAACAGCTGACCACGCCCACAGGAAGTAACAACAGCTGACCACGCCTACAGGAAGTAACAACAGCTGACCACGCCCACAGGAAGTAACAACAGCTGACCACGCCTACAGGAAGTAACAACAGCTGACCACGTCTACAGGAAGTAACAACAGCTGATATACGACACGTCACCAACACTGGGAACAGTTCTGAAGATGCAGCAGCAGCAGCCGAAACATGTCAACAAGGTAAATACACTTTATTGTATTGTCTTTAAAAAAGAACCCAAGAAGTTAAAGTACATAAGAAGACAAAATGAACATCCTAATACCTCATATAAGAGTAATACCCCCTCTATAAATCTGATATCATTTGCCGCCCTAAATACTTCTTTGTCTGTGCACATAAACTGTACATCCAGATTGAAGAACTGCAGATATTCTGACATCTCACTGCACCAAAGTCATCTATATTTAGACCACCACAGACTGAGTGAGTGAGACTGTGGAAAGTTCCCATGCAGAGGCCGGACCCGCACAGTCCATAGAGGCCCCTGGTTTAAGACAACAACATCCACCCGCCCCATCTCGTGATCTGGCCCTTGAACTGTGCGTTGCAACACTGGAATTTCCCCACTGTGGGACTAATAAAGGCATATCTTATCTTATCTTATCTTAATGTGGCTTTAGCCTTCACTACTCACAAGGCAAGTTTTTATAAGAGCTGAGGTCCAAACATACTCCTCACTTTTCTTACGCGAGTCATAGTATTCTAATTTTTCGCCGTGATGAGTTTATAAGCACTTAGCAACAACCAGCAACAACTAAAATGCTAACAGCGCACTAGTGTTACTTCTAGGGACGCACTGATAAGACTTCCTGGTCGTAGTCGGCCCAGAAAGTGTCATAATGTTAGAACCTTTATTTTTACAAAGCTGTTCTGTAGTTACTTGAGGGATAAATAAAAGCTACATTACACATTTGGATCAATTTTGTCTCATTTTATTTGAGTTTTAAGGAAATAAATGCTGGTTTCAGTCTCTGCACGGGTATCGGTTGACATCAGGTATCGGCAGATATTTAAAGCCGTAGTATCGGAACTGAAATCAGAACTGAAAAAGCTGGAATCGGTGCATCTCTAGTTACTCCCTGGTTTGCGGCCAATAAAAAACACTTAAAGCACACAGTGGTGCTTTTAAAATGCATCTGTCCTGGGGCAAAACTAATAAGATTTAATATTAAAATATCGCAGCTCTTTAGGTAAAAATGAGACTATTATGTTCTGTCTACATCTAATTATGAAGTGTTTTATTGTCAGATGATCACAAATTGTACGGTTAGATAAACTACTCCTCTCTCATCTCTGAAAGTTGTGAAAAGTGCTTATAAGCCCATCAGGTGAATAATTAGGACGCTCTGAATGCACAAGTTAAGTGAGGAATGACTTTGGACCACGGCAAACTGTTTCAAATGAACTAGTTATCCTACGGTTTTCCACGTTTTTAGTGCCAGCCTGGTTAGAAAACGATTAGCCTAGTCGAGTTCTCTCCAGTGCAGGGGTGGGCAATTATTTTTCCCCAGGGGCCAAATGAGAAGCAAAAAATATTGTGGAGGGCCGGGCTAAAAGTTTGAAGTCTACTGTGGTTTTTAATTTTATTTCTACGTTGAAATCAGTAAATGGCTTTGTTTACAGAAGCTGGTGAGAGTCTGTGTTATTATGAGGGAATGAGAGAGTGAGGTTATTTTACAAATGATTCAAAACAATGGTAAACGTGAAACATTTGCAAGTCTTTTTCAGTCACATTAACCCCAAATGTTTTCTGAGTTTAACTTTCTTAACTTTCTATTAAGACACCACAATGTCTTTGTACGCCAAATAATATAATACAAAATATGTCACACAATTTGTCCAACTGCCAAACTGTGCAGAAAAAAGTCAAAGTTAACGTGTTTTAGTGTTTTTTTCTTGTTCAGTGAGAGAAATCGAGCCTCTGTTGAGCTTTAACAGAGGCTTCAAAGTAAAAGCACTGCGGTTTTAGTCCACGCGTTATGTCAAATTTTGAAAGTAGGTTTTATTTTCTTAATTCCAAGCAACCTTTCACGGGCCGGTCAGAGTTGGGCCTTAAAATGCCCAGGTCTGCTCCAGAGGAATCTTGTCTGGGACCTCAGTCATTCATCAGAGTTCATTTCCAACTTCTAACACAGACAAATCCTATCCTATTAAAAAAAAACAAAAAAAATTCCTATCCTATTTAGCATATTTAGCAGTGTTTGTCCCAAAGCGTCACATTGACACGTTCTCTGGTTTAGGTCCATTCTTCAAACCGGTGAAGACTACTTCTCTCAGCTCTATTCAAAATGACCACCAAACAATGCAATATTCCATAACTATGTTTAGTACTGCGACAACCATATTAAATATACAAATAAGTTATGTTTTATACAAATGCAATACCCTGAATGTGTTTTAAAAAAGATTTTTATAATAATCAGATGTATCCCTGACGCACATTCTCATTGTAAATTGGAATATGTGAAATTACCGTGCAGCAGAGGCATGTCTGATGCAGCAGAGTTGGTGTAAATGCGGGTAAGGCTGCGTCCCATTCCTCTGTCTTACCCCTTCGTCTTACCCCTACCCCTTGGTTTTGTGCGTTCATTTGAGGGCAAGGGGCGTCTCGATTCTAATTTTGATCACGGGCTAGAGCCACGACCTCGGGCCACATACCCCTTGAAATGAAGTAAACTCTGGACCAGACTTGAAACGAAGGGGTCGGCCTACAAGCTCAGGCAGGTGTTGGGATCAGGATGGAGCGTCACATCGACCAGCCAAGGAGTCTCATAAATGTGAGTATTTTCAGCAGTTGGAAATATCAATTAACAGTTTAGCAGGTTTACAATTATGACGCTTATGTTCTGCGTTACTTTTACTGAACTGTTGTTGCGGTTTTAATTGTAGTAATGTCTGTTTAGCCGACGTTATCATTTTCATCGAACTTTCATGTATAAACAAGCTCGTTTTTTGTCGAGCTGAGGTCCCCGATAATCCTTGACGTGGCACTTTTTAGGTGAAATCAGTGTGAAGTCAATTTGCTTAACAGAAGCAAACGGTAATCGAGTGGAGTCCCATTTCTTAGGGGAACATTCGTACCCCCAGCCCTCACAGCTCGGGATCGAGGGGCAAGACAAAGACATAGATAAAGGGGTAGGGGTAAGACAGAAGAATGAGACACAGTCTAAAGCTGTTTCTCTCTAGAGAATCGGTACAGTGTGAACTTGTTGGTTACATGAACATTTTACACAAATGAACCTGCTTTAAATCATATTGAAGTGGTGAAACTTTTCTCAAATTCGCTATTGACACGAATGGGATCCCCGTTTAACCGAAAGAGTCACCACAAAAAAACGGTTTAGGAGCATTTAGAGCAGGGGTGTCCAAACTATGGCCCAGGGGTCAAATCCGGCCCTCTGACCAATTTTTGTTGGCCCCCAGGGATCCTGCTGAATTGGCCCAATTGATCATAGAGCCATTGAGCCGTACTTTTTACTTCAAATTCCGGTATCTTTATCACTGCAACCTCAATAACAACTCACTGCATTATGATACAGACCAAAAATTTGCGTTCTAGGACTTTTAAAGGTGTTGTGACCCCGTCAAACTAATATAAAATGAATCTATCTGAAAGTCTCACTGTACTCACGGCCCTCCACTATGAATATGTTTGTATATGCGGCCCTGGGTGGAAAAAGTTTGGACACTCCTGATTTAGAGACAAAAGTGGGGTGGAAATAAGGTGAATTTTTATCATTAATACAACAAAAAGGTGGTGGCATTATTATGAACCTTACACTTGACTACATTACACTTGCTTTAAATTTTACAGATAACAGCTCAGTAGCGCAGCAGCTTCCAGCAGCTTTAAACAAGACTGAAAGTATTTCCTGTTTACTTAAAGAAGGTCAAGGTCATGTAGGCTGCGATAACACAGACGTCCTTACAGTCTCACCTCTGAAATGCTGAACTAATACAACAATCACGTGCATTTCAGAGCATTTTGTAGAGCTCTAAACTACAGCTATATCAGCTTTGACACAGAATACAGACACAGGGACATTTCGTTCTCTACACAGGATATTATATATAGTAACGTCTGATTTGTTTTACTTACTGTGAACTGCATCCGATTTTAGAACATTACTGGAAGACAGCATTTCCATTATGTCATCTTGGTAACTGATTACACAGGACATGACCTAAAAAAGCAAAACAAAATCAGATTAAAATTGTTCCTGCATCTTCTCAAACAGACAATCTCACTCCCTTCATGCTTTGAAAATACAGTAAATGTAGAGTATTTAGTTGGTGTTGGCTGAAACCTTTCAAAGTGTTACCCTGTGGTCATTTTTCATTCTCTCCACACTCGGTGGTGTTACTATTGTAGTCACAGGTGCCCTGGGGCAGACTAGGGATGCACCGATCCGATACTGGTATTGGATATTGGCGCTGATACTGAAAAAATTGCTGGATCAGATATTGTCTTCCAAATATCAGTTGGGCACATATATAGACGTAGAAAAGATTATTTACTGGTATTTGTAGTAGTCCTAGTCTTTTCGTAGATAAATAACAGCTGCATAACACATTTGGATCGTATTTTGGTCGTATTTTATTTTTATTTAAAGGAAACTAATGCTAATTTCTGTCTCTGCATTGGTATCGTTTGATATTGGGAATCGGCAGATACTTTAAGCCTTAATATCAATTTTTTTTTTTTTTTTTTTTTTTGTTCTTTGTGGAGGAAATCATGGTACTTCAAAAATTGCAGCCTTTACGATTTGCTAATTGTGTTCATTCAAATTGAGATTAATCAGCCCTAGTAGGAATCGCTGACCCTTTTCGAATCTTTAAACTCTAAGCCACAGTTGGTCCTCAAACTTCTGTCCATCCTTGCACTGGCGTAAATGTTTATTCACTTATTTAGTTGAACAATAAAATGTCTTATCAATAAAATGTATGGTGGCCGAAGACACCGGCTGATTAATCGACTAAACTGAAGGACTACAACCCCACAACAATAATGAAGGACTCTAAACTGAATTTGGTTTTGCCCCAGAACCTGTCAGACGATCTTATCCCAGTCTACAGCAGGTCAAAGAACTGCACGGCTGAGCGAGGGGCTACACGGCGTTCAGGCGCTAGTAATTTAGCTTTTTTTTTTTTTGTTTTTGATGCTGAGTCTCTTTCTCTGAGTCATTCCCTCTTTACAGCACTATCACAACACAATTAGCGAGCATCCTGCTAATGAAACTACTGCACATCACATCAGGTTTGTTGAACATGTGAGAGAGAGATACTGTATTGATCCCGAGGGCTGCACTTTATGTTGTTGCCACATTTCCACTGCATGTCTCAGTGTTCTTTGTGTTTCAGTCAAAGGTCTCAGTGCAGTTTAACGCAGGACTGGTCAGGGAGGGTCAGCAGATCCTGTGGAAGAGCCAAAAGTGTCCCTCCTCTGTGTCCTGCAGCATCACAGCAGCCTCCAGGGGGCGCCAGGTGAACACAACAGGAAAGGCCTCACTCTTACTCGACTCGGTGTTTCGGTTGGTGACGAAATGGTCCATTCCCTTGAAGTGTTTGCTCTGGAAGTTCTGCCACATCTGTTGCCACATATGGTGTAAAAAGCCTCAAATGTCTCTCCCTCAAATGGCCACCATAGCTAGCTCCTTGGCTAGCCTCTTGCACAGTCTCCATGGATACTCCATGAGTCATGAAAAGTGTGTGTGTTCTTGTTGGTGTGCGATGCTTCCTGCACGTCTCAGCACTATCTCACCTCTCCGAAGTGCAGCATTCTGTCCTCTCTCAGTCGCATTATGAAATATGAGCTGCTCTGAGCCAGGCCTCAGCGCACACCACCAACAAACTAAAATCACAGACGCACAATGGATCTGGCTGTTCATAACTACTTTGCAGTTGAAATGATATGGCGTATGGTATGTAATGGTATGTAATCCAACATCTTCGGTTTCAATGCCGGTTTCGATGCTACAGCTTTATAGAGGTCATCCATGCATGTGTGAGTAATTTAGCGATCTCTCCCAGGCTCTATTCGAATTCTGTGCAATGCTGCTCAGCGCACAAACTGTTGTCAACTACTTCAGTAATCGAATACTTGTTAACTTGTTTATACCATAGGCTGTATATAAATGGACATAGCTAACCTGCTAGTCACCTTGATCCAAATAGGAAATGAGAATGGGTGCGCTTCCGGTTCCATCAGCTCTGGCTCCAATTCACTTTATATTGAAAAAACATTGCCCCTCTCTCTGTAACTGCTGCTGCCAGGTTGTGTTCGTATTAACCCGCTCTACATGACCCTGTATTTATTTCGTTATTTTGTCCATAAATAAATATATGGACATTAATAATAGACATATGAGGTGCCAAGGTCGCAACAGCCTTGCTCCGGATTGGCTCTTTGGTTGTTATAATACTCGTGGTGGGAATTCCAAATAAGGAACTCGGCTCCAAATTCACCCCTATAACTGCTATCCTCGATGAGCTTCATTTGACTGGAGCTGAACGTGATGGGTGACGTAACGCTCCCTTAGTCCACTTGGGCCACTCTGGGCACAATTTAGAAAAAATCTCATATTCACGGGCCTTTAGCGATCTAGACAACTAAATGAAAACGACATTAATTTCCTTTAAACAAAAATAAAATAAGACAAAACTGATCCTAATGTGTTATGGAGCCCAGCTATTATTTATCTCTCAAGTAATTACAGAACAGCTTTAAGTAAATAAAAGTTCAAGCACTGGACGGGACTGGAGACTTACTGGCAGAAACGATATTTGGAAGCCGATATCCGATCCAGCCAATTTTTCAGGATTGAAATCTGTCATATATTACATAATCATGTTATAATGTTGTTAAACTACTACAAAAACAGACCTGGAGTTGTGTTTTGTTTCGTTCACACACGTTTGAGTAACTCTTTATTATTATTATTAGTCTGTCTACATCTCCAAAGCTCCAAACGCTCTGTTCCACCTTGTGATGTCATGAAGCGGTAGTTTTCAAGTGAACAGCTCCTTTTAACTTTAGTTCAGTAGAAATGGACAATTCCAGGGCTGACGTTATCCAAATGATTCTAGTGAAGGTGTGTGGAGTTTAAAAGCACAGTGGAGCACTTCCTGTATAGCCATATGACATCATAAGGTGGAACATGGTGTTTTCTGTTTGAGAGAAGAACTCGGCCTGAATATGCAGGGTTTGTGAAATGGTATGTCAATATGTATTTCATAAGGTGAAATCTGTGACTCTGTAAATACCTAATGTGTGAATTTTATAGGGTTTAAATTGGTTAGAAATCGTGACATCACGCTAAGGAATTCCATAACTGCTACTGAAAAACCATATGGTCCAAAACTCAAATGCAAACATAAGAAAACACCTTTATTTTTGTCATTTATCAGTTTTGCTGCTTATTGCAATGCACAGAGTGTACGCTCGCGGACATTCCCTGACAGCATCTCCCCAGATACGACACAGAGCGCTGACTCACGGAGCAGAGCTCAGGCATCAGACCCCTGCATCAGAGCTCCTACATCAGAGCTCCTACATCAGACCTCTACATTAGACCTCTACATCAGAGCTCCTACATCAGACCCCTACATCAGAGCTCCTACATCAGACCTCTACATTAGACCTCTACATCAGAGCTCCTACATCACACCTCTACATCAGACCTCTACATTAGACCTCTACATCAGAGCTCCTACATCAGAGCTCCTACATCAGAGCTCCTACATCAGAGCTCTACATCAGACCTCTACATTAGACCTCTACATCAGACCCCTGCATCAGAGCTCCTACATCAGAGCTCCTACATCAGACCCCTACATCAGAGCTCCTACATCAGAGCTCCTACATCAGAGCTCTACATCAGACCTCTACATTAGACCTCTACATCAGAGCTCCTACATCAGACCCCTACATCAGAGCTCCTTGATAAGACCCCCACATCAGAGCTCCTGCATCAGACCCCTGCATCAGCGCTCCTACATCAGAGCTCCTACATCAGACCCCTACATCAGAGCTCCTACATCAGACCTCTACATTAGACCTCTACATCAGAGCTCCTGCATCAGACCCCTGCATCAGAGCTCCTACATCAGAGCTCCTACATCAGACCCCTACATCAGAGCTCCTACATCAGACCCCTGCATCAGAGCTCCTACATCAGACCTCTACATTAGACCTCTACATCAGAGCTCCTACATCAGACCCCTGCATCAGAGCTCCTACATCAGACCTCTACATCAGAGCTCCTGCATCAGACCCCTGCATCAGAGCTCCTACATCAGAGCTCCTACATCAGACCCCTACATCAGAGCTCCTACATCAGACCTCTACATTAGACCTCTACATCAGAGCTCCTACATCAGACCTCTACATCAGACCTCTACATTAGACCTCTACATCAGAGCTCCTACATCAGAGCTCCTACATCAGAGCTCTACATCAGACCTCTACATTAGACCTCTACATCAGACCCCTGCATCAGAGCTCCTACATCAGAGCTCCTACATCAGACCCCTACATCAGAGCTCCTACATCAGAGCTCCTACATCAGAGCTCTACATCAGACCTCTACATTAGACCTCTACATCAGAGCTCCTACATCAGACCTCTACATTAGACCTCTACATCAGAGCTCCTACATCAGACCCCTACATCAGACCTCTACATTAGACCTCTACATCAGAGCTCCTACATCAGACCCCTACATCAGAGCTCCTTGATAAGACCCCCACATCAGAGCTCCTGCATCAGACCCCTGCATCAGCGCTCCTACATCAGAGCTCCTACATCAGACCCCTACATCAGAGCTCCTACATCAGACCCCTGCATCAGAGCTCCTTGATAAGACCCCCACATCAGAGCTCCTGCATCAGACCCCTGCATCAGCGCTCCTACATCAGAGCTCCTACATCAGACCCCTACATCAGAGCTCCTACATCAGACCTCTACATTAGACCTCTACATCAGAGCTCCTGCATCAGACCCCTGCATCAGAGCTCCTACATCAGAGCTCCTACATCAGACCCCTACATCAGAGCTCCTACATCAGACCCCTGCATCAGAGCTCCTACATCAGACCTCTACATTAGACCTCTACATCAGAGCTCCTGCATCAGACCCCTGCATCAGAGCTCCTACATCAGACCTCTACATCAGAGCTCCTGCATCAGACCCCTGCATCAGAGCTCCTACATCAGAGCTCCTACATTAGACCTCTACATCAGAGCTCTACATTAGACCTCTACATCAGAGCTCCTACATCAGAGCTCCTACATCAGACCCCTACATCAGAGCTCCTACATCAGACCCCTACATCAGAGCTCCTACATCAGACCTCTACATTAGACCTCTACATCAGAGCTCCTACATCAGAGCTCCTACATCAGACCTCTACATCAGAGCTCTACATCAGACCTCTACATCAGACCTCTACATCAGAGCTCCTACATCAGACCTCTACATCAGAGCTCTACATCAGACCTCTACATCAGACCTCTACATCAGAGCTCCTACATCAGAGCTCCTACATCAGACCTCTACATCAGAGCTCCTGCATCAGACCTCTACATCAGAGCTCTACATCAGACCTCTACATCAGACCTCTACATCAGAGCTCCTACATCAGACCTCTACATCAGAGCTCTACATCAGACCTCTACATCAGACCTCTACATCAGAGCTCCTACATCAGACCTCTACATCAGAGCTCTACATCAGACCTCTACATCAGACCTCTACATCAGAGCTCCTACATCAGAGCTCCTACATCAGAGCTCCTACATCAGAGCTCCTACATCAGACCTCTACATCAGAGCTCTACATCAGAGCTCCTGCACCGGCGTGTCCCCCTTTTTATGTTTTTTTTTTTTTTTTATTTCAGCACCTAAAAATATTTTCGGCACCCCTAAAATTTTATGTTATTTTACTGAGCTGAGTCTTAGTCTAAGAGGATGTGAAACTTCAGTATCTGTGCTGTTCCGTATTTTGCAGTAGTATCAGCAGCTTAAACATTTAAATGAGTTTGTTTGAGATCACTGCCCTCTTCTATGAAGCGGGCACCAGTGCACAGCCAGTCCCTTTGGTCACAATCACGTTGTGCACAGGCACTGCAGATGAAGCACTAGCTTTTGTAAACAGCTTTTGTATCTGCTCCTATCGACAGAAAACATACTTTTAATAGTTTATTACCCTGTTAAATGATGAAATCGGGCTTTTGTCATAAAAGTGTGTCTGCTGACTGACAGACTACAGTCTGGAATAGACCAAAGAGAAAAACGGGATTCAGAAGCAGATCAACAGGCAGCGTAAGTCACTTTGCTAAGAAAGTCAAATGTTCTTTCATTAACCACTGTTATTCATTTATGCCTGCCACAGAAAACAGGATATAATATACTGGAAATATGGGCCAGGTGGGCAGTTTATGAGAAATTAGGCCCACTGTACAGTGTAATATTCTACCTCATGTTCTGAATATATTTTAATGAGATATTAAACCTGCTGCTACTATTAAACCTATTACCATTATTATCATGACTGACAGAAATTTAAATTTTAGGTCATTTTTTCATCACATGTAAAATCCAAGTTTTCAAATTGGCATTTAAAGGATTAAATATATAGAGATTTTTAGGACACATATAAAAATGTACCCCATTATACCCTGACTTCTGTTTTCTGGAAAATATCTAAATTTTAGTATTTTTTTCACTAGATGTGAAATTCAGGTTTTCATACTGACATTTAACGGGTTAAAATCCTGATGATTTATATAAATTTGATATTTTTGATTAGAGCAGGGATAGGTCTTTGGATTTAGTGGGAAAAGTGGGAAAAATGATTTCACAGCTGTTTTTGTGATTGGACATTTAAGTCTTTAGGGTCCTGAATGTGACTTTTTTAAAGGAACCCCTGAGGGTTAAACCTATTACCTTTTATGACTGACAACGTAAAAACGACAACATCCAAACCAAGAGACTAAGAGAAAAGTGAGAATCCAGGTAAAACACACATGACATGATGAAACTCTGGCAGATGACAATAAGATCTGTTCATTCACATGTTTAAGCAAGTTCAGCCACAGGAAAAACAACTATACTGTTTAATAAAGTATTAGTACAGTGTATAGTACCTATAGGAAGGCCTGAGGAGGATAAAGTATTAGTACAGGTTATAGTATTAGTACAGTGTATAGTACCTATAGGAAGGCCTGAGGACAATAAAGTATTAGTACAGGTTATAGTACCTATAGGAAGGCCTGAGGAGGATAAAGTATTAGTACAGTGTATAGTACCTATAGGAAGGCCTGAGGAGGACTAAACAATAGGCCATAGACTACAAAGCGCGGCCTGGCCCTTGACTCAAACATGCCAGTTTGGGAATCACTGATGTAAAAAAACAAACTGATATAAAGAAATGGAGAGGCGGGTACGAAAGCGCATGCGCATGCATTACTCCTGTATTACTCCCCTCGGTGCTAAGCACCTTAAACTTGGAAGCCCCGTCACTGTACCGACACATTCCGCTCAGCTCCAGACGAACCGCGTCCTTCCAGCTTCAGTAAATCCCTCCACCCGACAGTGCGTGGCATCGGCCGCGGTGTGGTGTCCGGGGCGGGGAGAGGGGCCCGGGGAGCTGCGCGTGTCCATAGCCGCAGAGAGGAGCGTGTCCCCGGTGGAGGACGGAGGAGGCACGCACCGGAGACAGGAGTCACGTGGGCATCGCCAGTGAGGAGGGAGCAGCGCGAGGCCGTCTGTGAAAGAGCGCGCCACTAGGGGGCAGCACAGTGCGATAGACACATACAGGGTGATTCTCTATTCCCAGAATCCTTCCTCCAAAGATCACTTCAACACTCCTCCAGACTCGGCTCCTCTGAAGCAGAGAGAGTGTCCGGCTCACGGCTCACGGGAGGGCATCTGGAACAGGCTCCAGAGGGTCACGTGACCAAACCAAACACGATAAACCCCAGAGTTTGAACAAAGATCAATGTTTCTACAAATATGAAGTGTTCAGAGGTGTTTTTATGTGTCACAGGCTTTAAAACATGTGAATAACAAAATGAAGTGAAGTGAATCATTTGTTATTGAGTTGTTCATCAATAACCTACAGAAATAAATACACAGACTGAAACATTTTCAGGTGACAGGCTGATTGTATTTCTAATCTTCTTTAAAAGAGTTTGCTGCATTTGTCCTGATTTGAATTCATTTGATCTGATCTGTTTTAATGTCTCTTTCTCTTTTTTATTTTATTTTATTTTATGATGATTATTTATGTTTTGATTTGTTTGTATTGTGATTTTAATGTATTTGTTATTCTCTAAAACACTTTGAATTACTTTAAGTTGTACATATAAACTTGTCTTGCCTGATAATAGTGTGATCTGCAGCAATGTGGCTAAAACAGCAAAATATTTACTTCTTTTTATTGTAGAATGAGTTTTATTTGATTAAATGCATTTTACTGCTTAAATAAAGCTCATAAAAAATAAAAATTGCAGTGCATTGTGGGCAATTTCAAGCGCTTTACGGTGGCCAAGGATCCACAGGTGCATCCTGGGTAAAAGAGCTAATGTGGGCGGAAGTACCTGATGTGGGCTCTGTGTGTACTGCACATGCGCACAATGACGTATAATGACGTATCAGGAAACATCAGGAAGAAGGCGGGTTTTCCTGCCCGAACCCTCTTTCTATTGCTGAACTTGACGCCATAATCGGCAAACTCTCTCCAAACAAAGCCCCAGGGTCAGACGGTCTCACTGGAAACTTTTATAGATTTTTTTGGGAAGACATAAAGCAGTTACTTCATCATGTATTCTTAGAAATTTTTGAGACCTGTTCACTTCCAATTACTATGAGGCATGGAGTTATAATCTCTATTCCAAAACCTAATAAAGATTCTAGAATCATAGAAAATAGAAGACCTGTCACACTCAGGAATTCTGACTACAAGCTCCTAGCATACATTTGTGCCTCTCGTCTTCAGTCGGGGCTTTCAAATATTGTTGCGGAGACTCAGTCTGGTTTTTTAAAGGGCAGATCTATCCATAATAATATAAGACAGGTTATGGACCTAATTGAATACAGTGATTTAATTGAAGACCACGGATTTAATTTCTTCTTGGACTTTTACAAAGCCTTCGATTCAGTAGAACAGCCATTTATTATATCTGCACTTGAGCATTTTGGATTTGGTATCAAATTTAGAAATTTAATTGGTGGATTATATAAAAACATAAACAGCTGTGTTCTTCTCTCAAAAGGCTCTACTCAGAGCTTCAACGTAGAGGTTGGCATTCCTCAGGGCTGCCCAATTTCGCCCTCTCTCTTCATCTTGGTCACAGAATTATTAGCCATTTATATTAAAAACTGTAATGATATTCAAAAATTAACTGTCCTGGGAAATGAAATTATCATCAGCCAGTTAGCAGATGATACAACTTTATTTTTAAAAAATGAGCATCAAATTCAAAATAGTATTGACAAAATTGCTAAATTCTCCAAGGCCTCAGGATTATTTTTGAACTTAAAAAAATGTGAACTTTTCTCTCTCCATGACACTCAACTAAAAGAAATTTGCCACATTCCTATCAAAACTGAAATTAAATATTTAGGTATTAAGATCTGTAAAGATCAAAAAGTAAGCCAATCGGTCAATATAGAAAGTAAGCTTAACGAATGTAAATCAAAACTGAATATTTGGCTTCAAAGAGATCTATCAATATTAGGCCGTATTTATTTAACCAAAATGGAAAGTCTATCAAGATGTATTTACCCACTCTATTCAAATGCCATTTCAAACAATTTAATCAAATCCATAAATCAAATTAATCTAAATTTCATATGGAGAAATAGACCCCATTATATGAAGAAAAGTCATTTGGTGAAAGAAACAAGAGAAGGTGGCCTAAATGTAATTGATTTAGAAAGCCTCAATGCAACCCTGAAAATCAACTGGCTTAAATCTTGGCTTAAACACCATAACTCCCTATGGGACTGTATCCCTAACTTTATTTTTAACAAATTGGGTGGACTAAACCTTCTACTTGTCTGTGACTTTGATATTAATAAGCTTCCTGTGTCTCTATCAGAGTTCCATAAGCAAATTTTACTGTACTGGAAAATGTTACATGTTCATAACTATTCTCCACACGCCACAATAATATGGAATAACAGATATATCCTACACTGTAACAAATCACTGTTTTACAAAGACTGGTTCGAAAGAAATATTTGGTCTATAGCACACTTAATGGATGATGGTGGAAATTTACTAAATTATGATCAACTCTGTGCAAAATATGATTTTAATCCTTCATATTTGGACTATATACGTTTACGCAATGCTCTCCCTAAAGAGTTTGTTTTCCTTTCAAGGAACATTTTGGCAAACCAAACTATACACCCACATATACCTCCCTCATCAGTACAAGGAGTGCCAATAACAGACAGAAAATGTAATAATTATTTCATTAGAAAATGTCTAACAGAAAAAATGTTCCCTGGTTTGCAAAATAAAAATGATATACATAATAAATTTGATAAAGACGCAATAACAAAACTAAGAACAATGTACCTGGCCTTTCCTGTCGCTCCTAAAGTAAAGGAAACACATTACAAAATTATGAATAACATAAATCCATCCAAAGAATTACTTCAATTGCGCTTTAAAATTCAAGAAAACATTTGTACTTTTTGTGAAAAGGAGATTGAAAGTACCGATCATCTTTTTTTCTTTTGTGCTACAATCCAACCTTTTTGGTATGAAATGCAACATTGGATACATTCCATATTTCCTTCCGTACCAGTCTTGTTAAATAGAGATGTTATCATTTTTGGTGTACTAATTCAAAATAAAACAAAAGAAGAACTTTGTGTAAATTTAATAATATGTCTTGCCAAATTTTATATCCACAAATGTAAAATTCAGAAATGCCCACCTAACTTTACTTGTTTTAAAAATGAACTTAACTTATACATTAAATCTTTAAAATATATGAATGGACCTAAAGCTCAAAAAGTGTATTCCTACATGTGTGAAATTCCCTTGGACTCCATGGACTGAATGGCTGAATGAACTGTACTCCCCTTGCTATCTTCCTTTTCTTTCTCTTTTTTCTTTTTCTATGCAATTACATTTTTTATGTTATTATATTGTTGTTGTTTTTTTTATAATATAATGTTCCCTCATCCAGACATATAACTGCTGACGACACACAGCCATGTTTGTTGTATCTTATTTGTTTCCCAGTTCTTAATAAAAAAAAAAAAAAAAAAAAAAAAAAAAAAAAAGGGTTTTCCTGCCCGATTCGGGCTTTTTTTTTTTTTTTTTTTTATTTATTTTATTTACGACAGAGACCTATTTCGACAACGAATTTTCGGCATTTTGGATAGATAGATAGATAGATGGATAGAGATAGATAGACAGATAGACAGACACGGATTATTCGTAGCCAGTTTAATAACGTTGACATCCCCAGACCATCTACCCAGAGACAGTGCACTGTCACACTGCCGTCCAGCCTGCCTCCACTCGCAATCACCAGCTCCTTCTGAAGCTGTGGGTGCGCTTCTTTTCAACACCCTCACTGCCAGCATATGAAACGGTGCACCGTACAGAGTAACAGCAGTAGACTTGATATATACATACGCCTATTTGGAGCAAATAAAGTAGCGTGAAAACTCAAAGTCAATAAAAAGATTGTGCTCATTTAGTGTGTCTTCAGTTGTGTGTGTCATGACATGAAATCACATTACATCACATTACAAGATCAATAATAACCAAAAATAATCGCTGTCATTCTGAAACTTATCCTATGTCGAATGGCAGACAGAGCGCAGTATCACTGAGCTACTCACCTGCACAGACATGAAGAGACCTACATGTCTGCGACATTATAATAGCACTGAAAGTCTTTGCTTGTACTCAACATATTTAATTTTGGTACATAGCCTTGTAGTAATTTTATAAATCAAATTCGTTTTGGATTTTAATGTTATAACGGCTGCCTGCTGGGCTCACACTGGCACTCATGTTGTAATAACGGTGACATTACGAGTGCTGATAGGAACGTCCTCATTGGAATAGACCGACAGGGCTGCCCTGACTGTAGTTTAAAGAAATGAAAAACATCTGGAAAATATCAATTTAAGGTAATTATTTAACGCCTTGAGGCAATGGTGAAACAGGCACATTTGAACCTATTTAACAATAAAATGTCTTGTTTGCATGCAACAATTATCATTTGCACATGTAGAAGGACAACAGGTGAATGCATCTTAGACAAATCAAAAACATCTGATTTGGAATTTCACAATTAAAGCCCATTTCATAATGGCAGTCTGGAACTGTTACATAGGCATCTTCTGGTTTGAATTATAACACAATTCCCTGTTTGCAATGGATAATTGTCCATCGGGCACACAGCCAGTATTGCCCTGAATGCATCTTACACAAATCAAAGACATCTGATTTGGAATTTCACAATAAAAGCCCCTTTTAAAATGCCTTCCACCAAATGTGACATTGGTACATTTGGATTGCTGTAACAATTACATTCCTTATTTGCATGCAATCATTCCCATTTGGTTACACAGAAGACATGGCCCTTTTTGCATGTGCATTAAGTCCATATGGCAAAAGGAGAAATTTAATTTGTCAACTGGACAAAGTTTTGTTTTCACACCTCTGGACCTGACCTGGTTAGCTATGGGGTGGTGTGAAAACACCATCATGGCCCTGAATGGTTCTGCTAACTACACCCCCACTCCATATTGAATAGGCCCCCCTAACTAACAGAAACTGTAAACAAATAGGTGTGGTAGCCTCAGAGTCATTTCACTGTAGTTAGTTCCTTCCTTCAGATAGCTGTAAGGCAGTGTCCACCAGCATCTGACCAGAAATAAAGAAGCAGCTTGGATGAGCTGCGAAACGTATTCAACCAAATAAACTTTGTCCAGTTGACAAATTAAATTTCTCCTTTTGCCATATGGACTTAATGCACATGCAAAAAGGGCCATGTCTTCTGTGTAACCAAATGGGAATGATTGCATGCAAATAAGGAATGTAATTGTTACAGCAATCCAAATGTACCAATGTCACATTTGGTGGAAGGCATTTTAAAAGGGGCTTTTATTGTGAAATTCCAAATCAGATGTCTTTGATTTGTGTAAGATGCATTCAGGGCAATACTGGCTGTGTGCCCGATGGACAATTATCCATTGCAAACAGGGAATTGTGTTATAATTCAAACCAGAAGATGCCTATGTAACAGTTCCAGACTGCCATTATGAAATGGGCTTTAATTGTGAAATTCCAAATCAGATGTTTTTGATTTGTCTAAGATGCATTCACCTGTTGTCCTTCTACATGTGCAAATGATAATTGTTGCATGCAAACAAGACATTTTATTGTTAAATAGGTTCAAATGTGCCTGTTTCACCATTGCCTCAAGGCGTTAAATAATTACCTTAAATTGATATTTTCCAGATGTTTTTCATTTCTTTAAACTACAGTCAGGGCAGCCCTGTCGGTCTATTCCAATGAGGACGTTCCTATCAGCACTCGTAATGTCACCGTTATTACAACATGAGTGCCAGTGTGAGCCCAGCAGGCAGCCGTTATAACATTAAAATCCAAAACGAATTTGATTTATAAAATTACTACAAGGCTATGTACCAAAATTAAATATGTTGAGTACAAGCAAAGACTTTCAGTGCTATTATAATGTCGCAGACATGTAGGTCTCTTCATGTCTGTGCAGGTGAGTAGCTCAGTGATACTGCGCTCTGTCTGCCATTCGACATAGGATAAGTTTCAGAATGACAGCGATTATTTTTGGTTATTATTGATCTTGTAATGTGATGTAATGTGATTTCATGTCATGACACACACAACTGAAGACACACTAAATGAGCACAATCTTTTTATTGACTTTGAGTTTTCACGCTACTTTATTTGCTCCAAATAGGCGTATGTATATATCAAGTCTACTGCTGTTACTCTGTACGGTGCACCGTTTCATATGCTGGCAGTGAGGGTGTTGAAAAGAAGCGCACCCACAGCTTCAGAAGGAGCTGGTGATTGCGAGTGGAGGCAGGCTGGACGGCAGTAGCCAGCGGGCTCCAGACGCCGCTGGCTCCGGGCGCGCGCACTCAACTGTTCGGAGAGGTGGGACCTCCAAACCCTTTTTATTTATATTTTTTTTATGGACAAACGGTAAGGCAAACAACACAAAGCAACGGCTCCCTTCTGGGGTGTCGGCCCGCGCTCCGGACTGCGCAGAGGACCGTGCCTCCCGGCGAAGGCACGCGCCCACAGCCAGCAGGAGGAGGGGAAGACGCCACGCGGACTGCAGCGTGTTCCCACCGCAGCTCAGGATCCCAAAGCGAGGTGTCCTGCACCCACGGCACCAGCCGAACCGCCGCGCCCAGGCACTCAAACGTGCTCCACACAGAGAAGCAGCCGGCCGCCACACGCTGCCACCGCTGCACCATATCAAAGTCGTATGATTGCGCTCGGTGACACCCACCAATCACCTCTCAGGTAAGGTGCACACCGACATGCCACACATACATTTCTCTGTGCTTCCTCTTCAATGAGCCTGAAGCATGCATTCCCAATCTGCAAGCACAGAAGAAAGAGAACCACCCAGTGTTCACTGCATCCCCAAGTCATATAAGCAATTGTGTGTTGTGTATTAATTGTACAATTAATTGTATTAAATAGCATTTTTGGTATTTTGAGAATATAAATTTCAGAGTTTTGCTACATGCATTTGTGATTGAGCGTTTTGTGCCTACTTACGTTGCTCTCAAGCTCCTCACCCAGGCCCAGGGACCAAAAGTCCTCTCTTCTTAGGCATGTTGGGCCATCCAGGACAATAATTTCTGTGGCTGGACGTGCTCTGTCTAGCACATAGTTCATCTAGAAACAGCAAAAACAGGGATGGGTTATCATCGTGCATGCCTCAATTGAATCAACAAGTGGTGGTGGTTCAGTATAGTATACAGTTACGGTTGTAGGACCTCAGCTTAGAGCTACTGTGTTTCCCAAGTCTACAGTGTAATATTAAAAGTGAAAAGCACTCACCAGTTGTTGCTGATCAGGACCCAACCTTTTGGCCCACCGTGGACCCTTGCTGGCATACTGGTGGTCCTGCAGTGCCATCCCAAAACTTAAGAGCTGGTGGTCCGCCATGACCTCTGGGTCATGCTTATGGTCTGCACAACAGGAAAATAAATAGTAAATATCATTGTGTAAACATATATGCCACCACAAACTGTATTACAATTACTGTAAATACATGTATTCAAGCAATTTGTGTAACCTTTCGGGCGGAGATATGGCCTTAGTTGGGACACATTCATTTGTTGGATTTTTCCCTGTGAGTTTTTCCACTGTGGCCACACCTTTACTTGACAGGGAGGTCAAAGTAAATGACCCTTGATGCCGATTTTGGAGGCAATTCCCCCTCTTTCTTTTTAAGGGAGTTTCTCCAATTAGGACAGTGTCCCCTGCCTCCAAAACACACTGCCGCACATTTTTTTCTTTTTTTGGCCTCAAAGGCTTTTTTTTGCTTGGCCTGTGCTTTTTTGATGTTACTGCACACCTAAAAGACCAAATTACACTTTTTGTTAGTAAGGTTATAACGCAGGCTCTGCGCAAAGAGGTTAAAAGCATATGATAGAAATGTCCTTTCATGCTACTGAGAACCAACCTTTTCAACCTTGACCTTCTGAAGCACCCAGCTGCACCATGCTGTTGTTGGTTTGGTTTAAATTCATGTACTTGATAATAGGCCTACATGTAAATATTAAAATTAAATAAAAAAGTACATTTAAAAAAATACATAGAGATTACTATTATATAAAAAATAATTTCTGAATATTTCTGAAAAGGCACTTAGAGGGTTTTGCATCTGAACTCTTCATATGTTCTTTTCAGAAAAGTCACATTTGAGTTTATAGGCCTACCTCTCACAACATAGGCCTAATCAGGCAAAAACATGGTTAATTCATGGTAAAACCATGGTTCTCGAATTGAATTTGAATTTTGAATTTATTTATGGAAAGCCCCTTGAGATGCAGCATCTCGTTTTCAAGGGGGACCAAGAACATAAAACATACAGTTTACAAACACATGTTTTCACAACAGCACATAAAACATGATAATACATACATACACATACATACATAGATACAAACAATACAAGTAACAGGACAATTTTGCTCACATCCCTCCCCACCCTCATAGGTTCATCTCATACAGTCATTAACCTAAACACAGTGTTATGGAATCAACAGCAGTGACAGTCAGTTTTCAGGTAAGTTAACAAAGCCGTTCTGAAGGAGCCCAAAGTAGTTAGAGTCCTCAGTGACGAAGGCAGATTGTTCCAGTCTGAGGGGGTCTTAAAGCAAAAAGACCTCCGACCCACCTCCTTATGGATGGGAGGTACAGTAAAGTTTAAATACTGAGAATGTCGAAGAGAGTAACTTGTAGGAGACTGGACAAGAAAACATTTCAGATATAATGGAAAGTCAAAATAAATACATTTAAAAATAAACAGAAACCAGTGGTACTGTCTTCTTTTTTCAGGCTGTAACTTCTGAAATAGTGATAATATGAGGCTTGTGGTAAGATGCCCAAACTCTCAAAAGGTCAATTTTAGATATTAGACTCCTTATGTTGATATGAATAATTTTAAGTCCTTTCATTGATACTATACTTAAGATTTGGTAGATAAATAAGTGAGATGAGCAATGAGGGAGAGAGGTGGCATGGAGCAAAAACATACATAGACAGACAGACACACATAGACAGATACAGACAAACAAACAAGAAACATATACCCATTATGTTATCATCATCTATAATCCCCAAATCATCTTGACCTTCCCCCACCAAAAAATTATATGTATACATAAAGGAAAAAGATAGCATCCTTGCTCTACAAAACTCCCCAAGGGTTAAATGCCTCTGAATTCGCAAGAAGTGGCGATATTTGCCTTCAAGTCATTTTATTTCACATGCTTTTTTTTTTTTTTTTAATAACTCAGAGTTTCAAATAAATGAAATGGTATAAAAGACATGGTAGAGTTTGAGTGCCATTCAAGTATTTTAGAAAAGTCACATTTGAGTTTATGGCCTACCTCTCACTACAAAATTGCTTTTCGCCCGTCTTAGCTCCTTTATTGTGACCACAGTGGACCTTTGTCCTGTGGAGACAGGCGGAGGTGCCCAGGATGGAGACAGGGATAGGTGCCCAGGATGGAGACACGTGGAGGTGCCCAGGACGAGACAGGCAGAGGTGTCTTTGAAGTAGGACACAGACCAGCTGGACCAGTCAGATCTTTTCAGTTATGCATTAAAACTACCGTATTTTCCGGACTATTGAGCGCACCTGAATATAAGCCGCATCAACTAAATTTTCAAAGAATTTTATTTTTGTACATATATAGGCCGCACCTGTCTATAAGCCGCAGGTGTCCACGTCTTCAAGAAGTTTTCAAGTTCCGAGCATCTGCTTGTATTGCCTCTAAAGCTTTTGTCGTCTTTTTGCATTGAGTCAGTTCGTCACGCGCGAGAGTCGCTCTGGCGCTCTACTGCGCATGTCTCGAGCAGAAAGAGCCGCTGTCCTGTCTGGGATCATGTCAGTGTCTTGTATCATGTCAGTGTCTTGTATCATGTCAGTGTCTTGTATCATGTCAGTGTCTTGTATCATGTCAGTGTCTTGTAGGATTTCAACAGATTTCAGGCTCTCCCGGGGGTCGGGGTTAGTTGTATCGATCATGTATGAGCGGATGTCCAGCTACTGAAGTTTGAGACGTTTCGTCTCGTCATTTACGCCTCACCTGCATTTAACACATACGGGTCATTAAGACGTATCCCACTCACTAATGTTCATTTAGCAGCAGAACTTATTTTATCACGCAGCGATAAACTGTTTTAGTGCTGACAACAGCGCTAGCGAGTGTTCTAACTAACCCTAACCCATGTTCACCGCACAGACAGCGGCGCTTTCTGCACTCAAGCTGCGCGCACATCCGCTGTGTTCATAGACGAATAATCCGTCCATATATGAGCCGCATCGGAGTATAAGCCGCAGGGTTCAAAGTGTGAGAAAAAAGTAGCGGCTTATAGTCCGGAAAATACGGTAAACATGCGACTAAACCCAGGTCCCAAAAATGCTTAAATTCGATTCCACGTATTATTTTTTAAAAATGTGATCTATAAGCCAATGTATAAAAACAAACATAATCTAAAATCTAAAAAAAAAAAAAAAGATCACCAATAGGAAAAATAAAAAGGTTATTGACTAATGTTTTGCTCTGGGCCAAATTGTATTGTTAGAGATATTATAGAATGATCACTAATCTTCATGTTGTTGTGTATAGTGCATTCGGTGACGTTTGGTATAAGCGACTCTTGTATGAGAAAATAATCAATCCTTGAGGAAGTTTGATGTCTTTTTGAGGTATGTGTATATTGTATAACATCCCGGTTTTTCATTCTCCAGATATCCAAAAATTTCCTATTTTCCATAAAATATCGAATCATGTCGGCTGACTTTGGGTTTCTTTGCCTTCCACTTGTGCGGTCTATTGATGGTATCATATCTGTATTCCAATCACCACCGATTATAATGTTTTCGAAACGTTGTAATTTTAAAAATAATTCACTGAAGATTTCTGGTTCATCTTTAGTCGGTCCATAAATGCTTACTAAAGTTAGTGGTGTCCCATTAAGTGTTCCATGAACAATGATCCATCGACCATTTTTATCTGATATTTTCTTCTTTAATTCAAATTTTAATGTTTTTTTGATCAGAATTGCAACTCCACTTGACCTTGTGTTGAAGGATGACAAGTATTCTGTGTAATTTGGAATATTAAGAATTTCTGATGATTCTAAATGTGTTTCTTGGAGAAAACATATGTTTGCCTCTTTGTCAAAAGATTCAATAAGATGTGTTATTTTCTCCATGTTTGTCAGACCGTTTACATTACAAGAAATAAATGTTAATATTAAATTTTGAAATAATGGAATTGAACGTGACCTGACTGGTTCAGCAGGTGTAGAACCTGAAACAAATATAAAAAATCAACTGTCACCAAAATGAAAGCATGTACAAAATCATACAGTAAAAAGCACAATACTTTATTACTTTGCAAGTGCCAGTAAATAATTATGAAATAATACAAAACTCTATCAAGTACTTTCTACTGAATTAGTTGAATTGTTTTTTTGTCACTGAAAATGTGTTATTATAAATATGTTGCCAGCTCATTTATTTTGGGGAGAATTTTAATTAAAGTTAAATAAAATAAAAAGGTCTATATGTCTCCTTTAAAAATAATAAGTTTCATTTTCAATTTTATTAATTTGATCAAATTCACTCACATTTTCCTGGTAATGTAAGTGTTTTTAGCCGCTCTTTGAAGGAAGTCAAATGAGACTGGAATGTTGAAATTACAAGAGTACGATGGTAATGCCTCACTACAATTACAGTAATTCAGCTCTTTATCTTAATCTCTTTTTTGTGCGTTTCAAGCTTTGGCAACAGCTGTCAATTAAATGCCCATTTATTTTCTTTGTTTTCTGTTTCTTACAGTCAGAAAATGGTTCTCACACTAGACGCATCAGCAGTAACCAGGAAATCTCCAGTATCAGTGAATTATGATCAATCAATCAATCAATCAATCTTTATTTATAAAGCGCTTTTCATACACACGTGCAACACAAAGTGCTTTACAAGTTAAAATCACAAAAAATAAAAAATTAAAAATAAATTTCACACACACACACACACCCACACACCCACACACACACACACACACACACACACACACACACACTATCGGTCCCAGCCCCCACCCGCAAGCACACCCACACAAGTAAACCCATCAGATACACACATAAGGCTGGGCACAGATGCAAGTAAGTATGGAAACGCCATCACAGAAGCCCTCCGCACCGGGGGCGGCACACCAGCTGCAGCCACCAGGCGATGGCGCCGGGCACCCAGCCGAGGCGCGACCAAAAAGTCAACCTCAGTCCAGGCACCCAGAACCAAGCACCCAGCCAGCCACAGGCAAAGCGCCACCCCCCGGCACAGAGGGCTCCCGCAGAGGAAACACTGGAAAGACCAAAAACACTGCAAAGGCCATGGACAAGAACATAAAATGGCCTAAAACAAATACAACTGTAATAACCTGATAACGATCAGTATATTTTTGTTTATTCATGAAAATGTTTAATTTCATTTTAAGAATGCTTTGTCATTCATAATAATTCATGTGAGTGATAAAATTCATAATCTGTTTAAAAAGGTTAAAAATACATTTAAGATAAGAGAAGGAAACGTTCATAAATAGAGAAATTCATTGTTCATGTATTATCTAAAAAAAACCCCAATGTATTTTCGTTGTTTTTTGATATACTGAAGTCAGTCACGTGAGTCACGTGTGCGTAGCTATCTAAAAGCTAAACTAAAAAGGTGGGTCTTGAGTCTGCTCTTAAAAACATACACGAGTAGGCGCACTCCTTCTTTTAATTCAAATATTAAATGTCCGAGACTTCCAAAATGTCCAAAATGCTGCTACCAGGGTGCCGGCAGCATGGCGGTCAGGCGAAGCTGTGAGTGACACGTACACCGCTTCCCCAATTTATGCCGCTTAAACCGGGCGTCAGTAACTAACAAATATAATTATCAAAACTGGAATTCCCCGGCGACGATTCACTCCAAGATTTGGAGTCATTCATTGATTCGATTTACGACAAGATGACACAGAAACCAGAGAGTAAACGCGGAAGAGCGGAGCTTGGCTCGAGCGACACCGATACAGATGGCTCTTTATCCATTGAAATTCGCCAAATGCGACAATCGATGGATTTAATGCAACAACAACTTAAGAAACTTGATTTACTGCAATCACTGAAGGATGAGGTCAGTGAGCTCAAACAATCCCTGGACTATCACATCGCTTTAGTTGATATCCTAAAACAAGATAACGAATCGCTACGCACTGAAGTAAGCCATCTCAAAACATTGACAGACCAACTGCAACAAAACTCCCATGACGCTCAAAACCACATTCTTGACCTGCAATGCAGGAGCATGAGAGACAACTTCATAATACATGGTTTACCGGAACAGCAAAAAGAGACTTATCAAATATCGGAACAACTAGTTAAATCTTTCCTCAAAACTAACCTCAAGATGGAAGAGAATGTGGTACAACAAATCCATCTAGCGAGAGCACACCGTCTGGGTCAGCTACGCGAAGGAGCATCCCGCAGTCGTCCCATTGTAGCAAAACTTCTGGATCCCAGGTACAAGGCAGTCATCATGGGGAAAGCCAAGGTGCTCAAGGGGACAAACCTCGCCTTGAGTGACCAGTTTTCCCCGGAGATCATGCGAAGACGCAGGCTTCTCCAGCCGGTGCTGGCCGAGGCAAAGACCGCGGGGAAGAGGACAAGACTGTCCATAGACAAACTTTACATTGATGGTCAACTGTATCGAAACTCCAAAATAACTTATTGGCTTACGGGCGGCGACGGACTACATGTGCATCCCTAAGGTAAACGCGGATACACACTGATGACGTCATCTGAGCGACTCAATCTCCTAGGACTTATCCTGGTGGAAAATTTATTTTATTTTATTATTATTTTCTTTCTTTCTTTTTTTTTCCGCCATTTTTTTTTTTCTACTTCTTTTTTATTATTATTTTTTTCCGTCCTACTCACTATTTTTGTGTTTGTCTAATGCGGCAAGGGGGGGAAGGCAACACGTGACATCCTCGGATTGTGGACATTGAACCCATGGTCTATTGTTTTACAGACCACTCTAAACTGGATCTACTGTTTTCTTTTTTCCCCTTTTTTTGTTTATTTTACTGTTTGTTTGTTTTTCTCTTCTTTGAAATGATGCATATGCACACAAAACACACACACACACACACATCAATACAGACACTCACCCACTCACACAACACAAGCAAGCTCACAATTATCAGCTTTACTCTCCCATCTATCTATAATTAATATGGCAAAGCTCAAACTACTGTCGTGGAACATTCGGGGAATTGGCAACTAGAAAAAAAAACTTAAAGTATTAGATCAAATATGTAAACTTAAAGCAGACATCTGTCTTCTTCAAGAAACTCATGCAACAAATTCAACATACCAAAATATTAAAACAACACAATATTGTCATCTATTTTCAGCTCACTACAATACTAAACAGAGAGGAGTATGTATATTGATCAACCGAAATGTCCAATTCGTTCATAATTCTACCATTTCAGACCCAGAAGGACGGTATATTATTATTAATATTTCAATTAACAATAGTCCCGTCACAATTGGCAATGTGTATGGCCCCAACACAGACGACCCCAGTTTTTTCAGGAATTTTTTTTCTCTCCTTCAAAATTGTACAAACTGTCCAGTAATTTTAGGTGGTGACTTCAACACTGTACTTGACCCTACAATAGATAGATCAAAAACAAAAAACACACGTATTTGGCAATCCTCAGAAACACTCAAACACCTTATGGATGACTTTGGCATTGGCGATAGTTGGCGACTCCAGAACCCAAAAAAGAAACAATATACATTCTATTCATCTGTTCACCACTCCTACCATCGCATTGACTTTATTCTTAATAGTAACTCAATCATGTCGCAAATATCGGAACAACAAATTCATCCTATCATCATTAGTGATCACGCCCCAATAACAATTACTTGGAATTACTCAGACCAACCTAAACCGAACACCAGATGGCGCTTTAACACATCACTCCTATCAGACCCTAATTTTGACAGTTATATCAGGCGAGAGTGGGCATCCTTTCTAGGGCTGAATGACTCTCCGGAGTCATCACCCTCTCTGTTGTGGCAGACGGGAAAGGCGGTCCTCACTGGTCGTATCATTACCTTCTCCGTTAATAAATCTAAAAAAGAAAAAGAACTGGAATACAAGTTAGAACAAGAAATAAAAACACTGGAACAAACAAATATGAGAAATCCTACAGACAAACTACAAAATGAAATAAGAAAACTCAAATTCCAGGTAGATGAAATTATAAATAAACGAACTCAATTCCTCATTCACAGACTCAGACAAGAATACTTTCACCATAACAATAAATCAGGCAAATATTTGGCAAACCAAATCAAAATAAACAAAGACAAAACATCAATTCCTGTTATCAAGAACTCAGCAGGGAAGCCCACCACATCACATAGAGAAATAAATGAGATATTTCAAAAGTTCTATAGTAGACTATACTCCTCTGAAATACAAACAAACCTAGAACATATACAATCCTTCCTTAAGAACATCAATTTACCAACTCTCACCACAGACCAAATATCGAGATTAGATGCACCAATTATGGAAACAGAACTGAACTCAGCTCTGACATGTATGCCTAACAATATGTTAGGCATACAATATATGTATGCCAATCTCTTTCCCGCTTTCGCACACGCACACATGCACACACACACACACACACACATGCACACACACACACATAATATACATATATATACATTTTTTTTCTTTCTTTAGTTCTTACTCTTCTTGTTTGGTTGTTGTTCTTTTTTATGATTACTGATTTCTTATTGTTATTGTATGTTCTTCTTTATCTGTATTAAAAAAAAAAAAAAAAAAAAAAAAAATGTCCGAGACTTAAACTCGCAGAGTTCAGTCAGACCGTGTGCGACCGTGGTATTCTACATTTCTACATTCTAGACTGGGGTAAGTGCGCACTCCAGCTGTTTAAATTATATAAGAGAAACTTTTTTACATTCTCAAGCTCCTAAGTACATGATACATAGGCTAAGGAATAAAAACAGTCTTACCTTGTCCATTGGTGAGTAAAGTTTGGGAAGCCATTTTTTCAATTTTTTCAATTTTTTTTTATTTGCCACTGTCACATGAGGCTCTTTTATAATGAGCATGTGTGCCGTAGCCTCCCATCGAGGTTGTGTGGCCAATCAGTTCTACCTGCATCGGTGACGTAGGGTCAGGCGATGCTCGCGAGAGGAGAACAGGCATCAGAACGTTCTCGAATCTGGTGGAATCTTCTGTGTAACTTTAAAATTGCTGATTTGGTGACCTGGTGTATAGATAATACCTCTGTTACTAGGCCTATCCACATGAAACAATAACAACAATATGAAAATAAGTGAAGTTCAAGTCATTTTATTTCTGGTTTGGGTTTCTAAAGGCCATTAAAACTGAATACAGACGGGGTAACAAAAATGTATATGGATCATATTTGGTTTGTGGTTATATAGCATGTTCTAAGTTCTAGTCACTAACAGAAATGAGCAGGTTCAACAGTTGTGACTTTACTTTTTGAATATTTCATGGCAAAGTACAAAACAATAGGTATAGGAAGTATTGATAAGCACGACTCTGTCTTTTGCCTCCATCGTTTTTCCCAACGAGCAGTGATATTTTTTTTTCGATTCTTTCCACGCAATCTGTTTTACAAAGCTGTGTAGTACTGAAGTTTTTTTCCATTTCATCTTTTCTCCAGATTCATAGGGGTCATTCCAAGTGAAATGACCAGATATTCCTTGGGAGTGTTGCTGCACCATTTTCAAATTAGTCTCAAATTTCCATGCCACTAGATAGTAACAAAAGTACTTTCTATGCAAAATTGTAGACCTGTAGCTCAAATAGTTACTGAGTTGTGGGGGTCTGAAATTTTCAGAATTTGGGCTATAAATAGCCAAGAAAAGCCTCGCCAGGGTTTTTGGCATCTTTAAGGGGCCAATTCTCAGCCTTTAGACATACCAGAGAGCTGTAAGTTGGTATACAAGTCCTCTGTATGTAGCTAGTGCTCCACAAACATCCCCAGATGTTTCCCTACATCCTGCAGGCCATGGGGGCTTGCTAAAAATGCCAAAAATTAAGAAAAACCTACTAGCGAGTGGGGTTTGGGGCCTTAAAAGTACTAGAAATACTGCACAGAAGTGTTCTGACATCCCTGGGTTCCATTCTACACAAACTTGTGTGATAACTTAGCAATCTGGGGCTTTCTAGGTGCGTCAGTTTGGAAAATATGAGCTCCCAAAGTTGGACGAGATTTTTAATTGGCTGTTTTTGGTGGCAAAAATCTCCATGTGGGACAGGTGCCAGAGATCCCAACTTTTTCTAAAAGACAGTTCCATCGGTCTTCTATCACTGTACAAAAAAGCAGCAGGGTTATATTTGTAGTTACTGAGATATTCTCACTCAAAATGGCATAGGTGGTGCCAAAATCGTACTGCCGTAACACAGGAATTACTCAGAAGTAATTCCTGTGTTACGGCAGTACAGAGTTTTATGACAGTCACTGTCTATGCCTAGCCTAATTCCAAGTGAACATGAGGGTAGGCTGGCCATTGCAGAGTATCTAATGTAAATGCTACTAAGGAATAACTGGTTATCTAGTTGTTAAAACTACAGACTACTTCACACCAACACCACAATGTTTGTTAATTAAGGCAGAAACAGAACTCTTGGGCAACACCCGTCTGCATGGAACTGAACTCTGAAAAGAGAAAAGCACAGGCTATATACAACTAATTTAATAGATACAATTAATACAAAATTGGAATATTTTGAAAGTACATGTAATCACCTCCACCAATCAATTGCTGAAAAGAGAATAATAAATTTAGTAAAACAAGTGCTTGAAACTATCACTGGAATGGTCATTAATACATGTGTCTCAACTTATAACACTGAAAAGCAAAAAACGATTTTGGCACCACCTATGCCATTTTGAGTGAGAATATCTCAGTAACTACAAATATAACCCTGCTGCTTTTTTGTACAGTGATAGAAGACCGATGGAACTGTCTTTTAGAAAAAGTTGGGGTCTCTGGCACCTGTCCCACATGGAGATTTTTGTGGAGCACTAGCTACATACAGAGGACTTGTATACCAACTTACAGCTCTCTGGTATGTCTAAAGGCTGAGAATTGGCCCCTTAAAGATGCCAAAAACCATGGCGAGGCTTTTCTTGGCTATTTATAGCCCAAATTCTGAAAATTTCAGACCCCCACAACTCAGTAACTATTTGAGCTACAGGCATATAATTTTTGCATAGAAAGTACTTTTGTGACTATCTAGTGACATACAAATGTAAGACTAATTTGAAAATTGTGTTGCAACCACCATCTGCTGAAACCACACGGAATGACCCATAGACAATGAGATCATCTTTCCATTTCCTGTGAGCGTACCACTCATGTTTACTTCTCTGTATTCTTAATCTGAATTCAAGTGTTTGAAAAATCCATATATGGTAGCAGAGAGGTAGGGTTGAACTTTTGAAACTAAAGATTCACCACTAACCCAGCTACACTGCTGGCCAAAAGTATTGGCACCCCTGCAATTCTGTCAGATAATGCTCAATTTTTCCCAGAAAATGATTGCAATTACAAATGCTTTGGTAGTAATATCTTCATTTATTTTGCTTGCAATGAAAAAACACAAAAGAGAATGAAAAAAAAATTAAATCAATTATCATTTTACACAAAACTCCAAAAATGGGCCGGACAAAAGTATTGGCACCCTCAGCCTAATACTTGGTAGCACAACCTTTAGACAAAATAACTGCGAACAACCGCTTCCGGTATCCATCAATGAGTTTCTTACAATGCTCTGCTGGAATTTTAGACCATTCTTCTTTGGCAAACTGCTCCAGGTCCCTGAGATTTGAAGGGTGCCTTCTCCAAACTGCCATTTTCAGATCTCTCCACAGGTGTTCTATGGGATTCAGGTCTGGACTCATTGCTGGCCACTTTAGAAGTCTCCAGTGCTTTCTCTCAAACCATTTTCTAGTGCTTTTTGAGGTGTGTTTTGGGTCATTGTCCTGCTGGAAGACCCATGACCTCTGAGGGAGACCCAGCTTTCTCACACTGGGCCCTACATTACGCTGCAAAATTTGTTGGTAGTCTTCAGACTTCATAATGCCATGCACACGGTCAAGCAGTCCAGTGCCAGAGGCAGCAAAGCAACCCCAAAACATCAGGGAACCTCCGCCATGTTTGACTGTGGGGACCGTGTTCTTTTCTTTGAAGGCCTCGTTTTTTTTCCTGTAAACTCTATGTTGATGCCTTTTCCCAAAAAGCTCTACTTTTGTCTCATCTGACCAGAGAACATTCTTCCAAAACGTTTTTGGCTTTCTCAGGTAAGTTTTGGTAAACGCCAGCCTGGCTTTTTTATGTCTCTGGGTCAGAAGTGGGGTCTTCCTGGGTATCCTACCATAGAGTCCCTTTTAGTTAGTAATTATGATTATTATTGTTATGTTTATATTTGTTGTTGTTATTGTGTTGTTGTTGTTATGATTATTGTACATTATATATTATTATTATTATTATTATTATTATTATTATTATTATTATTATTATTATTATTATTATTGTACATTATATATTATCATTATTATTACTATTGTGATTACTACCACCTCCTCCCTTCTGGTTTCAAACCCACTATTCCCAATCTCTTTCCCGCTTTCGCACACGCACACATGCACACACACACACACACACACATGCACACACACACACATAATATACATATATATACATTTTTTTTCTTTCTTTAGTTCTTACTCTTCTTGTTTGGTTGTTGTTCTTTTTTATGATTACTGATTTCTTATTGTTATTGTATGTTCTTCTTTATCTGTATTAAAAAAAAAAAAAAAAAAAAAAAAAATGTCCGAGACTTAAACTCGCAGAGTTCAGTCAGACCGTGTGCGACCGTGGTATTCTACATTTCTACATTCTAGACTGGGGTAAGTGCGCACTCCAGCTGTTTAAATTATATAAGAGAAACTTTTTTACATTCTCAAGCTCCTAAGTACATGATACATAGGCTAAGGAATAAAAACAGTCTTACCTTGTCCATTGGTGAGTAAAGTTTGGGAAGCCATTTTTTCAATTTTTTCAATTTTTTTTTATTTGCCACTGTCACATGAGGCTCTTTTATAATGAGCATGTGTGCCGTAGCCTCCCATCGAGGTTGTGTGGCCAATCAGTTCTACCTGCATCGGTGACGTAGGGTCAGGCGATGCTCGCGAGAGGAGAACAGGCATCAGAACGTTCTCGAATCTGGTGGAATCTTCTGTGTAACTTTAAAATTGCTGATTTGGTGACCTGGTGTATAGATAATACCTCTGTTACTAGGCCTATCCACATGAAACAATAACAACAATATGAAAATAAGTGAAGTTCAAGTCATTTTATTTCTGGTTTGGGTTTCTAAAGGCCATTAAAACTGAATACAGACGGGGTAACAAAAATGTATATGGATCATATTTGGTTTGTGGTTATATAGCATGTTCTAAGTTCTAGTCACTAACAGAAATGAGCAGGTTCAACAGTTGTGACTTTACTTTTTGAATATTTCATGGCAAAGTACAAAACAATAGGTATAGGAAGTATTGATAAGCACGACTCTGTCTTTTGCCTCCATCGTTTTTCCCAACGAGCAGTGATATTTTTTTTTCGATTCTTTCCACGCAATCTGTTTTACAAAGCTGTGTAGTACTGAAGTTTTTTTCCATTTCATCTTTTCTCCAGATTCATAGGGGTCATTCCAAGTGAAATGACCAGATATTCCTTGGGAGTGTTGCTGCACCATTTTCAAATTAGTCTCAAATTTCCATGCCACTAGATAGTAACAAAAGTACTTTCTATGCAAAATTGTAGACCTGTAGCTCAAATAGTTACTGAGTTGTGGGGGTCTGAAATTTTCAGAATTTGGGCTATAAATAGCCAAGAAAAGCCTCGCCAGGGTTTTTGGCATCTTTAAGGGGCCAATTCTCAGCCTTTAGACATACCAGAGAGCTGTAAGTTGGTATACAAGTCCTCTGTATGTAGCTAGTGCTCCACAAACATCCCCAGATGTTTCCCTACACTCTGCAGGCCATGGGGGCTTGCTAAAAATGCCAAAAATTAAGAAAAACCTACTAGCGAGTGGGGTTTGGGGCCTTAAAAGTACTAGAAATACTGCACAGAAGTGTTCTGACATCCCTGGGTTCCATTCTACACAAACTTGTGTGATAACTTAGCAATCTGGGGCTTTCTAGGTGCGTCAGTTTGGAAAATATGAGCTCCCAAAGTTGGACGAGATTTTTAATTGGCTGTTTTTGGTGGCAAAAATCTCCATGTGGGACAGGTGCCAGAGATCCCAACTTTTTCTAAAAGACAGTTCCATCGGTCTTCTATCACTGTACAAAAAAGCAGCAGGGTTATATTTGTAGTTACTGAGATATTCTCACTCAAAATGGCATAGGTGGTGCCAAAATCGTACTGCCGTAACACAGGAATTACTCAGAAGTAATTCCTGTGTTACGGCAGTACAGAGTTTTATGACAGTCACTGTCTATGCCTAGCCTAATTCCAAGTGAACATGAGGGTAGGCTGGCCATTGCAGAGTATCTAATGTAAATGCTACTAAGGAATAACTGGTTATCTAGTTGTTAAAACTACAGACTACTTCACACCAACACCACAATGTTTGTTAATTAAGGCAGAAACAGAACTCTTGGGCAACACCCGTCTGCATGGAACTGAACTCTGAAAAGAGAAAAGCACAGGCTATATACAACTAATTTAATAGATACAATTAATACAAAATTGGAATATTTTGAAAGTACATGTAATCACCTCCACCAATCAATTGCTGAAAAGAGAATAATAAATTTAGTAAAACAAGTGCTTGAAACTATCACTGGAATGGTCATTAATACATGTGTCTCAACTTATAACACTGAAAAGCAAAAAACGATTTTGGCACCACCTATGCCATTTTGAGTGAGAATATCTCAGTAACTACAAATATAACCCTGCTGCTTTTTTGTACAGTGATAGAAGACCGATGGAACTGTCTTTTAGAAAAAGTTGGGGTCTCTGGCACCTGTCCCACATGGAGATTTTTGTGGAGCACTAGCTACATACAGAGGACTTGTATACCAACTTACAGCTCTCTGGTATGTCTAAAGGCTGAGAATTGGCCCCTTAAAGATGCCAAAAACCATGGCGAGGCTTTTCTTGGCTATTTATAGCCCAAATTCTGAAAATTTCAGACCCCCACAACTCAGTAACTATTTGAGCTACAGGCATATAATTTTTGCATAGAAAGTACTTTTGTGACTATCTAGTGACATACAAATGTAAGACTAATTTGAAAATTGTGTTGCAACCACCATCTGCTGAAACCACACGGAATGACCCATAGACAATGAGATCATCTTTCCATTTCCTGTGAGCGTACCACTCATGTTTACTTCTCTGTATTCTTAATCTGAATTCAAGTGTTTGAAAAATCCATATATGGTAGCAGAGAGGTAGGGTTGAACTTTTGAAACTAAAGATTCACCACTAACCCAGCTACACTGCTGGCCAAAAGTATTGGCACCCCTGCAATTCTGTCAGATAATGCTCAATTTTTCCCAGAAAATGATTGCAATTACAAATGCTTTGGTAGTAATATCTTCATTTATTTTGCTTGCAATGAAAAAACACAAAAGAGAATGAAAAAAAAATTAAATCAATTATCATTTTACACAAAACTCCAAAAATGGGCCGGACAAAAGTATTGGCACCCTCAGCCTAATACTTGGTAGCACAACCTTTAGACAAAATAACTGCGAACAACCGCTTCCGGTATCCATCAATGAGTTTCTTACAATGCTCTGCTGGAATTTTAGACCATTCTTCTTTGGCAAACTGCTCCAGGTCCCTGAGATTTGAAGGGTGCCTTCTCCAAACTGCCATTTTCAGATCTCTCCACAGGTGTTCTATGGGATTCAGGTCTGGACTCATTGCTGGCCACTTTAGAAGTCTCCAGTGCTTTCTCTCAAACCATTTTCTAGTGCTTTTTGAGGTGTGTTTTGGGTCATTGTCCTGCTGGAAGACCCATGACCTCTGAGGGAGACCCAGCTTTCTCACACTGGGCCCTACATTACGCTGCAAAATTTGTTGGTAGTCTTCAGACTTCATAATGCCATGCACACGGTCAAGCAGTCCAGTGCCAGAGGCAGCAAAGCAACCCCAAAACATCAGGGAACCTCCGCCATGTTTGACTGTGGGGACCGTGTTCTTTTCTTTGAAGGCCTCGTTTTTT
Organism: Taenioides sp. WSHXM2023; assembly: GCA_029959045.1. Classification (NCBI taxonomy): domain Eukaryota; kingdom Metazoa; phylum Chordata; class Actinopteri; order Gobiiformes; family Gobiidae; genus Taenioides; species Taenioides sp. WSHXM2023. The sequence continues at coordinate 2,659,659 of CM057100.1, forward strand.
TTCCTGTAAACTCTATGTTGATGCCTTTTCCCAAAAAGCTCTACTTTTGTCTCATCTGACCAGAGAACATTCTTCCAAAACGTTTTTGGCTTTCTCAGGTAAGTTTTGGTAAACGCCAGCCTGGCTTTTTTATGTCTCTGGGTCAGAAGTGGGGTCTTCCTGGGTATCCTACCATAGAGTCCCTTTTAGTTAGTAATTATGATTATTATTGTTATGTTTATATTTGTTGTTGTTATTGTGTTGTTGTTGTTATGATTATTGTACATTATTATTATTATTATTATTATTATTATTATTATTATTATTATTATTATTATTATTGTACATTATATATTATCATTATTATTACTATTGTGATTACTACCACCTCCTCCCTTCTGGTTTCAAACCCACTATTCCCAATCTCTTTCCCGCTTTCGCACACGCACACATGCACACACACACACACACACACACATGCACACACACACACATAATATACATATATATACATTTTTTTTCTTTCTTTAGTTCTTACTCTTCTTGTTTGGTTGTTGTTCTTTTTTATGATTACTGATTTCTTATTGTTATTGTATGTTCTTCTTTATCTGTATTAAAAAAAAAAAAAAAAAAAAAAAAAATGTCCGAGACTTAAACTCGCAGAGTTCAGTCAGACCGTGTGCGACCGTGGTATTCTACATTTCTACATTCTAGACTGGGGTAAGTGCGCACTCCAGCTGTTTAAATTATATAAGAGAAACTTTTTTACATTCTCAAGCTCCTAAGTACATGATACATAGGCTAAGGAATAAAAACAGTCTTACCTTGTCCATTGGTGAGTAAAGTTTGGGAAGCCATTTTTTCAATTTTTTCAATTTTTTTTTATTTGCCACTGTCACATGAGGCTCTTTTATAATGAGCATGTGTGCCGTAGCCTCCCATCGAGGTTGTGTGGCCAATCAGTTCTACCTGCATCGGTGACGTAGGGTCAGGCGATGCTCGCGAGAGGAGAACAGGCATCAGAACGTTCTCGAATCTGGTGGAATCTTCTGTGTAACTTTAAAATTGCTGATTTGGTGACCTGGTGTATAGATAATACCTCTGTTACTAGGCCTATCCACATGAAACAATAACAACAATATGAAAATAAGTGAAGTTCAAGTCATTTTATTTCTGGTTTGGGTTTCTAAAGGCCATTAAAACTGAATACAGACGGGGTAACAAAAATGTATATGGATCATATTTGGTTTGTGGTTATATAGCATGTTCTAAGTTCTAGTCACTAACAGAAATGAGCAGGTTCAACAGTTGTGACTTTACTTTTTGAATATTTCATGGCAAAGTACAAAACAATAGGTATAGGAAGTATTGATAAGCACGACTCTGTCTTTTGCCTCCATCGTTTTTCCCAACGAGCAGTGATATTTTTTTTTCGATTCTTTCCACGCAATCTGTTTTACAAAGCTGTGTAGTACTGAAGTTTTTTTCCATTTCATCTTTTCTCCAGATTCATAGGGGTCATTCCAAGTGAAATGACCAGATATTCCTTGGGAGTGTTGCTGCACCATTTTCAAATTAGTCTCAAATTTCCATGCCACTAGATAGTAACAAAAGTACTTTCTATGCAAAATTGTAGACCTGTAGCTCAAATAGTTACTGAGTTGTGGGGGTCTGAAATTTTCAGAATTTGGGCTATAAATAGCCAAGAAAAGCCTCGCCAGGGTTTTTGGCATCTTTAAGGGGCCAATTCTCAGCCTTTAGACATACCAGAGAGCTGTAAGTTGGTATACAAGTCCTCTGTATGTAGCTAGTGCTCCACAAACATCCCCAGATGTTTCCCTACATCCTGCAGGCCATGGGGGCTTGCTAAAAATGCCAAAAATTAAGAAAAACCTACTAGCGAGTGGGGTTTGGGGCCTTAAAAGTACTAGAAATACTGCACAGAAGTGTTCTGACATCCCTGGGTTCCATTCTACACAAACTTGTGTGATAACTTAGCAATCTGGGGCTTTCTAGGTGCGTCAGTTTGGAAAATATGAGCTCCCAAAGTTGGACGAGATTTTTAATTGGCTGTTTTTGGTGGCAAAAATCTCCATGTGGGACAGGTGCCAGAGATCCCAACTTTTTCTAAAAGACAGTTCCATCGGTCTTCTATCACTGTACAAAAAAGCAGCAGGGTTATATTTGTAGTTACTGAGATATTCTCACTCAAAATGGCATAGGTGGTGCCAAAATCGTACTGCCGTAACACAGGAATTACTCAGAAGTAATTCCTGTGTTACGGCAGTACAGAGTTTTATGACAGTCACTGTCTATGCCTAGCCTAATTCCAAGTGAACATGAGGGTAGGCTGGCCATTGCAGAGTATCTAATGTAAATGCTACTAAGGAATAACTGGTTATCTAGTTGTTAAAACTACAGACTACTTCACACCAACACCACAATGTTTGTTAATTAAGGCAGAAACAGAACTCTTGGGCAACACCCGTCTGCATGGAACTGAACTCTGAAAAGAGAAAAGCACAGGCTATATACAACTAATTTAATAGATACAATTAATACAAAATTGGAATATTTTGAAAGTACATGTAATCACCTCCACCAATCAATTGCTGAAAAGAGAATAATAAATTTAGTAAAACAAGTGCTTGAAACTATCACTGGAATGGTCATTAATACATGTGTCTCAACTTATAACACTGAAAAGCAAAAAACGATTTTGGCACCACCTATGCCATTTTGAGTGAGAATATCTCAGTAACTACAAATATAACCCTGCTGCTTTTTTGTACAGTGATAGAAGACCGATGGAACTGTCTTTTAGAAAAAGTTGGGGTCTCTGGCACCTGTCCCACATGGAGATTTTTGTGGAGCACTAGCTACATACAGAGGACTTGTATACCAACTTACAGCTCTCTGGTATGTCTAAAGGCTGAGAATTGGCCCCTTAAAGATGCCAAAAACCATGGCGAGGCTTTTCTTGGCTATTTATAGCCCAAATTCTGAAAATTTCAGACCCCCACAACTCAGTAACTATTTGAGCTACAGGCATATAATTTTTGCATAGAAAGTACTTTTGTGACTATCTAGTGACATACAAATGTAAGACTAATTTGAAAATTGTGTTGCAACCACCATCTGCTGAAACCACACGGAATGACCCATAGACAATGAGATCATCTTTCCATTTCCTGTGAGCGTACCACTCATGTTTACTTCTCTGTATTCTTAATCTGAATTCAAGTGTTTGAAAAATCCATATATGGTAGCAGAGAGGTAGGGTTGAACTTTTGAAACTAAAGATTCACCACTAACCCAGCTACACTGCTGGCCAAAAGTATTGGCACCCCTGCAATTCTGTCAGATAATGCTCAATTTTTCCCAGAAAATGATTGCAATTACAAATGCTTTGGTAGTAATATCTTCATTTATTTTGCTTGCAATGAAAAAACACAAAAGAGAATGAAAAAAAAATTAAATCAATTATCATTTTACACAAAACTCCAAAAATGGGCCGGACAAAAGTATTGGCACCCTCAGCCTAATACTTGGTAGCACAACCTTTAGACAAAATAACTGCGAACAACCGCTTCCGGTATCCATCAATGAGTTTCTTACAATGCTCTGCTGGAATTTTAGACCATTCTTCTTTGGCAAACTGCTCCAGGTCCCTGAGATTTGAAGGGTGCCTTCTCCAAACTGCCATTTTCAGATCTCTCCACAGGTGTTCTATGGGATTCAGGTCTGGACTCATTGCTGGCCACTTTAGAAGTCTCCAGTGCTTTCTCTCAAACCATTTTCTAGTGCTTTTTGAGGTGTGTTTTGGGTCATTGTCCTGCTGGAAGACCCATGACCTCTGAGGGAGACCCAGCTTTCTCACACTGGGCCCTACATTACGCTGCAAAATTTGTTGGTAGTCTTCAGACTTCATAATGCCATGCACACGGTCAAGCAGTCCAGTGCCAGAGGCAGCAAAGCAACCCCAAAACATCAGGGAACCTCCGCCATGTTTGACTGTGGGGACCGTGTTCTTTTCTTTGAAGGCCTCGTTTTTTTTCCTGTAAACTCTATGTTGATGCCTTTTCCCAAAAAGCTCTACTTTTGTCTCATCTGACCAGAGAACATTCTTCCAAAACGTTTTTGGCTTTCTCAGGTAAGTTTTGGTAAACGCCAGCCTGGCTTTTTTATGTCTCTGGGTCAGAAGTGGGGTCTTCCTGGGTATCCTACCATAGAGTCCCTTTTCATTCAGACGCTGACGGATAGTACGGGTTGACACTGTTGTACCCTCGGACTGCAGGACAGCTTGTAATTGTTTGGATGTTAGTCGAGGTTCTTTATCCACCATCCGCACAATCTTTCGTTGAAATCTCTCGTTCATTTTTCTTTTCCGTCCACATCTAGGGAGGTTAGCCACAGTGCCATGGGCTTTAAACTTATTGATGACACTGCGCACGGTAGACACAGGAACATTCAGGTCTTTGGAGATGGACTTGTAGCCTTGGGATTGCCCATGCTTCCTCACAATTTTGCTTCTCAAGTCCTCAGACAGTTCTTTGGTCTTCTTTCTTTTCTCCATGCTCAATGTGGTACACACAAGGACACAGGACAGAGGTTGAGTCAACTTTAATCCATTTTAACTGGCTGCAAGTGTGATTTAGTTATTGCCACCACCTGTTATGTGCCACAGGTAAGTAACAGGTGCTGTTAATTACACAAATTAGAGAAGCATCACATGATTTTTCAAAGGGTGCCAATACTTTTGTCCGGCCCATTTTTGGAGTTTTGTGTAAAATGATAATTGATTTAATTTTTTTTTCATTCTCTTTTGTGTTTTTTCATTGCAAGCAAAATAAATGAAGATATTACTACCAAAGCATTTGTAATTGCAATCATTTTCTGGGAAAACTTGAGCATTATCTGACAGAATTGCAGGGGTGCCAATACTTTTGGCCAGCAGTGTATCTGGGGCAGCAGCCGTCCCACCAGGAAGCCCACACTGTAAAAAATGTCCGTAGAATTAACAGGGAATTAATGTAAAATCATGACATTAAAAATCTGTAAATACAAAAACAATGAAACAGTGTGCAATGTACAACAATATAATGTAAAACTCCTAACCAAATACCACTGTTAATTTGACAGTAAGATAATGTTGAATTGATCTTATTTTTTTTGTAGAATTTACAAATTGTTGTAGTTTAAACACAGACAAACTGTAATACTAAAACAGAAGTCACTACAGAGAAATTTTAAACGGGCTACTAATTTGCTGCTCTACACATATTAGAATTTCCCATGGATTTGCAAACCAACGATAATCTCAAGGTAAGTAAACAATGTTATTTTGTTGATTATGTAGGATTCTTTATTTCACAAAGACTAGTGTGTACAGCCTGAAATGAACCCAGCACAGGTTTGTCACCAATTAAAACATGTTCCAAATCATCCAGTCCCAAAACAACTGCAAGTGCCACACTACAGAGAACAAATTACCACTTAAAAGAAATCAGTTTTATCTCAAGTCTGCTTTTTTACTCTTTGTACATTGTCCCTTCAATAAAGACTAAACTAAACCAATATTTATCCACAAAACACCGAACTTAAAATATGTTAGGTTTACATTTATTACCACAGATTACCAGTTACATTTATGTCCCAGATTTTTATTTTCACAACTCACACAACTCAACTCACAACAACAAAGCCTGTTTTTATTAACTTTGTGAGATATACTTAATATTTATTTAAAAAAAAAAAAAAGGAACTTTGTGAACTCAGAAACATGGTGAGAATCCATCTTGATGCACGGTTAAGTATGTTCACCTTTTGTGTTTAAATCGTGTAAATATCACTACCTTCATATTTGGCACTTTAGCTTGTCCAGCCTGTTACTGAAACGTGCACAGCTGAACAATATCAGTAAATCTCCTGCTCTTCACATGGGGCACAGGTCTGTGAGGAGAACACGTGGGTCAGCACTGGTTTTATCTTTTTAAATGATGTAAAACCCTGTCTCACCTTCTCCAGTGTCGTACTTGAAGGAGGCTGGAGGTGTCTCTGGGAAGTTCAGACAGGACGCTTGTCTCCTGAACATCTCACGTTCAGACGCACCGACACTCTGGCTCCTCCCTGCAGTATAGTCAGGACAAAAGACTTACACACAGACTGATTATTTTTATGGTACTGAGTTTTAACACATCTTCATTCTGCATTTTGACAGTGTCTCTGGATGACTGCAGACTGGTGTGTGGGACAGTGTCTCTGTGTGGGACAGTGTCTCTGTGTGGGACAGTGTCTCTGTGTGGGACAGTGTCTCTGGATGACTGCAGACTGGTGTGTGGGACAGTGTCTCTGGATGACTGCAGACTGGTGTGTGGGACAGTGTCTCTGTGTGGGACAGTGTCTCTGGGTGGGACAGTGTCTCTGGGTGACTGCAGACTGGTGTGTGGGACAGTGTCTCTGGATGACTGCAGACTGGTGTGTGGGACAGTGTCTCTGGGTGGGACAGTGTCTCTGGGTGACTGCAGACTGGTGTGTGGGACAGTGTCTCTGGATGACTGCAGACTGGTGTGTGGGACAGTGTCTCTGGGTGACTGCAGACTGGTGTGTGGGACAGTGTCTCTGTGTGGGACAGTGTCTCTGTGTGGGACAGTGTCTCTGGGTGGGACAGTGTCTCTGGGTGGGACAGTGTCTCTGGGTGGGACAGTGTCTCTGTGTGGGACAGTGTCTCTGGATGACTGCAGACTGGTGTGTGGGACAGTGTCTCCAGGGGACAGAGTACTCAGGGTACTACACATGTGGGGTGGGACGAGACAGAATTTTCATGAGGCGAAACACGAGATAGGGTCCACGAGACGAGCAGTTATCGGATCAGTTCCCAATGGTCTCATGATTTTGAATTGGTTAAATTTCTGGATATATTGTGTTGTGAATGTTTTATGTGTTGATAGTTACAAAAATGACAAAATTAAGTAATTTTCATCATGTTTTTGATGCATTAAACAACCTCGATGCTTTAAATACCAAGTCCTCTCATGCATCACCACAGATTAATACTCAGTATTGGCCTACACCACGTGATTTTTACCATTTAAATGATGAAACAAAACTGTATCTGCTCCTCTGTTCTGTTTCCCTCCAGCTCCTCCTCCCTCCAGCTCCTCCTCCCTCCAGCTCCTCCTCCGTCTCCCCACTGCTGCTGCTCTAACGCTCACGGTGCAGAGGGACAGACAAAAGAGGAGCGTTTGTCTCTTCTTTCTCTTCTTGTCTCACTTGTCTCTTCTTTCACACTTTAAACTAAGTTATTATGAATGAAGAAGGACTAAATATCTCTTTGTGGATCTTTTTCCAGAGGAATAAAGTTGAAATGAGCTCCACATGCAAACCAGTCGTATTTTAGGCTTTGTCATTGTTGCCACTCTAGTGCACTTGTTGTTCATTTCCATTAAAAGAGGAGCATCCTTTTGTTCCTAAGACATTGTCCTGTCCATATTTGGATAGATCATTCTACACTGAGATCTGATGTGTTTTCAAAACTTCCTTTTTTTAACAGTGTATATCATATTATTTTGCATTTTTTAACCAATTTAGCACTGATTATTTGTGTCAGTATTGATCCTATCACTACAAAATAAAAACTGACTGACCATACAAATTACACACTGACCGCACAAATTACACACTGACCGTACAGGTAGATGAGCTCATGAGAGTCGTCGTGGCTGGGTGAAGGGTTCCACTGTAAGGAGCACATGTATGTAAACCATTATATGTACGACAAAAGAAACAAACCAAACATTCCAAACAATATTTACAATTCATACAGTAAACAAGCTCTATAAAAGTATAGTATTTACTCAAATAAACACATTTACAGACACCTGAATTTGAACTGAAAAGGTGGCACCGCATTTCACTGCTCTGTAAATAAAAGCACATTTGAAAATGTTTGTTTGTTCTTAGACTTAAAGTCTAGATAGTGGCATGTGGGCGTCTGCACATCTTTAAAGCGTCTTTGAGTGTTTAGAAAATAAATAAAATGTATTATAATGTGACTGTGGTAAAGTGCCCTCGAGGCCCTGGGAGTGAAGGGGCCCAGTGTGGAGACCTACCCTCGATCTGCAGAGCAGAACTGTTCACCAGAGACACTTCAGAGTCTTGGAAAAAGCCACAGTATTTTTCCCTAAACACACAGAAAAGAAAAAGTTTATTATTCATCATAATACCACTGTAGCACACTGTACTGTAATACCACCTATACTTCAACTTCACTCCAAAGTCTGGAGGACTAAAGGGGAGAGTGAGGTGGGAGGACTGTGTTTTATAAAACGATAGTCCAACCTGCCATAGGCACTTTAACTGAAAAGTGTCTTTACTTAAAATAAAATAAGCATACTTTTGCCCCTTGAATCTCATCCCTTGTACCAGTCTCATAATCCCGTCTTCTGCAGTGGTGTTGATCTTCATCCACTCACTGCCGATGCTCTTCAGGTGGAGGTCACTGTTTCCATAAGCTTCAATCAGAATCCATGTGCCCAGGACCTGCAACCCACTCACACTGACGTGTTGAATGTTCTAGAGCACCTGGTGCAGACGGCCCTGCGGTAGAGGCTGGTTCAGCTCAGTGCAGTTGTGTGTCAGAGGGGCCGCTGTACTCAACGACTGCAGGAGGATGGAGGCCAACAGAGGCACACACCAGCCGGACAACTGCATGGTTCTGCTCACATACGAACACACGGCAGTCTCATGGTTATGGACTTTACTCATTTGAGAAACTGTAGATGGTGCAACCCCTGAACAAGCACAGGTCACATCAACAATACAACATGATCAACATTACATCACCTGGAGAGGATTCAAGTGACCGGGAAAACGACAGTCAGTCCTCACACTCATGCACATTATTAGAGTTTGTATTAGTGTTTCTCCAAAACATGCACATTTGTTCTGACCAGATCCAACTAAAGATCTGGAGATGGGTCCCTGATGGGTTGACGACACTGGGAGAAACACTAATACTGTACTGTTGATCTTAGACCCATGTTTGTTCAGTGTTGCACCATCTGTAGTTTCCCAGAATGAGGAAACCCAGTCAGCGTGAAGGGGAAGAGTGCTCATTTTATTTGATTTGATTGTAAGTAAAGGCACTTTTCAGTTAAGAACACTGAACAAAACAATCAATAAGCACAATTAAAAACAATCACACTATATACAGCCAGTTATAACGTTAATTTGAACAAATGACTTTGAGTCTGGACTAATGAAAGTCTTGACTAGTTTAATGTCACATTTTTCAGAGCAGGCCTATTACATCTTTATTTGATATCGATATTAAAACAAACTCTATAGTATAAAGGTAATATGCCAATTAAAAATATCATCTCTCATCTCAGTATTACAATTACCATTTTCAAGCAAATCAAGTAAATACAATTTTATCAATCACTTAAGCATGTTTTTGGAAAAAATCTGGCAAACAAAGAACACTTTGTGGTTCAAATGCACACAGAGTCATCAAATTTATAAAGCAGACAGAGGTCGGAGGATGGTCCCACACTTTTAGACGAGTAGTGTGAGGGACTCAGAGCTGTAGGACCAGTATCACACTGTTTCTGATGGTTTGAAAGTGAAATAAATGCTGTAAATGTGTGAACAACATCATTAAGCAAGCAAAATGTTCAAATCTGTGGTTTTTAGCTGTCGGTATCTGAACTGTGTCTGACTTGGACCTCAAAGTCTCTGAGTAAAAGACTGATTTTCACCACAGAAGTCTTTTACATTGTGTTTCGTCTATGTCTGTCTATGAAATCTCTTCATATTGTGATTCCTGTGTGTTCAGTTGTGTCTTTGTGTTGTGTTGTGTTTAGGTACACTATAGCTCGTGCAAGGTGTTACAGTATTAAAGTTTATCATTGTGTTTTAAGTTCTACAAGAAGTGTTTGGTAGTTTCAGTCTGAGAGTTAAAGGATGGAGAATGGAGATAACGTTGTGCCAAGATGAACTGAGTAGCCTGTTATTCCTTGAGTGGCAAGTTTTGGAATTTGTGCCGAAATTTAGGCTTTAGTGTCGAAGAGATTGGAAAAAAAACAACTGTAAAAGGAATATGCTGTGTCATGGCTGATGCAGAGCCATGGTTCACTGCTGCCCTCTAGTGGTACAAGTGACCCACAGCAGCCTCATCATTACAAATAAGAATTTAGATCGTTTCAGTTGTTTTGTGACTACTGTGTTCTGCTGGACTTAAAATTAATACATTAAATATAAAACCTATTTGTAAACTTGGTAGGTAAAAGTCAAAGCATCTAACCTGTACATATTATATTATATTATATTATATTATATTATATTAATTATATTAATTATATCATATTATATTGTATTGTATAATATAATATAATATAATATAATATATTATATAGTATATAATGTAATTACTTGTCACTGTTCTTATAGTTTATACAGTGTGGAAAGTAAATTGGTTAAAAAATGCAAAATAATATGATATACACTGTTAAAAAAAGGAAGTTTTGAAAACACATCAGATCTCAGTGTAGAATGATCTATCCAAATATGGACAGGACAATGTCTTAGGAACAAAAGGATGCTCCTCTTTTAATGGAAATGAACAACAAGTGCACTAGAGTGGCAACAATGACAAAGCCTAAAACACGACTGGTTTGCATGTGGAGCTCATTTCAACTTTATTCCTCTGGAAAAAGATCCACAAAGAGATATTTAGTCCTTCTTCATTCATAATAACTTAGTTTAAAGTGTGAAAGAAGAGACAAGTGAGACAAGAAGAGAAAGAAGAGACAAACGCTCCTCTTTTGTCTGTCCCTCTGCACCGTGAGCGTTAGAGCAGCAGCAGTGGGGAGACGGAGGAGGAGCTGGAGGGAGGAGGAGCTGGAGGGAGGAGGAGCTGGAGGGAAACAGAACAGAGGAGCAGATACAGTTTTGTTTCATCATTTAAACGGTAAAAATCACATGGTGTAGGCCAATACTGAGTATTAATCTGTGGTGATGCATGAGAGGACTTGGTATTTAAAGCATCGAGGTTGTTTAATGCATCAAAAACATGATGAAAATTACTTAATTTTGTCATTTTTGTAACTATCAACACATAAAACATTCACAACACAATATATCCAGAAATTTAACCAATTCAAAATCATGAGACCATTGGGAACTGATCCGATAACTGCTCGTCTCGTGGACCCTATCTCGTGTTTCGCCTCATGAAAATTCTGTCTCGTCCCACCCCACATGTGTAGTACCCTGAGTACTCTGTCCCCTGGAGACACTGTCCCACACACCAGTCTGCAGTCATCCAGAGACACTGTCCCACACAGAGACACTGTCCCACACAGAGACACTGTCCCACACAGAGACACTGTCCCACACACCAGTCTGCAGTCATCCAGAGACACTGTCCCACACAGAGACACTGTCCCACACAGAGACACTGTCCCACACAGAGACACTGTCCCACACACCAGTCTGCAGTCATCCAGAGACACTGTCCCACCCAGAGACACTGTCCCACACAGAGACACTGTCCCACACAACAGTCTGCAGTCATCCAGAGACACTGTCCCACACAGAGACACTGTCCCACACAGAGACACTGTCCCACACACCAGTCTGCAGTCATCCAGAGACACTGTCCCACACAGAGACACTGTCCCACACAACAGTCTGCAGTCATCCAGAGACACTGTCCCACACAGAGACACTGTCCCACACACCAGTCTGCAGTCACCCAGAGACACTGTCCCACACAGAGACACTGTCCCACACACCAGTCTGCAGTCACCCAGAGACACTGTCCCACACAGAGACACTGTCCCACACAGAGACACTGTCCCACACACCAGTCTGCAGTCATCCAGAGACACTGTCCCACACAGAGACACTGTCCCACACAGAGACACTGTCCCACACAGAGACACTGTCCCACACACCAGTCTGCAGTCATCCAGAGACACTGTCCCACACAGAGACACTGTCCCACACACCAGTCTGCAGTCACCCAGAGACACTGTCCCACACAGAGACACTGTCCCACACAGAGACACTGTCCCACACAGAGACACTGTCCCACACACCAGTCTGCAGTCATCCAGAGACACTGTCAAAATGCAGAATGAAGATGTGTTAAAACTCAGTACCATAAAAATAATCAGTCTGTGTGTACGTCTTTTGTCCTGACTATACTGCAGGGAGGAGCCAGAGTGTCGGTGCGTCTGAACGTGAGATGTTCAGGAGACAAGCGTCCTGTCTGAACTTCCCAGAGACACCTCCAGCCTCCTTCAAGTACGACACTGGAGAAGGTGAGACAGGGTTTTACATCATTTAAAAAGATAAAACCAGAGCTGACCCACGTGTTCCTCACAGACCTGTGCCCCATGTGAAGAGCAGGAGATTTACTGATATTGTTCAGCTGTGCACGTTTCAGTAACAGGCTGGACAAGCTAAAGTGCCAAATATGAAGGTAGTGATATTTACACGATTTAAACACAAAAGGTGAACATACTTAACCGTGCATCAAGATGGATTCTCACCATGTTTCTGAGTTCACAAAGTTCCCTTTTTTTTTTTTTTTTAATAAATAATAAGTATATCTCACAAAGTTAATAAAAACAGGCTTTGTTGTTGTGAGTTGAGTTGTGTGAGTTGTGAAAATAAAAATCTGGGACATAAATGTAACTGGTAATCTGTGGTAATAAATGTAAACCTAACACATTTTACGTTTGGTGTTTTGTGGATAAATAATGGTTTAGTTTAGTCTTTATTGAAGGGACAATGTACAGAGAGTAAAAAAGCAGAACTAAGTAACTGTGAGCGATAGAGCTCCCCCTGCTGCTCCTTATGAGAATACACTGTCAGGATCGCAGTATTTATTCACTTTCAACGCAAAAACGTGAACATCCTGAATTGCGGCATACGCAGAGATAATAAACCAGCCAGCCTGATCTGAAATAAAAATCCTTAAAATATGTCAAGCTAAAAATGGTTAAAACAATGTGACAGAGCGGTCGGTTAAGTGCCAATTTTTATCTCAACTGTAACAAAATATAAACGGTGGGACCTTCACTGAGGCAGGCAAGTTCACTGAGTACAGACAGAGCAAAAGTTATTCACATGAAAGGATTTATTCTTTAAATATTTTAGCTTGAAATCAGTTGTAACAGTTCCATTGTTGCACTTCATTTCATCACAGTTCATACAAGTCAGTCTATCCAGAAGTTTGTTGCTCACCGAGATCATTTCATGACAAAAACAAGACCAAGACCAAGACCAAGACCACACCCAAAAGACAAGCTCGCAGGTGGGATCTCCATGGCACCTGATCGTGTATAAAGATGAGTCATTACATTAGTTAAGAGCTGATTTCTACTGCACGCTATGTTTTAACTACAAGTTGGCAACACACCAGCAGCGCCGCGACACCCTGAATGTTTAGAGATACTGATTAGTGTCACAACGAAAGTGAAACAGACAAGACCTGATTTACTACCTGGAGACGAAGGCAACAACAGACAACAACAAAGGGGAGCGGAGGTGGCATAAGCTGGCACAATGGAGCTCCTAAGTGACAGAGCACACCTGGAGGTTATACTGTCACAAATAGAATAAGTAAAATCTAATAAATCAAAATAAAAGACAATAAACTAGTTACTCCGTGATTACAATAGTTATAACACGAGTCACAGCTCCTGGAACACAATAAGAACACAAAACAGAGCTTCACACTCAGATCTGTCTGTATGCAGTTATTTATTACAGTTAGATTGACACAAATAACTCTTAAGTAAAGTAAAACAAAGAATCCACAAAAAAAGCCGGCCAAAAGCACTACAACTTTGAACTAAATTTAAATGGATTTGATGAAGAAAAAACTAAAACTTGAGATAAAACTGATTTCTTTTAAGTGGTAATTTGCTCTCTGTAGTGTGGCACTTGCAGTTGTTTTGGGACTGGATGATTTGGAACATGTTTTAATTGGTGACAAACCTGTGCTGGGTTCATTTCAGGCTGTAACTGTGCTACAGCTGCTGCCCCAGACAGACCACCTGAGAGTTTGGGGTCTTGGGTTAGTGGTGAATCTTTAGTTTCAAAAGTTTGTATCAACCCTACCTCTCTGCTACCATATATGGATTTTTCAAACACTTGCATTCCGATCAAGAAGCATACAGGGAGTAAACACGAGATCAGTGGCTATGCTTTTCAGATTCCACATCGTCATACTCCCAGATGGAGGCAAAAGACAGAGTCATGCTTATCGATACTTCCTATTCCTATTGTTTTGTACTTTGCCGTGAAATATTCAAAAAGTAAAATCACAAATGTTGAACCTGCTCATTTCTGTTAGTGACTAGAACTTAGAACATGCTATATAACCACAAACCAAATTTGATCCATATACATTTTTGTTACCCCGTCTGTATTCAGTTTTAATGGCCTTTAGAAACCCATTTCATGAGTTTCATCTTCCTGTTCTATGGTGCTATTTTCAGGACGGTTGACCATTCAAAAGTTATAATTTTTTGTTGACGAATTGTTAATTACCACGGCAAAGGTCTTAACTTTTCATCATTCTGGAACTCATAAAAGATATTTTGTTTTGGAAAGAATCCCCAATCTTCACACAAATGTTGAATCTTTTCAGGATTTGTTTGGGATTGGCTTGTCATATTAATTTTATGGTTTACTGTGCGTTTAACTGTCAACAATCACATCTTTAATAGTTGAATAATGGTAAAAAGAAGTTCACTTATTGTTGTATTATTAGTTTTTAAATCACTGAACTCACTCGCTCCACAGCACATCACTGATCTTTTACCCCCACACACTGCCCCTCGGTCTCTCAGGTCAAACTCTGTCCACCTTCTGTCCGTCCCACCGTCCCGCCTCAAAACCGAGGGAGTCCGAGTTTTCTCTGTTGTGGCCCCTGAGCTCTGGATGCCCTCCCTCTTCATCTGACCTGATGCTCCTCTACCTCACTTTAAAACCCTCCGAAAAACACATTTTTTCAAGATGGCGTTCAACAGCCCATGAGCTCTGCTCTGAAGCTCAACTTTAGACTTTTATCTTTGTGTATTAAGCCATTCTTTCATTTAATATTTTATATATTTTATATTTGTTTTACTGTTTCACTGTCGTGTTTCATGTTGTAAAGAACTTTGGTGCAACTTGTTACAGTTGTTTTAAATGTGCTATAGAAATAAAATGACTTGACTTATTGTTTCATGTGGATAGGCCCAGTAATTACAGGTTAACAAATCAAACCGGTTATAAAGATTCGAGAATGTTCTGATGTCACTTGACCGCAGCCTATTCTCCTCTCGCGTGCAACGCCTAAACCTACATGACCGATGCAGGTAGAAGTGATTGAACGTCACATATTTTCATATTGTTGTTATTGTTTCATGTGGATAGGCCTAGTAACAGAGATATTATCCATACACCAGGTCACCAAATCAGCAATCTGAAAGTTACACAGAAGATTCCACCAGATTCGAGAATGTTCTTTTGTCACGTGAACGTGGCATCGCCTGACCCTACGTCACCGATGCAGGTAGGTTTGGCCACACAACCTCGATGGGAGTAGTCTACACCAGCTCATCATAAAAGAGCCTCGTGACAGTGGCAAGTTAGAAAAAAATGGAAAAAATGGAAAAACCACCAAAAATAAAAGCAACAACTTCTCAAATTCTACAAACCAACGAACAAGGTAAAGACTTTTTTTTTATTCCTTAGCCTATGTATCATGTACTTAGGAGCTTGAGAACGTAAAAAAGTTTCTCTTATATAATTTAAACAGCTGGAGTGCGCATTTCCCCAGTCTAGAATGTAGAAATGTAGAATACCACGGTCGCACACGGTCTGACTGTTCTTTGTGCGAGTTTAAGTCTCGGACATTTAATATTTGAGTTAAAAGAAGGAGTGCGCCTACTCGTAATTCACTGATACTGGAGATTTCCTGGTTACTGCTGATGCGTCTAGTGTGAGAACCATTTTCTGACTGTAAGAAACAGAAAACAAAGAAAATAAATGGGCATTTAATTGACAGCTGTTGCCAAAGCTTGAAACGCACAAAAAATAGATTAAGATAAAGAGCTGAATTACTGTAATTGTAGTGAGGCATTACCATCGTACTCTTGTAATTTCAACATTCCAGTCTCATTTGACTTCCTTCAAAGAGCGGCTAAAAACACTTACATTACCAGGAAAATGTGAGTGAATTTGATAAAACTAATAAAATTGAAAATGAAACTTTTTATTATTTTTAAAGGAGACATATAGACATTTTTATTTAATTTAACTTTAATTAAAATTCTCCCCAAAATAAATGAGCTGGCAACATATTTATAATAACACATTTTCAGTGACAAAAAAACAATTCAACTAATTCAGTAGAAAGTACTTGATAGAGTTTTATATTATTTCATAATTATTTACTGGCACTTGCAAAGTAATAAAGTATTGTGCTTTTTACTGTATGATTTTGTACATGCTTTCATTTTGGTGACAGTTGATTTTTTATATTTGTTTCAGGTTCTACACCTGCTGAACCAGTCAGATCAGGTTCAAATACATCTAGAAATTTAAGATTAAAAATTCTATCTTGTAATGTAAACGGTCTGAAAGACAAGGAGAAGAATGAACTGTTTATTGACTCTCTTCACAATTTACAGGCAAACATATGTTTTCTCCAAGAAACACATTTAGAATCATCAGAAATTCTTGATATTACAAATTACACAGAATACTTGTCATCCTTCAACACAAGGTCAAGTGGAGTTGCAATTCTGATCAAAAAAACATTAAAATTTGAATTAAAGAAGAAAATATCAGATAAAAATGGTCGATGCATCATTGTTCATGGAACACTGAATGGGACACCACTAACTTTAGTAAGCATTTATGGGCCGACTAAAGATGATCCAATTTTTTTTGAAAATGTATTTTTAACTTTAAAACGTTTCAAGAACATTATAATCGGTGGTGATTGGAATACAGATATGATACCATCAATAGACCGCTCAAGTGGAAGGCAAAGAAACCCAAAGTCAGCCAACATGATTCGATATTTTATGGAAAATAGGAAATTTTTGGATATCTGGAGAATGAAAAACCGGGATGTTATACAATATACACATACCTCAAAAAGACATCAAACTCACTCGAGGATAGATTATTTTCTCATCCAAGAGTCGCTTAAAAACTTCACTGAAGGCACTATACACAACATGAAGATTAGTGATCATTCTATAATAAGATAAGATAAGATAAGATAAGATATGCCTTTATTAGTCCCACAGTGGGGAAATTCCAGTGTTGCAACGCACAGTTCAAGAACAGCAGGAAAATGGAACATGCAATAAAACAAGATAATAGATAATGGCTAAAAAAATAATAATTTAGAAATAGACTTAAAGATAGACTCTAATTTTGTTCCAGTGGAGCAAAAATATAAAATACAAAATATAAAATATAAAATACCAAAAATACTATTATGTACAATAAAAGTAACAGTGCAGCATATGAACAGAGTAAGTCTCAGTAAAGTGACTTCAGTATATTATGTTATTTACAGTAATATGACTATGTTTATGTACAGACAGGATAAATATCAGTAAATGACATAAGTGAATTGTATTGGAGGTCTTCAGTATTGCACATAGATACAGTTGAATGACACATGTTCAGTGTTAACAGTGTTCATTGTACAGTCTGACAGCAGCAGGAAGGAAAGACCTGCGAAATCTCTCCTTCACACAGCGAGGGTGAATCAGTCTGTCACTGATGCTGCTCTCCAGAGCAGACAGGGCGTCCTGCAGGGGGTGAGACTCATGGTCCAGCATAGAGATGACCTTAGCCAGGACCCTCTTGTCCCCCACCTGCTGCACTGAGTCCAGAGGACAGCCCAGGACGGAGCTGGACTTCTTGATGACCTTGTCCAGCTTCTTCCTCTCCCTCTCTGTGATGCTGCTGCTCCAGCAGACCACACCGTACAGGATGGCTGATGCCACTACAGAGTCATAGAAGGTCTTCAGGAGTGGCCCCCTCACTCCAAAAGACCTGAGTCTCCTCAGGAGATAGAGCCGACTCTGGCCCTTCCTGTACAGTGCATCTGTGTTGTGAGTCCAGTCCAGTTTGTTGTTCAGATGAACACCCAGGTACTTGTAAGAGTCCACTCTCTCAATGTCCCTTCCCTGGATGTTCACTGAGGTGACAGTAGAGTGGCGTCTGCGGAAGTCCACCACCATCTCCTTGGTCTTCCCTGCATTGATGATGAGGTGGTTCTGCTGACACCAGTCCACAAAGTCCTGCGCTAGTCCTCTGTACTCCACATCGTCATCATCCTTAATGAAGCCAATGATGGCAGAGTCATCAGAGAACTTCTGCAGGACGCAGCTGTCCGTGTTGTGTCTGAAGTCTGCAGTGTAAAGGGTGAAAAGAAAGGGCGCGAGGACAGTGCCCTGGGGCGCCCCCACACTGCAGGTCCGTAGGTCAGACACGCAGTTCTTGGCTCTCACAAACTGGGGCCGGTTTGTGAGGTAGTCCAGGATCCAGTCTGCCAGGTCACAGTCCACACCGGCGGTCTCCAGTTTGTCCCTCAGGAGCAGTGGCTGGATGGTGTTGAAAGCACTGGAGAAGTCAAAGAAGAGAATCCTCACAGTGCTGCCGGGGTTCTCCAGGTGAGACAGTGAGCGGTGCAGCAGGTAGATGACGGCGTCCTCCACTCCGATGCCAGGCCGGTACGCAAACTGCAGCGGGTCCATCGCTGAGCTCACGGTGGAGCGGAGGTGGCCAAGGACCAGTCTCTCCAGTGTCTTCATCAGGTGCGATGTTAGAGCCACCGGCCTGAAGCTGCTGGGGTCTTTAGCGTGCGGTGTTTTAGGCACTGGTACCACACAGGATGTCTTCCAGAGTTGTGGTACCACCCTCAGCTTAAGGCTCATGTTGAAGACATGCTCCATAACTCCGCACAGTTCGTCTGCACAGGACTTAAGGAGCCTGGAGCTGATGCCGTCTGGTCCTGCTGCCTTCCTGGGTCTGATCTTCTTGAGCTCCAGTCTCACCTGGGCTGTAGAAAATGACAGTGGCAGGCTGGGGGGATGGGTGAGTCCATGTGTAGTGGTGGGCTGAAGAGCAGAGGCAGAGGTGTGAAGAGGTGCAGGAGTTCCCCATTGTCCAGCTGGGGAGGTGAGAGCTGGCAGCTGGGTGGGGGGAGTGGTGGGTGATTGATCAAATCTCAGGAAGTGAGAATTGAGCTCGTTTACCCACCGCAGATCCCCCTCCGTCTGGGCAGGAGGTGCTTTGAAGCCTGAGATCGTCTTGAGGCTTCTCCACACCCCCTGGATGTTCTTCTGCTGCAGCTGCTGCTCCATCCTTCTCTTTTGGCTGGCTTGGCTCGTCCTGATTTTCCTCCTCAGCCTCTTCTGTGCAGCCTTCAGCTCCTCCTTGGTCCCTGACCTAAAAGCTCTCTTCTTCTCCTTCAGCAGAGCTTTTATGTCAGGGTTAATCCACGGCTTGTTGTTTGAAAAACACCGCACCGTCTGGGAGGGGACGATGTTTTCAAAACAAAAGTTGATGTAGTCCGTGATGCACTCTGTCACTGCATTGATGTCCTCTCCATGTGGGTCACAGAGCTCTGTCCACACTGTGGTGTCAAAACAGTCTCTCAGAGCCTCCTCACTCTCAGCAGTCCACTTCTTCACCACACGGGGCACCACAGGCTGTCTGTGCACAATAGGCTGGTACACAGGCCGCAGATGGACAATGTTGTGGTCAGCTCTACCCAGGGGAGGCAGTGGGGATGAAGAATAAGCCTCCTTGGCGTTGGCAAAAAATAAATCCAGTGTTTTATTGTCTCTTGTGGGGCAGGTAACATACTGGGTGTATGTAGGCAGGACAGGTGCAGGAGATGCATGGTTGAAGTCTCCAGAAATCAGGAAGAGAGCCTGTGGATGCTTTGTTTGTAGTGTGCTCGTACAGGAGTGCAGTGTGTCACATGCTGTCTCAGCATTAGCAGAGGGAGGAACATAGACAGCGATCACTATCACATGTGAGAACTCCCGGGGCAGATAATATGGCCTCATGCTAACAGCCAGCAGCTCAATGTCTCTGTTACACAGCTGTTCCTTCACTGTACAATGTCCAGCTTTGCACCACTTCTCATTCACAAACAGAGCCAGACCTCCTCCTTTCTTCTTACCACTCTCTGCCGTCCTGTCTGCGCGCAGCAGGTGAAAGTTGTCCATAGCAACAGCTGAATCCGGGATTTGCGGGGTCAACCAGGACTCCGTGAAAAGCATGATGCTACTGTCTCTGTATTCCCGCTGATATCGCGTGAGCGCCGCTAATTCGTCCGTCTTGTTCGAAATAGACCGCACGTTTCCCGCGATGACAGAGGGGAGCACAGGTCTGAATATCTCTGAATATCTCTAACAATACAATTTGGCCCAGAGCAAAACATTAGTCAATAACCTTTTTATTTTTCCAATTGGGTGATCTTTTTTTTTTTTTTTTTTTTTTTTTAGATTTTAGATTACGTTTATTTTTATACATTGGCTTATAGATCACATTTTTAAAAAATAATACGTGGAATCGAATTTGAGCATTATTGGGACCTGGGTTTAGTCGCATGTTTAGTTTTAATGCATAACTGAAAAGATCTGACTGGTCCAGCTGGTCTGTGTCCTACTTCAAAGACACCTCTGCCTGTCTCGTCCTGGGCACCTGCACCGGTCTCTTCAAAGACACCTCCACCTGTGTCCATCCTGGGCATCTGCACCTGTCTCCATCCTGGGCACCTCCGCCTGTCTCCATCCTGGGCATCTGCACCTGTCTCCTTCTCAAGAGGTCCACTGGGCTTGTCTGCAGACAGAAAATCACGTCTGTGCATCTGCTTTGGAGATGAAGCTGGAGTTGACAACTTTAGGAGGAAAAGGTAAACTCACAAACTCTGCAATCACACCAAACCACAAAAACAAGTGTCTGACACGAGAGATTAACGTATTACAGCTTTTAGAATTGATACATACTTGGCTCTAATCATTTCTTTATATCTTTGTTTAAACATTTTCATATTTGGGCATTCTAAAGAGTCATATTCCCCTTAAATTAGAAGTACTTTCCCTTTCAATAAAATGTTTCTGAATATTTTTTGGGTAGTTCTCTTTCCTTTTTGCCTTGTACATTATTTTTGCGGCCTGGAAGCGCATCAGATCCTTAACTTTTAACATTTTTGAAGTGATGAATCGCTGGTTGTAACATTATGAATTATTCGTAGCGCTCTTTTCTAGGGGTTCCAATATTGTTTTAGAATTATTACCCCAGATCTCAGCACAGTCAAGATCAAATATGGTGCAACTAAAGAATAATAGTGTATGTAGAGCTTTCTCCTCCAGAAAATATTTGGCCTTACCTAATACTGCTAGTTAGTATGTATATATAAGTTTTTCATCAATAATAACACCTACAAATGTATTTTTCTTTACCCTTCCTATGTTGGCCCCCTGTATTTGCAGCTGAATTTGCTTATTATCAATGTGGTTTACAAATAACATTAGTTTTGTTTTGTTCTAATTTAGAGATAATTTGTTCCTTATTAAACCATGTGTTTAATTTCAGCATTTCAGACTTAATTTCAGAAAGTAACTGTTGTATATTTTCACCAGGACAAAATAAATTAGTGTCATCTGCAAGTAAGACGACTGCAAACCACTAAAGTCCTCGAATCACGTGGATCTGAAATAAACTAAGCGAAATCTTCTGCTGTAAAATCTCATGTTTATTTTCTTCACACATTCTGGCCACCCTAACCCTGTGATCTGTTTGGTGTCTCTGCAGGAGGACTGGTCTGGTCTCTTCCAAGACACCTGCACCTGTCTCCATCCTGGGCACCTGCACCTGTCTCCTTCTCGAGAGGTCCACTGGGCTTGTCTGCAGACAGAAAATCACGTCTGTGCATCTGCTTTGGAGATGAAGCTGGTGTTGACAACTTTAGGAGGAAAAGGTAAACTCACAAACTCTGCAATCACACCAAACCACAAAAACAAGTGTCTGACACGAGAGATTAACGTATTACAGCTTTTAGAATTGATACATACTTGGCTCTAATCATTTCTTTATATCTTTGTTTAAACATTTTCATATTTGGGCATTCTAAAGAGTCATATTCCCCTTGAATTAGAAGTACTTTCCCTTTCAATAAAATGTTTCTGAATAGTTTTTGGTAGTTCTCTTTCCTTTTTGCCTTGTACATTATTTTTGCGGCCTGGAAGCACATCTGCTGTAAAATCTCATGTTTATTTTCCTCACACATTCTGGCCACCTTAACCCTGTGATCTGTTTGGTGTCTCTGCAGGAGGACTGGTCTGGTCTGGCTCAGATGCCCTCCCGTGCACCTCGATGCCTTGGGAGGGGCCGTGCTGCTTTCTTCACGGGACAGTCTGCGGTGTCTGTGGGACTTCAGATCGATTAATACAAGCTCAGGACCGGTTTCACTAGGACGGACTTTGATTTTATGATGTTAAACTGGACATACCACTGAAACCCTTGGATCCCTGTTATTATTAAATCATTTTCCCTCATTTTCTTCGACTCAATACATTTTTTGATGTTTACAAAGTCTTATTGGGTCTTGAAATTAGCCATGCTTTTTGTCAATCTAGTTTATTTTTATTTAATTTCCAAGTTCACCATATTGACAGAACAGACAAGTGATACAAAACAGAAAACAGTGTGAGTATTTGTCACATTGTGGAACTCCTCTGTACGCCTGCCTTATGGGGACAAAAGGTCCTCGATGTAAATCCGTTTTTATTGGAACATGGTTTAACTTTAAGATGTGGATTAGAAAAGGTGAATAGTTAAATAAAATATCCCCTTTGGGATGAATACAAGTCACTCTGATTCTGGTACAGTTTTTGCCTGGAAAAATCCAGACTCATCGCTGTACCAGCGGCTGATATGGATCTGTATTACAAATACAGAGACATATCCTTCTGGATTTCCAGGCAAAAAGGAATATGCTGTGTCATGGCTGATGCAGAGCCATGGTTCACTGCTGCCCTCTAGTGGTACAAGTGACCCACAGCAGCCTCATCATTACAAATAAGAATTTAGATCGTTTCAGTTGTTTTGTGACTACTGTGTTCTGCTGGACTTAAAATTAATACATTAAATATAAAACCTATTTGTAAACTTGGCAGGAACTCGGGAAGCCTTAAAAGTCAAAGCATCTAACCTGTACATATTATATTATATTATATTATATTATATTATATTATATTATATTAATTATATTAATAATATAATATAATATAATATAATATAATATAATATTAATTATATTATATTATATTATATTATATTATATTATATTATATTAATTATATTATATTATATGTTACATAATGTAATTACTTGTCGCTGTTCTTATAGTTTATACAGTGTGGAAAGAGTACTGCAAATGTGTACTCAAGTAAAAGTGCAGTTACATGACTAAAATGTACTCAACTACAACTACAAGTACTGCTTCCAAAAAATATATTTAAAGATGCGCTGTGTAACTTTTTTAGTGATGGGTCCATCACCAGCTTCTCTCCATGGAGCTGTTGCCTGGAATGTTTCACAGTATGGCATTACGCTTATTTATCTCTATGTTGATAGCAGGTGACACCACAAGGCCAAGTTACATATCAGATGTGTGGAAAGGCGAGCCCACTCAGAGTAAGAATGAACATTTTTAAGTCAATAAAAAAACATGTTATTGAGTAACTGCAAGATGGAAATGTTTAATGCCACACCGGGACATTCCAGATAAACCCTCCACCAGAAAAGGTACACGGTGCACCTTTAGGTAAAAGTAAAAAGTAAAAAAATACTACTCAGCTTTGTATTTAATAACATGTATTATGTTTCAACATTTTTTAACTAATTAATATATTTTTTTTTATTAATTTATTTTCAACTTTTCGTTTTCACCTTTTTTCCTGTTACATCATGACCTTCACATGCCCACAGCTTACACGTGCCTTTTATCACGCCTGTTCAAAAACATACAAACCACCGCTTCCTTTTTCTAATTTCCTTTTCACTTTACACCATCATTATTACATAACTTCATACACACGTTCAAACTTAATCGTAACGCACGTTTTATGATTTTAAATTCAGTTAAAGTGCTTGATTTGAGTCAGGCGGCGCTTCGGTCAGCTATCCCGGGGTCCTCGGGCGGTGCGTGGTGCAACATGTGTTTTTAGATCGTTCCAGAAGCGCAGTTCCTTTTCCATCTGCGGCACCGAAGACGAGCTCCCAGATCCCGAACCGCGGCTACACTCTCAGCTCTCAGCCCGCTTCCCCGCACCGCTCCGGGACACCACCGCCGCCCGCCCGCCTCCCATTTCAACGCCGTTTTGTTCGGATTTTCCCCACATTTATTCCGCCTCCTGCCCGATCCGTCACCGTCACAATGCTGAGCGCAGCCAGGACCGCGTCAAGGACTCTCCCCACGGTCAACTCCGTCCGCAGCGTGTCCTCCCTCATCAAGAAGGTGAGCACTCGTCTTTCCGTGGTCCCTTCTCGGTTAGATCGTTGCACAACAGCGAAATTGCGTGATTATTTGCGCAGTTTACCGATTAGGTTAGCTTAGCACGTCACCTCTTAGCCAAGGCCACCGGTTACATGAGTGTTACATGATTGTCCCCATGTGACTTAAATCTTACAGAAAATGGGATTGATCACAGCAAAAAAGTAGTTGGTGAAGTCCAAAAGAAAACATTTGATCGGATTTGTTGTGTCAGATGTGAAAATTGTAGGATTAAATATTAATATCCCTTAAATTATGTGTTAAAATAGTTAAAAGTGCAAACTATTGGGTCTGCTAATCATTTTTAAACTTGGACAGACTTTATTGGGGAAATTAAAGGAAAAAGACAAAGGAAAATTAGAGAAAAAGACAAAAACGTCCCTAAAACATGGTGAGTGTTTAATTGGACGAATGAAGATAAAATTAAATCTTAAAGTGCAAACGAGAATAACTTAAAAAGGTACAGATTTTTTTAGGAATTTAAGGAAACGTCTTCTTTTTTAAAATGGCACAGTTTTTATTGACATTAAGTCTAGGGATTAATGGTTGTAGCCTTTGACTCAAGTTGTATTGGTAGATTTTACTGATAGACGCTTATTGTGTTAACCAAATTACCAAATTATTGAATTATTGACATATATCTGTGACTGAGTTGAGGTTTTTTTTTTTTTTGGGGGATGTAGTGGTGGTCCTCAATGACCTTCAGTCCGTGTCCCCGCCCCCTTCATGCTGCAATGTTGCACAGTCAGAATGAAGTTAAGGGATTATAGACAAGTTAAGACAACTATAGACAAATCTGATTAAGAAGACCAAAGAAATGGAACAAATCTCAATTAAAATTAAAAATCTGGGACAATTGGGACAGTCAGTGTGGGATAAATGGGAGAAGAAAAAATGAAAAAATGTAAGCCTCAAATAATGCAAAATAGTAAGTCTACGCCAAATACCAGCGAAGGGGAGCACTGTTTTTCAACGTCAATTCAATTATTTTTTACATATTTTTATTCGATTTGGATCTGTTTTCATAGTTTTTTCATATTTTTATTTTATGTATTTATTTTTTGTTTTTTATTTACAGTTTTGTGTGTTATTTTCTATTATTATTATTATTATTATTATTATTATTATTATTATTATCTTTTTTGTAATTATGATTTACACTGGGTCACCTTAAGAAAATAAAAAAATAAAAATTACTAAATCCAGTTAAGAGACTGAGGCCAGAGCCAGCAGAACAGAAGTGGATTATTTTTTTTTCTTATACTAATTTATATTCATGTACCAGTGCTAACATACGCCCATATTTCTTCTCCAAAATGCCTGTACTGCAGTTCTACTGTCTTTAACCTATTTATTTATATGGTGCCTACAAAAAGTTATTATTATTATTATTATTATTATTATTATTATTATTATTATTATTATTAATTACTGGCCCTCACCAGGGGTATTGTTCTTCCTTGGTTTCTTATTTTTTTTTTCCTTGCGCTTTTTAGCGCCTAAACGTCGTCGAAAAGTCCCCAAACCGGGTATCAGATAGACCGGTCCGGCGAAAAATTTGATAAAATGTGCATCGTGACAAAGCCCAAAGCGACCCGACTCAAAGGCGCCCCCTGGAAATTTCAAAATATCCCAATGAATGGGAGGCCGAAACACATAATTTGCCGTAGGTCAACAAAATTCGGGACAGTGATGTAACTCCAGGAGACGAGCAAAAAAGCCGATCATTGTGCGGCCCTACGATGAACAGGAAGTCGGCCATATTGGATCAAAAAATGTGCCGCTGTTTTGAGTGCGTGTTGGCAAAACGCATCTAGTCCCTGGTTTTTGGTCCAAATGAACTCAGATTTGGCATGTCACATCTAGAGGCATGGGTTCACAAAAGTTATGTTAAGATTTTGACAAAAATGGGTGAAAAAAAAGAAAAGAAAAGTGACCTGTTCGGACATTTTTTAGATTTAAAATTTTACTTCAGAATAGGAAATTGTGATTAGATTAGAAATAGTTGACATAACTGTTTTTTAGCAACAATAATGAACACTGGGGCAAGACTTCTTTTAATATACAGAAATGATTATTTGACATATGCAAATATAAGATGATGCCTGTATTTTGTTGTAATAATGTTTAAAGTATCATAAAAAATGTCTAAATTGTGCAATTTTTTTTATTTTTTTTTTTCTTTTAATAGAACTCTCCCTAGTGTCTCCTTAATGTTTTAGAACTCTCCACTCCTTGTAATTTTCAACAATTTTCAACTTTTCTTCTTGATTGCTGCAAACCTATCATTTATATTTATATACATTTATAACCACCAAATTAAGTCAAAATTAGAGAGTGATTAAAACCTCATAAGCACTTTATGTTAGAGACTCTGAGCGTTCTGGTTTGGAGGTGCTAAGGGTTGTTATTGTTGCTGCGACGGGTTGAACTTTTGCATTTTTTAACTTAAATTAGAAAATTATTTACTTAGAAAAAAGTATTGGCAATTTAAGAAAAATAAAGAATAAATAAAGTTTTCAGAAGATCTGGCTGCTTGTTCTGCTCCATTAGTTTAACCCATAGTGGCTTTTAAAACTGAAATCATGTTTTTACACCTTCCATCTGAACTATACACTATAAACATATAATTGTTTTAAATCAGGGGTGTCAAACTCATTTTAGCTCAGGAGCCACATGGAGGAAAATCTATTCCCAAGTGGGCCGGACTGGTAAAATTATGGTAAATAACTTTAAAACAACAGCTTTAGATTGTTTTCTTTGTTTTAATACGGTCCAAAATATACGAGCACAACATCACTATTAATCATAAAACACTTTTGACACCCCTGTTTTAAATCATGATTTAAATTTAGATTATCTCCAGAATATGAATAATGTTGTTTTCCATAAATGTGCTGGAAAACTAAACGTCTCAGTGGGATTATCCTGGTTAAATAAAGGTCAATAAATGAAAAAAAAAAGTGCTTTTTGCTGTTTTTAATTAAAGCTCTATGTAAATGACACTTGCTCATGGCACTGCTTCACTCCTGTTGTGTTCTAGGCCTGTTGGAGCAGCTTCCATCCTGATGCTTCCAGAGTTCTGTCCAGAAGAAACTATGCGTGAGTATCCTGAACTATAAACCAAAAAACGTCATTTATTAAACTTACAAGGGCAGTACTCATTGGCCACCACACTTAAAGGTGCTGTATGTCTGTAGTAGTCGCCAAGCCAGTGTTTATTTGAATCATAATTGGGATTTATACACTATAGCCACAGCTGCCCTGGGACAGACTGGCAGATCTGTCACGCATCACAACAACAACAACAATATGCACAGGGCTCAGCAGGAAAAAACAATAAAATTGCTTTCATTGGTAGTAAATCCTCAAATCTAAGAATAATTTTGGTTTGGTTTGGCGTTTTTCTTTTAAGAGTGCATTTATTTATTTATGTGCATATTCAGTGACCAGATGCTGTTGTGTGTGTTGCAGGTCAGAGGCCATTCGCGGCTCAGTCATCGGCATCGACCTGGGCACCACCAACTCCTGTGTGGCCGTCATGGAGGGCAAACAGGCCAAGGTCGGTGATGCCAGTGTTGACACAACCCCGTCCTCGCTCTGCGCTTTGCTGCAGAATGTGTTCAAATAAAATAAATCTCACCCTTTATTCATTTAAGATGGGCCTGAACATATTTGTGAGTAGTAGACCTTAGTTTATTGCCTCTGTTAAGTGTCAACACTCCAAATCTGGGAGTGTCAACACATGTTATTCAAATAAAAACTATCAGAGCAAAAAAGGCTAAACTTAGGACTAAAACTCGTGTATTACCAATTTTTGAAGTACAATACGTTGTTGAATAGGGGTAGGAATATATGACTGATTCATGATTCAGTTTGATTACGATAGTTTAGTGCATTTTACCATTCATATCCAATTCATTCACTTTTTACATGTGTAGAGCTGCAGGATGAAGAAATGACTTTAGTTCAGCACAAATGCTTTATTTAAATGGCCAGTCGCATTGTTTTTCTGTGACCGGGATTTGTTTTAGTAGGAGGGAAATGATATTGGCGTTATAACAGCACATCTATCTATCTTTAGCTCCTCCGCAGACTTTTATAAGAGCCCACATGTCTCTGTCTTCTGCAGAGACGCGTCTCTGTCCTCTGCAGGGACACGTCTCTGTCCTCTGCGGGGACACGTCTCTGTCCTCTGCGGGGACACGTCTCTGTCCTCTGCGGGGACACGTCTCTGTCTTCTGCGGGGACACGTCTCTGTCTTCTGCGGGGACACGTCTCTGTCCTCTGCGGGGACACGTCTCTGTCTTCTGCAGGGACACGTCTCTGTCTTCTGCAGGGACACGTCTCTGTCCTCTGCAGGGACACGTCTCTGTCTTCTGCAGGGACACGTCTCTGTCCTCTGCAGGGACACAGCACAGTGGAATTAGTTTAGAACAGTTTATCCGCGCGTTTGCTCTAATGCTGATTTTTTTGAGTGCGCGACATGAGCGAATACAGCCTCGGACAGATCCTGAACACAGTGAAATCCCCGTAGGTCAGTGTGAGACAGAGGACAGCTGTGAGGACAGGACAGCAGCAGCACAGGGGTCTGTACAGACTCAGAGTGAGAGACGGGGGAAAATAAACAGACAGAGCGGCGGCTTCAGAATCATTTTATTAGAATCGACGATAATCGTGAGAATCACTAAAAATTTATTTTAACACTTAAGTACAAAGACACGCATGCTCTAAACCTGACAACACTGCTCTCTTATAAGTTTATGGTTAAAAAAGTGGGTGAGTTTAAGTAACAGAGTTCAGTGTTTCCTATAGATATTATTCAGACTGTGATGGCATAAATACTTTATACATTTATATTTTTCTTTCATGCAATTTGTGACGTTTAAATGTCACTCATTGCCTGTATTTCATAAATAAATGGTCTTTTTGAAATGTGGAGTTACTTTTTATGACAATTCAAAGTAGCAAAGTGAGATTTTGTTATGCCAATGTGAAGGCCATGTTCTTTTTTAGACTATGGGGGAGAATTTTAGACTATAGGAGGCCACCATAGGCTCTCTGATAATGGGAAACACTGGAATTTGTGAAAAATAATAAATTTGCTCTTCATTTTGGCCATTGTTTTCTCTGGATTATAAACTATTTGCATCAGCCATGAAAAGAAAAACAGATTGGTTGATCTCTGAAGATGATATAATACTGTGTTAATAAAGTTAAAACAATTCCTTGACCTGTAAACGGCTTTTGACCACAGGTGCTGGAGAACGCAGAGGGCGCCCGCACCACCCCGTCCGTGGTGGCCTTCACCGCAGAGGGGGAGCGTCTGGTGGGCATGCCCGCCAAGCGCCAGGCCGTCACCAACCCCCAGAACACACTGTACGCCACCAAGAGGCTGATCGGCCGCAGATACGACGACCCCGAGGTGCAGAAGGACCTGTGAGTAAAGCCCAGGGCAGATCATAATAATCCTACAATATGATCATGTATTGATACTTTGAAGTGACATAAAAATATGGGGAAAGACACTGCACATTATAGAATTAAAACAATATTTGATAAGACCATATTTAAGTTCATTTAAACTATAGCACATGCACTTCTTTTGACGTATGACCTCCCAGTGTTTCCCATTATCCCATATGAGCCACGTGCTTCTGTAAAACGTAAACAAATATGTGCAGAATTGCTTTTTGACACATTATATGATTATAACATCAAACGGGCTGATGTGGCTTTATTTATGCAGAAGCTTTAATTAAAAATCTGTTGTAGGTAATGACTTGTAAATTGGTAAGACCCTGTTTGTAAATGTTGGGTTTGATCTGCGCAGTGCAGTGCCTCATAGCTCCTCGCTGCTGGTTAGTGATGGGTAAATGAGACCTCACGGTGTGTGTAACACATTTCGAACACTCTGTTGACACACGCTGTGTTGACCATCTGGTGGTTTAAAAACGAACTGCTTCTTATGCAGAAGCATTGACAGCGCAGGCTCGTTCATTCAGACACGTGGACTCTCATTTGTGTTAGATGCTCTAATATCCAACGAATGAAAGAACTGACCAAGAAGGTAATGGTCTCATTAAAGTAAATCGCAGCCTATTATACAGTAAAGTCAGCAAATACGTGACGAGGTGAATGGTTGTGAAAACTAATAGTAAAATAATATAGTTCTTTGAGTAAATGTGTAGTGAGCTCCACTTGGAACTGATCAAAATGAGCCACACAGAACAGGCCTGTGTTCTGTTTGTCTGTCGTGAAGAACAGAGACACTGCGACAGATTTGAGCCTCGCGCTCTTCGCTCTACACGAGGTTCCTCAGCGTTCCCGACACGAACCACACCAAACGACAGTAGATGTATCAGTTGTGAGACTTTTCTTAAAGTGATAAACACAGCGACACAACTCGACACAGTCGTTACCTGCTGAGATCGACACGTGTCGACGCTTTGACTCGTTTGGCCCGTCACTACTGCTGGTTAAGAACCTCTGAACTTCCTATGCTAAAGGAGCTATGAAGGGAAGCATAATGTCTCCTTTCCTTACTCCTTCCTGACCTCACTGATCAACTCAGAAGAGCTGATGAGACGTTAGCTTGATGTGAAGGAAACTAAACAAAAAAAAAAAAAAAAATGCAACATTTAAACAGCAAAGGCAGAAAATCTGACCTGCACAGGATTTTGACGACGTTAAGAATTAACAGGAAGTGAAGTGAAAACTGACAGAGTATTTAATGAAGTACAAAGACTATTGGCAATGGAAAAATGTACATTTGGTTTACAAAATCTCTGCAAAATCTGTGGGAAACACTGCCCCCTACCTGTATCAAAATGTAAACACAGAACATAGATTCATATATGCACAAGTAACTAGTCCGGCATACATGGCAGTAAAAATAGTTCTGTGTGTAATTGTATGTCTTTTGTTTTTGCTGAACAGGAAGAATGTGCCATACAAAATCGTGCGCGCCTCCAACGGGGATGCCTGGGTGGAGGCTCACGGGAAAATGTACTCCCCCAGTCAGGCCGGGGCCTTTGTGCTCATGAAGATGAAGGAGACGGCAGGTATGGCTAAGCTCACGTACGTTTATAAACGGTTTCAATTTGTGCGGGTCAGGTTTGGAGTTGTAATGTGTATGTGTGTTTTTGTCAGAGAGTTACCTCGGCACTAGTGTGAAGAACGCGGTCATCACTGTGCCCGCTTACTTCAACGACTCCCAGAGACAGGTATTTTAATGTGAACAGAGTACTGCAATGTGACGTTATACAGTGTTTCCCATTAATACAGGAGACTATAGTGAGCCCTCAGTCTCCACAATCGCTCCCCGCCTAGAGTCTCTAAACTACCTGGACGATAAATTTGCGTAACAAAATTAGACTTTGTTGCTCATTGTATTATCATAAACTTCTACAAGAGACTGCACTGGTCAAACACGACGGCGTAAAAACCAAATCTAGGCAGTAAGTGACAGTAGGGCTGCAAGATCATCAGAACCGGCTAATTTGAATGGACACAATTATCAAATCACAGAGGCTGCAATTTTTTAAGTACCACAGTTTCTTCTACAAACAACAAAAGTCTATCCTGACGCATAATTTTGAAAGGGATGAAAAGCCAAAGAATATGATGTAGATGAAATATTGTGAATTAGAGGTAAGATTAAATAAGTGCAGTGTTTTTAACTTTCCCCGTTAAGTATACATTTTTTTATGTCTTTCCAAGTATGGAGACTATATGTTGTGTGTGTTTTTTTTTTTTTTTATACTTTAAATGTTCTATAACTTTTCGGTTGGCTGTCCATCACCTCATTGTTCTACCTGGAATGTTCCACAGTGTGACATTAAACAGCTCTACCATGCATTTATTCAATTACAGGTGGTTTTATAGCTCAAAATACCTAGAAAAACAGGCAGCGGGGTCTCCTCTCCACAGATCTGACCTGTAACTTGGTCTGGTTTGGTCTCCATGAAGATAGAAAGGTTTAATGCCACACTGTGAAACATTCTAGACGAAGCAATAACATCTCCATGAGGAAAAGCATTTGACGGACCCTCCACCAGAAAAGTTACACATTCCAGCTTTAAAGTGTTGAAAATAAAGTAACTCTTGACTTACACAAGCAGCTGCACAGCCCGTTAATGTTCCTCCACATGTTTTTGTTTCAGGCGACCAAAGACGCAGGTCAGATCGCTGGTCTGAACGTCCTCCGCGTGATCAACGAGCCCACCGCCGCTGCGCTGGCCTACGGACTCGACAAGACCCAGGACAAAATGTGAGCGCTCTGAACAAGTACAGGGCGGCGTAGAATGAGTCTGACACGATAACACGTTTTGAAGCACGATATATCGCCACAGAGAAATGTTGCGATAAACGGTCATACTGAAACTACTTTATGCCACTGACATTAAGCAGGATAATCCCAGTAAAGCAGTTTTGAAATGGACAGTAAGGTCGTTCCGATACTGGTACCGCACATTTTTCAGGTATCGGAATCGGCGCGTACTCGGATTACTTTGTATTTTCCACAGTGAGGACCTGTAGATGCGAGTGCGGCTGCTGTTTACATCAGTGGCTAATGCTACCGCTAATACCTAAAGCAGGTTAAATGGACTGTGGAGGCTTTACAGACACTTAAAATGTGCTCATAATAACAGAAAAGACATTCGAGTTACGTCTTTGATATCTTCATTTTGCTTTTAGTGTGGACGCGTCTTTTCACAGGCCTCACTGTTGGTTTTATCCACGCACTGCGGTAGAAAGTAACAAATTAGAAAAGTATAAGTGCTTAAATCAGCACTACTTATGGTCAAAATCATTGTATTTGACTCACTTGGTTCTCAGAATCTAAAAATCTTTAGAGATAGTTTTTTAGTAGATCTATTTATTGCTCTTGTACTGTAACAAAACTGAATAGTCTTGGTCTACTTCTTTACACTCTGTGGTATCGGACTGGTATCAGTATCGGCGAGTACACTAAGGCCAAGTATCGGATCGAAATGACACTAATAGACAGTGTCATTAAACAAATAAGTGGCAGAATTAACCAATAATTAGCCATAGAAGTTAATTATTCAACCCGCTACAGCGCAAATCTTACATTATTACATAAAAATTACAAAAATGTCCCCAAAAATGTACACACAATAAATATTGAGCCCCAAAATATATTGTTCTGAGTTTCATATACTCGGCGATATTGTAATTACCATGACAGGCCTATGTAAAAGCCCTAACCCGCTGTGAAACTGAACGAGTCTCTCTGTTGTAGCATCGCTGTGTACGATCTGGGCGGGGGCACGTTTGATATTTCCATCCTGGAGATCCAGAAGGGCGTGTTCGAGGTCAAGTCCACAAACGGAGACACGTTCCTGGGAGGAGAGGACTTCGACCAGCACCTGCTCCGCCACATCGTCAAGGAGTTTAAGAGAGAGGTACACTGTGTGCTCCAGAGGCACCCTGTGTGCTCCAGAGGTACCCTGTGTGCTCCAGAGGTACCCTGTGTGCTCCAGAGGTACCCTGTGTGCTCCAGAAGTACACACTGCGCTCCAGAGGTACACTGTGTGCTCCAGAGGTACCCTGTGTGCTCCAGAGGTACCCTGTGTGCTCCAGAGGTACACTATGAGCTCCAGAGGTACACTGTGTGCTCCAGAGGCACCCTGTGTGCTCCAGAGGCACCCTGTGTGCTCCAGAGGTACACTGTGTGCTCCAGAGGTACACTGTGTGCTCCAGAGGTACACTGTGTGCTCCAGAGGTACACTGTGCGCTCCAGAGGTACACTGTGCGCTCCAGAGGTACACTGTGCGCTCCAGAGGTACCCTGTGCGCTCCAGAGGTACCCTGTGCGCTCCAGAGGTACCCTGTGCGCTCCTGAGGCCCACTGTGCGCTCCTGAGGCCCACTGTGCGCTCCTGAGGCCCACTGTGCGCTCCAGAGGCACACTGTGCGCTCCAGAGGCACACTGTGCACTCCAGAGGCACACTGTGCACTCCAGAGGCACACTGTGGTCTCCAGAGGCACACTATGATCTCCAGAGGTTCAGCTGGAGATTTGAATGCTGACTGCAATGTAGAGCTGGGTAGAGTAGCCAAAAAGAACGAGTAACGTTACAAAGAAGTGGTCCAAGAAATGACTCGAGGGAAAAAATGTATTTGGGTAAACCACTAGTAACTGTCAAAGCGTACCATCTGCGTTTATAATTTAATATAATTATAAGGACAAAACATAAAGCACAAAACCTGGTATTTTCAAAGGATAGACATAAATAAGGCAAAGTAAATCATGTCTGAAGGAGTGGTAATAGTACTGTTACTCCAATAAAAATATTACTTGGGTAGGAGTAAAAGTATGTTGATAGAAAAGTACTCTGAAAAGTACAATTTCTTGTATAACTACACACCTCTGTTGGGGAGGTTAATGACCTAAGAAATCTTAACTTCTCTGGTGGAGTGTCCGCCACAAAGATGGTATTGCGTTGACTAGAATATTCCACTGTATGGCATTTAACCTGTTTGTCTCCATGGATACAAGGAGGAGTCCCCACCAAGCCAAGTTACAGGTCTGCAGGGTTTATTCTGCTGTAACAAATCAACATTTTCACGTTGTTCCATAAACTTACTGTACAACATTTTCATTGTTTGCAATATTTCAGCAATATTATCAGAATTAAACAAAATTATACTTTTCTCTGTAGCAACTATGTAATATTTACTGTGAGCTTTACAAATACTGACATGACCTGCTGTTGTGCAGACGGGGGTGGACCTGCTGAAGGACAACATGGCCCTGCAGAGGGTCCGAGAGGCTGCAGAGAAGGCCAAGTGTGAGCTGTCCTCCTCCCTGCAGGTGAGACCGCAGTGCACTGCTCTGTGGAACTGCAACTCTACAAACCTCTAACAACACAAATGGACTGTTCACTTATTTGTGGTGTTGTAGATCAGGGTTCCTCCTTCTGTAGGCCTGCATTAGTCTGCTCTCTGTTATTATTACTCTAGAAAGCTCCACAAGTCGGTCCTGCATAATGTTCCCTCATTAAAAACATGCCTGAAGAGATTTTAAATGTCATCCACGCATGTGTCAGTAATTTAGCGATCTCTCCGGGGCCCCAGTCAAACCCTCATGGTTAGCTGTAAGAGTCCCACAAGCCTACGTCACCCACGCTCCCACATGACATAAATATACAAAAGCAGGAAACAAAACTGCACACAACTTCACAAACCTGATGCGATGTGCAGTAGTTTCACTAATGGGATCCTGAATGTGCTGCGATAACACTGCGGAGAGCAGAGGAAAGTGAAATATGTTTATACGTTGTTTTTGGCAAATCTAACTTTTTCAAAACGATTAACGATAACTGCTAGGACACAATGAATTTACTATGTTACTATGTGAATACCCCATAGAAACAATGATAATCAGAAACACTTTAGACAATAGAAAGTGATTTTCAACATGAAATCATAGTATTTTCTTTTCTGTTCCCATGTGGCCTTATATCTGTGTAATCCCTCAGTGTTCCATGGGCGTATGCTCGTCTATGTGCTCTTACACTTGTTCTGATACAGCTCCAGATCATTCTAAAGCTATTCAGGAAAAGTTCATTCTTGTCCTGTCCGTGGGAATCGGACTCCTGCTAACTAGCATGCGAACAGTGCACCAGAATGACTTCCTGGTTTGCGAGATGAAAAAACGTTTTATAAGAGAGCTGCTTATACACTAGATCTGTGCTGGGGCAGGACTAATACTTTTATTACATGTAAAACTCACACAAACACCCTTTTTAAATGAATATTTTTTCCCCCTGATTTCTACCATCATTAATTTTGAACAAATTTTATCTATTGAATGTTTAGAAGTGTT
This sequence comes from Taenioides sp. WSHXM2023, assembly GCA_029959045.1. Lineage (NCBI taxonomy): Eukaryota > Metazoa > Chordata > Actinopteri > Gobiiformes > Gobiidae > Taenioides > Taenioides sp. WSHXM2023. The sequence continues at coordinate 2,696,096 of CM057100.1, forward strand.
TGGTTTACACTACACACTTTATTTCCACACATTTCTCGTGCTCGTACAAACCCTTTTGCAGTGCAGTCGTGACGAGTTCTCCTGTTTTCAGACCGACATCAACCTGCCTTACCTGACCATGGACGCGTCGGGGCCCAAGCACCTGAACATGAAGCTGACCCGCGCCCAGTTTGAGAGCATCGTGGCCGACCTGATCCGGCGCACCGTGGCCCCGTGTCAGAAGGCCATGCACGACGCCGAGGTGTCCAAGGGAGACATCGGAGAGGTGCTGCTGGTCGGAGGCATGTCCAGGATGCCCAAGGTGAATGAATCATTATGGAGGTCTGCTTTGGTGAGGCTGTGTAGAGCTGCAACATGTTGAAGTATGATATATCGCTACAGAAAAATAATGCCATAAACGATGATATTGAATCTACTTTATGCCACTGACACAAAGCAGGATAATCACAGTAAACCATTTTTTTTTTAAAAATATATTTAAGGTCTGTGTTATAATAATCTTAGTCAACTAGACAGACATCAACACAACAAATTAAACAAACAAAAATAAAAACAATAATAGTATTCAACAAAGAATTAAAACCAAAGATTAACCCACACTGACAAAAAAATCATACAAAAACAATAATTTAAAAACAAAACAAAATGGGACAAATGGATAATCAGGACTGAAACGGACAGGACACGGACAGGACAAAACAAACGGACAGGACAAGACAAGCACCTGAAGTCCCAACCGTAGGCCCCATGCCAAAACCTCAAAACCATAGCCCCCAAACTTCTTGACATATTAAACCAATTTTTAAATGCACAATAACATTAATAAGCCTGAAGTGCAACACATAAACGGCATAATGAGCCGATAATAAGCCATAGTAGGTATTTATTATACTACTACATAAAGTTCACTTTATTATTCTACCCTCTACAGCTCAAATCTTATCGTGTTACATTAAAAATGGGTAAAATTGCCTCATTACTCCACTGAAAAAGTACCAGTGATACATATTGATCCCCAAAATCTATTGTTCCAGCTTTCATATATTGATCGATGAGTCCATATTGTAATTACCGTGACAGGCCAAGCAACTACATAAGTCCGGGTCTTTAGTCCACGAGTCAAAGTCCGATTTCCAAGTGAAATTATTGCTGCTTTGAATCTCAAGCCAAAACTGGACTCTAAATTGGAGGTGTTTTCCAAATTACTCACGAGACTCATGACTCAAGTGGTAAATCAAAAAATAACTTCAGTTCTAAAAGTCCTGGAATCACTGAGTGCTTTCACTACTGCCCACTGGTGTTCAGTAGGAACTCAGAAGGGATTCCCAAATACCGAATTCCAATATGGGACCGTCTCTATTCACTACCGTATCTAGTGATTGAACCTTCTGCTCACGTGTAATCCCTCCTCCCTGGTCCCCCTCAGGTCCAGCAGACGGTCCAGGACCTGTTCGGCCGAGCCCCCAGTAAGTCCGTGAACCCCGACGAGGCAGTGGCCATCGGGGCGGCCATCCAGGGCGGGGTGCTGGCAGGGGACGTGACGGACGTACTGCTGCTGGACGTCACCCCTCTGTCCCTGGGCATCGAGACTCTGGGAGGGGTCTTCACCAAGCTCATCAACCGCAACACCACCATCCCCACCAAGAAGAGCCAGGTACCACACACAAACTCAGCTGCACGGTTAGCAGGTTTTTCTTGTAAAAATGTTTTAGGAATTTTGCAACAGCTCTAAAAACATCAAAACTTCAATCTGTGCGTTTGACTGTAATGAAAAACGGGCCTCCTGCTTGTCTTTGGAGATGTTTGCTGTAATGTTCCACAGTATGGCATTAAACTCTCCTATCTTGCATTGATAATTACTGTGTTTTTATTAAGTACTTCTATTAAAACATGCACTCTTCCTGTGGATTTAAAATTGAAATGCCACATTATGGAACAATTCAGGCAAAACAAAAACGTCCATGAAGTAAAAAGTCACTTATTTCTCCTGTAGGAGCTTTAGCTGGTCCTTTCTGTCTTAAAAATGTCAGAAACTAGTTCATTCTAACAGTCTGCACTGGTCCACACTTACCTTACGCATTCAGAGCATCGTAATTATTCCCCACAACGAGTCTATGAGCGCAGAGATTACCCATCACGGTACCGCTAACTGCTACTACCACTACTACTATCTACAACTAAGTTATAATTTTATGCATTATTCACTTACACTGTTTGCCCCAGGGCAGCTGTGGCTTCAATAAGAACTTGCCACCACTGACAAAAGCGAGGCTGCACCATCGGCCCCTCCGACCACCACCATCGCTCACGCTCACACCACTTTCATACTAGGCAATGTTCGCAATGTGTCTTACCTAAGGACACAACACTTGTTTCCCTCTGGCGCCCCACTGTGGCACCTGAAATTCCCTGCGGTCTCTCATCCGAGTGCTAACCAGCCCCGGCTTTGCTTAGCTTCTGAGAACTGCAACTAGCATGCTAGCAGCGTACTTCCAGATTATCGGGCAATAAAATGTTTTATAATTATATGCAGACGGTACCCAATGGACTTTCACCTCAAGAGTTGTCCGACAAAATTGGCTTAAACACAAGGAAAGAAATTGGGTACAGGGCAGGAGTGAATGATGCGCATTTTGCACATGGACCAAGTGTGTAAAATCGTCTTTTTTGTGCGTTAGGTGTTCTCGACGGCAGCGGACGGCCAGACGCAGGTGGAGATTAAGGTGTGCCAGGGCGAGAGGGAGATGGCTGCAGACAACAAGGTCCTGGGACAGTTCACTCTGGTGGGCATCCCCCCTGCTCCCAGAGGAGTGCCCCAGATCGAGGTGACCTTCGACATCGACGCCAACGGCATCGTGCACGTGTCCGCTAAAGACAAGGGCACGGGCCGCGAGCAGCAGAGTGAGTCCAATACTGACATGAAACTCTAAAGAGAATCATTAAAGGTCTATGATGAAACTTGTCTGCTTGTGGGATACTATTGCTTTGCCTGGAATATTCCACAGTTGGACTTTTTTGCATAAAATTTTTTTAAACATTTGGCAAACTTGAGTGTATTTTAATAGAGACTAATCGATGGGCAAAAAAGAAAGAAATGAAAGAAGAAAAAAAAGAAAAAACGGGACACCATTTGACCTTTCTTATTTTTAGAATAATCTTCAATTTTATCAGAACTACTATAAAAAATAAGTTACTGTGGTATCAAAATCGGTATTAAGGCTATTCCTTAGTATCAAAATCACGTTTTAAATGTTAGTACCTAAATTATACAGGTTTTGCCATGAAAAACATTCTGTAGGATCACCTCTCCACACACCTGACCTGTAACTTGCCCTGGTAATATAATTTTAATGCCATACTTTGCTTTATCAGAATGTTCTCATCAAATCTGCATGGAGATAAGCGGGTGATGGACCCTTGATCAGAAAAGTTGCATAGTGCACCTTAAAAATCCTGCTCTTGAGTGTCTGTCTAATGGGAAATGTTTGTGTGCAGTTGTGATCCAGTCCTCTGGAGGTCTGAGCAAAGACGACATTGAGAACATGATCAAGAACGCTGAGAAGTATGCCGAGGAGGACCGCAGGAGGAAGGTGACTGACCCATAAATGTCAAGTCTAGTTCATTTCACCCAAACGATCAAAGTGGGTGCCTTTAGCCCACATATAACTGCACAACCACACCTTTAGGCTTGGACGTGTCATCTCTTCCACATCAAAGTTTTTGTCGAGATTCTGGTTGTTTATTCCGCTCTCCACTTCTCTTAACTTGAAAAAATGCCTCATGTACAGATAAGGTAATCTACAAAACCGTTGTGTAGCATGACTAACGCGAGTCGTGATGTGTGCAGGACCGAGTTGAGGCTGTGAACATGGCTGAGGGCATCATCCACGACACAGAATCCAAGATGGAGGAGTTCAAAGACCAGCTCCCTGCAGATGAGGTACACGTCTGAACATTTCCTTTGACTTTACCATTTGTTTAGTTCAGGTCTAACACGTGTTCTGGTGTGCCCCATAGTGCACCAAGCTGAAGGAGGAGATCACCAAAGTACGAGACCTTCTGACCAACAAAGACTCAGAGACCGGAGAGAACATCAAACAGGCGGCGTCCAACCTGCAGCAGGCCTCGCTCAAACTCTTCGAGATGGCCTACAAGAAGGTCTGCACACAAGCACCCGCTCAACAATTGCTCATGGCCAGAAAACTACAGCTTGTTTACTAGGGATGTGACAATAACCAAAATATCGCGATATTGTATCGTCAAAGTTCTCGCAATAATATTGTGGACTGACAAAATGTATTGAATTTGTAGTTTTATTGCAGCAACAGCAATGGAGGAAATGACAAAGACCATGATATTTTGTTCCATTTCAATGCAGAAAACAAATAACTGTTATGAAGAACTTTGCTTAATTCTTTGGACTATGACGGTAATATAACCCCAAAGGCTTGTCGAGGCCTTTTAAAAGGGAGAAAGTAGCATTTCTGCAATATCGTGAAATGAATATCGCAATTGTATCGTTGCAGAACCTCTACTAGAAGTTACTTGACGTATTGTGTAGGAAAATATTTTGCTTTTGTCTTGTTTTTGGACACTGTGAATTGACTCCTGGCCCTGACTTTGTCCGTTTGTGTCCTGCAGATGGCGGCAGAGCGCGAGGGCAGCAGCGGCTCCTCCAGCTCGACAGAAGGAGAGAAGAAGGAAGGCCAGCAGTAACCTTTGAACTCTGTCTGACTGTTTCCATGACAACAGGACTGTGGGGCCGGCTGGGGTTTGGCACGAGGAGCGTAATCATAATAATATATAAGAGACTGAACAAATCCCACGTGCTCCTGCGTCTGTCATAGGCTCTAATTTAAATTTTTACATTCTGCCGTCTCATGTACATTATATTTGTTTAGTATTTTCTACAATGGCTCATTCAGATGTTGCTTACCGGGGTGGGCGATCTAATGCGCAGTGTAATTCTGCTTCTCGGGAGTCACTGCTTTCTGTTCGTTGTAGTTCTACACTCTCAAACTTTCCACTGAAGTCTGAAGAATCTTTAAGCTTTAATTAGTTGTAAAAGGTAGTATAAAGCCAAGGGTTGGCTAATGGTGATGTAATCCATAACATTGCTCTTTAAAAATTGTGAAAATCTTGTGTGATATCGCCCACCCCAACCTGACTCCACGAGGAAGTGCCCAAAAACAACTTACTGGATGTAAAACTTCAAATGATTAAATAAAAAGGTTAATTTAAGGGTTGGGGCTACGGGAAACTCGGTCGGTATTGGAAATGCATAAGACTGATTCATATTTTCTGGTTTTAAGCAAAGTTATTGGCTTTTTTGTAATTTATTTCTGATTTCAACGACAGATTTTTTGTTTGGTATAAGAAAAATACACTTTGAAGCAAGTCAAAAGCATCTGCAGTACAATGTTCAACTACAAAAATCAGGAGTCTGAGTTCCTGACATTTTCGCCACTGTAACTTCCTTCACGATGACCTACTCAGCCATTCTATGTTCTGACAAGAAATGAAAGCTTACAATGTACAAACTGTACAGTAGTGTTGCATAATAAGGATTCCTAGGACACAGTGGAGGTTCAGGTTCTTGTGGAAGGGTCCTGATGACGAGCTGATACTTGCGTCTCATCGTAAACTGCAGATGGGGTATTAATTTTCAATGTGTGATTATATTCTGGAATGGTCACAAGAACTGTTGCCGTCTTTTCTAATAAAATGTGAAATGTCAGACTGTCTTTGAGTCCTTGTTACGTAGTTGTTTTAGTGAGCAAAGATGACAGAATATTTAGGTTGACTGGAAAACAATGAAAAAAAAAAAAATACGTGAAGATCTTTGCGTGCCATTATAAAAAATTCATCTATTGTACTTTTTCCAGATACTACGGAGAATGTGCTGATGCCGTACTCCCAGATGGGGGCAAGAGGCACGTGTTGAACCTGATCATTTCTATTTGTGAAAACCAAAGAACTCGATGTTTTACGACAAAAGTCTCCAATTTAACAGTGTGCACAATATGATTGGCCTATAGCATGTTGTGATGTCATCTGAAACCCAGCTGTAAAATGACTTCTCTTCTAGATGACAGAAGGACAGAAACAATTTATTTTAAATTTTGTTCATCATATTTATGGCCTGATAATAGAATCTCGTACTCTTAGTTCAAAAGTGCAGATTTTCAGCTGCTGGCCTCACCTGAATCATGACACTTCACTGTAGTAAGAAGCAGATTTTCATTTATGTTTAAAATTTGAAAAAATGGTTTCATGAGCCATACTAGGAGTCTAAACTTTTCAAAGAGGTCCAAGTACAGAGCTGTGGGCGGGGACAGGAGGAAAAGTTCGGGACAGTCCCTAAATGTCCCGAAGATTACACTGAAACGGAATACTGAGTAGTTATTTTCTGATGAACATGAAAAACTGCTCGTGGAGAGGGTGAGTCGACTGCGTGCGGAGTCTTCTGTAGATACGCTCGCACTAGAACCGTGCCAAGTGCGGATTGTCCCTAAAGCGCGCTACGTTTGTCCAGTGTGAACGCAAACATACGGCGAATCCGCACTTACCTTCAGTAAGGACTGAGGACCGAGACAGAAGTTTTGCAGCGTCTCAGCTCCGGCTGTCCTCACTGCTCCTGTCCTCACTGCTCCTGTCCTCACTGCTCCTGTCCTCACTGCTCCTGTCCTCACTCCTGTCCTGACTCCTGTCCTCACTCCTGTCCTTTCTCCTCCTGTCTTCACTCCTCCGGCTGTTTTTCTCTCCATAAACTCACAGAGGAGTGTATCACAGCAGGACTCACATCTGTCTCACTGTTTAATACATATTTCTGCCTCTGGACTTATTTTCCTCTAAATCTTTAGCTCTGTGAACAAACAGCACCGTGTGATGACGTCATGGGGCCGTAGCCTGGTTCGGTTTGGTTGTGCAGGTGTGAGTGCGGGACATAGAACCCTATGGAATTGTGCTTGAGCTTGAACTTATCTCAGCTGGAGGATTTGACCTATAGTTCATGCAGATGCAGGAGAACACAGGATTACTCAAACATGCAGCTGTCACTCAGAACACGTCTGAGGGTCAGACTTTTAAGATTTAAAAGTGACATTTAAAACGGTAAAATGTATATTTTTATTGGTTAAAAAAAAAAAGCCATTTTACATCTAAGAAAATATACTCATTACTGCAAACAAAAGTTGCTGTAAAGCCTTGAGCCACTAGATGGAGACATAGACTGCAAGATTTGTTTTCCCTGTTGCTGTAGTATTCAAATGGATTAAGGAACATGTTACCTGAAGTCATATGATTTAAAAAGGTAAAAAGGCACCTGTGCTTCCAGAGCCTTAACCTGCAGATAGAGGAAATATACAAGTTTGTCTCATTCTCAGTTTATGGACAGGCTCATGTGAAGCTCAGAACCTCCAGACTTCCCTCCCTGAGCTGCAGAGGCTGCACTAGCACTGACTCAGGATTGGTGCAGGTGCTGGGGTTTAGGTGGTGACCTTCAGATCAGAGAGAGACATTTTAGGTTTAAACCAGATAGAGAGAGAGATACTTTATTGATCCTGAGGGAAAGTTTTGCCGCAGCAACATTTACACTCTGCAACGGTCTCAGTGCAGTTTAACAGGAGGACTGGTCAGGTAGGGCCAGCAGGTCTGTGTCAGGGCAGTTTGAGGAGTGGAAGAGCCAAAAGCATCTCTACTTTGTGTCCTGCAGCTTCACAGCAGTGTCCAGGGGAACCAGGTTATGGGGAAGCTGGCCAATGTGCTCTTTAGCAGGAGGCAGAGTTAGAAAATTCCCCAGTTGACAAAAATGTATTCATAATCAGACAGAAGCAACAGAAAGTAATAGGAAAAACCATCTGTACCAGCTGCACTGATGTGAACTCCTTGAGAAGGACCTCCCTCCAGGTCTTTATGCTAAAATTAACCATTATATTTACTAGGGCCTGAGTCCCCTTTACATTAAAGTGTTTAACATAAGCTATAAACACTAAAACATGTCAATCAAATATACAAAACCCATAAAACAAAAAGGAACTGAAACCAATTCTCCCCTCTACATGGTCTGGCCCAAAACCTCCCCCCAGAGGCTATAGAGAGCCTGCATATGACGTCACAGCCTTGACCCGGTCCACTTCCGGCGGTCTAGCGATCCAGACCGCCATTGTAAAGTTTACTTGCAAACTCCTCACTTAACCTACAAAATTCTATCATTATCATCATGCCGGAAAAGTGTTGTGAACAAAATTGCAATCAGACGCGAGATCAAGACAAGGGGATTCAGTTGTACCGAATACCCGTGGAGGATGAGCAACGAGCCAAGTGGATAACGGCGATTAACCGTGGAATTTACAACCCTGACACCGGTAAATCGCAACGAGGAAGTCCGCTTTGGCAGCCGTCAAAACACAGCAGGCTTTGTAGTCTGCACTTTGTTGGCGGTCAATGACTTGTAATCACCATCACATTAACATCGTTTTTGGAAAGGCTTGTATACATATATTCTTATAACAGATTAGAAGCAAACTTTATGATAATAATGCGTACAAGGTGCACATCGAAACGAATGAATACAAATATGTACATGTGTTAGATCTAGATATCAAGATGTTTTTCCTTGTGCCTGATCGTGGGTGTTGTTTTGGGCATTATGGATCAGAAATATTGAATCTTTTAAGCTTCTCCTCGTATTTTAATCGACTGGCTGCATCTAGATGGGACGTGTGTTCTGTACGGTGAAATTCTGAGGTTTTATTGATCAATTTACTGCCATGATAGCGTCACCAGCAGCTGGACCGTCAATATGGCGGCCAAAACAAAGTGGGTCACGTGACTGCAGCCTCTCTATAGATATGTCCGACCCAGGGCACGCCTCCTCTTTTGTCTCCAGACCAGGTGGAGTAACAGGTAAGTAGGTGAGTGTGTGATGTTTGTAATTTCCGGATTATTGAGCGCACCTGAATGCAAGCTGCATCAACTAAATTTTAAAAGAAAAAAAAGTGTACATACAGTATATAGGCCGCACCTGTCATTTCATTTCCACGTTCAGTTCACGTTCTGCAGTCAGCTATGAGTATCATCAGAGCTAGTGCAGCCTCTGCAGCTCAGGGAGGGAGTTCTGGAGGGTCTTCAAATCATTAAATAAAAAGGTTAATTTAAGGGTTGGGGCTACGGGAAACTCGGTCGGTATTGGAATTGCATAAGACTGATTCATATTTTCTGGTTTTAAGCAAAATTATTGGCTTTTTTGTCATTTATTTCTGATTTCAAGGACAGATTTTTTGTTTGGTATAAGAAAAATACATTTTAAAGCAATGCTGTCTGTGAAATGTCATAGACTGTCTTTGAGTCAGCCAACTATGAGTATCATCAGTGCTAGTGCAGCCTCTGCAGCTCAGGGAGGGAGTTCTGGAGGTTCTGAGCTTCACACGAGGCCTGTCCATAAACTGAGAATGAGACAAACTTGGATGTGTCTCTGTCTGCAGGTTAAAACTGCAGGTTAAAACTCTGAATACCTTTTTTCGAACTGTAAGAGCGCAGGCTACACACACACCTTTAAGTAATGCTGATTTTATTCATTCATTCAGGGAGAGGCCAGTGAGAGTACCAGACTCTCTTTTCCATTTTGTTTTAGATAATACAAACAAAACAAACGACTGCATAGGCCCATTTACAACATTAAAAACCAGTGTGTGTGTGATTGTGATAAATTACCGCATTACAATTGTTCTCAGGAAACGCCATATTTGATTTGAACACGTTTACCTCATATCTGGGGACGCAGTTTATCAAATTCTGACAATTACTTTAACTCTTTTGAAACCCAATTTCCCTCAAGTCAGATGCCACTTCCATTAAAGAGGGAGGATTTTACTTACGCCCTGCGAACACATAACATATTAAGATCACCTTGTTGACTCTGAGTCTCCCCTCTGCACTAAGTCACTCCCCCTTCAGAAACTACTGCACCTCACATCAGGTTTGTGAAGTTGAAGTTGTTGTGTACAGTTTTGTATCATGTTTTTGCATATTTATGGATGATTTGTCGTGTGGGAGCCTGGGGGACGAAAGCTTGTGGGCGGAGCAGTGCTAAACATAAGGAGGGTTTGAATAGGACCAGGGAGAGATCACTAAATTACTCAAACATGCATGAATGCCATCTAAAACCTCTTTGTTTTTGATGAGGGAACAACATTATAACATTGTAGAAAGCGAGAAAACATTTCAGTTTTGCATAATACCCCCTCTTTAGTTTTAACAGTGGGGGTTATTATCAAATGTAAGATTTGTTTCTTGAATTCATATTTTACGAAACAGAAAACACCAATACAAAAATGATTCAGCCCCACAGCTCCTCTGAGCAGTGACAGCGGACAGCTTTTTCTCAAACAGGACGTTGAAGATGACACGTCTCTTTCAGCGCTGGAAAGACAAGTAGAAAGGCAGAATCCAGATTAAATCGCCGGCTTTATTTCCTCATTGGTGCCTGAGTGGTCTTCAGTGAGTGACCTTCTGAGAGAGTGAGATGAACTGCTGCTGTCAGAGCCTTAAAACCCCACTGAATCTTGATTGTAATGCATTGATGGATAATTAGCTAATGGCTGTTGCAAATGTATTTCTGTGACAGTATGTTCATATCCCAAAGATGACAGATCACCGACAACGGGCCAAATGTCAAGTAAATGTCAGAAACAGACGAGGAGAGGAAGGGAAGGGAAGGAAGCCGTTTTGAGTGTGGCCAACAGGGCAGTTATGTTTGCTCTTTACTTAACTGTGTTAGAATCAATCAATCCTTTACAAAACACTCCTTGTTTTGGTGGGATTATGATTGTGACACACCGAGACACCTTGACTCACAGGGAAAGTACCACAATAGGCGCAGGCATTGTACAATTCCTATTAAAGTTGAGCTGCAATTCTATAATCTTGATTGATATGTGTTGCACTCTGAATTAAAATAACTGGATGGGCTAATGGAAGCTTAGAACTGTCTTGAATGAAACGTTTTCTCCATTCAGATTCTTCTTAAAACAGATTTTTAATAATTAACATCGGCTCGCTGCACGTGCCACTGAGCTTGACCTTAAAGCTCCTATATTACACAAAAGTGACTCTTGTGAGCTTTAAGTCATGTTATAATGTTATTTTCTCCTCAAAAACAGACCTGGAGTTGTGTTTTGTTTCATTCACACGTTTGAGTAACTCTTTATTATTATAAACTTTACAGCAGGGTTCTACATAACGGTTAAGAATGACCTCATTTGTCACATTTTCTGCCCAATGTCCAACCTAGAAATAAAATGAGAAAAATCATCAAACTAGTTAGTTAAATCTTAAATATAATGATGTTAATGAAATGTGTAGTCTGCCCTGTCATGTGGCCTTTAAACAGCACAATATATTTTCCATTTATGGTAATGCGTACAACAACAACAACAACATTGTTAAAATACGAGATTCCACGCGTGTCTATGTAACGCCAGCGTTTTCTGTTAGTCCCAATCATTATAACATGTCCCTGGGATAGTTCTATACGTCTCTTTGACTGACAGCTCTACACCTGTCTGCGGCCGGAGCGACCGAGCGGCAGGCGGGTGTCTCGAGGCTGTGCACAAATCGCTTTGGAGACAATTATATTCCATCAGGGCGCCTTTTATTATTCTAATGTCCTGCTCGCCCGCTGAACATTGTGTTTTGGGGTTTGTCCGCTGTGGCCTGTCACTCCTGTCAGGTTCCTTGGGGAATTCTCTTATGAACATCTCTGCGTGAGGAAATGCGGGCTGCTGTGACTGATGCGTACATCCATTATGTAAAATCAGTCAGTTTTAGAGCTTCTAATCAAGCTATAATTGTTTCCTTTCTTGTTTCCCCTCTCAAAGTTGTATTTAGAGTGATTTGTGCGTGTTGAGCGATCTTTATTCTCAAGTTTTCAAGACATCACTGCTCCGATCAACCCTCGTTTTCGCTGCCACCGGTACTTATTGCTTCATTCTCCAGTAGTATTTTCTTTATCGGTGTTACATGTAGGATTCAGCAGTGTCGCGAAGTCATTTTGCTACACATGAAAAAAAAAACAAAAAAAACAACGCAGATTTCAGTGGACTTGTTTCTTTTATTAAGTCGTTTTAGATCAATATTGTGATTTAAAATGTGCTAATTATAACACAGTGATCTACAAGTGTCTTAGATTATAAATATATGGAGCTCAACAGTGACCACCGGAAGTCAATTTTCCATTCATTTTTTTCCCATATACTTTCCCAAAAAAAATCAGTTTCAGGTATTTCTCCAAATCTTGCATTTTTAACATGCTTTTTGGACTTTAAACAACCGCGTTATGGACATTAGTTGGCACGTAGCTGCTCTGCAATGCCTTTAAACTGTTAATATTTGAATTCTTAGAAATGTCTATGGGAAAAATGAACGGGGACATTTACTTTGGGAACCAGAGAGGACTTCGGAAAGGGCCGGACTGTTGAGCTCCATTACAGTCGGTGTATTACTGCACATTGCATCAGGTTTGCGAAGTCGTAGTGTATTGTTTTACATCATGTTTTTGTATATTTATGGAAAATTGCCGTGCGAGAGCATGGGTGACGTAGGCTTGTGGGCGGAGTCTTGTACAGGCTCATACTGCTGACTTTGTGCAACGCATGCTTTGTAGTTAAAGGTGCAGTGTGTAACTTTTCTCGTGGATGGTCTGCTACTAATCTGTCCCCATGGAGATGTTATTGCTTTGCCTCGAATGTTCTACCAGGCCAAGTTAGAGGTCAGATCTGTGGAGAGGTGACCCCACTCACAGTAAGAATGCATGTTTTTGTAAGTATGTTTTTAGCAACGCAAAAACTATGTAAAATTTATACAAATGTTCAGAACAGGGGGACAAGAATACACATTGTACACGATAGCCAAACAAAACAGGCCCCAAAACAGTTCCTTAGGGGATCCTGCTGGACTGTTGGGATTTTATTCCTTTTTAATGACCAAGATTCTGATAAATTTGAGGAGAATAATAATTGCTAGGTTAAAAGGTCTAAAGAACATCAGCTATAAAAGTTGCCTTTAACATGAATAAAATGAGCTGACTTGTGAGAGATTAAAAACTGCTTTCGATTTATGGCAATTATTCAATTATTTGATTAATTTAGAGCTCCTTTAGGTAACCAAAATTTGTATTTGTCGACTGTTTTGATTTGGATAGATCAGACAGATGTTACGAGAGGTTAGTGAGTGAGTCAGCTGATCTATGTAAAAAGGCAGATTAAACTCGCTGTCTTTATGCAAATACATTGTTTCTTTGTACTTTTTATCTTCCTAAACAGTAGTTTTTGCATGTACTCCCGTGCAGGTGTAGTCTTGTGAGTGCAGTTTGGGTCAGATCATAGACTGAATATATAAATGGACCAAATAGGAAGTGATCATGGGGACACTTCGAGCGTCTTCTGACCCTGAGTCTCATTGACTTACGCTGGAATATTGTCGCCTCTCTCTCTGTAACTGCTCTAGTGAACGTTGTCCTTTTGGTCTTAAAATGTTCGTATTAACGCTCTACATGATCCTGGTATTTTTATTTTCTATTTTCGTTTTGTCCTGTTATGAATATCTTTACATCACTGATCTTTTACTGGGTTTAGGCTGATCATAAATGGTATCAGATGTCTACTGTTAAGCAAAGTTATGACAATCTCGTGATTCTTACATCTTGGTTTTTATATCTAGTTTCTTGATTGCTCGCTGTAATCCTAACTGTTATCCCGTGTAGAACACTCGCCTTGTGCTGTCTATTGTTTATATCAATCCTAGCTTGTTATTCTCCTGATTGTTGAACCCAGCCCTGTGTTGACCTGTTCATGGGCGAGATGAGGTCTTATCTTATCTATCTGTATCATCCCTGTGCCTTATGCCCCCCGTGGGGTATAAAAACTCTGTTATGTTACAGTTTAAGAACAGGCGACTTTCATTCAGGGACAGGTAGTTTTATAATTGTGTGCACAGTTGCTTCAATAAATCAGACTCCTTGATTCAAGACAACTTTTCAGTTCTTTTTAATGTTTTTTAATGTAGTCTAGAAATTCCAAAACAATCCATTAATAAATAGCTATTTTTTAATATTGTGCCTGGCTCTAAATTCCCCCCCGTAACCAGAGGCGTCATTTGAGTGGCACTGAACGCTGTGGGTGATAATAAACAATAATACCTTTTTCATGATTAAAGCCACAGTATGTAACTTTTTTTGCGAAAAAGTCAAATTATGTTTTTCATTGCACCAAAAGTACAGAAAAAACATGCCTCTTTACTGTAAGTGTGCTTGCATCTCCACAGACCTGACTCCTGTTTGGCCTGGCGGAGGGTCTCTTCTGTTTGTTTCCATAGAGATGTTGTTTGGCTAGAATCTCAGTATGATATAAAACATATACCTCCATGCAGAATGTTCCGAAGTACGGTTTTAACTTTCTATTTTCATGGATTTATGCAGATGACGCTCCACCCCCAGAAAGTTACAAACAACTGGAATTTACTAAATCCTCATTTTATAAAATACACAATGAACGAACACATGCAACAGCAACTTTACCTCAGCTATTTAGGTTTGTACAACAGACCCCAGACTGTGGTCTCCGCCCCGCTCCAGGCCAATGGGTGTGTATATACAGTATGTGTGTGTTTGTGTGTGTGTGCATGTGTGTGTTGTTTCCAGCAGGTTGCATCAGTCTTTGGCGGCTGGCTTGTGTCAGGGCAGTGCCTTGGGGGCGTCCATGTTTGATCAAAGAACACTGAACCTTGATCTGTCCTCCGTCCAAACTGCTTCTGTGTGACTTCAGGACAACGGCGTGTGGCAGTAGACTGGAACGCTGTTTTTATACCTCATGGGAAAACTTCACTGAGTTAGTTACAGTAGCAGGTTGTGTGGGTGAGTCGTGGTAGTTAATAGGGCCCGACTCATGTATCGTTTGGCCACTATGGGCTGAAAGTCCCCCTGGGCATGTATAAAGCTTATAAATAAAGCTTAGACTCTCTACATTACAGCCATTTAATCCAATTTACAAACAGATAAATGTCCTAATATGTGGCGCCGCATCTATATTTATCTGTGGAGTAGTTAGTCTGTGACGCTGTACTGCCCCTGAATGCAGCACGAACAGCAATACATTCAAGGCAGTATTGTTGAGACGCAAACAACTACACTAGGTTCAAGTGTTCATAAAAATCTATTTGGCATATGACTTGTGGATCAGAAGAACTGCGGTGTCCAATGGAGCTGATGTCGCAGTAAACATCACAGAGCCGGTAACGCCGACGGATAGATGCACGTCACGTTAGCGAGTAGTGTTTTTTTTTTCTTACATGTCTCACAGAGAAAAGAAGTCATTACAATTGCTCAAAAATGCACACATCACTCCAAATACAACTTCAAGAGAGTAAATGAGAAGGGAAACAACTATAGCATGGTTAAAAGCTCTGAAAAGTCACTTTGGCATAACAGGACTGCTCTAAGTCTTCAAAACTGTATGAAACGTACCCCATGCACGCACATTAAAGCACTCCCAACTGTCAGCTGACCCAGACACATCCCCCAGCGTACTAACCTCTTTCTGCTCCTCTGAAATGAAACCTCCATAAAAGCACATGCCTCTGCATTCAAGTGCCCCGATTATATTTGTGTTTGTGCGCAGACAGAGGAGCGTGGCCTGGCTCCAGAACTCCATTTGGCAGCCTCTCCGAATAAGGACTGCAAATTAACACACCAAAGCTAATTATTTATAGCGACGTGGAGCGCGTGTGGAGATACAGCTAATGACAAAGTGCAGAGTAAATAACGAACACACCACGCTCCACGTTTAAATCAGAGAATATATGTAGTTATAGGCCTGACCGCAGCCACTGTATATATCACTGTGCGGCGTTGGGAGGTGAATTGTGTGTTTGCGAGTCGGTGGAATAAACTGCTTAAAACAACCCACCAATCTAAGAAAACATTGCAAACTCATTTTCCAGGAGGAATAGACTTTTTTCACAATGGCCCAAAGTCCCTCCCTGTAGGGATGCGGAACTTATGGTTAATGGTTTACTCTGGCAAAATGACTGGAAATGACTCGTATTTTCCACCAACATTAAAAACACACAATATTAAAACATCAGATCAGAAAACAGCGTAATATGGGCCCTTTAATTCTGCATTCGTTACTTATGGCTAAGAATTGGATGGTAATGGGCTCCACAGGTGTCCTCTTCCTCCTAAAGTCAATCACCAGTTCCTTGGTCTTGTCAGCGTTCAGGAGCAGATGGTTTTCCTGGGACCACTCCACAAAGTTTGCAATCAGTGTCCTGTACTCCAGCTCCTGTCCATCCTGATACACCCGACCACTGCAGAGTCATCAGAACTTCTGCAGATGGCAGGACCCGGAGCTGTACTGGAAACCAGAGGTGTACAGAGTGAACAGGAACGGAGACAGGACTGTACCCTGGGGAGCTCCTACATTACTGACCACAGTGTCAGACAGGGTGCTCCCTGTCGCATGTACTGAGGCCTGCCTGACATGTAGTCATTAATCCAGGAGACAATGGAGGAGCTGACACCCATCCAGAGCAGCTTCTCACTCATCAGAAAGGGCTGGATTGTGTTAAAGGCACTGGAGAAATCGAAGAACAATATCCTCATAGAGCCCGCAACACTATCTAGGTAAGAGGGAGCCCGCTGCAAAAGATAGATTAAAGCATCATCCACATTAATGTAGGCCAAATTGTAGAGGATCCAGGGATGGTGCCACCAGGGGTCTGAGCTGAGCTAGAACAAGTCTCTCAAACACTTTCATGACATGAGATGTCAAAGTAACTGGTCTGAAGTCATTAAGTCCAGATGGGATAGGCTTCTTGGGCACTGGCACAATGCAGGAGGTCTTCCATAGCACCGGTACCCTCGCAAGCTTCAGACTCAGTGTGAAGAGAAAGTGCAGGATCTCAGTAAGTTATGCTGCACATGTCCTCAGCACACGGGGGCTGACTTAGTCCGGTCCAGGAGACTTGTTTTGGTGAACAAAACAAGTCTCCTGGACATTTTAATCGTTAGAAACGATTAAAATTCAAATTGAGTAGGTTTGATCTGTCTGGGCTATTGTCCTGCTGTTTTGTTTTGGAGAGACCTGTGATGGCCTTCATTCCCCTCCACACATCTCTGGTGTTATTCTGTTGGAGTTTAACCTCCAATTTCCTTCCATAGGTCACCTGGCCCTGCCTTAGCTGGACCTTCAGCTGCCATTACACCTTCTTCACCTTGTCCTTGTCACCAAAGTTGAAGGCCTGCTTCTTCTTGAGTAGATCCTTCAGCTGGTTGGTGATTCAGAGCTTGTTGTTGGGGTAACAGCGGACACTGCATGTGGGGACGGCTGTATCCTCACAGAAGTTGATGTAATCTGTTATACAGTCCGTCATGCTGTCAATGTTGTCCCCATGCGGCAGACAGAGCACATTCCAGCCTGTGGTCTCAAAGCAGTCCTGAAGGGCATCGCTGGCTTCCTGACTTCACTTCCTTACAGTCCTAGTGGTGACAGACTGCCTCTTTACTGCAGGGACATACTGAGGCATTAACAGGACAAGATTGTGGTCTGATCGTCCCAGTGGTGGCAGGGCAGTGGCACTGTATGCCTCCTTAGAATTGGCATACAGCAAGTCAAGAGTTATATTGTCCCAAGTTTTACAATCCACATGCTGGTGAAGTGTGGTGTAAAACACTTGGAATATTTACATTACACTTTAATTGCATGGAGCACTTAAGAGATATGCTAATTTGCAAATAATAAAGACTGCATATGTTTGCATTTTTTTTTTTTTTTTTACAATATTTATTGAAAAAAATAGTTATTTAACCCTTAGTCTTGTTCCTCGAATGTACTTTTTTTTGATGCATTATGCTAAGTTATGGTAATCCAATTCAATAGAAGTAAGCAGTAAATCCCTGTGGTCAGTTTTATATTCACATCCAGAGACTGACTCCAAGAGGTCTGCAGAAATGTGCTGCAGCCAGGCGATAGCAGGGTCAGTGCTATAGGAGCTTAACATATCAGTTAATACGCCACTAGAAATACTCTTAAAGTTCCAAATTAAAGTTCCAATGTACAGTACTTTCATAGCCCCACCCATATTTTAAACTTAACAAGCAGGTCAATTCTGTTGTTAAATCCAGTTTTTATCACCTTTTATACAAAGTAAAACCTTTTTTTTTTTTTTTTTATTTGAACAGGGCATGCACCCTTTTATCTCCACATGTCTGGACTACTGCAATGCTCTCTGCACAGGAAGGGCCAGCTCCAGCTCGTGGCACCTAAGACGAGACTTAAAGGTTGTATGGAGGATTTTTTTTTTGTTTGTTTGTTTGTTTCAAGTTGTCAATGAAAGCTCAAAATAACATTATAGAGAAGAAGAGAAGGGGAAAAGGAGCAAAGCCAAACTAAGTCTAATCAACTTTTCTTTGATTTTATACAAGTCATTCGTAATGACTCAAAATACTTTAAAATGTATCTGAAATTTGGGCTAAAATGTGCTTTTTAGACCAAAAATAAAGTTCAAAAAGCTTTTAGACCAGCAGTTTTTTTCAGTATTGGATTGTGCATCCCAACTACAACTGTTTAAAGTCTCTTTATTATTGAATGTTTACGTGAAGCTCACAGGCCCTTTTAGCTGTTTGGTGCAGTCTGCATACTTGAAAAACGACTGTATACGTTTGCCATTGTGGTGGCCTCCTCTGCTGTGGGTGCATGACTTTTTGATGAGGTGCTTTGTGAACATTGGACAGGGTGATGAATACCGCAGCCAGGACCATCTCAGAGGAAATCTTTGTATTCCGCTCGGTTCCAGCTCTGAACAGGACCAAGCCGCACAATAAATTCAATTCAAGGGTGACTTTGTGGTCTGGAATGACAGATAGACAGGTACGCTTCTTCACTCCGCTCTCATTACTGCACACACACACAAATATAGCTGTCACCGGGCCCAAGATAATCACAAGGCGTAAGTCAAAGTATTTCATATCGAGACAGATCTTAAATTTGAAGTAGCAATATCTATATATGTAAGGACAGATAAGTAGGAGTGGTTGCGAGTGACATTTGCTACAGATAATCTTTTTGTTTTGATAGAACTGCGTTGTATGAATATATACCAGTAATATTAGTAACATGTGGTTGAGTGATTGGCACTCTCGTCTCACAGCAAGAAGGTTGTGGGTTTGACTCCTCTCATGTGTCTGGGTGGGTTTCCTCTGGGTACTCTTGTCCCCTCCTCTCAAAATCAAACATGCCCAGTGGGTAAAATCCTCCAGCTAAAGCTAAAGCTGAGGTTACACTGCACAATTCTGTAAAATTTTTAAACATTGCAACTTATTCCAAATCTTAAATGGTGCCACTGTATGGAATAATGAATGGATATACTGACTGACGAGGTTTCAAATGCCTTGGGCTCATTTTATAGCTGTTGTTCAATTTAAAGAGGTGGTGTTAAACATCTATGAGGTATTCATTGTAAACACATATTTAGATCACTATGTTACCCTTTATTATGTTTGAAAATACTATATTTGCTGAAAAAGAACTTATTAAAATGTGCAATGAGTTCCAGTTCCATTGCTCCTTGTGCTAAGTCACCCCCCATTCAGAGGGCTATTATAACACAATCAGCGTGCATCCCGCTAATACTACATCTGAAACTACTGCACATTGCATCAGGTTTGTGAAGTTGTAGTTTATTATTTTGTATCCTGATATTAAAAAATGGCATGGTTGCATAGGCTTATGGGTGGAGCCTTGTACAAGAAGCACGAGCTCCTAATGCTAACCTTAAGGAGGGTTCGAACAGTGCCCGAAGAGATTACTCAAACATGCGTGGATGACATATACAGTACATCAGGCATAGTTTTGATGAGAGAAAGTTACAACAAAGCTCCAAAAAGCCAGTTTCACTTCAAATTCTGGTAAAAATCAGCCAGATCACAGTGTAAAGGCCGCCACACACTACAGGATTTTTCAGTCTTAAAAAATGTTTAAACGTGCAACAAAAAGCGCACACCACAAACACAAGGAGAATCTTAGGGGATTTTAAATCTCCGATCGCAAAGACTGCAGCGGGATATGGCTGCGTAAAACAAGTTATAAAGTTGTGAGCGCGATCGCGTCAGCTGTTTCCTGTCTAGAGTAAAACCACTCACTTTGAGACTCTTAGATGCAAGTCAAAACTGCGTTGTTATTTAATGCACAGAAGGTTGGCGATAAAGTCCACAGGAAGTAGAGTCACTGTTGTTATTCTGCAGCTTCACCTCGATCCGTGCGCTGTGTGGATGTAACAGACACACGTGAGGAACGACTCTGGACTTTTTACCTTAAAGAACGCCTCAAACTGGATTCACAGCGCTGTTTTGTGGACAAATTATGTGCAGAGGACAAATTCTGTGTCATAATGTGGATGAGATGCTGCAGTTTAAATTTACAACTTTACGAGAGGTGAGTGATGATTATTTTTGCTATTTCCTGAGTTTGTATCTTGCGCCTCTGTGTCCATCACTCGTCTGCCTCTGTTTTATTGGCTGTTACCGTAGCGCTGATGTTTGGTGGTTACGATGTGACAGAGCCGCTCAGAGTCACTCTGTAGTGTGTGGCGGCCTTCAGCCTCGTTTACGGTGGATGTGCCCTTGGTCTTGAGGCACTGAAGAAGGGATAAAAACTAATTTCCCATCAGGGGCCACTGAAGTACACCGCGTGGTCTTGAGTTGCGGCACGTGTCTCTCAGCTCTCAGTGTCGTTACGTTGATTCCTGTTTTCTGCAAACCTTCCTTGCTGAATGTCCTCTCAGCTCTTCACCCCCTTTCACAAAAACAGTGTTAACATTTGCAGCAATATTTGGATCATCAGAGTACTTAATCAACCTGATGACTATGTGAACCAAGCATCTCACTTAGTAGCCTTTGGTATTATTTGAACATTGATCTACACTACCAGTCAAAAGTTTGGACACACTTTTTCATTCACGATTCTTCTTTTATAGCCATGACGATTTACACTGTAGATTCTCAATGAAGCAAAACTGTGGAATGTAGTGGCCAAAAATAAACGAAAAGTAACTCAAATCTTGTTTTAGATTAAAAAAAGAAAAGAAAAAAATAATAATTCTGAACTTAGAAGCCTTGTTTGTGCATTTTACATTTTTTTGACGCTGACATGGCACACCTGTGAAGTGAAGACCATTTCAGGAGACGTCATCATGAAGCTCACTGAGAGAAGGACGAGGGTTTGCAGCGCTGTCGACAGAGCAAACGATGGATACTTTTTCACGTCTTCTGTGTGTATCTAAAATGTAGAAAGTGGTAAAAATAAAGAAAACATACATTGAATGAAAAGGTGTGTAGAAACTTTTGACTGGTAGCTTTTTTTTTTTTTTTCTTCTGTCATTTCTTCACTTAATTCCTGGAGTTTAAACGGCCTTTTCTTCAGAATTCCAAATACATTTCTGCAATTATTTTTTTGTAAAAGGAACGTAAGACACATACAGCACTCCGTCCTAAATCCATGACCTTCGGAATAAGACAACGAGGAATAAATGGAGTGGACTGAAGGCGGCGCTCGGTCATTTTCCAGACATAATTCCATCGGTGTGGATTGATGCTCCTCGCTCCGGCGCGTTCTCACACCTTCACACCACCCGCACACAGGAAATGCCAATCCGTTTAAAGGTGCCATTCTGATGTGCGCAGAAGAATCATAATGCTGCCCAGACCTCCCCGGCTGTAACACGGCAGCTGCCACGCTTAAAGATGGAGACCACGAGACGAGAACATGTGTGGAGCTGATGGACAGCCCTGCCAAGCGTGCTCACCGTTTGGAAGTTTTTATTGATTTTATTTTATTTATTTTCAAAACAGTGAGGTGCATATTAACATTGTTCAGTCGCCACTTTATACTTAAAGGTGCATTGTGTAGAGTCGGTCAAATGCTTTTCTTCATGGAGATGTTATCGCTTTGCCTGGGAATGTTTTAAACTTTTCTATCTTCAGACCAAGTTAAAGGTCAGATCTGTGGAGAGGCGACCCCGCTCACAGTCAGAATGCCTGTTTTTCTAGGTACTTTTGAGCTATAAAACCACCTGTATTGAATAAATGTAAAGTAGAGCTGTTTAATGTCACACTGTGGAACATTCCAGTCAGCGCAGGGTATTAATTGTTAACACATAACATGTTCAGATCTTACGTTAATCAACATATAGTTAGTTTCAGTTTCGTTTTTGGTTTTGTCCCTGCTCCTCATGGTCTCTGTGCACTCTCCCCCTTCAGAGTCCCATCACAACTAGATCAGCGTGGATCTTTAAGTCTATTTCTAAATTATTATTTTTTTTAGCCATTATCTATTATCTTGTTTTATTGCATGTTCCATTTTCCTGCTGTTCTTGAACTGTGCATTGCAACACTGGAATTTCCCCACTGTGGGACTAATAAAGGCATATCTTATCTTATCTTATCTTATCTTATCTTATCTTATCTTATTCTCCTCCCGTCTTTTGCTTTTCATCTGCTTTCACCCTCTCAAGTGGCAAAATCACTAAAAAATCTGGACTCCAATAAAAGTCCAAGTCCTGATCGAGTATTGGAACCATTCTTTCTTAAATAAATCAAGTCAAATCGATCTGACACATATTGGGCGACTGTAGCTCAATTGGTAGAGCATTTTTGTCCACTGATCCGAAGGTTGGCGGTTCGAATCCCGCTCTCGACATAAACATCATTGGTTGAGCGGTCAAATCCACTGACCCACAGGTTGGCAATGTGATTCCAGCTCCCAAAGATGAATGCTGCCTTTGTGTCCTTGTGTCCAAATAAAATATTTGAAATTTGCAAAACTTCATTGGTCCTGCCCCTGCTCAAAGGAGGGGACCCACCCTTTTTGATTTCTTGACTAGACCTCATCCGTGACGCGTTCTTATGGACAAATTTGTACTTAAGTTCTTCTTCTGAACATTTTTGGCATTCACATTCAAATGCATGCAATATTTTTATTTTTTTTTTACTGAAAATGTTCTTCTGGAGCACTAATGAAAACAAAAATTCAACTGTTTTAGAATCGTATTACTCTGATAATGCAACCAAACATGGTAATTCCTGCATGAACTTAAGTTATATATTTTCTACAATAATTTCCTATAAAAATATTACTACATGATCCAAGAACATCTATGAGGAGTTTTATGGAGCATGTAGTCTCTTGGGTCTAACGGACTTTATAGGCTGCTTTGGGCTTTCGCATGTTGTAATGGCAAACCCCTATTGGCCATATATGGAAGTTCAGGAGGCGTTTATTGCTAAATACATATACATTTTTATGTAAATGAGTGTGGTGAAATGTAAATGAGTGTGGTTGTGTTCGTAGCTGGATGTTGGTGAATTAGGCGCAACTTTGATTTAAGAAGAAATGTGACTGCTTAAGTACACTTTTTGAATCTGGCACAGCTTCTTCTTGTGGATCTTATGAACATTTTAAGAAAACATAATTCTTGATAATCTTTGTTCTGGATTCAGAAAGTGTCACGGCACTACTGCAGCTGCAACTTAAGTACTGGATGACACTGACGGGGCCTTGAATAACAAACAGCAACGTGCTGCTTACATCTGCTGTCACTTCAGTCACTGGACACAGTTTATCACGGAGCTCTTAGGTTACCTCCAGTCACTTACTCATCACTGTCTGCTTTATTCAGTGTGCCCACCATTTAGAAGAGTTTTTAGTTATTTTATTTTATTTATTTTCAAAACAGTGAGGTGCATATCAACACTGTTCAGTCACCACTTGATACTTAAAGGTGAATTGTCTAACTTTTCTGGTGGACGGTCGATCAAATGCTTTTCTTCATGGAGATGTTATTGCTTTGTCTGGAATATTTCACAGTGTTGTATTAAACCTTTCTATCTTCATGGAGACCAAACCAGACAAAGTTACAGGTCAGATCTGTGGAGAGGCAACCCCGCTCACAGTGTGGCTCGGATGACCCTCTTTCCTCACGTCGTTTCATTCATTGGCAGATGTTCGTTCATAAACCATTGCTCTGTCTTTCCCTCATACCCACAGCCACACTTTACTCATGGACTACAGTCTCCTACACTCTTCCTTTATATTCCTTTATTCCTTTATGCTTTAGTATGATTATAAAAAATGGCTGTGCAGGGGTTTAGGTGGGAGCACTGCAGAGAGCTTCCTGGTTACGTAGGCTTGTGGGCTGAGCCTTGTGCGAGAGGCATGTGCTCCAACTACTAACTGTACATTAAGACAGAAACTGGTCCATCCTAAGGACAAAACACTGAGCCACAAATAAAGCAATGTGGTCTACTCCATTCAGTGTAGTGAAGACTGCAGTGAGCGCTACATTGGAGAAACAAAACAGCCACTTCACAAAAGGATGTATCAACACAGACGGGAAAACCAGAGTGGGCCGCAATCTGCCGTACATCTCCACCTAAAAGCCACAGGCCACTCCTTTGAGGACAGCGAGGTCCAGATCTTGGCCAGAGAAAAGAACTGGTTTGAGAGGGGAGTTAAAGAAGCTATTTTTGTCAAGAAAGAGAATCCTTCCTGGAACAGAAATGGAGGTCTCAGACATCATTTGTCGCCATCTATAACTCTATCCTCAAACCTAAATCAAAACAAACAGAGAAAACAATGGGACTAGCCAGGTCAGGTCCAGAGGTGTGAAAACACCATCATGGCCCTGAATGGATATGCTAACTACTCCCCCACTCCCACTCCATATTGAATAGACCCACCTAACTAACAAAGACGTGTGATAGTCTCAGAGTAATTTCATTGTAGTTAGCTCCTCCCTTCAGGCAGATATAAGGCAGTGTCCACCAGCGTCTCACCAGAACTGAAGAAGCAGCTTGGATGAGCTGAGAAACGTATTCGACCAAATAAACTTTTGTCCAGTTGACAAATTGAATTTCTCCTTTTGCCGTGGATTCTACCTGGACGACTGAGGGATTCTTCACACATACTAAGTGTACGCTCCAACTGCAACAGGAGAATTGGGTTCAAAGAGGTAAGTCTTGTGTGCCTTAACAGCCAGTGGTACGGTGCTTTTAGCTGTACTGCGGAGCGCTCTCATCTGGCTGGGAGTGTGGGAGATGGATGGCACTGGCCTTTCCTCTAATCTGTGGAAGAGGCAGCCCTGTCCTGCGTCAGATAAATGTGCGGAGAATGACAGAGCAAAGGGAAAGACCTAATGGATAAGAATGAATAAGAGAAAGAGGGACTTAGGGAAATTCACCTCTCAGAGCCATGTGACACAGAATAAATCACTTTGTTTAGGAGCAATTGCTAAGAGAATGGAAGACAGCAGGGCCAAGTTTTATCAGGTTTCAAAGTTGAACTGAGGTAAAGGTGATGTGTGGAGAAATGTAGCCACAGTTTGTTAAGTCGTAAGAATCACTGCTAATGCCAAAACCAGACTTTTGTTTTGAATCAGTGTGACTGCGATGAGAATTATATGTGACATAAGGATGAGTTGTACAGTTGTAGGGAGTATTATCTGTTAAATAAGGGTGAGTTGTTGTACAGTTGTAGGGAGTATTATCTGTTACATAAGGGTGCGTTGTTGTACAGATGTAGGGAGTATTATCTGTTACATAAGGGTGAGTTGTTGTACATTTGTAGGGAGTATTATCTCCTCTGTCCCTCTATAGTCTGGTGTTGTAGGGAGTATTATCTCCTCTGTCCCTCTATAGTCTGGTGCAGTGGGTGAGTTGTTGTACAGTTGTAGGGAGTATTATCGCCTCTGTCCCTCTATAGTCTGGTGCAGTGGGTGAGTTGTTGTAGGGAGTATTATCTCCTCTGTCCCTCTATAGTCTGGTGCAGTGGGTGAGCAGGAGTGTCCATGATGGAGAACAGTTTGTCCACTGTCCTTTTGTCCAGATAAATACTCAGAATTTAAGTCGTCGAAATCATGGCTGGTTACTTTTGCAGAGAGGGGCAAATGAAACAAACAAACAAACAAAAAATAAAAAACAAACATGAGCATTTCTTACCAAATTGTTATTCTTGACTTCACTGCCTTACACAATGACCGAGCCAAAAGAGCAGATGTCGCTCTCATTACCACACTGATCATTTATGAGACAGACCGGTGCGCTCTTCTGAACACTCACTGTTACAATACGCACACACGGTTATGAAGCGGAGGATCAATCTTCCACCCCGCCCGCCCCATGCGTCCCCTGCTGGACAAACAAGCCCACGCAGACAGACGGGGCCCACAGGAGACAGGGAGGGGAGCCCGACTTTATGATCCATGCAATGACCTGCTGTCAGCGCTAACCGAGCACTCACAATACAAGCTTTTGTCACCGCGCACGACACACTGTTTCACCTTTTAATTTCACCAAATCAACAGTGTTCTTTCAAATGCTGCAATTAAAAGCTATTTCCTGATCTGTTATAATGTTTCCTCATCACAAACAGACCTGGAGTTGTGTTTTGTTTCATTCACACATGTTTTAACGCACAAACCCTGCAGATTCTCTCAAACAGAAAACATTCCTCCAACGTTCTGCCTTGTGACGTCATGTGGTTTCAACCAAATAAACTATGTCCAGTTGACAAATTAAATTTTCTCCTTTTTTTGCCATGGATTCTACCTGGACGACTGAGGGATTTTACATACGTCATGTGGTAATACAAGAAGTGCTCCACTGTGTTTTTAAACTCCATACACTTTCACTAGAATCGTTTGGATGATTTCAGACCTGGAATTGCCGATCTCTAGTCAACTTAGACTTAGACTTAGACTAGACTTAGACAAACTTTATTGATCCACAAGGGAAATTATTTGGATACAGCAGCTCAAACATCACAATATAATATAATAACAGAGAGTAACAAAAATAGATGGTGTAGCAAAAAGAGTAAGAGAGAAAGGTAAAAGGAGATGGAAACAGACTAATAATAAAGTGTTACTCAAACATGTGTGAATGAAACAAAACACAACTCCAGGTCTGTTTTTGAGGAGGTAACAACATTCTAACATGATTAAAAGCACAAGAGTCCATTTTAGGTAATATATAACTTTTAAAGTGGCTGTACCAGATTTTTTTAATGTAGAGGTCTTGGCCCAGAATAGATGTGTTGTAAAATACATGACACCGCTGTCTTTTGTCTGTGTTTAATTATTAAGTGTTGTAAACCAGTAAAAAAAACAAAAACATGAGCCCACTGTCTCCTGTCTGCATCTAATTACCCAGCCATCCATTTTCTTCTGCTTATCCGGGGCTATCCAGACTTCCTTCACCCCAGACACTTCCTCCAGCTCCTCCGGGGGGACCCCATGGCGTTCCCAGGCCAGCCGAGAGCGAAGGAAACTCATTTCGGCCGCTTGCATCCGCGATCTTGTCCTTTAAGTCATTACCCAAAGCATCTAATTATAAAGAGTTACAATCGTCTGTAAACCAGGAAGTGCACTGTTAGCATGATAGTTAATGCTAGCATTACTGTGACGGGAAAACTCCAGTCTCACCTCTCTACCCCTCTTTGCACAACTGAAAATGCACATGTATGAGCACCCCTTTATAAAGCCTTCTCTCCGCCGCAGTGAAATGATAGAAATGATGATCCCCGAGCTGCTTCACAAGAGCACAACATGGAGCCAGACAGATGTGCACGAAGCATGTTCACTGACACGGGTATACACGCGTATACATTAGCAAAACAAACACGGCTCATGTGCCTTGTGCTTTTAAAATGACATGCTGTGCTTTCACAGTAAAGACGCTGTCTCTTCCTCATTGCAAAGCTCCAGGCCTCTAATGAAGGAACCTCCACTCAGCTGTGAAGTACACCTCACCGAGAGTTTAGTGGAAGAGGGGAGGAAAATGAAAAGTGAGGAAAAGGAGGGAGAACCTGTTTTCGAAAATGGTCAGAGAAAAGCCAATTTGACAGACATCCAAAGCAGCCAATCAGAATCAAAACACTAAATTATAACATAACTTGGCCATCACGTCCAATGTTGTTGTAATGATGGAGTTACAGTTGTAAAAGCTCTTGACTTCTGTCTCTAGATGGCGCTCTCCCTCTCCTCTTTCACGTGTCCTGACATATGGATTGTCACAGTGGAGCTGGGCCTTGTGTCTGGTGAAGAGAGCCCAGAATAATGCTGTTGGCATCCGAAAGAAGCGAGCGAGAGACAGCGGCAGGAGATCGATAGACTACATTTCCTGTGGAGGACCTTGAATTGGTCTCAGGTCTTTCTTTCTTTTGTTTCAATCTATTTTCTCTCTCTCCTGTCTATCTCCTCTCTCCTCCACTTTCTCTCTCTCTTTTTTCCTCAAATATCTCGTCTGCAGGAATGTTTTTGAGGAGGTATTAGCATTAGCATTATAACATGACTAAAAGCTCACGAGTCAGTATAGAATTGCATAACGTAACAAAACGGCTCCAACCCAGATTAATACAAGCCTTCGGAACCACGGCTCGATACTTTTGCGGAGAAGTACAAATGTAAAAAAGAATACTCCCTCTCTCCTCTTCCTCTCCATCTTTTCTTTGTTTTCCCTTTGTCTCCTCACCCACCCCCCACTCTCTGATCAATACCCCCCCCGTAAGGATGACCTCGTGGATATGATTGGACACAAACTCCATGGTGATGAATAGGCGCATTGATCTGGCTCACCGTTAGCATTCTTCTCTCTCCATCGCTAATCATTTCTCGTTAGGTTGGTTGGGGGGCGGTCTGGCTCGGCTAACCGCTGCTATCCCTCTGTATTTAATGCGTCACTATCAGTTTTCCAAATCCACTCATTTATTCATAGTTCTTAGTTCTAAATGTCCACTCTCATTCTTCTAGCATCTGTCCATTTTTATATTCTTTGGCATAGGCGTGCGTGATAAACAGCAACATTGCGATAATAAAAACATGATTACATTATTGATTGATTCTAGTAGCAATAAAGGTTATGCACTGACATCATTTACATTGGAAAAATAGCAGAAAGTAGCAAGATAGATTACAAGTTAAGATTTTGCAAAAAAAAAAAAGCCTAGTTTTCTCCAGTTTGATGATTTTGTTGAAGTTTGTCATTTTACTGTCTGGTTGGGCATGGGCAGCTGATGTGACATCCGTACAATATGGAATATAGTCCTATGTGTATAAACAAAGCAAGATTTTTTAGTAAAGCCATGTATTTTTGTTGCCTGAGATGCAGAACGCACTCTTCTTCAATTCTTTACAAAGATGTGAGTCTGGTGACCGGTGAATCTCCTCGAATTCAGATGGCTGTGATTGACAGGTGGATTAGCCAATCAGAGAGACGCATGGTTCATCTGTATCAAAACAAATAAGAAAACATGGCACATTTTTGCTGAATCAATGATCAAGGCACTAAACTCTGTTAACCTGAGGGGAGAGAAATTAGATTTGGTTTAAAAAGGTGACCAATGAGCTCCTTCAGTACACGTGTCACTGTGAAAAAACAAGTCTGAGCACAAGATCGTTTGGTCGGGCTGGAGAAGCAGTGGAGGGAATGGTGATCAGACTCGTATCAATCTGTATAAAAAATATAAAGGTATCACTCTTTTTGTTTTGTTATACAGATAATATATAGTGAAATATTTTAGCCAAATGAGTGGTCTAACCTGTCATGCACTTTAAATCTCAAATGATTTCAAGTACTCCCTGTTTAGGAAACACATTAACACGAAGATCTATTCTGTGAACACTCTACTAGACCTCTTGAGTTATTCTTATTCTTATAGCTTGAATTGGAGCCTATTTATGCTCCTTCCTCACCTGAGCTGAACTGTACAGAGCTGAAGTGAACTGGAGGGCCCTTCACACTGCAGCCCTGATTTTTCTGTTTGGTCTGCTCTTTGTGTTAGCACCACACCACCACAGAGGAGAGGCAGAGAGGGCCTGGGGCAGACTGTGCTGTACTAATCAGGTGTCTGCTTTGAGTCCTGACATCTTTAAGGAGGTGTGCTAGGCTTCTTTATGAAATACTTGGATTGATTAGGGACATGCATGGTTCATCCAAACCAAACCAATATGTGTGTTTAAAATGAGCAGTGCGGCTGCAGGACAACCACATCACGACACCGCTACATAGACATAGATATTACCGGTGAGATCAAGGCGGCTGCAGGCTCCTGGCAAGGTGGGTGAAGGCTGGTGAAGGCAGATGAACGCCGATGAAGGTCAGTGAAGGCGGGTGAAGTGGGTGAAGGTGAGTGAACACAAGTGAAGGCGGATGAAGGCAAATGAAGGCGAATGAACACAAGTGAATGCAGGTGAAGGTGACTGAACACAAGTGAAGGTGGGTGAATGTGATTGAACATGGGCGAAGGTGAGTGAAAGTGAATGAAGACGGGTGAACACGAGTGAAGGCAACAAAAAACAACTACAGCTGCCTTCACCCTCCTTCATGGACTACAAAGCCTTCAGCATGATGGGAAATGCAGGCTGACATATGATTGGACCTGATTTTATGAAATGTGACACCTTCATTTTCAGGAGCTCTCCTCCCTCGTCTCTCTCTTTGTCTTTTGTTTTCACCTTTTGCATGCGAAGCATTTAATGACCTATGCCTGTGAAAAGTGTTGTATAAATAAACTTTACTTTCATCATCTCTACATTTATACCATCACGTATGAATCAGATGCAGTGTCGGTCTGTGGTGTGAGGGGAAACATGAGAATGCATTCACAAAGTTTGATGTAGTTTTATTCAGTGCAGCACTTCAAATGAATGCGAGATCTGTCCTGTCAGCGGGACTCTGCGTGATCTAAGGTCTGGCTCTGTTTTCCTCCTGCAGCTGCTTGCTCTCGCTGACCATCCACGTGAGGATTTGGGCATCTGAAACACACTTAATATTACAAGAGACCCTGTATGGAGTCCTACAAATGACGTGGAGGAAAGCGTGAAGGAAAAAAAAAAAAAAAAAAAAAAAAATTATATTAACTTGTTTATAATGTAACTGGGGTGACAGTAGCTCAGTTGTAAGAGCGTTTGTCCGCTGATTCGAAGGTTGGTGGTTTGAATCCCTTAACCCACCTTGCCCCCAGTGTCTGCGCACACTTGTGTAAGCATGTGCGTGTGAATGGGTGAGTGGTTCGTCGAAGTAAAGTGCTATGAGTGCCTTGAAAGTGGAAAAGTCTAATAAAAATGTGACCATTTACCAGAATATCTTGAGGGATTACTTACCGACAAACAGTTTATCTGTGTATTGCTGACCAGTTGGAGATTTAAACATGGTTCTGTAACGCATTAGTGGCAACATTTGAGCCCCGGTGCCAAGTGGGATCTGTCGGGAGGTTTCAACAGCCACGCCTCACCCCCCTACACTGGTACATACATGGCTGCACGTAATAACCTCACACAAAATGAAATACCACAATATTCTATGGCCAATAAACTTGATTTTGACTCGGACACATTCTTTAAAACCCCACTGAGTTAAGAGTTACTAGTTTCAAACAAACCTTGTGTCATGTGCTTCGTCTTCCTCACACAGTCATTTTATTATATCCAATCGAAAATATTATCCAAAAGAAAGGTAATTTGACTCCTCTAAGTTTTGCAAAGGCCAAGGTAAACGATAATTATCCAGGCTCAGTGCGCTACTCCAGTGTCTTCCTGCCAACACGTAAAATCTCTAAACACGGTGCTGTCACATCCAGTCCTTTTTCTTGTCTTTCCCCTGTATTTTTACTGCAGAACCATGTTTAAATCTCAAACAGGCCAGTGATAGATAGATACAGAGATAATAAATGTGTTATTTTATTATTTTTTACAGTTGATTCTCACGTGTCACTGAAATAAATGTGACTGGACTGATTTCACTTTGTATAAAAAAACACAGATGTCGTTCTGGACGTGCCAGGCAATAAAACCTGGGATAGAATGCCAAAATCGCACCATGACACATAACTAAGATGTCACTGCTTTTCCTGAAATGCTCTACATATATTCAACCTATTTATTTCTATGGAGAAGAGCAGTTGGCGCCACCAGACCAGTCTAAGGTATAAACCCTTCCTCTTGAGATCTCGTGGGATCTTATGGATCTATATTTTAGCTGATGTGGACCCCAACAGTGACCGCTAGGGATGGTACGAGATCTCGTGCGACAAAATGGCCACAAGTTCGTGCACACAAGAGAAAAATGATCTCGAGATTTTTTTCGTGTTTATATTTGGATTGGACAAAAAAGAGTCACGTGTTGGCGAGTTGCATCTCTTACAGTTCCAAAAAGCTGTACTAGAATGGAAACAAAACTATTAAATGAAATAAATAAAAAAAAAGTGAGTCCAAAATGATGTTAAAATCTCGTCTTGTCTCGTTCTCGGGGACCCAATTTCGTATCTCGCCTCATCTTGTGGAAATTGTGTCTCGTCCCATCCCTAGTGACCACCCACCCCGAGTTCCTGAAGTAAATTTCCCATTCATTTTTCACATAGAATGGAACATTTATTTCCGGAGACAGCGGATTTCAAAGTTGGCGAGACTGTTAGGCTCCATTTTAGTCATTTTTTAAATCCACATGTCAAATTGTTCAAGGTTTGATTCTATTAAACTTTTCTTTCTTACATTTAACCAATTTTCAGATGATTTTATTGCTGAGAAATACCTTGAAAAACCTGCACCACTCCACAGATCTGACGTTTAACTTGGGACCTGGTGGCACCTCCTGCTTGTCCACATAGAGATCGATAAGGCAAATGCCATACAGTGGGACCTTCCAAGCAACGTGATAACATCTCCATGACGACAAACAGATAGCGGACACTCCATCAGAAAAGTTACACAGCCCAGCAGTATATTTGTATATGTCAATATGCTTCAAGTGCAGTACGGCAATAGATAAAATAACACGCAATACATGGGAAGCCAAATCTTTTAAAACAACAAAAGAACGCTGCTTCGACCCAGTGCTTTTCACCGCTACTTTAATATTGATTCACTTGCTGCACTTTTCCATTCTGTAGCAGCAATCCCTCTCTGTCGCTGTTGTTTCCATGGCAACAACAAATCAAACCTGTGCATATCTGGTGGGCTCCAGTGTATATGATTCATCCGCGGCTCCATATGAAATATAATATTGATCTGCACAAGTGTTTGACAAACCTTTGGGGCTACAACTGTGACGTTTCCCGCCACTTGGGGGCAGTGCTGCATCACAGACCACCTGCTCATTACTGTGCGTGCAATCTGTACAATAGGGCTGTCAAAAGAATCGAAAATCAGATACTAATCGATACTAAAACTAGTATCAAAACTAGATACTCATTTGTGCAGGTATTGATACTAAAATAGTCACATTCACAGGACAGAAATGAAGCTTTCCTGAATGTCTTTAGAATGATCTTGAGCTGCATCAGAACAAGTATAAGAGCACAGAGACGAGTATACGCCCATGAACCATTATGGAACCTACCTGCACCACTGAGGGAGTACACAGATAGAACGCCACATGGGAATAGAAAAGAAAAGTACTGTGATTAAAGTGATTTAAAGGGCCCATATTACGCTATTTTCTGATCTACAGTATGTTCTAAGGTCGTTTCCTCATCACAAACAGACCTGGTGTTGAGTTTTGTTTAATTCGCACATGTTTAACACACAAACCCTGCAGATTTAGGCTAAGTTCTTCTCTCAAACAACAGAAAACACTTTGTTCCACCTTGCGATACAGGAAGTGCTCCACTGTGTTTTTAAACTCCACACACCTTCACTAGAATCATTTGGATGACTTCAGCCCTGGAATTGCAAATCTCTACTGAACTGGAGGTAAAAAGGAGCTGTTGACTTGAAAACTACCACTACATGACATCACAAGGTGGACCAGAGCATTTTGAGCACAGCGTGAGACTTGCCTCTCGTATGTTTCACATCTCTGGCTCTGACTGTGGTATTAATCAGTTGAACAAAGAGAAACAGCTGGAGCCGTGTGGTGTGAAGCCTGCTCTTCTGTCACCGCCACGTGACATCTGCAGCTGCTCTCTGTTCCGACGCTCTTTACACTCAGCGCGGTAGTCACATCTCAAACAGCTCATCTGTCACTACAATACTCTTTCATTTCAACTGTTCAATTATTCCAGGCTCATACCTTCTTTGCAGAGTGGCCCCTGAGTCCCCTCACTGGCCCTCTGCAGCATTAGCCTCATTAGCCCGGGCCACATGATGAAAAGTGCAGAGCAGAGAGAGCAGAGTCCACTCACATCTTTGGGTGGACAGTAATAATAATGTAATAATGTAAAATAATGGCTGCAGGTGCTGGGTTTAGGTAGTGAGGATTCAGATCAGAGTGAGGCATTTTAGGTTTAAAACGATTAGAATTCATTGAAATTGGCAACCCAAATGAGAAAACCACGTGAAGCTCATTCTGCTTTCTAACTGGATAATCATCTTGAGAACCAAAACACTAAATTGTAACATAAATAAATGGGGCATCATGTTCAGTGTTTTTCTAATTAAGAATAAATCAGCATTAGAATCGTTACCTGTAAAAACTATATTTGATTTGAATATGTTTACCTCGTATCTGGAGACACAGAGACTTAGACAAACTTTATTGATCCACAAGAGAAATTATTTGGACACAGCAGCTCAAACATCACAATATAATATAATAACAGAGAGTAACAAAAATAGATGGTACAGCAAAAAGAGACAGGAGTCAAATGAGACATAATTATAAAAATAAATGTATATGTACAAGTCAAAATAAAACAGAAAAATAAGTAATAAACTATAAAATCACAGCTATAAACAAGAGACAAGAACGAAAGTGTAAATACTCTGCTGATTGACAGGGCATAAGGTTATCCGTTACTTAAGTTGTTGTACAGTTGTAGGGAGTATTATCTGTTACATAAGTATGAGTTGTTGTACAGTTGTAGGGAGTATTATAGTATGAATGTAGTCCTGTATCTCACTGTTTGAGCGGAGCTGTAGGAGCCTATTGGAGAATGAGCTCCTCTGTCCCTCTATAGTCTGGTGTTGTAGGGAGTATTATCTCCTCTGTCCCTCTATAGTCTGGTGCAGTGGGTGAGTTGTTGTACAGTTGTAGGGAGTATTATCTCCTCTGTCCCTCTATAGTCTGGTGCAGTGGGTGAGTTGTTGTACAGTTGTAGGGAGTATTATCTCCTCTGTCCCTCTATAGTCTGGTGCAGTGGGTGAGTTGTTGTACAGTTGTAGGGAGTATTATCTCCTCTGTCCCTCTATAGTCTGGTGCAGTGGGTGAGTTGTTGTACAGTTGTAGGGAGTATTATCTCCTCTGTCCCTCTATAGTCTGGTGCAGTGGGTGAGCAGGAGTGTCCATGATGGAGAGCAGTTTGTCCAGTGTCCTCTTGTCCCTCACTGTGACAAATGTCTCCAGCTCAGGGCCGATCACGTGTCCAGATTTATGGATCAGTTTGTTAATCTGTTCATTTTCCCTTTTACTGGTGCCGCTCCCCCAGCAGTTTTTTTTAACCATGTTGTAATGTTATTTTGAGTGATTCTTGAAGTCTACGCAGCAGTAGAAATCTGCATTTGGGACACCATTGCTCTGATAATTACTGTTTTCACCTACTTGGCCTGTGCTTTGTTCTTCGATTCCCCCCTGCAGCCAGTGATACACATTTTGGCACAAATAATCAGTTATTTGTTGATGTGCGAGGCCGTCAGCATATTGATAAAAAAGCAACTACAAAGCAACAAAACTGTACTGCCGTCACAAATCATTTCATAAATATACCAGATTTAGATCGAGGCTAGCAGTTCCGGGGGCAGATTTGTAGCTGAGTTCCATATTTGCGAGGCTGCTGACGGTAACACCGCTGGTTCAGCAGGGAGCGGGCCTGGATTTGTCTGCTGGTAATGTTCATATCTTGATTTATTGACAAAATAGTGAAATGAAAACACGTGGATCATGTAGAGCGGGTTAATATTAACATTTAAGACCAAAACGACGAACCTGACAGCAGCAGTTACAGAGAGAGGGGCGGCAGTGTTTCAATACACAGTGAATTGGGACCGATGGAGCCGGAAGCGCGCCCATGCTCACTTCCTGTTTGAACACGATGGCTAGTGGGTTAGCTATGTCCATTTATATATACAGTCTATGATCCTAACCCCATAACTCCATAAACCTCCAGAAAGTTGTGTACTGCACCTAAACACAGAGAATTTTTTTTTACTATTTTTGCTATTAAAAATGATGCTTAGTTAATGAAACTCTTCTATTCTCCATACACTTCCAAACTGCCATGTTTTATTGGTAAAACAAACCAACCCCTGCACAACTGAATGTTTTCTGTCCTTGCCGCAGATAATGAGCTAATTACAAAGTGACACTGATAAGAGTGGTTTTCATTATAGTGTTTGCATGTTTATTGAGTTGTATTAATAACGTCTTACTGACCTTTCAGCATTATTTTAATTAGAGCTGTTTTATGATAAATGTTCTATTCAATTAGACCAGGGGTTTACAAATTGGGTGAGTGTGAGCCTCCCCCCACACAGGGCTTTGAAGTAAATGTTCTTTTGTGTTCCTGGCAACTGATAATATATATTTTTTAATATTGTATTTTTAAAAGTGCATTCATAAACGATTTTTGCAACACCAAATAATTTCCAACTTCATGCAGGCCTAATTGAAGCTACTGTTCACATTGCTAAACACCAGTACACCTATCCAAATAAACAAAAAACACTTAACATTTGTAATCAGTGCCAAAACTACCGCTGACGACACCTGATGGCTGAAATCGTGCAGAATGCTTTTCTGTGACTGCAAATCATCAGCTTCCTCTCAAAAAACTCAACTAGCTTGTTCACTAAATTCACGGGCTTTGTCTCAATGTGACGCCGAAGTTTTCATGGTCTCATGTTTCATTCACAAGCACCTCTTCGCAGACTGACTCGGAACCCGACCAGGTGAAACCGAACTTTAAATAATCAGGATCATATTTCCTACGTTTTTTGCTGGGTCCTGTCTCCTCCCTCGCTGTTGATTTCTGTTGAGATGGAATCAGAAAACGATGCATTTTACAACTAATACACGTACACACAATTACCCATATCAATACTGGTGCAGATGTGTACAGATGATGCCTCTTCTTCTCTTCGGTGGCTCTTTGGCGCCCCCCAGGGAAGGAGGTCCTCACCTATTGAAAACCGCTGAATTAGACCAGAGTTAATCGAGCTACAACTGTTTCATCAAAACATGTATTACACGAGAAAACATTTTCACACAGTATTATCAAGTTCCAGCGTAAAACAGTGTGGTGTACCAGTCATTCTCAAACTTTTTAACCGGTCATCCACTATCTCGAATTCATCACCTCTCGCAGCCCAACATTAAAGGGCCCATATTTGACTGTTTTCTGAACTGGAGTTGTGTTTAGTTTAATTCACAGACGTTTAACACACAAATCTCTATGGAACAAATTGTAAAAAGGTGGCTGTTCATTTGAAAACTATCACTACATGACATCACACAGTGGAGCATTTTGAGCTTTGGAGATGTAGACAGACTAATAATAAAGGATTACTTCAACATGTGTGAATGAAGTAAAACATAACTGTGTATGTTCATTTTGTGTAATATAGGACCTTTAAAGAAGACATCGTGCGCTGCTCTGTAGTTATAATGTATGACACGCGTGGATCATTATGTTATAATTTACACATTTTAGATCACAATATTAATCTAAAACAATTCAATTCAATTCAAGAGAAACATTGATACAGCTGATTTCCGAGTTAAAAAACTGCGTTGCCTCGTGGGAGATAATGTCACGGTAAACGTCGTCACAACAAAGCGTCGTGTAGCTGTCAGAAAATGCCGTCTTGAAGATAAGCGATTAAAGATGACTCAAACATGCACGAATCACTCCAAATACAACTTCAGGTGAGTAAATGGAGAGGAAACTACTATAACATGGTTAGAAGCTCTGAAAAGGAAATTTTGCAGAATAGGAACACTTTCACGTGATGGTAAGAAATAGGATTTTTATTCATTTATTCATTTTTGTATAAATAATATAATATTAAAGCCACAGTATGTAACTAAATAAACTAAAATGAAAGCATGTATTTTGCATTTTGGTTGTTTATTTCACTAAAGAATGTATAAAAGCATGCATCCCTACAGTGAGTACGCTTGCATCTCCACAAACCTGACTCTCATTTAGCCTGGAGGAGGGCTTCCTCTTATTTCCATGAAAATGTTGTTCCTTTGGCTATAATCTTCCACAGTGTGACATAAAATTTCCATTCAGTCATTCAGAAAATGACATATTGTTGCACATTGAAGTCACTGTGACGCTGTTATTGGCAAGCAAAAATGAGACTGTTGTGCTTGGTGAGTACTGGAACAGGATCTGTCGGTGTGGATGGCCCACACAGCCCTGAGTACACGCCTCACAGAGCTTGTATTTAATGAAGGCGTATGGGAAGGGAAGCAACGTAAACGCATAAGCAAATGACATTAGTCAGATATGGTTTGGTGGCACCAGAGGGAACTGTCACTGAAGCAAGTTTTACAACTGGCCTCGGAAAAGGAGTAAGCCAGTGCAGTGCATCGTGGTTAAAGCAGATAAAGACCAAAAGGACATAAGTATGAGGCGGGTCAGGTTTCCCCTCAGCTGCACTGCTCTCTCCTCTGAAATACAAGAACACTTTATTGTCATTCAAGGTACACATTTAAAAAACACACACTAAGAACAAAATTCTGTTGGATCATGACCCAGGAAAGTGCAGAAACTCCTAGGAGTTTTAAGTGCTGAAACCGTTTTAAAATGACCATAAAACAGGCAGTTAATTCCTATACTTACTAAAACTACCATTTGTGCAGCTACAAAGCCTGACAGCAGCAGTGTCTCATTTCATTTAGTTCGACTTCACTGGTCTTATGGTCAGCAGAATGAAGCTGTTCCAAAACGTGGCTGTTCTGCTTTTCACACCTTCAGCTCTTGTCTGGGATCCAGATGCCCAAAAAGATGTGAGTCTGGTCCCAGGTGAATCTCCCTGTGTTTAGATGGGTGTGATTGACAGGTGGATTAGCCAATCAGGGACATGCATGGTCGCTGATTGGAAAAAAATAACAGAAAAAATGTATTTGTAAATGACAGATGACCAATGAGCTCCTTCGTTTCAAATGTGCCTCTGATCGGACGATCGTGTTCGGTTCTTGAGACGAGAAAGAGGAAGTGGAGACCAGACTGACATCCGTTTGTATAAAAAAAAAAAAAAGAGAGAATCATTCTGGATGTGTTGGATACCTCCTCCCTGAGCTGAGCAAAGAGAAGAGTCCAGGGTTTCTGCGTCAGGTCAAACTCAGGTTTATTGCTACTTAATTTTAGGAATGTCACAATATCCAAATCTCTGAGATATTTTAGAGAGGCTAACAGAACTGTAGAGGTGTTACTTTTTACTTTCAAAAATACCTTGACAAGACTTTGGTGAAAATCATTACAGTCACATTCCAAAGAAGTATAAAATAAAAGTATAAGTATATATAAAAGTATGTAAAAGTGTTTAAAGAGGGGGTATTATGCAAAATCAATTTATTCATGCTCTCTACAATGTTATAACGTTGTTCCCTCATCAAAAACATGCCTGAAAAGATTTTAGATGTTGTCCGTGCATGTTTGAGTCATTTAGTAATTTCTCCCACAAGCCTACATCACTCACGCTCCCACAATTCTTCATACACGCACAAAAACTGTACACAGCAACTTGACAAACCTGATGTGATGTGCGGTAGTTTCATTATTGAGACGCACACCGGTTGTGTTGTTAAAACGCTCTGAAGGGGCAGAGGGGAGACTTAAAAATGAAAGTGAAATACGTTAAACTTTCGGTGAATATAGCATTTTCAAATCTATAAAAGCTCCCATAGAAGTGTCCCCCCTCTTTAATTACTGTTGGCTCTTCCTGTAGTCGACACTGAAATAGAGCAAAGGATCATGGTCTATGTGGTTCTGTGTAGTAGTTTGTATTGTGAGACCTTTAACGAGACGATATCACAATATTTCGTACTCTGCACAGATGTTTCCGTACACTTGGTTACGTCGCTCCATGTTTGTGTTCCTACAGCGTCTTACACCCTGCGGTCACGTGCTGGACTGTCTCAGGAGCCTCTTCTGCACAAGACCTTGTTCGGCCGGGAGAAGTTGATAATCCAGAATGCCGGTGTTTTTAGGCAAAGTAGGAAATAGATATTTTATTATTAACTTTGCCTAGGCACTGTGCAGAATGTAGAATGTTTATGAAATCAAACTGTCTGTTAGAGGTGACATAAACAGATAAAAAAAATAATAATAATAATAAAAAAACATGAATAAAAACACTTTACATGAACTGTACTTTTGCAAAAAAAAAAAAAAAAAAAGTCATAATTATTATTTTTTATTTTACTTACTAGACACCTTAAATATGTGTAAACAAAAACCTTCTAAATTCTGGAATAGAGGCAAAAGCGAAGTAAAACATGAAAACATTTACAATTGTGTTTTACATTATTTGTTCATTTTAATTTTCCATCTTTGTTAACAGAGAAGCAAATAAACTAATATGTGTATCTCTGAAATCCAAAATGAGCAAATTTAGGATTTAATCAGTTAATAAGTGAAAATATATTACGTCTGCTTCACTTTGGCTCCAGTTGCTTCGATTCCAGATGTTTGATGACACAGGATTTTAAAGGATCTGAATAATCACAGTGACAGATGAACATAATAATGTTCACATCCCCATATTTCCCCATAGCAGCAAAAATCTGATTTGAGTCTGATCGGAGTATAAAGGAATCATTTAACTCATTCACTACAGGCGACTTTCAATGTAGCTCACTATGCAAATATTTATTTACTGTATATCCCCTGAAAAATAAAATTAAGTAAAATAAAATAAAATAAATAAATAAATAAATAAATGAAATTAAAGAAAATTAAATACAATTAAATAAATAAAATAAAATAAAATACAAAAATATTGAAATGCACTTATTGGTACAACAGTGATGGAGTTGTATGTGTTAATAGACTATTCAATAGGTCATGAATTGTAAAATAAATCATATACATGGTTATATAGACAAAGCTTTTTGGATTTCCCATGTGATCTGCCGTTAGGGGATATACAGGAAATACATATTTGCTATAGTTCGCTAAAATGAAAGCAGCCTGCAGTGGAATATTCAAATTATTGCTTTATTATCATTATTGCTGTTGTTGCTGTTTTTATTATTCACAATCCATCACCGTTCTACAAATAAATAAATAAAAAAATAATAATATTTTTTCACTTTTGGCTCATTCTAAATGAGGTGACATAAACAGTCAGACTCTAGAGGCAGGGGTGGGCAATTATTTTTTCCATGGGGCCACATGAGAAACAGAAAATATTGTGTCGGGCCGGGCCAAAATGCTTAACTCAATTCTGTATAATATTAACTGTATTTCTTTATAAAAAGCAGTAAATGGCATTGTTTTGATGCGGTGATGAGACTGGGAAGAGTTTATGTTATGACTAAGCAATGAAAAAGTGAGGCTGCCTTACAAAACATGTCATTAAAAAAAACACTTCTAAAATAAAAGCAATGCAGCTTTAGTCCATGCATGAGGTAAAATTATAAAATATGTTTATTTTGTAATTCCAAATGATCTGAAACGGGCCGTACGTGACCCGGGAGCTGTACAATGCCCAGGCCTGCTGTAGAGTAAAGAGTATAGATTGAACAGAAATGACTTTCTTTTTTAACTTTCTAATGCCTAAAACGACCAAACAAAGTAATAAATTAATCTGGATTCTCTACTTTGACTAAATAGTGATTATAGTGATTCATTTCCAACTTTGCCTGGTCTTTTCAGGTTTTCTAGTAGTAAAACAAACATGTAATCAAGTATGGACATGGCAGTGATCGCCATCAACAATTAGAACTCCATGAAAACATTTGTCTGAATTTTGCCTTTTAAACAAGCGAGAGAGAGAAAGAAAAAGAAAAAGAAAAAGAAAAGAGTTCTCAGGGAGGAGAGATTGCACATGTCCACTTTTCTCTCGAGTGTTTTCTCTTCTTTATAACCTAAATCTCTCACTGTGAAATAGAGAAAGTGTCTCACATTGATCAGCTGGAGATCGATGAACCTCTCCTCCTTTAGGCATTAGGTTTTTAACCTGCTGCTGCAGCTCTGTGGACGCGTGTGACTTTGACCTACATGAGCGTGTGGACTCCCGTGTGCGCCCATGTAAACGAGGCACTTTCACATGTGTCGCCGAGTTTCTCCTGCAGCATTAGGCCCTTTGTAAATGTCACAGGGATCCCAACCCAGACTGCTGCTCTGAATAAGAAACAGACTTGACTCTGCAGACACTATTTATGAAAACACGTGGAGCTTTGTTTAAGATCCACAAAGGAAATACTCAGTAGCTCACAGAATACAACATAACTGAGTAATACTAGTAAATGGTACAATTCAAAATACATAACAGGGATGGGCAATACCACAATTTCTGGTATCAATACGATACCAAGTATTTTTGGAGGTAATTTTTCAATACTCGATACTGGTCTAATCTTCAGGGTGAAGGGATTTCAATAAATATACATACAAATACAAAAACGTATACAAACGGGCTCAAATAAGCTCTGAAAGATAAACAGGACACGTGACACATGCATCAAATAAAGGCTGAAGGTGTTTTAACACAAAACAATGAAGAAATGGCCTTAAAATGTGTAAAATTTCAAATGTACATATGCTAATTAGTATTGATATTTGCATAACATTATCAATACCTTCATTTGCACTGACTCAGTATCGATACATCGATACTTCGATCTCATCTTTGGGACAATCTGCTATTTTGGTAAAATTGTCATGTCACAATTTCCGGGTTTTTCTTTAATACAACTGTCCGCACACTGAAATGGTTTTGTATATGTGCTCTGTACTTCATTCTTCAGTTTTATTGTCTTAACTGGTGATACACACGAGTGACGGGCCAAACGATTCGACATGTCGACACGTGTCGATCTCAGGAAGTGACGCCTGCATCGAGCTGTGTTTATCAATTTAAAAAAAAGTCACGTGACCGATACATCTACTGTCGTTTGGTGTGTCTCGTGTCGGGAACGCTGAGGAACCTCGTGTAGAGCGAAGAGCGCGAGGCTCAAATCTGTCGCAGTGTCTCTGTTCTTCACCACAGACAAACAGAACACAGGCCTGTTCTGTGTGGCTCATTTTGATCAGTTCCAAGTGGAGCTCACTACAGATTTACTCAAAGAACTATATTATTTTACTCTCATTTTCACAAACATTCATCTTGTCG
This sequence comes from Taenioides sp. WSHXM2023, assembly GCA_029959045.1. Classification (NCBI taxonomy): domain Eukaryota; kingdom Metazoa; phylum Chordata; class Actinopteri; order Gobiiformes; family Gobiidae; genus Taenioides; species Taenioides sp. WSHXM2023. The sequence goes on from CM057100.1 coordinate 2,739,422, forward strand.
TGTATCACGTATTTGACGACTTTATTCTACAATAGGCTGTGATTTGCTTTAATGACATAAGACTGAATTACCTTCTTGGTCAGTTCTTTCATTTGTTGGATATCAGAGCGCGACTATCACAGATGAGTGTTCGTGTGTCTGAATGAACGAGCCCTGCGCTGTGTCAGTTCTTCTGTATAGGAAGCAGTTCATCTTTTATAGAACGCACCAACACAGTGTCAACACAGTGTTGGAAGTTTGTTACACACACCTTGAGGCCTCATCTACCATCACGCAGGATTACGCAGTGTCACATAATCATTTTGGTACAATTGAAAAGAAATCTGTTGCTTGCTAGTGTGATCTTTCGTGCGGACTCTGTTGTGACGACTTTTACGGCGTCAGCTCCCCCTGGACAGAAGTCAGTGTACTTGTTTGTTTTATTAAGTTGCTTTAGATGAACATTGTAATTTAAAATGCGCACATTATAACACACTGATCCACGGGTGTCTGATTATTGCTCTACAGCAGAGACAAACACAAGAAGTCTTCTCTAACATGTAGGCCTAGCATGTACAGTGTTCCAGCTATTGCAGCATCAGTAAAGCCCAGATAGAAACCTCACTAGAACGTTCAGATCTGCTCCAGGCGTGAATGTGACCTGTGTTTACAAATGCCTGCAAACTAACCGGATTATATGGATTACAATGCCTGGCCCTGTGCTTGTGGGGCTTAGTCATATGCACTGTATGTATGTTACACAGTAAACAGGCGTTACACTAATTGAGTGTAAAGAATGAATTGGCTTCAACTAGTTCCACTGAGTGTTCACGTGTGAGTCATGGCCAGGAGAAATAGGATTAGCATATGTCAAACATTCAACAGTGATGTGTGTGTTACGGAACATACATTTTCCATTCATTTTTCTTATCAGCTTTCCAAAGTAAATAAGCAATCAAATTTTTCATTAAAGGTTTGAAAGCTTGCATGGGGCTAATCAGAACTGCTAAAATATTGAAACAGATTATCTACGAACAACAGGAAACCAGATTTCCACATTTCTCCGCATAGCCCACATACTTTGAAATAAAAAAAGTCAAAATCCCTGTACCTGATTTTTTCCACTTTATTCCACCTCGCCCACTTTTGTCTCTAAACGCTCCTGAACCGCGCTTTTTGTGGTGGCACTTCCGGTTAAACGGGGATCCCATTCACGTCAGTGGAGAATTTGGGATAAAGCATAAAGTCAAAAAAAGTTAATTTGTGTAAAATGTTCATTGTTTATATTCACGAACAAGTCACACTGCCCTGATTCTCTGGAGGCTTTAAAACGGCTTTATCGTCCGTACTCGACTTATTTACTCTCAAGATTGGCAGCCCCGTACAAAATAATACACCGAATCATGATGGCGGCGCCCACAGCAACTTCCAGAATAAGGTGAATAATAAGTAATAAAATCATCAAAAACATACAGGTTTTAGATGTCATCCGTGCATATTCGAAAAACATCAAACTCGGAAAGTTCTTGCTGTTGCTAAGGCATTGTCTTCCCCCTGTACTGTGGTATATTGTGTTACACTCTACTTGTGTATAAATATTATTAATGGTGTGTAAAATATACAACAAAGAACAGTTTATATTCCAATACTATATTAATTACACCATTCTTTCAAATCTGGAAAACACTGGACTAAGACGCCAACGACTGTTCAATCGACTAACTGACTAAGAATAAAGTTCATGTATTTGACCAACATAGGCTCACGTAGTACATGATAAACACCAACAGCGCCCCTTTGTGGTGCAGTGGGGTTAAAACAGGCAAACATGGAACTGGAACACAAGAGCAATTAAACCGCTATTACATTATTTCTTTCAAACACTGCGTATTTCAGCGTATAATCTGCAAACAAAAGACTCGTTTGTGCAAATCAAGCTGTTTGTGTGCTAGAAAATGTTGTTTTTTTTTTTTTTTACGTCAGCCCCAAAACACTTTATTTTTACATGCAGTCCAGGCGTGGAGCAGTCACCTTCCCAGCAGCAGGTCACTGTATGTGTCTCATTAGAATAGTACAGTGCACCTGACCTACACATGTCCACTCTGTACTGTAGCAGCATCTAAAGCCTACGCAAGGAGAGCCAGTATCAGCGCTGCCGGCCTCATTCTGCTCACGCTTGTTATTTATAGGCTGCGATATACATTCATTTAGAGTAATCTGGTAAGTGGAGTGACTTTGACGAATGTGGCCATTTTGAGACGGAGTGTGCGGCTGCTGAGAGGAGTCATTTACAAATTGGTTCCAATCAGGCAGATTGCAGTCCGGAGGGCGGGTCTGACAAAACCTTCAGTCAGAGCGCGGACAGGCCCTGAACATGAATGCACCACAACACAATGCGTATGTATGCATCGCCAAGGTAACAGCGGCTTCGGAAATTTAAACGTTCACCGCTGCAGCTCTTTAGCCATAGTGAGACGTACAGTAGGTGCAAACATGACGTAAGGCCGCCGCACACTATAGGATTTTTCAGTCTTGAACCATTTTTAAACCTCCGATCGCAAAGACTGCGGCGGGAGATGGCTGCGGATCACAGGTTACACAGTTATGAGCGCATCTCGCGTCAGCTGTTTCCTGTCTAAAGTAAAACCACTCGCTTTGAGACTCTTAAGTGTTCAAAAGATCAGAGCGCTGCACTTCTAGTTTAGACACAAGACAAAACTGTTTTTTTTATTATTTGTGAAATGTGTTTTGAGGACTGGGTGTCATTTGCAGAGGACAAATTCTATGGATAATGTGGATGAGAAGCTGCAGTTTAAATGTACAGCTTTACGAGGTGAGTAATAATTGTTCTGACCTGTTTATTTTGATTGACAACAGGAAGTTGCCCCTATTGGTCATGTGCGGTAGTGCACGCAGTGAAAAGCAGAAAAAGCTCCACTGGTTCACATGTGTTACAGTGTTGGAATGAGTTCACGGAAGGCATTCCCTGTAAGCTAAAAATGAGCGATATAATTTAAAGGTGTTCATAATAAGATGTGTTTCTTAATTTAGTTTGTCTCTCGGCCAAATTCTCCTGTAGTGCATGGCGGCCTTTATTTGAGTTTTCAGCGGTAACTCTAGATTAAGTTTAAGCACATGTTTTTTTCCCCCCTGTGTTTTCTTCGTTCAACTGTAAAATATTTTCCATCTTTGCTTATTTCTATTTTCATCCTTCTGACCTCATTCCGCTCCACCCACTCATGCCGTAAATGCGACTAAACCGCACTTTCTTTAACTTCCGGTTAATCGGGAATCCCATTTCGTCGCCATTTCATTTGAGAAAAGTTTTGCCGATAAAATATGATGTAAAGAGGTGGATTTATGTAAAACGTTCCATGTTCATGTGCACCAACAGGTCACACTGCACTGATTATCTGGGACACTTTAGAATGACTCAAGATCATCAGCCCCAGTGCAATAAGGTGGACATACTTATGCGCATTTTTTGCTTTATGTAAACTCTGCTAAAATCCTAATACAGACGTCTTTTTTATGGATGACCAATCACAACTCTTAATTAGGGTGATCAGATTTTTTTTCAAAATCAAAAACTGGGACACCCCTGGTTTATGGCGGTTGTTAATAATAAAAGTGTGTAACGAGTACGTAATTAAGGAAAACTGTTCTGCACTCAGCCCAATCATGACTAACGTGAGTCTGTACAGTCACATTTTCTTTGCGTTTTGGTCATTTTTAAGCAGCATTTCTGTATTTTATTGAAACAAATGAGAGTTTATGTTTGTCTTTACTGTTGGCAGGGATCAAATTGGTCAAACATACGGACACCTGGGACATTTCTTGTATAAAACTGTGACAAATCAATGGTTTTGGATAAATCTGCTGCTCAAAACTGGAACTGTCCTGGGTAAATAGGGACGTCTGGTCTCCCTACTCTTAATCTGTACCATGTGATGTGTGTGCGCCTCATTCAGATTGCTCTGGGTGCAGCCTTGAATGCAGTGTTGGAGCGGTTTAGTTGTGGTGTGACACTTTCACTCTGATGTGTGGTGTGTGAGACCACGTGACAATTAACCATTTATTAAAGTCGGCTCCGGCCAGAATAGACTCCCAACGGAAATAAACAGTAATACAAAAGGTTCATAAAGGGCAAAGATTAGATAAGTATTCTTCTATTTCTGTTTAGTGGCAAAAAAGGGATTTTTAGGGGCCTTATCGCAAACATTTACTGAAGCAACCCTGGTTTAGTCACTCTTGATAAGGTGTTGAGGAAAAACAAAATCTTCCCTTTATCCTGACGTGTGTATCGGGTATATGTGAACGCCTCATTCCTTCACATCCCTGGTGTATAGGGCATGGTGCAGTATAGATTTTACAGAATCACAATCAGAGCGCCTCAGCAGTGTGGTCACAAGAGTTTGTTGAGAGAGTATGGAGTCAGTCAAGCGCTCGGCACTAGCATTGGTTAACACTGGGGCTTAAACAGGTATTTGAGAAGATTAAATAATAAAAGGCAGCAGATTGCATTTTGTCTCTATATTAAAACTGAAAATAAGTAAGTTGTGTACTGTCTGCATCTAATTTTAAACAGATTTTCAGCAATTTTCAGAGAATCAGCAAGTCTGTGGTTAACATATGGTTAGCATTCAGAAAATGTTTTTCACGTTTTAAGCCTGTAAAAATGAGGTACAGCGCTAAAAGCTCTGATCATTTCTGTCAATATTCGTCCAAGCTCTACAAACTGCAACAGGCAAAGGATATGATACGTAACCTTCAGACCCATGCCATCCTGCTTTATCCAGGGCTGATTGTGAGTCTGACCAGGGAAACCCAGGCCAGCTGAGCGTAGTCCCTCCAGTGTGTCCTAGGTACAGTGCATCCGGAAAGTATTCACAGCGCTTCATTTTTTCCACATTTTGTCATGTTACAGCCTCATTCCAAATTGTATTAAATTAATCTCTTACCTCAAAATTCTACACACAATACCCCATGACCCCCACTATGACAATGTGAAGAAAGTTTTTTTTGACAGTTTTTGAATTTATTAAAAATAGAAAACTAAGAAATCACATTTACATAAGTATTCATAGCCTTTGCCATGAAGCTCAAAATTGAGCTCAGGTGCATCCTTTTTCCACTGATCATCCTTGAGATGTTTCTACAGCTTCATTGGAGTCCACCTGCGGTAAATTCAGTTGACTGGACATGATTTGGAAAGGCACACACCGGTCTATATAAGGTCCCACAGTTGACCGTGCATGTCAGAGCACAAACACCAAGCATGAAGTCAAAGGAATTGTCTGTAGACCTGCGAGACAGGTCTACAAACTACCATGCTATGGGCATGTTTTTCAGCAGCAGGAACTGGCAGACTTGTCAGGATAGAAGGAAAAATGAATGCAGCAATATACAGAGATATCCTGGATGAAAACCTGCTCCAGAGCGCTGTTGACCTCAGACTGGGGCGAAGGTTCATTTTTCAGCAGGACAACGACCCGAAGCACACAGCCAAGATCTCAAAGGATTGACTTCAGAACCACTCTGTGAATGTCCTGGAGTGGCCCAGCCAGAGTCCAGACTTGAATCCGATTGAACATCTCTGGAGAGACCTGAAAATGGCTGTGCACAGACGTCTCCCATCCAACCTGATGGAGCTTGAGAATTACTGCAAAGAAGAATGGGCAAAACTGCCTAAAGATCGGTGTGCTGAGCTTGTGGCATCATATTCAAAAAGACTTGAGGCTGTAATTGCTGCCAAAGGTGGATCAACAAAGTATTAAGCAAAGGCTGTGAATACTTACGTAAATGTGATTTATTAGTTTTCTGTTTTTAATAAATTCAAAAACTGTCAAAAAAAAACTTTTTTCACATTGTCATAATGGGGTATTGTGTGTAGAATTTTGAGGTAAGAGATGAATTTAATACAATTTGGATTGAGGCTGTAACATGACAAAATATGGAAAAAATGAAGCACTGTGAATACTTTCCGGATGCACTGTATTCCCTGGGGCCTCCTCCTAGTCGAACGTGCCAAGAACACCTCCCCATCCAAGAGACATCCAGAACAGATGCCCGAGCCAATTGAGCTGGCTCCTCTCCAAGTAAAGGAGCAGCGGCTCTACTCTGAACACCTCACGTGTGACTGAGCTAAGGGAGCGCCCAGACACTCTGCAGAACCCAGACACTCTGCAGAACTCATTCAACTGCTTGTATTCACCATCTTATCCTTTCAGTCATTACCCAAAGCTCCTGACCATAGGTGAGGGTAAGAATGCAGACTGAGGGGTAAATGTAGATCTGGACTCAGCTACTTCATCACCACAACAGTCCGATAAAGCGACCGCATCACTGCTCCAATCCGCGGGTCAGTCTCACGCTCCATCCTTCCCTCACTGAACCAGGACTAAACCAGATCTAACCCAGGATCAGACAAAAACCCTCACTTATGAATAAGACCCTGAGATACTTGATCTCCTCCACTTGAGGTGGGGAGGAGAGGGATCCACCTTTTCCCTATCGAGAACCATAACCTCAGATTTCGAGGATCTGATCTTCATCCCAGGTGCTTCACACTCGACTGAAACCGCCTCAGTGCCTGTTGCAGGTCCTGATTCGATGAAGCTTTCAAGACAACGTCATCTGCAAACAGCAGAGATGAAATCCTGTGGTCCCCAAACCGGACCAACTCCCTGTGCCTAGAAATGATATCCATAAATACAAAGGGCAGCCCTGGTGGAGTCCAGTGTGCACTGGGAACTGGTCTGGAACAAACATACTGCCCTGTCATACTGGTTCATAGAGCTGGTCTAGTGTTCATAAACATGTCCAATATTTTCAATCAGCTATATATTATAGTTTTATAGTTTATTACTTATTTTTCTATTTTATTTTGACTTGTACATATACATTTATTTTTATAATTATGTCTCATTTGACTCCTGTTTCTTGCTCTTTTTTGCTACACCATCTATTTTTGTTACTCTCTGTTATTATTTTATATTGTGATGAGTGAGCCAGTGAGTCAGCTGATGCGTCTTTAACCTGGAAGTGACATTACACTTAACCCTACATCAGCTATGCCCTGCAGATTTCTCCGGTGTATGTCCACATTGCTCTGCCTCCTCAGCCTGATGCATCATGCGGGCTTATTTCACAGTATTTCATGGTTATTGATCACCTTCCAGGAACCCAGGCCTCTCTCATTTCTCTTTGAAAGTGTATGTTTTCACTCTGAGCTGCTGGAGACAACCCACAAGGAAGTGTGTCCGAGAAAAGTTCAGTAAAAAAAGAAGAAACGTTGTATCTAAAACATGTTACACAACGTCAGTGCGTTCTGTGAGCTATGGTGAATCAGTTTTTCTTAAATGTTTGTCTTCTATGAACGATGCTCGCTGGGAGGTTTATTTTAGACGTATACTACTCAAAAACACATCAGACACTGGTTCAAACTCCAGTGTCCATTTGAAAATAGAGCTGCTTAAAGGGGGTGTTAAGCTTCTAGGGCTTTTAATTACTAACACCTTATTTAGATCACCATGTTACCTTATTTTGTTTTGAAAATGCTATATTCACAGTAAATAATGCATTAAAAGGTTTAATTAGTTTCACTTTAGTTTTTGAACTGTTCTGTGTGTATTCCGTATGTCTTTGTCACATGTACTGTGCTCTTTTCCAGTTTTATTTTTTTCATATAGGCTGTGCAGTTATAAAACATGAACTACCAGGAGGCAGAGGGAGTGTGACACATGCCTGATAATGAGCAGTCGAGCTGGGGGCAGAGGTGGTGCCAACCTCCTGACTACTGTCCACCTCATTCACACTCACTCACATACACGTTAGCGATACACACAAATACACACACACGCACACACACACACACGGCCTCACAGTCTGCGGGAATCCTGAACGAGCACGGACTAAGGCCAGAACCAGGAGTAAACATGTCAAGTCTCCCACAAAGTACAGCATTGTTCAGGAAAACCACAGCAAAAAGGGAAAAAATATGAAAAGGAAACATTTAAAGAAGAAAATACGCTTGTCTCTGCTATATCGTTATAATCTATGACACAATTATTTGTCAAACTTCATCACAGCAAAGTGAACAGCTGTTTTATTTCTTTTTCATTTGTGACAAAATGGCTGTGACGCTGCTGTTGAATCCTACATGTATCTCTAAAAAATAAAACGATGCACTTCCTGATTTTCGAAAAATAAAATCATTTTTAATTAGATGCCGACAGCATGCAACAGACTCATTCTGCTTTCTGATTGGATAATCATCTTGAAAACCTAAACATCAAGTTACAACAAAAACAAGAAGAATAAATAAGAATAAATCAGCATTACACTTGTTATGAGCAAAAGCAGGATTTGATTTGAACATGTTTACCTCATGTCTTGGGAAACAGGTCATGTTTTTTTTATTTAAAGCAGATCTATAACGCAAAGTCGATTTTTGAGCTTTTAACCCTGTTATAGTTGTTTTCCCTCATCATTTACTCACCTAAAGTCGGCATGATGATGTTTGAGCAATCTTTAGCTCGCTTATTTTCAAGACGCCATATTGCCGACTGCCACCGGCATACGCCCACTGCTCTACTTTTATTTTTTATTTTATGTTTGATTTTCTTCATCGGTCATACAGGATTCAGCAGCATCATGTAGTTATTTTACTAAATTAAAAAAAAAAAAAATCTGCAGCCTCCATTGAAGGTGCTGAAAACTGCACTGCTCTTTGTTGTGTTGACGCTCGCTGCCACTTTTCTAACTCGGAAGTAACTGGACTTGTTTCTTTTCTTAAAGAAATCTAAAAGAATATTTAAATCTATTTTAAATTATGCAAATGATAACTAATGATCCACGGGTGTCATAAATTATAACTACACTGCAGACACAAGCGCAATTCCTCTTCTTTAAGCTCTAAATCACTTACATACATTTCTTTTAAGTAGTTTTAGATCAATACTATGTTTTAAAATGAAAAATAACAAAACAGTATGTGCGTTTGCTTCCTTCCTATTGTTTTCCTGCACCGACAAATAAACTCCACCAGACCAAAAGAAACCGCAACAGAAATAACCCAAAGCCATTTCCTCCAAAGAAAATTAAACTCCCGCACTATCAGAGAAAATGTTTTACCGTTACATCATCCCATATCGACTCGAGCTGTGTTTTTTTTTATTATTTACGACAAAATGCTATCACTTTAATCAACGATTCAAAAACTCTAAGTGTTTGTATTGTGGATTAGCATTATAGAAGCTTTTTGCTTAACACTGTCAATATGTGTGATGATAATTGACTTAGAAATGTGAACTGTAGAAAATAAAACCTCAAACCAAAGTAAAATCAATAGTTTTTGTGCGTTTATTACATTTACATGAGTGATTTCGTGCCTATGTAGCTACAACACCTGCACATTAGTCAGAGCACATCGTATTTTCGCTATTTTATCAATTTCACCTCATTTAAACTGTCAGTATCAGTAAATGTTAAACGTACAGGGCTTTATAATAAAGTCTGTTTCTCACAAAGACCTTTTTTAATGATATAGGAAGGTGAAAAGTAAACCAGATGTCCAGATATTGCAGAGTTAAGACGAAATCTATGGGATCTAGACTCTAAAATCATAGACTCTAAAATCATAGACTCTGGGATATTGTTGTAACGTAAGCAACAATATCCCAGAGTGACAACGCTATTACACTGATCAAGAAAAAAAGTAAAATGTTCCCAGGAGCCACGAATGGACGATAAAAGACTGTTTTCACCGTACATGGATTCCTCTTACGACTCCATCTGACAGGGACGTCATGTTGGCGGTGGACTGACGGTAATGAATGGCACGAGTCGCTTTTGGAGGTTTTTTTTTTGTCATTAAAAGAAAAAGCAGACAATGATTTACCTTAAAACTAATTAGTGATTACGGATATGAGTATAGATCCCATAGATTTCGTCTTAAAAAACGAAAAAAAAAAAAAAAAAAAAAAGAATCGTGAGCTCATCCCTATGATGATCTTCTGGAAAATACATTGACTTTTCATCCCCAGAAAGGTAAGTAAGTAAATAAGGAAGTTTTTATTTATATAGTGCTTTTCACAGGCATACAGTAAGTTACAAAGACGTTTTCCAGATTCATTCGCCCCATACCCCATAGGTACATGCTATAACTTTAAATAAGGAACAAAGGGACCAGTGCAGAGACGGATTTCAGGATTTCAGTAAATTGCTTTTTTCTTCTTTTTCGGCTCTTCATTCTGCATAACTGACAGAAATGTGAGGAAATTAATTTGAAGAAATATTCTAATTATGTGAACACATGTGTCTGCACTCGTCTCCTCCAGTTTTTTTTTTTTTTTTTTTTTTTCATTTCCAGTTCCACTTTTTTATCTTTTGGAATGCAATTTTTCCCAATCCAGGTCCACAGTCGTTGTTTCTGCATCTTATATTATACAGGCTTCTCACATTTTCACTTGAATAAGAATTTGCTTGTGTCACGTTCCTTCCACACCGACATCACTACAAAAGCAATAGTGATATGACTTTCGGCTCCTTTATGGGATCCGAATCTTTTGGATCTATTCACTTCAAAGAGCCATTCGAAAGACTGGCTCTTTTACTGTTTATTTATTGATGACAGAAGCTGATGCGAGAACTCATTTAACTACAAACTAATCACAGAGAGAAATGACCAAGGCTCAGATTTGATTAAAATGGTTCAAGCTGAGAGTGGGAGTGTGTTTGGCCATTTAAACGCCGAATAATCTAAATAAAACTCTGCACTTCAATAATAATAATTAAAAACAAACTGTTATTACGATGCCAGATATGTTTTTTGTGCACAAAGCTCTCACTCGTGTTGCCTGCTTTGCTTCTGTGCTGATTTTCGTGTTGGTTCAGCTTAAATCAGAATAAAAATGCAAACAAATTGGAAAGAACATTTTGATCCGGTTCCAGCTGGTCTCCGCTGTGGTACAGAAATGACATAATGAGTTTACATGGAATTTGTCACGATTTTGCCAACAACACAAGTGGGTGTTAGAACAAACTCTTTAGAGTGTTAAGTCTCGTCTTAAGACCCACTTTTATAACCCCGCGTGAGTTGTGTGGTCCTCTGTGTCTTTTATTATATGTTAAAAGTGTTATGATGGTGCTCTGAAGGGGGGAGTGACTTAGCATGGGGAGCAAGGACTCAAAGCGTCAATACATTGTTTTCGGCAAACAGCATTTTCAAACAAAAGTTAATGTATAATAACAGAGAGTAACAAAAATAGATGGTGTAGCAAAAAAGAGCAAGAGACAGGAGTGAAATGAGGAGTATTATCTGTTACATAAGGGTGAGTTATTGTACAGTTGTAGGGAGTATTATCTGTTACATAAGGGTGAGTTATTGTACAGTTGTAGGGAGTATTATCTGTTACATAAGGGTGAGTTATTGTACAGTTGTAGGGAGTATTATCTGTTACATAAGGGTGAGTTATTGTACAGTTGTAGGGAGTATTATCTGTTACATAAGGGTGAGTTGTTGTACAGTTGTAGGGAGTATTATCTGTTACATAAGGGTGAGTTGTTGTACAGTTGTAGGGAGTATTATCTGTTACATAAGGGTGAGTTGTTGTACAGTTGTAGGGAGTATTATCTGTTACATAAGGGTGAGTTGTTGTACAGTTGTAGGGAGTATTATCTGTTACATAAGGGTGAGTTGTTGTACAGTTGTAGGGAGTATTATCTGTTACATAAGGGTGAGTTGTTGTACAGTTGTAGGGAGTATTATCTGTTACACAAGGGTGAGTTGTTGTACAGTTGTAGGGAGTATTATCTGTTACACAAGGGTGAGTTGTTGTACAGTTGTAGGGAGTATTATCTGTTACATAAGGATGAGTTGTTGTACAGTTGTAGGGAGTATTATCTGTTACATAAGGGTGAGTTGTTGTACAGTTGTAGGGAGTATTATCTGTTACATAAGGGTGAGTTGTTGTACAGTTGTAGGGAGTATTATCTGTTACATAAGGGTGAGTTGTTGTACAGTTGTAGGGAGTATTATCTGTTACATAAGGGTGAGTTGTTGTACAGTTGTAGGGAGTATTATCTGTTACATAAGGGTGAGTTGTTGTACAGTTGTAGGGAGTATTATCTGTTACATAAGGGTGAGTTATTGTACAGTTGTAGGGAGTATTATCTGTTACATAAGGGTGAGTTGTTGTACAGTTGTAGGGAGTATTATCTGTTACATAAGGGTGAGTTATTGTACAGTTGTAGGGAGTATTATCTGTTACATAAGGGTGAGTTGTTGTACAGTTGTAGGGAGTATTATCTGTTACATAAGGGTGAGTTGTTGTACAGTTGTAGGGAGTATTATCTGTTACCTAAGGGTGAGTTGTACAGTTGTAGGGAGTATTATAGTATGAATGTAGGACACACCACCAAACGACACCACCGTGTATTTGTGAACAACACACTGGTCTGTTTAAAAGAAACATTTACTTGATAATAATCTTAAAAAAACAAAGAGTTAATTAGAGTTCTTGTCAAATGTTCTTAAGGATAATACTTACTAAAAGCTGCATTATTATTTCATTACAGAAACATCTGACACGATCGCCAAGTTGTTCTCCTTTGACAATTATCCAATCAGAAAGCAGCTCGTTTAGGTTGCCAGTTCCAATGTCTAAGTCAGTTGGTGGGAACCTAAAAGGACTCACTCAGATTTGAATCATGAATCAGTGCTAGTGCAGCCTCTGCAGCTCAGTGACTGGATTCTGGAGGTTCTGAGCTTCACATGAGCCTGTCCATAAACTGAGAATGAGACAAACCTGTAAATGTCCTGTATCTGCAGGTGAAGGCTCTGGGGACAGGTTCAGTTGTGAATGTGAATGTGTTCCAGGCTTCATACAGTGCCCTGGAGATAAAGTCCAGATTTGGTCGATGGATGTGTTATGTGTCCGCTATAATACTCTGAGCGAGTACCTTGGGTTACACGAGCTCACATGTACACGAGAGAGAGGAGAGCGCAGAGCAAACAGGTGATTGATCAGCCGACTGCGACTGCTGTTCTCACATTCACCCGAAGCTCGTCATAAAACACACGAATCATTCAGTTCTACATTTGACTGATGTCGGCAAAGACTGGGGCTGGTAATCTCTCGGGTTGGTTGGCTTAAACTAGCCATACTTGCTTTATAATGAAAATGCAACTTTAAATAAGGTATATTCTGCAAAATGAACTTTTATCAACAAGTAATATTTTAATTTATGAATCACAGAGAAAATGAGAACAACTTGTTTGTGTCCTGTATCTGCAGGTTAAGGCTCAGTAGTTCAGTAGTGATTGTAATACTTTTTTTTTTTTTACCTTATTGTAAGAATGCAGGCAGTTTAAAAAAAAATGTCACTGTCTTTAATTGTCTTCATTGACTAAATGGTTACTGTTTTATATTGTGATCTCAGCACTTTGAAAGAAATAAGTGGATTAAAGAGGCAATTACACTTACATGGAGTATTAACTGATAACACATGACATATTTAGAACACTATCTTACATTTTATTGTTTTTTTTTAATGCAATATTCTCCAAAAACATCATTTTAACATTAAGTTTCAGCTTAGTTTTTGATGCTCTGAGTACCCCCTCCCTTTGCTTTTCGTGCTAAGTCACTCCCCCTTCAGAGTGCTATCACAACCGCACGCTGTATAAAGAAGTGGACTAAGCTCCAGTCAAATGAAGCTCACCAAGGCTAGCAGTTATAGAAGCCAATTTAGAGTCGGAATTGGAGCCACATTCAATGGAGCTGCAAGCGTCCCCGTGCTCACTTCCGATTCGCGTCAGGTTTGTGAAGCTGTAGTGTATTGTTTTGTATCATGCTTTTGTATAGTGTAGCTATGGAGGATTATCGTGTGGGAGCGTGGATGACGTAGGCTTGTGGGCGGAGCTTTGGACAGAATCGTACAGCTAACGTAAGGAGGGTTTGAATAACTAAATTATTTAAACATGCATGGATGACATCTGAAAACTCCTCAGGCATGTTTTTGTGTTTTTGATGAAGGTGTCGTTTCTCACCTGTGGCTGCTTGGGTTTTCCCGCACAGATGGGATGTTATAGGACGAATCCAAAAACCACCTCTACTAGTGTGAATACTGTTTATTACAAAAACAGAGTATGAGCCAATTACAGACAGAGGGTCCGGGCGCCTCGAAGCCAATCAAAGGAGAACACCCTGAACAAAGGATTTGCCCAGATATAGACAGCTTTCTAAAGGACATCCCACTGTAATCTGGCTACTTCTATATGTCCGAGATACAGACTTAAACATTTCCAGATGTTATTAGAGTTAGAGGTCTCCCGGGCCACCATGACAGATTAGAATGCCCCTCATAACTTACTTAAAGAGGCAGTTTTGTTACGTGATAGAACGCTCCTATAAAGGTATAATATAACTCATTAAATGTCAGGCAGAATTAATTAATAAACAGCGAGGATTAAGCAGAACCTGACCTGCAGCTCGACTCTCAACCTGCTTCCAACAGCGCCTAACTCAGACTGAATCACAGCGGCATAATAAACTCATGCGATTGGGCGCACAGCGTCACGTGACCGTGTGACGTCACCGAGAGCGCAACAGTGATTGGTTTGGTCAGCCCTTGGTCAGATCTTGTGACACGGAGATCCTGCGAGAACACATCTAAATACCGCGAGATGTTAATACAATACTGAGAGATCGGCACGGATTCATATAGAGAAAGGCATGTGCTTTACAGGATTTGTCACCTGAGTTCCAAGATGTTATTAGAGTTAGGGATCTCTCGGGCCATCATGACAGATTAGAATGCAGAAGCCTCGTAACTCACTTAAAGGCGCTGTATGGTTCTCAAGGTTCAAAAGGTAAAGTAGATACTACAAGGGTTACTGTTATAACACGGTACAAAACTCCAAAAAGTCGATTTTGCTTTATACCCTCTCTTTACAGGTACTACTTGGAATTTACACTGTTTTTCATTGGCTAAAACACGGTTCTCCCCTGTGCTTGTGTATCAGCATGGTACGGTACACTCGGTGACCTCCGCTGAACGCGTTTGGGTGTTGCGTTTGGCTCGAGACGTGACGGCAGCTCTGATGTGAGGTGGGCTCAAACTAACTCCTCCAGCTTCCTCTTTGTGCTCCAGACTGCATCACTGCTTCATGGTCAAACACAGATCTGATCGCCCTGGAGCTCAGGCTTGTTCCAACTATTGATTTCTCCAGTGCTGGAAGAAATGCTGAGCTTCCATATTTGGCACAAAGTGGGTCAGGTTCAGTCAAACACAGCTCACAACTCCAGAGATCACAGGCGAGATGTTGTATTTGTGTTGGGAAAAAAACATTTTAATCAATGTGAAACGGTTCGTGATCTTTTTAAGTTTTTATTTTGAAAACCTTCTGTAAAAATGCCTAACATTATAACTATAAAATTACATCTAACTGAAATATATATTGTGACTGGGCCTAAGTCCTGTAATATGATGTCCGTAAGAAATTAAAGGTGGTGGAGGGCACTTGTTTGCTTGGAGTGTTTCAATGTGCCTCAGTATGACAGTGAACTTACATATCGCCATGGAAACAAGGTTAGATCTGTGCAGAGCATAGACTGTAATGGACATTATATGTATATAGTAGATATAGTGTTGTGCAATGTGCAAAATGGATAACACAAGTGGTAAAAATCAGGTGCAGTTTGGTTTTGTGTCTCTGAGGATTTAGTAGCAGGAGTATAAAAAAAAAAAAAACAGTACTTGAGACTACAATTTTCTTTCATTCCTGAGCGTTAAAATATAAAGCTTAAAACATAACCTACATGACCATTAACACGGACTGTGGCTCCTGTTTTCTGCATCACTCAAGGAAAAGAAATGGTTTGAGTTAAATAAAACTCAAAGCTACTTTTGCCTCTTGGAACAGAAATGGTGAATTACGATAGACATTACCTACAGGAGCATCTTTGTGCCTTGGACCAGTGACAGATCAACCAATGAAATGATAATCGAGTTCTTAACAGCGGTGAAGGAGAGGCAGCCAGTTTAGTAAACAACTTTCACTTTACATAAAAACTCCTCTCTTTGGGGCTGGACTTATTTCATTTATATAGTCGTACACAAACCAGTGCAGAAACATCTTGATTTCAGAAAGAGTGTCCTGTGTCAGTGGAAAGGACTTTAAAGAAGACATACGTACTGTGCTTGCAGGGACGGACTGGCAATCTGTGCATTCTGGAAAAGTCCAGAAGGTCAGAGGGTTAATTGTATACTGAGTTCAAGGTCTTGAATATACACTCACTAATATGTGAGTGTATATTCAAGGTCAGCTGGTGGGCCCATCTGGGAAAAAAAAAAGTCCAGGGCCGTTTCTTGGTGCCAGTCAGTCCCTGTGTGCTTGTGTCTGGTTGTAAAGACCATTTGGGTCCTTACAGATTCGCTCAGCCGGAGTGAAACTTATTTGTTACAATTAATTATGGTTTATGGTCCTTTGTATGTATGTACTGTCATGATGTAGTGTGGGGTAGACTGTGGGTTGTGCCCTCCCCAGGGCCACTGGGGGTTTAAGTGGAGAGGAGATGCGTGCGGCGCAGGTAGTGTGACGTCACACGCCAACGGAACACATGCCAGGAGCTGCCAAGGCCGTGGAGCTAACACTGTGGATATTATCGTTTTTCGGATTATCACGCTGCCACTGATATTGGATTGTATTTTCTCCGCGGGAGCTGCTGGGCTGTGGAAAAGAACTGTACGGACTGAGACCGTGGGGGCGCGGGTATCGTGAGTAGCGCTGAACTCACTCATTTTACGCTTGCTGCGCGGCGTATAAACTAAAAACTTTTGGAACCTTTCGGGGCAAGTAAAATGGGGTCTACGTCTGTGGTGAAGGTGGTGGGCGACTTTGAAAAGTTCATTGGTTTTTTTTCATGGGGACTTTATATTATGTTCGTAGTTTTGGAGTGAATTGGGTGGCGCTCGAGCGTGGGGTGGTGGTTATTGTGGCCGGTTTTGTGTTCATAGAGATACATAAAGCCAGATACAATAAGCCGAACACAACTGTTTGTGTTTTCGTTATTTCACTCCGTTGATGTGAAAGGAATCCGCCCGTGACCTGAAAATTTGCGTTGTAGCATTTTCAACTGTGAGAACAGGTGAACTGTTACATGGTATAAAGTTCTAATCTCTGACATCTGTGCGTCATTCTGCTATAATATGGACATTCAACACATATTCATCTAAAACGACTTAACAAAACAAGTGCGCTGATGTCCGTGTTAGAAAATTGTGGCGCCCAGTGGACATCACGACAAAGAAACAACATCTTCAGTGGAGATCTGCACATCACGCCAGCAAACAGAGGATTTTTTTTTTTTCATTTGTACCAAAATGACTACGCGTCTTTGGCAAATTATAAAAAAAAAAAATAAAATTGCAGAATGTATGTAAGTACAGAGCAGTGGGCGTGTACAGGTGGAGGTGAAAACGGGCGTCAAACATGCACGATTCACTTCAAAAACGACTTCAGGTGAGTAAATGGTGAGAGGAAACAGCTATGACATGATTAGAAGCTCTGAAAAGTCAATTTTGCAGAATAGATCTGATTAAAGAAGTAAAATGTGTGAGTGTATGGAGCCAGTCAAATCGTTAAAACGTGAAACACAACCCGTGCTGCTGTCGAGAGCTTTGTGTCCGTGCTTCTAATTTCCCCGTCCCCGTCAAATGATCATCTACATCAGGCGTGAATCTTTTCCTTTGATGCAACAGATTATAGCTGAGTTAGGCCGGATCTACGGAGGCGCGGCTGCTTTCTGCGTTCCACTGTTTCATGTGGGATTTCACTTTTGATGGCTTGGTTTTCATATGTGTACTGAAGGGTTACGTGTGGGAAGAGGAGCCTAAACTTTTACTCCAGTAAGAATAAAGCTACTTCTTTATAATATTACTCAATAAAAATCATCATTTCACATTTTTCCTTTACATTTTCAAACCCAGCATCTTAAAGGTCTCATATTATAAGAAGATTGACTCTTGTTAGCCGTGTTAGAATGTTGTTACCGCCTCAGAAAACAGACCTGGTGTTGTGTTTTGTTTCATTCACACACGTTTGCTCAAAATGCCCCGTTCCACCTTTTGATGTCATGAAGTGGTAGTTTTCAAGCTGCCTTTTACCCTTAGTTCAGTAGAGATTGGAAGTTCCAGGGCTGAAATGATCCAAATGATTCTACTGAAGGTGTGTGGAGTTTAAAAACACAGTGGAACCACATGACATCACAAGGTGGAACAGCCTAATATGCAGGATTTGTGTGAATGAAACAAAACACAACTCCAGGTCTGTTTGTGATGAAGAAACAACGTTAGAACGCAGATCAGAAAATAGCGCAGTATGGGCCCTTTAATCATCCTTCATAAACTCCCACTGCAGCAAACAAGATCCTGAGTTCCTTTTATTAAAGCTCAAATATTTGACAGTTTGGGATCTCATAAAATAAAGAAATTCCTCGTCTGACAACAATGAAGAATGAAACCTCCAGGGCGGGGGAAAAAACAGGTTGATTTGACGGTAGGATTTTTTTCTTTTAAGATGAAAAACGTATTGGCTCTTTTCACGAGTTCTGATTCTCTTAAAAGTTCAGATCTTCACTTACTGCTCCATTCATTCTCTGTGAAGATTCAGTGGTCTAAAGGCTAGGCTAAAATCAATACATTTTTAAATATCAGATGCATGATCACAGATAGCATGAGAGGACCTTTACTCACGTGTAAAGTGCTTCACCCTGAGGAAACTTCTGTGTTTAGGTTTAGAAAAGTATCAAAACTAACGCCGACTGAGATTAAAATTCATTATAGATGTTTAAAAAGAGCTGCAATCTGAATTATCCTGCATACGAAAACAAAGGACTTGCTCATAGATGTTTTGAGATTTGGATAATTTTAGCATTAGTACACACAAATACTGGCTTTTCTACACGTATTTACATTGTAGTAAAGGTTTTACGCTGTCTGTGATCATCTGTAACTCGCTGTCTGCTGCCTGATATTTATTCATTTATTTATTCATTTATTTATTCTCGACACAACATCACAAAGAAACAAACGCACAAACGTTAGCACAGGCATGGATGGTGGCAGACCGTATAGAGTTCAGAATTGCGCTGGCTTCATACATATGCATATCACTACGAATGACATTTAAATATTGATTCATTTTCGCGCGACTCGTCCAAATCCTCGTAGACGATGAATAGAGCGGAAAGAGCTGCACTTTCGAGAGAACTGGAACTAACCAGGTGGCAGCGCCGCGATAAGGCCTGTTTGAGGAAGCTACAGCTTAAGTAAAACAAAACACTAGTAGCTTTTTAAAGGTAATTTGAGAGCTGAATGAAGTTGGAAAATGGACTTTAAAGGAGGCATATTATGCAAATTTGACCCTTGAGACGTTTTTTTTTTTTTTTTTTTTTTGCCATGTTCTAATCTGTTCGCTACTGTGATCTGCAGCTAGGTGGCACATGCAGCACAGCACTTTGTTTTAATGACGGCAGGTAGAAAGACTTGTTAAGGATCAAAATTGCGATTTAAAAAGTCCAAAATATACAATGATCCACAGGTGTCATAGATTGTAACCATATAGCTTAGCCAAAATTGAAGATATAAACACTTAAATCTATCAGAAAATTACTTAAAAGTAGTGAAATTATCCGTCCATGCAGCACGATAACTTTACTTGACAAGTTATCTTAAAATAAACTGCCTCTAGACTAGCATTAAGGAGTCTCTGGTAAGTTTCATAAGCTGGAAATAAGTTTATGGATGCTAAGTTTTAGAGTATCAAACAAATCTGCATCACTGAATCTAAAAGCAAGTCAAGTGTTGCAGGGGAAAACTATGGTAAATGGATTGTAGCTTCTTTTAAACATTTATTGCCTAAATTTAAGATTTTCTGGGGATTAGATTATACAACCAATTCAGAACTAGTAAGTAGGTAATAAAGCTGAAAACAAGATGAGTAACCTGATTTAAGTTTTAAAATCTTGGCCAGACCAGAGAAATTTGCTTTCGTTTTAGTTAGTTCCTTGTACCTCAGAGCTGTAGTCTTTCTTATTAGAATGACTTGCTGTTTTTTTTTTTTTTTTTTTTTACATTCAAACCATTCTTTGCATTGTCTTTCATCCTAAACCACGTCAGCCATGCTCCAACCGTATTGCTGGGCGTCTTGCAGTATTTTTCGTCATTATCTCCCCACCACCTCGTCTGCCTGGTCTCCTTCTCCCTGACGGTTTGTTTAAGGCGGTCTTCAAACCAGAGCGAGTCTTTTGACCATGCCAGTCCATGCGCGTGTGAGCGTGTGCGTGAGGAGGGAGGCGAGCGCGTGGGAAGAGCCTACATCTCCTTTCATCTTTAAATAGGCAGTCCAATTTTCGGGTCCCTTCTGTCTTCCAGCTTGAGTTTGGTTCCAACTTTCTAACTATCTCTCATATCGCCAGTAACGCTGCAAGAAAAAAGAGGAAAGCTACAAGAACGAGAAGGAGTTAAAGAAAACCTATTGTGGATAGTTCATGTTTTAGAGCGGTTAATGTTGTAAATGTTTTTCTTTCTTATTTCTCATTTTGAAGTTAATAATAATAAAATAAATCTTCAAAATGATCAGGTTTGCATAGCACAGTGGTGGAAAAAGTCTTCAGTTTTGTTACTTGATTAAAAGTAACACCCCCCACTCACTTCAGGGCCCCACTCACTCCAGGCCCCACCTCCACTCACTCCAGTGTTACATCCCCACTCACTCCAGCACTCCAACCCCACTCACTCCAGGATCCCACCCCCACTCACTCCAGTGTTACACCCCCACTCACTCCAGTGTTACACCCCCACTCACTCCAGGGCCCCACTCACTCCAGGCCCCACTCACTCCAGGGTCCCACTCACTCCAGGCCCCACTCACTCCAGGCCCCACCTCCACTCACTCCAGTGTTACATCCCCACTCACTCCAGCGCTACACCCCCACTCACTCCAGGCCCCACCCCCACTCACTCCAGTGTTACCCCCACTCACTCCAGCACTCCAACCCCACTCACTCCAGGGCCCCACTCACTCTAGGGCCCCACCCCCACTCACTCCAGTGCTACACCCCCACTCACTCCAGTGCTACACCCCCACTCACTTCAGCGTTACACCCCCCACTCACTCCAGACCCCACCCACACTCACTCCAGCATTCCAACCCCACTCACTCCAGGCCCCCTCTCACGCCAGCCCCCACTCACTCCAGTGTTACACCCCCACTCACTCCAGTGTTACACCCCAACTCACTCCAGGCCCCACATTCCCTCAGACTTTATTTTTTACCTTTCAACTTAACTTTTCTTTTTTCTCTTTTTGCTGTGCACGACTTTCCACCCTCATTCGTCTTCTCTATCATCTTCTTCTTCAGTCCCAGCTCGGTGTGTGATCTCTCTGTCTCTCCCCCTCCTGGCCGGCGTGTTGACTTCACATGTGATTGTATTGACAGGGGCTCGGGGAGGGCGGGGGTGGCTCTTTGAAGCGCCCTGTTTGCTCCTCTGTCAGATCTGAGCCGTGCCACCAGACTGCAGATGCCCTGGCACAGCTGGGCACAGACTCACCACGGCACACAGACGGGCAGAGAGCAGAGGCTGGCAACAGAGGTGGGTAATACTCTTTTTAACACTTACTTAAGTAACTTTCTACAGTGTCCATATTAGGCTATTTTCTGCTTTATGTTATAATGTAGTTTCCTCATCATAAACATACTCGGAGTTGTGAGATGAAGAAAAGGGGTAGAGCGCTTCACTGAGTCATAAAATAGTAAAAAGTAGAAAAAAAAGAGGGTTAAACTTGAAATCTAGACAGAAAGTTGCCCTTACTGAAAAATGTAAAAGTGGGCAAAGTACAAACCCGAGGCACACCGACTGAAAATATTAAAAGTCCTTTATTACATGGAGGACAAGGAGTTGTGTTTTGAGTTCTTCTCAAACTGAAACCACTCTGTTCCACCTTGGGATGTCAGGAAGTGCTCCATTGTGTTTTTAAACTCCATACATAGGGAACAGGCTTTTCACGTTCACAAGTCCCCTTAACTCTGATAAAACTTGATTTCTGTCATAAATAATGATCGGATCAGACTGGCACACAAGTGTTTATGGACTAATAATAATCATACGAATTTCTGTCATGCTGGATTTCATGTAAACAGACTGGATAATTTGCTTTTTGTCTGAAATGTGGAAATTATCGCTCTTTTAACAGCTTTTAACACCATACTGGTTTATTTAATCGTGTTTTATTCAGAATCAGGATCTACAGTTCCATAAACCAGCTTTTCTCTGCTTCATTCAGTCGGGTTGTGTCCAGTTAAACACCTGACACGGTACGCCGTTGTTTTCCCGACTCTCGCAATGCATTGTGGTCTGTATTGACTTGTCACTGATGCGCACTACTTTTCAAGGTGCATTGTGGGAAATTTTGAGTGCATTACTTTTTCACCAACTGGTTATTCGCACACCCCTGAAAATGGCGTGAAAATCTTGACAGTGCCGTAAGTAGGTAATAGTGTGGACATTCGGACATAGCCGTAGCCCGGCAACAGCCAAATCACTGTTCTGTATCACTGCTCTGATGCCATCACCATGACAACACCACAGCGACGGGTAAACAAATGCTTGACTGCTGTGGGTAGAATGTAGGAACTAGCTTCATTTAAAACATTGAAATAACTGATGTTTGAGGCATTTACAGACGGGGAAAATGTTTTTCACATTCACAGGCGACACATTTCAGTTTGTAGCCGTCATATTAGCACATTAAACAACTTGGAGCTGTGTGTTCTGCAGTTTTAACGCACTGTTCCTCGTTATTTAATGCTTTTACATATCACTGCTCCACTGCCATCGCCATGACGTCACCATAGCAACGGGTAAACACATCCGCAACTGCTCTGAGGAGAAAGTAGGGACTAGATTCATTTAAAACACTGAAATAACTAATATTTGAAACATTTACAGACAGTGAAAAGTCTTTTCAGACTCGCAGGTGTTCTACGTCTCCGCGGCGTGTGTTAAAACTGCATAACTCCTTGTTATTTAATGATTACATATTCACGTTGTAACTGAATACATCCTGGCAGTTCATACCATACATTCATACCATACTCCATACAGCTGTACAACAACTCACCCTTATGTAACAGATAATACTCCCTACAACGGTACTCAATAACTCAATCTTAAGTAACGGATAACCTTATGCCCTGTCAATCATCATATTATTTGCACTGTCGTTCTTGTCTCTTGTTTATAGCTGATTTGATATTTTATTACTTATTTTTCTATTTTATTTTGACTTGTACATGTACATTTATTTTTATAATTATGTCTCATTTGACATGTGTCTCTTGCTCTTTTTTGCTACACCATCTATTTTTGTTACTCTCTGTTATTATATTATATTGTGATGTTTGAGCGACTGTGTCCAAATAATTTCCCTTGTGGATCAATAAAGTTTGTCTAAGTCTAAGTCGCTCTTAAAATGACACTTGAGTAGACATGTTTACTGTTATCTTTTCCAAGTTCATTTAAGACTCTCCTCCTCTTAAGGCGTGTCATTCGGTTGGTTTTTACTGAAAGGGCTGAAAGGGCCATGTGAGGTACAAAGGGGTAATGGTGTGGTGGACAGATGCACGCAACAATTAGTGAAACAAACACAGATGAGAGAGCTCCCTGACACATGAGCTGTATTTGGAAGCAAAGCTCTGGATCTAGTCTGACTGGAGGCAGTCAGACACATTCATTTTAATCCTATTGACACTATGTTGCATGGAATATTGGGTCTTAAGGGGACCAGTGATTCTGAACCAATCTCAAAAAGCCTAGGGGATTGTGTTGTGTGTCAAGCTACAGATACACTGCCAAATAAAATGAATTGTTGTGCCTCCAAATCAGCACATTTTAAGGTATCAATTCTGGCAGTTCACTGATCTGATACCAAACTCGATTTTTCTAAGGAAGGATGCATAGACAGACACATTATACATTATATTAAGGCAAGACGCTACAGGCAAAATTCATTTTTTTTCAATCTTAACATACGCGCTTTCGTCTGGAAACAATAAAACTGTCCACTCTGCACTGAAAGATGTTTTGATATTTAATTTAATCGACCAGCCTCCATAGAGTTATATGGGATAAAGGCCGTTTTCTCAAAATGAATTTTCCCCTCATAGGGCCTAAGGATCAGTCTTTAAAGTAGCACCTGCACACACCAAACTTTACTTTACTTCTACTTAATACGATTTTGATGAAACCTACAGAAGGATTTTTTTTAAAATATAATTCCAGGTCTGATTTATTCAACTTGATTTAACTTGAAACAAAAATAGTACTCAAATACTAAGTAAGATATTCAAAATCCCCTAAAAAGTCAACAACAAAATGGTCAGTTCTGGCTGTTTTTACACATAAAATGCTTTATTTTTTTATGAAAACATTACGTGATGAAAAACTTGTAATACATTTTTATTACATTTATGTGAGTAAACTACAGTAGACAAAATGATTTATCTAAATGCAAGATTTTTTCTGAAGATAAATGACCCGGTTAGAAACACCTTGTAACCAATTGTGTCTTGCCCAAGAACACAATTGGTTGGTGGATGAGAGTTCTAACCACCTGAGTCACTGTTGGTTCCTGCAGTTTATTTAGTTAGTCTATTTAAAACTATTGTCTATATAATTGTAATATCTACTAAACATGTTTTTCTTATGTCACTGAAATGTTTTGGAGATGTGACCAGAGCAGAAGCATCAGCAGAGCCGGCAGCAGTTGTTGGAGAAAAAAAAAAAAAAAGTGGTAATAGCATAGACAGTAATTTTCACTGTTACGTTGTTATGTAACCATGTCACATATTATTGCATCATGTTAGCGGACAAATTAATTAGCATATTAGCGACTTGATTAGAGTGATTTTCTGTGACGCACATGAGCAAGAGTGCACCGGTCAGAGCCACTTACTGACATCCTGAACGTAACCCGAGCTGAAGTCCTTTCTGCACCAACCAACTCCTCCGGTCACAACACGGCAACCAACTGACCAGAGGAGGACCAGAGGAATACCAGAGGAGAAGAATCAGAAAGGGATCAGTAAAAGACCAGAGGAGGGTTAGAGGTGGAAGGTTAGAGGCTCAGAGGAAGGAGGAGAGGAGGCTCATAAGAAGACCAGAGAAGAAGGACCAGAGGGTGATCAGAAAAAGACCAGAGGAGGGACAGAGGTGGACCAGAGGAGGGTCAGAAAAAGACCAGAGGATGATCAAAGGAAGACCAGAGGAGAAGGACCAGAGGAGGGTCAGAAAAAGACTAGAGGAGGGTCAGACAAGAGACAAATGAGAACCAGAGCAGGGACAGAGGTGGGTGAAAACCAGATGAGGTGGGCCGGACAAGGACTGGGGAAGGGTCAGAGGAAAGACTGAGGAAAGACAGAGGAGGTGGGGCAGGGTAGGGCTACGGTAGAGTCGGTCAGGGAAGGTCAGAAGAAGACCAGAGGAGGCTCAGAAAAGGGTCAGAGGAGTGCCAGAGGAGGGTCAGAGGAGAGCCAGCGGAGGGCTAGAGGGCCCAAGGAGGAGGGTCGATAGAAGGCCATATATACATTGCTTTTGACTTTATAGAAAAAAATATGAGGTGGACTGTATATGTAAAACTATTTCTCAGACGCACAAAATAATTGCCTTCCGGGCTTTGATTTTAAAGAGAAAAAGTCTCCTATAGGAAGCACTGGTCTTCAGAAACTTGCCTGTAACAGTGTGGGCATCTTCACAGCAGTCTGGAGTTTGCATAACTGCTTCAAAGTCCTCTGTGCTTGTGTGTGCGGCAGAGCATTTCAGGGGGAAGTGGTCTGTGTGCAAGCCAGGCACTGCAGGCCCAACCGGGGGAGAAGCACCAGAGCCGAGTCCCTGCTCAGAGCAAAGGCTGGAGGAGCAGCATAGAGATCGAATGGAAGTTTACTCTAGAGCTACTTTTTCACTGTTGCTCGGCCCATATTGCCTGTTTGTATTTATACTCGCTGCTGAAAATGCAATTTTTTACACTGACTTTTAACTCAATTTGATCTCCCCTGCCCTTAAACCGCCACCTTAATGTGGTGGAGGGGTTTGAGTGCCCGAATGATCCTGGGAGCTATGTTGTCGGGGGCTTCATGCCCCTGGTAGGGTCACCCAAGGCAAACAGGTCCTGGGGGATGGGTCAGAATAAAAGCACTTCAGAAGCCCCCACAACAAGAAGTAGATCAAGGCCAGTTATGTCGTCCAGATTGGTGTTACCGGGGCCCCACCCTGGAGCCAGGCCTGGGGTGGAAGCTCGACTGCGAGCGTCTGGATGCCGAGCCTTCCCCCCACGGGGCCTGGTCGGGCACAGCCCGAAGGAGCGATGTGTAGCCGTCCTCCCGTGAACCCACCACCTGCAGGAGGATCCATAGTGGGCCGGTGCAGGGAGATTTGGGCGGCAGTCAAAGACAGGGGCCTCGATGACCGGATCTCTGGACATGGAGACTAGCTCTGGGGACATAGAATGTCACCTCGCTGGGTGGGAAGGAGCCTAAGCTCGTGCAGGAGGTTGAGCGTTACTGACTAGATATAGTCGGCCTCACTTCCGCCCACAGCTTGGGCTCTGGAACCCAACTCCTTGAGGGGGGCTGGACTCTCCATTTCTCTAGCATTACCCACAGGGAGCGGCAGCGGGCAGGTGTGGACCTGCTCATTGCCCCACAGCTCAGTGTGTGAGTGTTGGAGATCACCCTGGTGAACTGCGCCTTCGGGTTGTGCACAAGTCTCTCACTGTTGTGTCGTCCTATGGGCCTAACAGCAGTGCAGAGTACCCGACCTTCTTGGAGTCTCTGGGAGGGGTAGTGGACAGTGCACTGACCGGGGACTCTGTTATTCTAGTGGGGGACTTCAACGCCCATGTGGGCAACGACAGTGACACCTGAAGAGGGGTGATTGGGAGGAACGGCCTCCCTGATCTGAACCCGAGCAGTGTCCTGTTGTTGGACTTCTGTGCTAGCCACGGTTTGTCCGTAACGAACACCATGTTCAAGCACAAGGGTGTCCATCAGTGCACGTGGCAACAGGACACCCTAGGCCGGAGGTCAATGATTGACTTTGTCGTTTGACGTTGTCGTGTCTTCTGACCTCCGGTCGCGTGTCTTGGACACTCGGGTGAAGAGAGGGGCAGAGCTGTCAACTGATCACCACCTGGTTGTGAGTTGGGTCCACTGGCGGAGGAGGAAGCCGGAAAGACCTGGCAGGCCCAAGCGTATAGTGAGGGTCTGTTGGGAACGTCTGGCAGAGCCCTCTGTCAGGGGGACCTTCAACTCACACCTCCGGGAGAGCTTCTCCCAGATTCCGGGGGACATGGAGTCCAAGTGGGCTTTGTTCTTGGCCTCTATTGTCGATGCAGCCGTTCGTAGCTGTGGTCGTAAGGTCTGTGGTGCCTGTTGCCGGGGTTTTATCTGTGTTCTTAACCTTGTTTTATTGTGTTCCCTTGTGTTTTATTCTTATATTGTGTTTTTATCTGTGTTGTTAAGCACTTTGGGGCAGTACTGTCTGTTTTTAAATGTGCTATATAAATAAACCTTGACTTTATCCTTGAC
This sequence comes from Taenioides sp. WSHXM2023, assembly GCA_029959045.1. Taxonomy (NCBI): domain Eukaryota; kingdom Metazoa; phylum Chordata; class Actinopteri; order Gobiiformes; family Gobiidae; genus Taenioides; species Taenioides sp. WSHXM2023. The sequence goes on from CM057100.1 coordinate 2,767,050, forward strand.
CTACTTAGTCAAAGTTTTACTAAAGTGCCTATACCCTATTTTTCCCATATATTTCAGCAGAATGTGTCAGCCCCAGTACATATATATTGTACAAGCAGTTTTTGAGGTCAAAATGAGACAACTGTGTACTGTCTGCAACTAATTATAAAGTGTTTTACTGTCCAAGAATTAGGAAGTGCTTTGTTAGCATGGCAGTTGCTGTTAGCATTTCTGTGATGGCAAAACTTCACTCTGGTCTCTGAAAATTGCAAAAACAAAAACATTGTGGCGAATAATGAGGATGCTCAGAATGCATAAGGTAAGTGAGGAATAACTTTGGACCACTGCAAACTGTTTAACACGAACTTGATCTTTTTTTCCATGTTTTTAAGACGGTAAAAATCTGATATAGTGTTGAATCATGTTGTTTTCTCTCCGTAAATGAGAGATCTTATATCTCATTCACAAACGAGATGGTAAATAGTAAATGGTCAGATTTTTATAAAACGTTTTTCCACTTTCAAGGCTCTCAAAGCGCTTGATGTTCTAATGATTTTGCTGTGCGGGTGGGACTACCTCTATTTTTTTTCTAGTACCTCATTTTTTTTGTTTTTAAAAAGTGAAAAAACGACCTAATTCATTTTAAACACACGTTAGTCATATAACAATATGTCATGATACTAAATTTGGTGATACAGTATTATTATCGTGGGCTGCTGTATCGATATACCACCATGAGTATTTTTGGTATCTTTTACTTAATTATTTGGTGACAGTGCTACATTTTGATATCCAGAGTCAGTTTATCCAATACATAAAGAAATACTGCTGTTTAAATGTATTTGGTTCTTAAGAATAGTGATATGTTCCAGAATATCAGGTGCAGCATATCGATTATCGCAGGAATCGCCATATAGTGATAATATCGTATTGTGAGCCATGTATCGAGCATCACACAGAACCGTGAGGGACCGTGCGATATCCAAACCCACTTACACTTGCATTCCTCGCATCCTAATTATTCACCGAGTTTGTACATGCGATGCCATCACATTAATACTAACAAGAACTAGCATGCGAACAGTTCAGTTCCTGATTATCAGACAGTCAGAGGCAGATGGTACACAGCGGACATAATTTGACCTCAAGAGCTGTTTATACAACACATCTGTGCCGGGTAAAGACTTTATAAATATGTTCTGAATCATTATCTAGAGCAATGAAAGAGAAAAATAAACAATTAATGTAAAATGAACTAATTAATTCCATATAGTACGATTCTGTCCAATGCTTAAATGCGGGATACAAAACGATGCACTACAACTGCACAAACCTGATGCAATGTGCAGTAGTTTCATTAGCAGAACACGCGCCGATTGTGTTGTGACAGTGCTCTGAAGGGTTCGTAAGGGTTTGTCAAAGATTAAACTGTAGCTTGTTAAACTTGTTGCTTTTTTTTCAGCAAATATATCATGTTTTTGTTTTTAAGTGTATATTTGTGTTAGCAATTAATGCCCCATTAAATGAAAAAGTGAAATACCCCCTCTTTACCATAATTTCTCATAATAATTACCAGAAAGTCCAGTTGTTGTGTGCACACCCAGAGCACAGAACAGCAGTGAGAGCCTGAGGCAGGAGCTCCAGATCAGTCTCCATGGCTTCTGCTTCAAGGACCCGCCAAGAAAGTGCGAAAACCCCACTCTTTGTTCCAGCGGATTTCATGTGCTTCTGCATTGTTTGAAGTGGCAACAAACAACACCAAAGTCGACTGGCAAATACAAAGCACTTTTATCTTGCTCCCTTCAGTTTCACACAAGTCCAATGCTTTTCCACGATTTCATATCCTCTCGGTTGAACATCTAAAAGTCAGATATCGTTACAAATTTCATTAAGTAAGTTACTGTAGTGATGAAGTAGAAGCAGAGATTGAACCAGTACTACTACGTTCAAACAATAGGTTGTATTCACGTGGCATAACTTTCTACAATGCCTATAGTTTAAAACTTGTTTGCTGTATGTTTAGATGCTTAGAAGATGCTGCTTTTTACTGTCTTAAAAACAGGACTAGTTCATTTCAAACGGTTTGCAGTGGTCCAAAGTTATTCCTCATATACCTTATGCATTTCGAGCATCTTAATTATTCACCACAATGAGTGTTTTCATTACAGAGCACAGTTTTGCTGCGGCAGCTAAGCTAACAACAACTGGCATGCTAATGCACACGTCCTGATTATCAATGACAATAAAGTGCTTTCTAATTAGATGCAGACAGCGGACATATTTTGACCTAAAGAGCTGCTTATACAGTATATCTGTACTGGGGCAAGACACATTTAGCTCAAATAAACATGACACAAAAAATGTCTGAAAGTCTGTCTTCCCTGTCAGTATCATCATTATTCAGACTTTGGTCTGTTATTATATATTATTACATTCTGGTGGGAAGAACCCACATTTTGTAATAATGTGTTACAAAATGTTGCTGCTTTTGTTAATACATGATGCAGCATTATTATGTAAGATTACACACCTCCAAAAAGTTACACATTGAACCTTTAAGGTGTAGTTATTATATATTGGTACCCAATGTTTTAAAGATCGTAAAATAGTAATTGCTAAAGAAAGAAAAATAGTGAATACCCCCTTAACTCTAACATGCTATTTTGTCGGCATTATAATATAAGATCTAATTACCAGTTACAAATACACAAAGTGAAGATAGCACACATTTATGAAAGACTGCTTTCTGAGTCTTCACATCAATTAAAGATGTGTCTTGCTCTGTGCTCTGAAGGCACAGTGTGCAGCAGTTGAAGAAAGGCTGTGTGTGACTGTGTCTGTATGCGTGCATGTTGGTGTTCGTGCACGGCCCTGCTGCGACCCTTTCTCTCTGCTTGCCTGTGTGAGTTTGAAATTGAAATGTCTGTGATGATTGAACTGTGGCCCCGTGCGCCTGGCATGTGCCCGCGCTCAGCAGGGACCCAGCATTTATATGGAAATAGATTGTGTCCAGTAATCAGCCTGACATTTACATAACTGTGGAGAGGCCAAAACAATATTTTGACTTTCACTGATTTTTTATTTATATATTTTTTCACATAGAACTGGATGTTATATTTTCTACTGCTGGGTTGTTTAAATGTACAGTGTGTTACTTTATGTAAATGGAACATCAACTGCATGAGTCCTTGGAAATACAAAGTTTAAACCAGAAACTTCTGCATGGAGATAATCAAGTTTTATGCCGTACTGTTGAGGATTATAGCCAAAAGAAAAACACTTCCACAGAGACAAGCAGGAGGATACCCTTGCCCAGGACAAATAAGAGTCAGGTTTATGGAGATGTAAACCCACTCACAGTAAAGACACAAGTTCAGTGCAATAAAAAAACTGGGTATTGTTTACCCATTTGACCCTTCTCTCTCAGCAAAGGGTCAAAAGAGGTGTGGTGGCCAAGTAGTACGGTGTGGATCTTATAAACCAAGAATCATGTGTTTGACCACCATCCTTACCTTTAATGGCACACTGAATGTCGGGGAAAGCTGTCAAAATACATAAAATGTTTATTGCCTGTGTGTTGCCACACTGAGATTGTCTTCTCGCATGAACGAACAAATTGTGATTTGTTTTTCTGATATCCAACCTTTTCCCACACACAATTTCAGATAGTTCATGTCACAGTGATGACAAATGGGTGACCAATTTAGAACTCAATATGTAGCTAAACAGTTTTAATAGTTTGGAAACTATCCAAATTCTAGTCTCAAAAGAATCATTGCCTTCCCCTCTCTGTTTTATCAGCAATGCCAATTTTTGCTGTGTTTTTTTTTTTTTTTTTTTTTGGTGCCAAAATGTGGTGGCCAAGTGCTAAGGTCTTAGCCTTGAAAACCAAAGATGTCCTTCAAGTATGTGGTCCTCAGGCAAACTCCAGTGTGTCACATACAGGATTTGCTCATGCAATCCTCTGAAAGCTATTTTTTTTTAATTATTATCCCTGTAGGAAAATTATCCTCTGCATTTCATCCATCCTTTTCAGGAGCAGTGGGCAGCACATGAAGGCACCTGGGGACCCATCTCCTTGATCTTATTGCTAGGCTGGAGGCTTTTTTACCTACAGAGTTTTTGGGTTGATAGAGGAAACCCACCCAGACATGCAACTGCAACATGCAAACTCCACACAGAAAGACCCAAGCAACGCAGGGATCAAGCCCAGAACCTTCTTGCTGTGAGGCATGAGTGCTAGCCACTCAACCACCATGCCGCCAAAAAAAATTCCCATACCGGGAATTGAACCCGGGCCGCCTGGGTGAAAACCAGGAATCCTAACCACTAGACCATATGGGACAACAAACACACAAAAGGAGACCATTTATGCAAACTCTTATTAATAATCGAAATTTTTTCTAAATTGTTAGGCCTATTTGACAACTTTTTGATTAAATTAAACTTACATATTCACTGTATTCCACACAAAATGCTGTGGCTTGTCAGGCGTGGTGACCAAGTGGTAAGGTGTTGGTCTCGTAAACCAAAGATCATGGGTTTGAACCCCATCCATGCCTTTAAACTAGGATACTTCAAAGATCTCTGCACATGTGATTATGTGATCCACTGGCCAGTTCCAGTGCATCACTTACAAACTTAATCCATGTTATCTTTGAAAGCAGTTTTTTGAACAAAAGGAGACCATTCATGCAAACTCTAATTATTAATCCAAAATTTGTAATGTTCCATATTGGTCATCTACATTGTTACATCCATTTGATAACTCTATGACTGAATTTAACTTACATATCCACTATTAATGCAGCAGTATTTAATTAACCTTTTGAACACTCAAAGTGAACTGAGAACACAGGCGTGGTGGCCAAGTGGAAAGGCGTTGGTCTCGTAAACCAAAGATCATGGGTTCAACCCCCATCCATGCCTTTATATGTCCGGATGTTTCAAAGATGTCTGTCCCCATAAATATGTGGTCCATGGGCCAACTCCAGTGTGTCTCATGTTTCAGCTAAACCTCAAGCATACTGCACTGCTCTGCCCTGTTGAAAGCAGTTTTTGAACAAAAGGAGACCATTCATGGAAACCATGTAGGTCATCTAAATTGTTTCAGCCATTTGATCTTTCTCTCTGACTGAATTTAACTTACATATCCACTCAGAATGCAGCAGTATTTAATTAACAACGTTGTGAACACACAAAAAACTACAGCTACATCAGGTGAGGTGGCCAAGTGGTAAGGTGTTGGTCTCGTAAACCAAACATCGGGTTTGGGCCCCATCCAAGCCTTAATATGCCAGGATATTTCAAAGATCTCAGCCGCCATAAGAATGTTGTCTGCTGGTCAACTCCAGTGCGTCACATGTAAACTTAACCCATGTGCTCTTTTGAAAGCAGTTTTTGAACAAAAGGAGACCATTTATGCAAACTCTTACTAATAATCAAAAACTAGTAATGTCCCATCTTGAAAATCTAAACTGTTATGACCATTTGACCTTTCTCTCTGATTGAAATAAATTTACAAATCCACTGTGGATGCAGCATTATTTAATTAACAACCTTCTTGAACAACCAAAAAATGCCAGGTCTTCAGGTGTGGTGGCCAAGTGGTAAGGCGTTGGTCTCGTAAACCAAAGATCATGGGTTCAACCCCCATCCATACCTTTATATGCCTGGATGTTTCAAAGATGTCTACCCCCATGAATACAAAAGTGTTCGCTCACCTGCCTTGACTTGCATATGAACTTAAGTGACATCCCGTTATTAATCCGTAGTTTTTAATATGACATCGGTCCACCCTTTGCAGCTATAACAGCTTCAACTCTTCTGGGAAGGCTGTCCACAAGCTTTAGGAGTGTGTTTTTGTGAAATTTTGACCACTCTTCCAGAAGAGCATTTGTGAGGTCACACACTGATGTTGGATGAGCTCTCAGTCTCCGCTGTAATTCATCCCAAAGGTTCTATTGGTTGAGGTCAGGACTCTCTGCAGGCCAGTCAAGTTCATCCACACCAAACTCTCTAATCCATGTCTTTATGGACCTTGCTTTGTGCATTGGTGCACAGTTATGTTGGAAGAGGAAGGGGCTCTCTCGTTCCTTTCACTGGAACTAAGGGGACAAGCCCAGCTCCTGAAAAACTACCCCACACCATAATCTCCCCTCCACCAAACATTACACTTGGCGCATTGCAGTCAGACAAGTGCCGTTCTCCCGGCAACCGCCAAACCCAGACTCGTACATCAGATTGTCAGATGGAGAAGTGTGATTCGTCACTCCAGAGAACGCGTCTCCACTGCTCTAGAGTCCAGTAGTGGTGTGCTTTACACCACTATAGCCGAAGCTTTGCATTTGCATCTAAATTGTTTCAGCCATTTGACCTTTTTGTCTGATTGAATTAAACTTACATATCCACTAGGGACGCAACAGTATTTGATTAACCTCATGATCACACAAAACGTTATGACACTTCAGGCGTCATGGCCTAAAGGTAAGGCCTTGGTCTTGTAAATATGTGGTCCACTGGTCAATTCTAGTGCATCACATGCAAACTTAAGCCATGTAATCCTTTAAAAGCAATTTTCGAACAAACGGAGACCATTTATGCAAACTCTTATTAATAATGCAACATTTGTAGTGTCCCATTTTGGTAATCTAAATTGTTACAACCATTTGATAACTCTTTGATTAAATCAAACTCACATATCGACTATTAATGCAGCGCTATTTAATTAACAACCTTTTGAACAACCAAAAAATTTGCTGAAGTTCAGGCATGGTGGCCAAGTGGTAAGGCGTTGGTCTCGTAAACCAAAGATCATGGGTTCAACCCCCATCCATGCCTTTATATGCCCGGATGTTTCAAAGATGTCTGTCCCCTTAAATATGTGGTCCATGGGCCAACTCCAGTGTGTCTCATGTTTCAGCTAAACCTCAAGCATACTGCACTGCTCTGCCCTGTTGAAAGCAGTTTTTGAACAAAAGAAGACCATTCATGGAAACGCTCATTATTAAACCAACATTTGTAATATTCCATGTAGGTCATCTAAATTTTTTCAGCCATTTGACCTTTCTCTCTGACTGAATTTAATTTACATATCCACTCAGGATGCAACAGTATTTAACAACCTCATGAACACCCAAAAAAAGAATAGAACTTCAGGCGTGATGGCCAAGTGGTAAGGCATTGGTCTTGAAATTATGTGGTCCACTGGTCAATTCTAGTGCATCACATGCAAACTTAAGCCATGTAATCCTTTAAAAGCAGTTTTCGAACAAAAGGAGGCCATTTATGCAAACTCTTACTAATAATCCAAAATTTGTAATGTTCCATTTTGGTAATCTAAATTGTTACAACCATTTGATAACTCTTTGATCAAATGAAACTTAATGTAGCGCTATTTAATTAACAGCCTTTTGAACAACCAAAAAGTACACCTCTGATTTCCAGTACAGCTCTGGGTCCTGCCATCTGCAGAGGTTCTCTGATGACTCTGCAGTGGTCGGGTGTATCAGGATGGACAGGAGCTGGAGTACAGGACACTGACTGCAAATTTTGTGGAGTGGTCCCAGGCAAACCATCTGCTCCTGAACGTTGACAAGACCAAGGAACTGGCGATCGACTTCAGGAGGACGAGGACACCAGTGGCGCCCGTCACCTTCCAGGGCCATGATGTGGAAATAGTGGACTGCTACAAGTACCTGAGCGTCCATGTGAACAACAGGCTGGACTGGAGGGACAGTTACTGGAGATCTTCTACCAGTTTGTGGTGACCAGTGCTCTGTACTTTGCTGTGGTCTGCTGGGGGAGTGGCACCAGTAAAAGGGACATTGGACAGATAACCCTATGCCATGTCAATCATCAAATCATCTTTGCACTGTTTTTCCTTACAAACTCTTGTTTACAGTTGAAATATTTTTTTTATTACTTTTTTCTATATTTTCTTTTTACTTATACATATACATTTATGCCTTATTTTACGTCAGTCTTGTGCTTTTTTGCTACTTATTCTGAATTTATTATGTCCTCTTTGCAGACGATACGACCCTCAACTGTTCAGATGAAGAGCAAAAGCACCTTGTACAAATAGTGGAGAGGGAGCTGCATAAAATTAAAGTATGGTTTCATATAAATGAAATGACAGTAAATATATCTATATATATATATATATATATATATATATATATATATATATATATATATATATATCTTAAATAAAAATAGTCATTGATAATGCCCTACATAACCTTCTTTATTCAGATTTGGGGCAATATGTATAAAACTAATACAAATACAATCTTCACATTGCAAAAAAAGCAAAAACAGCAATCACACTATCAACTTATAATGAACCAAGCAATGCATTATTTATAAACCTTCAAACCCTGAAATTTTACGATTTAGTCAACCTTTACACATTGAAAATCGGTGTTCAAAGTCAAAAATAATCTCTTGTCAAAATCATTACAGAATATGTAATAGCCAACATGAGCTCCGAGGTACAGCCATGTTTTATAAAAAAGAAAATCAGAACAAACATTAGGAAATTTTGTATATCTGTTAAAGGGAACAATTGTACAGAAGACCTTACATTTTGGAACACTCTCTTCCACTTTAAAAAGAAGCTAAATGTTTACCTCTGTGCAGATGCATGAATTATGATACTAATTATGCTCCTGCTTCCTCCTACATTTATGAATATGAACTGGTTTCAAGATGAAGCTGTGACAAAACAATAAAGAGAAGGCCTAAAGAGCTCAAGCTTCAGCCTTCACCTTTTCGGTCTGTGTATGTTAAATATTAAATGTGTTTGTGGAATAATAGAGATATATACCTGTGACCGAAATGAACCATACAAGTATTGTTTAGCCACAGGTAGTTGAGCATGGCCATGACCCAGGTTTTGATCCGCTTTCCCGGCACGACTCTTTTGGGCTGTTGCCATGTCGTCTGCCCAGGCTTTGTACCGTTTTTAAACAAGCCTGCTTTTTAAATGCTGTGTACCGGACTGCTGACCTGTTTGAGAATGAGCTTTGTTGTGCGAGCTTCGTTCCGTTCGTGGTCAGACTGTGGAAGGTTGTGTTGTTGTGTGTTGAGGTCGAATAGTGTCACGGTTTTGGTTTGTATTTGTCTACAACTGAGCTTTTGTGTAGTCTTTGCTTTTGAGTTGTCAGTCTTTTGGATCTCCACTTTTTTTTAGGTTATTTATTACAAAAAATACAAATAAAGAAACATTTAAATTAAAAAGTTGGTTTTATATAGTGCTTTTCCAACTTCAAGACACTCAAAGCGCTTTACAACAAGGAACCTCTCACCCATTTACACATTCACGCGCCAGTGTTCACAGACACTGGGGGCAAGGTGGGCTAAGTGCCTTGCCCAAGGACATTACAACATCATTCATCTGTGGGAGCTGGAATCACAACAGCCAACCTGTGGGTCAGTGGATCAGAGCGCTCAGCCAGTGATGTTGATGTCGAGGGTGGGCTGCGAACCGCCAGTCTTTCAAAAATAGTAAATCTCTTTTGTACTTCATCATATTTATAATGTTATCATGAGAAAGAAATGCATGTTTACTGCGTGGTCTCTTGACGAGTCCAAAAAGTGGACTTGGAGAATGCAAATACAGCAGGGGAAAGCAGACGTGTAGCTGTATTCAGATAGTGCCATGACCTTTCTATGGGCTTCTCCGATAAGAGAGGGAAAGGTTAAGCCACTGATTTCTCGTGAAGTTTGAAAGTTTGAAGTTTGTGGAGACAATATATAAGATACTGTAAAAAAGGAGTGTGTGTGTAAAGAAGAGACCACCCAAATAAAAGATAAATGTAACTCAGACTAACTATATCCACTAAAAACACACAAACGCTCATACACCACGTTATGTTTTATTTTTTGTAGCTTCAGTCTGTCCTGGGCAGCGTCTGATGGGTTGTGTGTAGTAATTTGTATGATTTTGATATCTTGAAAAAACATAGACTGTATATATGTATATGTGACCGGGCTTCTGGCTCCATCGACTCCGGCTCTAATTCACTTTGTATTGAAAAATGTCGCCCGTCTCTCTGTAACTGCTGCTGTCAGACTCGTCATTGGTGTTAAAATGTTCATATTAAACCACTCTATGTGATCCTGCTGTTTTTATTTTGCTTTGTTGTCTGTAAATCAAGATATGGACATTAAAATCAAACCACTGAGCTACCTTCTTTTGCCAGGGTCGCTCCTGCTAAACCAGCGGGCGGGAAGTTACCTTCAACAACCTCTCTCCTGATTTGCTCTTTGATTGCTATGATACTCATGGACGGAATTCCACATATGGGACTCGGCTCCAAATTCGCCAGATTGGCCTCGACCAGCTTCATTTGACTGGAGTGGAACACGACGGGTGACGTGACACTCTCTAAGTTCACGTCTCCACCATACTAGAAGCTTGGTTACTGGATGGGTAGAGTAAGAGATCTGGTTTATGCATTGTGCAGTTTCTGAGAATCAAATGTTAATGACATTACATTTGTTTAGGAGGAAACTCTTGTCTTGACCTTGAAACCCAATCAGAAATGTGCATGGATTTTATTGTTTGCCTGACTTTGATTTTGATGGTTTAGATTTTATGTTGAAGCCATTTATTGTGTCCTTGAAATGTGATGCCACTAAGTGATTACCAGAGAGATTTTGTGACCAAAGTCATCTGAATTTATGAAAAGTTAATTTGGAATCCAAACACAGTTCTGTTGGGGCAGAAGTCCAGAATTGATTCATTGGGGTGACTCAAGGGTGCCACCAGGGACGCCTTAAGTCTTTTAGGCCTTGAAGCAAAATTTAAATCGTGAAATGAATTTGCATACATATGGCCTATTTGTCAAAATTTTATTGGTCTAGTGATTTATTATCAGTAAAATCCAATCCACCTGTTGTTATACTTGGTTTTATTAACAAGAGAGTGACTGGTGGGGTGGCTAATCAAAATCCAGGGGTGATTTGTGCAACCTCTGGGCACCCAACAATACGAGGAAAAACTGTGGACCACTGCAAACAGTTTTTCTATTTTTCACATTTTTAAAACAAGGAAAACTCAGGTACAGGACATTAAGTTTAAAGGATAAACAGATACACATAAAACAGTGGTGTTGTGGTTTTCACATTTCCAGCACTCTGCAGTTTCACTTTGTGCTTACGGCGTTCTCCTGTTAATGACCTTGAATATGAATGTAGAGCAGATAAATAGATGCAGCATTGTTTGTGTTATTTAAGTTGAATCGAAAGTGGGCCACACATCACAAAGGAGCCGGACCACAGCGGGGTAAAAAAACACTTAATGCTGAGGTAAGCCTGATAAGAGCGCTGGTGCTGAGCTGACCCAGGGGGCTTCTAATGAGGCGGGCTGGGAGCGAGCGGACACACACACACACACACACACACACGCATACACACACTTACACGCACACACATACGCATACACACACTTACACGCACATTCATGGTTCGGTTTGTCTTTCTGGTTAATTGCCAAACGTTAGATAGTCACACTCCGCTGCACCAGTGTGAAAGTCGCCAGAGCAGCCAGTCCTTTCTACATTCTGTTCAAATCCAGAAGGGACTGGAACCGGACCACAGAGCGTGACAAACCTCCGTAAAAACTTACAGTAAAGTTGCACTGCGCAACATTTCTGGTGGAGGGTCCGTCACCTGCTTGCCTCCATGGAGATGTTCCACGGTATGACTTTAAACATATCTTTGAACACACATTTATTCATTACGAGTTTTCTATTCCTCAAAAATACAATAATTCTCTCTGTGCCTCTCCGTAGATCTGACTTGTAATGTAGCCTATAGTTGTCTCCCTTGAGATTGATAGGTTTAATCTCTACCGTGGAACATTCTAGACAAAGCAATATTTCCATGAAGACAAGCAGACGACATATCGTACCTCCACTAGAAAAGTGACGCAATGCACCTTTAAAACGGTCCAACCACAGCCATTTGTATCACGTGTCTCTCCAGTGCTGGATCATTCAGAACGAAATATGTAACTTTTTTACCTACGATAACTAATAGTTTGATGCTTTGATTGTTGATTCTGCAACAATCTCAGTCCTTTATATTGTTCTTTTCCCCCTTTCTTTTTTTTTAGCATCTTTGTTTCTGCATCTCTCTGATTGGTTAATCCGCCTGTCAATCACGCCCTCTGAAATCAGGAAGACAGAACAGCTCCAGATCCACTCGTCTTTGTAAAGTTTTGTCAAAGCGTGTGGTTCTGGCTGGACTGGTGAACAGTAGAGTAGGGGCAGACAACCCTATTTACGCACGACAATCCCAGTTTTGAGTTCCATGTCCCCTGTCCAAAACTATTGATTTGTCCCAGTTTTATACAAGAAATATCCAATGTGATACACGCCAACAGTTAAGAGGGGAATATATTTTTGTTTAGCCAAAATACTGTGCTTGAAAATGACCAGAAAAACCACAAAAATGCACCCAGTTGCTCATAAAGAAATATCTCCGATTTTATCCTGACTCACAAGAGAGTAAGAAAAACCGCCCATTGCACATTAAAGTGTATATTTAAAGGGCCCACATTACACTATTTTCTATTTTTCTTCATCACAAACAGACCTGGAGTTGTGTTTTGTTTCATTCACACATTTAACACACAAACCCCTGCATATTTAGGCTGAGTCCTTCTCTCAAGCTGAAAACACACTTTGATGAGGTAACAACATTATAACATGGAGTCAATTTAGGCTCATGTAAGACCTTTAATTATTTTCTCTGTTCACAATTTTAATTACTCCTCCGCCCCCTAACGCAGGTGTGGCTAAACTCGCTGTAAAATACAAACACTGCACAGTCTGAAACATTCCAGTGAAATGCATTGTGGGGAACTTGCCTGAAAACATCATACAGAATTGGGACACACTGCGCATTTCTGTAGTGCGAATATTGGGTATCAAGATGAGACTATATACTTTTGTTTTTTGTTGTACTTTTTGACTATGTGTAGGTTCAATTTGAAGAGTAAACTTAACCTACACATCAAGCAGAAAACACTCAATTCCCCCGTGTGATGTTATGTGGCAATACAGGAGGTGCTCCACAGTGTTTTTAAACTCCATACACCTGCAATACAATCATTTGGATGATTTCAATCCTGGAATTGCCCATCTCTACTGAATAGAAGGTAAAAGGTCGCTGTTAACTTCAAATTACTACTAAATGATGAGGTGGAACAGAGCATTTTGAGCTCTGGAGACGTAGACTGACTAATAATAAAGGGTCGGTCCAAAATGTGTGGATGAAACAAAACACAATTGGGTTTGTTTTTGAGGAGGTAACATTCTAACATGGCTTAAAGGTTGTATTTTTTTGTTCAACTTGTCAGTGAAAGTTCAAAATAGGTTTATAGAGCTGCAGCAGCCTTGTAACTATGATGACCAAAAAAAAAAAGAATTATTGGTTATTAGGTTGTCAATAAAACTCACTATGTTTCTAGCGTAACTGACTCGCCGGCACGCTGGGATTACGTGGTTTACGTTCGCCTCTCACACATTCCACATACACAAGATGCTGTTTCCTCAACCAACACAGCGGTTCTTAGAGGTTTTTTCTGTAGCTGTAACTGTAGCTTCTTCGCAGTTTGCACAAAGTTTGTTGTAATGGCAGACAAGAATCCACTACCAGTTAGCCGCAAAAGAAAGTCCGTTTTTGAGGTCGCTGAAAGAAGAAGAGAAGGGGAAGTAGAGAAGCTAAACTAAGGTGATTCTGGAGATTCCTTCCAGCGATGGCGTCACTGAAGCAGATCAAGAGTCTAAAGTCTGACACGCTGGTCACTAAATGACTTCTGGACAGGAAACGTCAACAGCGATTCGTTCAGCAATTTTAAACGCACACCGGCCATAAACAAGCATGATTTCTAGTGTAAGGAGGAGGCGGGAGGAGGTGTTTATAATATGGGACCTTTAATATGTAGCTCGTTTCATTAAATGCACTATTTCCATGAACAGTGTGGTCAGTGTCTTTGTTCTGAGAGCATTTTTATACCCCACTCACTGCAGATTTACACTTCTGGCAAAGTTCCCAGGTTTGAACATTGATATTGGCAGCACAGCCATTTTGTGTGATGTCACTTTTATTATGACCATAAACTACATTTAAACGTTTGATCAATAAATGCATTTTTAATATTTATGTTCATCAATTTTGTGTTTCTGATTCCATTCATTAAAGGGGCTGTATTACGCCATTTTCTGATCTATGTTATTTTAATAGCCCGGATTTAAAGAGGAACAGAGTAGAGCTGAGCAGATTTTCCAGCGCAGACCCAAGTGCATTTATTTCACCATCACAAAAATAGAAAAAACATTTACAAAAGATAGAGACAAAGATAGAAATCCCCATGACAATTACTCAATGAAATCTGATTACAAAAGTATATATATTTATTAATTTAGCAGTGTTTTAATTACACAAAAATACTAAAATATTTGTGCACCCCTCCTTCTAACAACATGGTTACCTGCCCCGGAACCTTATTAAGGTGCTCCCTCATCCCCGGGGACTCTTTTAGCCTGAACACCTGAGGCAGACAACAAAAGAGGGTCAGTACAATGGGCTCTATTCACGCTTATGTCACAAAACATGCGGATGACGAGGCAAAAGGAGAAATTCAATTTGTCAACTGGACAAAAGTTTATTTGGTCGAATACGTTTCTCAGCTCATCCAAGCTGCTTCTTCAGTTCTGGTCAGACGCTGGTGGACACTGCCTTATATCTGCCTAAAGGGGGCGCTAACTACAATGAAATTAGACTACCACAGATTACCACACCTATTTGTTTACAGTTTCTGTTAGTTAGGTGGGCCTTCAGGCAGATATACACCAGCTCTCTGACCAGAACTGAAGAAGCAGCTTGGATGAGCTGCGAAACGTATTCAACCAAATAAACTCTGTCCAGTTGACAAATTAAATTTCTCCTTTTGCCATGGATTCTACCTGGACGACTGAGGGATTCTACACACATGCAGAAGTCGTCATCCGCATGTTTCCCAACGTCTTCCGGTAACTGTGAACAGAGACTATTCAGTTCAACTTAAACAATTACTTCATTAAATTAACTTTTACTTACTTCATTTTCTGTCACAGGTCACTCTCACAGCGAGACACATTTTAATTATCAATAAACATTAAAAAACTTTGTATGTTTGTCATTTTTACGTGTTAGAACCAGGCCTATGTAATGGACTAGCTATGTTATAGTGATAATGCCTGCATATTTAGGCTGAGTTCTTCTCTTAAACAGAAGACGCTCTGTTCCACCTTGTGATGTCATGTGGCAATTTGAGCTTTGGAGATGCTTTATTCTAAAACTCTATACATTCATTTGTTTAACTTTGACCATCTTTTAAGAAAACATATCCTCCAATTTTATGTGTAACTTTTCCCTATTAATTACACTGTACTTTGCCATGAAATACCTGAAACGTATGTTGATGTTGTTGAACCTCATCGTTTTACACAATGTATTACAAAAACACATATATATATATATATATATATATATATATATATATATATATATATATATATATATATATATATATATATATATATATATATATAATCATTTTGACTATTATACTTAAAATATATTACGCAAAATGGACTTTTGTGAGCTTTAAGACAGTTTGTGTTTTGTTTCATTCACACATTTTGAAATAATTTTTTTTTTATTATTGGTCTGTCTACGTCTCCATAGCTCAACGTTCTGTTCCACCTTGTGATGGTAGCGGTAGTTTTCAAGGAATCTGCCAGCTTTGGAGGGACAGTAGTTCAGTTGGTAGAGCGTCTGCCCACTGATCAGAAGGTTGGCAGTTCGAGTCCTGCTCTTGACATAAACATCATTGGTTGAGCGGTGCCTTGACAGTGGAAAAGCATTGCAAAAATGTGGTTAAAGTAAAGAAATGGTTTAAAGTTCAGGGTTCAGGACAAATGGTGATTATGGTTACAGACCCTGTACCAGATTTCTTCCCTTTGTGCAAGGTCTTAAGGTCCAAATAACTCTGATGCGTGCTGTTTGCGTCTAATTAGACAGCATTGTACTGTCAGATAATCAGGATGTACCCATTAGCATGCTAGTTGCTGTTAGCTTCACCGCCGCAGCCTCTGATCTGGTTTCTGAAGGTCCCAGTTATTCACCACGATGAGTTTGTAAGCGCTTTTCACAAAGGTCTTGCCATCACGGTAATGCTAACACCAATTGGCATACTAATCACGCTCTTCCTGATTATCAGACAAGGCAATTCTTTATAATCAAATGCAGACAGCACACGGCGGACTTATTTCCACCTGAAAAGCTGCTTATAAAATAAATCTGTGCTGATGTTTTACTTTGGATTAAACTGCAACGCAAGACCAAGACCCCACTATGACACACTCCAGACTATCTATTTTTTCCCTTTTTTTGTTTTTTTTTTGCTATTTTAGTAAATCTAGGCAGTCCCAAAGTTGACGAGCACAGGTAGTTTCTCCTTGAATAATACATAAAAAGCACCGGCAAACATCCTAGCTCTGTGGGAATGGCTGTATCGTCTAACTGTACACAAAACTTCACCGGAGCCGGGTCCCATTTGAAACTACTCCGCCGAGCGAAACCATGGCAACTGCAAGAGGCCAGATGTTTACGAACTCGACTGTGGCGGGAAGAGCAGAAATGGCAGATTTGAGCTTTCCTTCAGTTGTTTGTGGAGGATACAAGTGCAGAGGGCGCAGAGTCTGGGATGGTGAGACGGGTAAGAAGAGATAAACACGCCATTTCAACCTGGAGACTTGCGCAAACTCGTGAGCTTTAGCCATGTTAGAATCTTGCTGCTCCTCAAAACTATTAGTCTGCCTACATCTTCAAGGCTCAAAGGTTCTGTTCCACCTTGTGATGTCACGAAGCGGTAGTTTTCTAGTCAATAGCTTCTTTTACCTTTTGTTCATGGGTGACCTCCAGAAAGTCAAAAAGTGGCCACATTTATATGATGTTTTTTAATTCTGAATTAATTGTTCTGAATTAAATAGTTTGGAATTAAAATATTCTCCTTCGAGTTCACATTGAAATAATAATTCCGAATTGAGGTTTACATGGAAAACACATTAAATCGACTTTATTTAATTCTGCTCAACGTCGGGGTCGAGAAGGGTTCTGATTGGACAGGGGGCGCACAAACGTAAAAAAAAACTTCAGCTGCTACCGGCTTTTTTGTCATCTTGGTTTGTCATTACGCCATGGACACAAACATCATCTTTTTCCGCAGTTGTTCTGATGATAATTAAGCAGCAGCTGGAGAATTTTGTCCTCACGCTTTACGTCTGTCGCTGAGGAGGAGGAGGGAAGAGCGTCGGAGAAGGAGGAAGAAGACAAACTGAGTCAACGGCTGCTCCACCTCAGCCCACTCCCACATCCCGCTCACAAATCCAAAGAGCAGTGGATGAAAGTCCGAAGAGACGACTGGTGGACCAGATCGTTTGGATTGCATCAGAAGGGCGGCTCAACGAGCATGTGCTGAACAACCGGAATTATTTTTAAGAATAAACGTTTACATGATCGAGGAATAAATTAATTCGGCTTTAAAATCGGAATAGACCACCCACATACTTCTGAAATAAGTTTAATTCTGAATAATCATTTTCATTATGATACATGATCTTTTTAAAGCAGAATTAATTTTTATTCACAATTAAATTATTTTTATTAGGTTTCACGGAGCAACAGAGCCATAAACCAGCGCTTTTATCTGCTTCATTCAGTCGTGTTGTGTCCAGTTTAACACCTGTCGCTGTACCTGCTGTAGAGCATTGTGGTCTATACTGGTCTAGTGACCACCGATGCCCACTAATTTTCAAGGTGGATTGTGGAAAATTTTGTGTGCACTACTGTTTCACTAACTGGACATTTGGACACCCCTAAAAATGGCATGACCCCTAGATAGTGTCCTAAGTTGGGAATAGTGTGGACGTACGGACACAGCTGTAGGTTTCACACAGAGCAACACTAATGAATGTCGTCCCAAGATGGCCGAGCTAGAGACTTTACTTTCTTTATTTGGTCATTTTAATTCTATAAACAACGAAGCAGGAAAAACAGAGAATCCTTTCACAAGTAAAGTTCAGTTTCACTAATTTACTGCTCCAAATGTTCGAGTTTAGCTAAGCTAGCAGCAGTAAATGTAAATTAAACTATTAAGACTACAAAAAACGTGTTTATATTTGCAGTGTTTAGTAAAGGTTAGTGACCACTTGAGGGCGTACCACAGTGGCTCTATGTATTTACTGTGGTGAAACTTGCTATAAAAATCCAAACCAACACTATTATACAAAAGGTATACATAGTGGCTGTTGATACACAATCTAAAATATGCAGAAAAGTGAGTGAATCATGACTTTTGGTGGACCTCTAATTGCATGGATTCTTATTTTAGAATGCTCAAGTGTTTTGTCCCAGTTAGGGCTGGGTACCCTTTGATTTTTTCGATACCAGTACTTTAACAATACATGCTTTCCGATACCGGTTTCTGAATGGTTCTGTTTTTGGGAATTACACTTTTACCGGGACTGAGGAAGAGGAGGATTTTCGTGGAGTTTGGTTCATTTTATCTGTTTGGCACTACAGACTGTGACTGCCTGGATGTGGATTTATGTGGAGACTCGATGTGTTTTCAGGTTTAACGTGTAGGACTACGTTAAACATGAGTGCTGTTTTTGCGACATTCATTTGTTCAGGGCAATCAGAGGTCAGGTGTATCTATTGGCTCATGTAAAGCCAAAGAACCGATAGTTTAGTTTTTCGGTACTACACTGCGAAAAAGTTTGGCCAAAATTTAAAATATAAACACTCCAATCTATCAAAAAATTACTTAAAAGCAGTGAAATTATCCGTCCATGCAGCAAGATCATTTTACTTGACAAGTTCTCTTAAAATAAACCACCTCTAGACTAGAATTAATCCAAGTCAGAACTAGTAAGTAGATAATAAATATGAAAACAAGATGAATAACCTGATATGTTTTAAAATCTTGCCCAGATCAGAGAAATTTGCAGTGGCAGTACTTACAAACGTTTTTGGTCAGTTCCAAGTTTCGGTACTCAGCCCTAGTCCCAATATGGCGGCCGTTTCATCCTCATAGGCTGAGAACAGTGGTGCGGCTTTTATGTATTTCTGTGGTGATGGCCGCAGAGCAGTGATAAAGAACAGTGATTTGTCTGTTTTTTTGGCTGATTTTGGCTGCTTTATGCACTGGAATTCTTACTGAACATGGTTAATAATAAAGAATTACTCAAACATGTGTGAATGAAACAAAACACAACTCCAGCTATGTTTTTTGATGAGGTAACAGTATTATAACATGGCTTAAATATAGCTTTTGCGTAATACAGGAAAAAACCAAAACAAAACACAACAATATGGTTCCTACAAGCGCAGAGGGAAAAGAGAAAGAAGAACAACACGTGGAGAAAGCCCTCTCCGTTTGTGGATATCCTAAATGGGCTTTCAATAAAACGAAGAGAGCAAAGAAACAGGACAACAGAGAACCAGAGCCCAGGAGAAGGGGTGTAACTATTCTTTACCTGGCTGGTGTTTCCGAAAAACTACAGAGGATCTTCAGACAACATGAAATCCCAGTCTATTTCAAACCCACAAACACTTTAAGACAAAAACTGGTCCATCCTAAGGACAAAACTCCGAGCCACAAACAAAGCAATGTGGTCTACTCCATTCAGTGTAGTGAAGACTGCAGTGAGCGCTACATTGGAGAAACAAAACAGCCACTTCACAAAAGGATGTATCAACACAGACGGGAAAACCAGGGTGGGCCGCAATCTGCCGTACATCTCCACCTAAAAGGACCTCAGTCTGCCGTACATCTCCACCTAAAAGCCACAGGACACTCCTTTGAGGACAGCGAGGTCCAGATCTTGGCCAGAGAAAAGAACTGGTTTGAGAGGGGAGTTAAAGAAGCTATTTTTGTCAAGAAAGAGAATCCTTCCTTGAACAGAAATGGGGGTCTCAGACATCATTTGTCTCCATCTATAACTCTATCCTCAAACCTAAATCAAAACAAACAGAGAAAACAATGGGACTAGCCAGGACATGTCCAGAGGTGTGAAAACACCATCATGGCCCTGAATGGATCTGCTAACTACTCCCCCACTCCCACTCCATACTGAATAGACTCACCTAACTAACAAAGACGTGTGTTAGTAATTTCATTGTAGTTAGCACCCCCTTCAGGCAGATATAAAGCAGTGTCCACCGGCATCTGACCAGAAGCAGCTTGGATGAGCTGAGAAACGTATTCAACCAAATAAACTCTGTCCAGTTGACAAATTGAATTTCTTCTTTTGCCGTGGATTCTACCTGAACGACTGAGGGATTCTACACACAACAATAATATAATACTGTATTGAATCTAAATGCCTGGAAACTATAGTGAAGAATGTATTAGCAGAAATCTGTAATGGACCTTTTGAAATGCTCTTGAAACATACATTTGAAACCTGGTGAGAATAGTGTGTTCTGAATGAAAATCTACAGGGCCTCCTTTCCCTTCCTTTTAATTAGAGTGGACTTAAAGACTTGTCAAGAGGCATGAAAATCAACAGACCGGCCCAGACCTCGTACTCCCACAGCAGATGCCCGCAGGATTTCACATGTAACCAGTGTTGTCTCCTCCATACACCAAGCCTCTACATGTGAACTCACGTTAACTCTTACAAGTCCCAGTGTGCTCCAGAAAGGTTACATGTGAAACTCTTACCTTCAGTCTTCTCCGGTCAAACTTGACTTAAAGGGCCCATTTTATGCTATTTTCTGATCGAATAGAACACACTTTGTTCCACCTTGTAATGTCCTCTGTTTTCAATTTCCATACACCTTCATTAGAATCATTAGGATAATTTCAGCCCTGGAATTGCCAATCTCTAGTAAAAAAAAAAAAAAAAAAAAAAGGTAAAAGATAGCGGTTAACTTGAAAACTACCACTGCATCATGACATCACAAGGTGGAACACAGATGTTGAGCTTTGGAGATGTAGACAGACTAATAATCAGTGTGAACAATAATAATAACAATGTATTAGTTTTATATAGCGCTTTTCCAGATGTTAAACGTCGCTTTACAGTTTGGTGCATTGTTCATTCATTCCATTCCCGGTGGTGGTAAGATACTACAGTAGCCACAGCTGCCCTGGGGCAAACTGACGGAAGATAAAAGGTAGCTGTTAACTTGAAAATGACCGCTTCATGACATCACAAGGTGGAACAGAGCATTTTGAGCTTTGTAGATGTAGACAGACTAATAATAAAGGATTACTCAAACTAGAGTTGGGTGATATCCATTTTTTAATATCGTAATACTGTCTCCTAATTCTACTGCAATAAACTCTATGATCGCCTGTCCACCTACTTAAGGCAAATCTGTGTTAAATTAGATTTTTCCTTAAATAGCACACGAACAGTGTGTAAAATAGATGAAATGCCACTCATTTATTAAGGAACAATGTGAATTCAGCTAATTTAAATGCAAATACGCCCACTGACACCTAACTCTGCTTTTTCCTCCTTTTTTACTATTTTAAGGAGGAGGCGACTGTTTCTTTCACACACAAAACTCTGCGTGCATGCCACACAGACAACACACACACAGACAGCCAAGCTAACACTGTACTTAGTTTTAAAGCACAACTGGATTATAAACGCACAAGGACACAAAAACCAATATTAGCAGGGCTGTTTGGCTTCTCATTTAAGACATCAAAGACACAATATGAACCCCTGCTTTATTTTGTGCCAGATGTGCAGGATGGACACACATTTTTCAGTCACAAGCAGAATAAAATGCTCATTTACTGTAACAATTTCAATGAATTTTATCCGTGCAACTAAATACCTGATGCAAATTCACACTTTAAGAGGTAAACCAAAGAGTGAATCACACATGGATTGAAATCGTACAATCTATGACTGAATTAGAATACGAATAAGGGCTAGAGGGGGGAAAGCGTTGTATTTTCAACCTAATGACAGCGAGTACATACACGCTATTCTTTAAATTAAATATAGTGTGGGCCAGTGGGTCTGACTGCATGATCATGATCCCATTATAACAGAGAAATTCACGTATGTATTATCAATGACCCCGTTAACACGTATGCATGTGTCTCAACACGTGGATGTACAATGTGTGAAGGAAAACATGACACTTCTCTGCGTATTTAGGCAGTTTATGAAGTTGTTTCACCCACCTGTGTGAAACAAAACACAACTTCAGGTCTGGTTTGATGAGGTAACAATTATATATTATTAAGGGTCAATTTGCTTAACACAGGACCTTTAAACATTATTTAAACAAAATAAAGGTGTTGGTTTTATAATTTTTTTAGGTAACATTTATGGAATTTCCTAGAGTGATTCCATGATTTCCAAGCAGGAAGTACAATATTAAATGTAAAAATTCCAGACTGGGAAAAAGTAAGTGTTATAATCCAAACAGTCATAGGCACGTTAAACTGCAGAGATTCTAGAAGGTTGTGACGTCACTTGAACGCGACCTATTCCTCATGCCTCTGTCTGTTCAGCCTAAAAGCAGCACAGACTCCTCAGTTCTGATTCATTCTGAGCTCTGCCCTCAGAATACAGGTTAGTGCAGCACACAAAACATGATTTGCTGTCCTAACCTCATTTATACCCCGAACCGCTTGTGCTTGAATAAGAAATAAGACAAGAAACAAAAAACAGTGGGAAGAGACAGAAAAAAATATTCAGAAAAAAAAAATAAAAAAAAATTCCAGTTTGTGTTCAAAGTCAGTGATGTGAAATGAGAATAATGCTTCCTGTTTATTCCCAGGGCTGGTGGTTGTGCGTTTGATGTTCATCTCGGAGGGGAAAGCAGACCTGGGATCAGTGGAGGAGGTAAATTGGTCTCTACCTCGTGTTCACAGAAGGTTCAGTACCTGACAGAAGGGAGCCTGGTTTTACTGAGCTTAAAGGGCCAAGTGGGCTATTCAGATTAAAAGGGTTAAATTGCATAAGACAGTGGGCAACTTTTTGCACCAACTCTCTATCCATCCATATTCTTCTGCTTATCCGGGGCCGGGCCACTGGGGCAGCAGTCTAAGCAGGGACTCCCAGACTCCTTCACCCCAGACACTTCCTCCAGCTCCTTCGGTGGGACCTCAAGGCGTTCTCAGCCCAGCTGAGAGACATAGTCCCTCCAACGTGTCCTGGGTCTCCCGGTGGGACATGAACACCTCCCCAGGGAGGCGTCCAGGACTCATCCAGGACAGCTGCCCGAGCCACACGTGGAGGAGCAGGAGCTCTAGTCCAAGCTCCTCCCTTGTGACTGAGCTCCTCACTCCATCTCTAAGGGAGCACCCAGCCACCCTGCGGAGGAAACTGCTTGTATCCGCCATCTTGTTCTTTCGGGCATTACTGACATTAAAGCTCCTGACCATAGGTGAGGGTCGGAACATAGAAAGACCAGTAAACCAAGAGACTCACACACTATTCTTCCCTCACTTGTGAACAAGATCCCGAGATACTTGAACTCCTCCACTTGAGGCAGGGACTCTCCACCCACCTGGAGAAGGCATCACCTTTTTGCACCAACTACTGTACAACTCCCCCTCTCTCTCCTCTTTAGTCCTCCAGACCCAGCCCTGCCCCTTCTTCCCCTTAGTCTCCTTGTTAGTCATCCAGACACCGCCCCCTTTCCCTCTCCTCACTTTAGTTGTCCCTACCCAGCCCCCCCTCTAGTCCTCCACCACCCACTCCACCTCTGCTCCTCCAGACCCCGCCCTATCTCCCCTCAATCGCCTCTTTAGTCCTGCAGACCCAGCCATTCTCTCCTCACTTAAGTCCGCCAGATCCGACCCCTCCCACTTTACTCTTCTCTTTAGTCCTCCAGACCTCACCCCCTTAAGTCTTCCATGACCCTCTCCGTCTTTAGTTCTCCAGACCCCATTGGTTTAACATAAGATGATCAATTAATAAAAAAAAAAAGTTGTCATTGTATTAACTCTTGACAAGCGCTCCCAGTACCAACAACAAGTATTTCCTTCTCCGCTGCCCTCCTTTCTGCCTCAGTATTACACAACAGTCACATCCGTACAGTTCCATTAATGGGGGTTCAAAAGTTCAGCATGATTTATAGAGCAGGGAGACCTACTTTGACTTTGTTCCATGTTGCAGTCATGCTAATAATGCATCCCACTGTGAGCAAAGGAGAATTAGCCCTGTGTTCAACGCGGCGCTATGAAGAGTGGAACCTTTGTACTGTAATGAGACGCACATACCCCGCACAGACACACTTTGGATAGTGTTTTGTGTGTTGGCTTCTAAACATGTGATTTGAGCGTAACCTGAAACACAGAAGAAAGACTAATGCAACAATGCAAAATAAAATAAGATAAGCAATCGTTATGTAAATCAGAGGGTTGTCAAAGCAGATATTTATAGGGCCTATATTACCGTATTTTCTGATCTCTATAATAATGTAGTTTCCTCATCACAAACAGACCTCGAGTTGTGTTTTGTTTCATTCACACGTTGAACACATAAACCCTGCAGAGTTTGTTTAGGCTGAGTTCTTCTCCCAAACAGAAAACACTGTTCTACAATGTGGCAATGTGGAGGAGCTCAGAGATATGGAGGTGCGAGGTTATGGAGGGCTTTGAATGGAGGATTTCGTGTTGCATTTTGTATTGTATGTGATTGATGGAGAGAGACAGGGAATTGCAGTAATTAATATCTTTCTTTTGATTAACAAGGGCTAAATTTGATGGATT
The DNA here is from genome assembly GCA_029959045.1 of Taenioides sp. WSHXM2023. Classification (NCBI taxonomy): domain Eukaryota; kingdom Metazoa; phylum Chordata; class Actinopteri; order Gobiiformes; family Gobiidae; genus Taenioides; species Taenioides sp. WSHXM2023. Next base: position 2,791,843 of record CM057100.1, read on the forward strand.
CCAACAACTGTGTAGATTTTCTTAAAGAAGACATTGTGCTTGAGCCTGCTATATCTTTATAATCTATGACACCCGTGGAACATTATGTTATTATTTACACATTTTAAATCGCAGTATTCATCCAAAGCAATGTATTAAAAGAAACAAGTCCGCATTTCCGCATTAGAAAACTGCGGTGCCCGTCACTGTAAAACGTCATCACAACAAAGAGTCAGCAGCTGTGATGGATAGCTGCAGGTCACGCTGGTAAGTCGATGAATAAAAAATGACTACGCAACGCTGGCAAACCCTGTGTGTATCACTGATGAAGAAAATTAAATTGGAGAACGAAGTGCGTATGTCACGGTGGGCGTATGTTGTGACCGTGAAAGCGGGGGTTGATGAGCAAAATGGCATCTTGAATATAAGAGATTAAAGATTGCTCAGACATGCACAAATCCCTCCAAATACAATTTAGAGAAGGTAAAACATGTTAACATGTATTTATATGTGCATACATTTTCATTATAGCCATGGAAACAGACAGAGAGAAGCCCTGCTCCAGGCCAAATCAGAGTCAGGTTTATAGAGGTACAAGCCCACTCACTATACAGAAGTCTAGGAAGCTTTAGGCAATATTGAACAAGTTGTTTACATGTGATAGAGGAGCTGTTGTGGCTGTCAAATGCCCACTTGTAGATGAGAAAAAGAATCACAAAACCAAGTGACAGTGACTTGAAAGATAAACAGGTTTAAATCTATATGTTTTTAGATGTTTACACTGCCTGACTCGATGTGACTTCAAGGCAAACAAGACTAAGATACCGACTTAGAACTTAAGAAGGATGTAGCCTGGTTCTCCTGACCAGGATCCTGGCTCAGAAATGCAAATGGATCCTTTGGCACTGCTCTCTGGTTGCAAGTAATAAACGATTCACACTTTAAATATTGTTTGGATTATATGACTATGATAAAAAAACTGAATCCTCTGAAATCCAAGGTATTGTCAGTTTGTCATAAGTTTGCATATCCATACAGTAGTGTTGTACAGTTACAACATTTTCTATACAAAGAAAAGGTTTCAATATCACAACTATAATTTAGGATAAAAAAGAATGTAGTTTTCAACACAAAATAATGGTAGTTTTGTTATATTACCCCATGGTTCACGGTTTTGTTCTGAGCCAATCTTGAACTATTCAAGAAAGATCAAATTTTGCCCATAGACTGTATATATACATGAACAAAAATACGAGCTTACGAGCGCCGTGTTCTACTGTATTTTTAAACTCCACACACCGTCACTAGAATCATCTGGATAATTTCAGCCTTGGAAATGCCAATCTCTACTGAACTAAAGGTAAAAGGAACTGTTCACTTGAAAGCTACCACTTCATGACATCACAAGGTGGAACAGAACATTTTGGGCTTTGGAGATGTAGACAGACTAATAATAAAGTGTTACTCAAACATGTGAATGAAACAAAACACAACTCCAGGTCTGTTTATGATGAGGTAACAACATTCTGACATGGCTTGGGAATTTACAAAAGTCAATTTGCGTATTTTAGTTTTTTGTTTTTTTAAAAAATAATTTTATAGGTAACAGTTATGGAATGTGATGTCATGATTTGCAACTAGGAAGTAAAATATTAAACCTAAAAAATGCCAAACTGGGGAAAAGGTAAGTGTAGTAATCCAAATCCAATCTCAAAGTGGTTCCTCTACACGATCCTGGTGTTTTCATTTTGTATTTTTGTCCATAAATCAAGATATGCACATGAATAACAGACCAGTCAGGTGCCTTCGTTCCCCAAGGTCGACAGTGTTAGCGGCAGGTGTTATTGGCGCCTTCGCAGCTTTGTCCCCCCAGCAAGGCGGGCGGGTCCACGTGGCTGCAGGATCCGGACGGCTGCTTGCCTACGTTGGGTTGACTCCACTCCACTCTCCTCCTCTGTGCACTGGTCCCATATTATGCCCTGACAGGAGCGTTCTCTTTTTTTTCCTTCTCCCCCCATCCTCATGTTATGCTGCATTTTTTTGGGTTTTTTTTCCCTCTTGAAATCTCATGGGCTTTTTGGCCAATATTTTAAAGAGCCTATGACAGGTTAGACTACACATTTGACTAAAACACAGTTAAGATCATTATATTTTAGATTTTTGCAAAAAACATTCACACTTGTTTTCCGAATTTAGCAGTTTTTTTGGTTTAAAATGTTACTTGCTGGTTGAAGTTGTGACGTCACACTAGTGAATTCCATAACTGTAACAGAACCTTGCAAAACTCCTCTAAAGCCACAAAAAATATCTGACAAATCATGACCGAAATCATGTTTAAAAGAACAACTCTCTACTTCCTGTATATTTCAACTTTTCTTCAACACAAATTGCTTCTTGATTTGTGTTAAAATATCATTTATATTTACAGTAGTGATAATCCCACCAAATTAAGTCAAAATTAGAGAATCATAAAAATCTTTAATGTCAGATAATTAGGAAGTGCGCAGTTAGCATGCGAGCTGTAATCATTACCAAGGTAAGTGATGAACTAGCTCTGTTTTTCAAGTTTTTAAGACAGTAAAATCAGGTACAGGCCTTTAAAGTATAAAAGTGTGATCTGCAGCTCTAAATGAATTCCACTTTTGGACACCAGAGGGCATGTTTTTGTGCACTTTTCTACATTGCCATAAGGGGGCAGTGTTTTAGTTTTCTTTGAAGGACGTATCCATGTCTCCCTGTGTGATGATGAGTACATTCATTCATTCATTCATTCATTCACTGAGCCTCGTTGCTAAGCAGAAAGGGGCGAGTACATTCACCAACCTCGCTCCTAATTGGCTCTTTGGTTTCAAACTTATAATTCCAAATACGGAATTAGCTGCTCCCCAGGGAGGCGTCCAGGAGGCATCCCGAACCCCTCAGCTGCTCCTCTCCACATGGAGGTGCAGCGGCTCTACTCTGAGCTCCTCCCATGTGACTGGGCTCCTCATTTTTAAGGGGAGCTCCCAATCGCCCATCCGTGCTCAGGATACATAAGGAAGGTGACGAATAACTTTGGACCTTTGGGCTTTTGTAAACTGTTGAAAATGAACTAGTTCTGTTTTCATTCAAGCCATTTAAAATTGTCTTTGTAGCACTTCACTGTACTTCATTTTTTTACAGTTGCAATGAAACAAAAACACATTTCCTTCGGACCGCGGAGCAATTTGTATTATTTGATTTTCACTCACATCACATGTCAATTTAGGTCCTATCCAATCTATCAATCTGCATTCAGAAACCCAACTTTGCATCCCGCGGTAAATAACATTTCACAGCTGGCCGTCTCAGCTCCGTGCCGCCCGTCAGCCATTTTGTTTTGCGTGAATGCTCCTAATCAGCGTATAATTGTCTCCAGCCGCGGTCTCGACATAATACTGGGTTTGAATGGCAGCTGCCTCAGTTCTGTGAAGACTGCGCCGCGTGTTTTCTTTCAGGGGGGGAATAAACTGACAGGCATTTCCATCTTGTGCCTCTATCTGTCAATCACCACTCCTCCGATTCAACTCCGTCAAATGTCAGCGCGCAGAGAACGGCCCGCGGGCTGTTACTGGCATTCAGCGGGTGACACAGGAACACACAAATACAGCTGAACCGCTCTACAGTACGGAAAGGGCGCGCGGTGTAAAAAATGTCTTGGAATTCTGAATAGGAATCCTGATAGTGGTTTTGACAAGTTCAGATTTATATAGTTTGTCTTTCTAGATTTTCAGGTCTAAGTGTTCTTGGCAGTTTCTATATAATTAAAAAGGTCTGTGCCCGATTTTTTTCCATATATTTGAGCAAAATTCTCAGCCTTGCCCCAGTAACGATATTTGAATGAGCCGCTCTCGAGGTCAGAATATGACCGCTGTGTCCTGTCTGAGCCTAATTATGAAGTGTTTTATTTATTTATTTTATTTATTTGGTTTATTTCTGTAAATGTACCAGAATTAGCCAGAGAATCAATTTTTCATCTGTAGTGATTTTAAAGTTTATTTTATAGTTTATGACTTATTTTTCTATTTTATTTTGACTTGTACATATACATTTATTTTTAGAATTATGTCTCATTTGACACTTTTTTTTTTTTTTTGTTCCTCTCTGTTATTATATTATATTGTGATGTTTGAGCTGCTGTGTCCAAATAATTTCCCTTGTGGATCAATAAAATTTGTCTAAGTCCCTGGACAGACAGTAACCATGGCAACCCTTAAAACACAACAATAAAAATAATACAAAAAAAGTGCAATTGTACATAACAGTTCAATTAAAAGGCAGTGAGAATACAAACAGACACTAACAACCATAACCACAATGTTCTTTACGTGTTTTTTGAATAGATCGTACGATGTCAGGTTTCTAATGCCGTCAGGGAGCGCTCCTGAGAAGCTGTGATGGAAAAGGCGCTCTGGCTGAATGCACTTTTCCTCAGGGGAACGAGGCGGTCTCCACGGGCTGCCCCTCCAGTGAGTCGCCGTGTGGTGGTTCTGATCCTGATAAACTGAGACAGTGGAGGAGATGACTGACCGCGGATGATTTTGTAAATGAGACAGAGGTTTGAATACTTGATGAGGTTTTCCCAGCTTAACAGGCTGTGCTTTTGTAGAATATTGCAGTGGTGATATCTCATGGGCTTTTTGGCCAATATTTTAAAGCGCCTATGACAGGTTAGACTACACATTTGACTAAAACACAGTTAAGATCATTATATTTAAGATTTCTGCAAAAACATTCACACTCATTTTCCAAAATTTTCAATTTGTTTTGTTTAAAATTTTACTTCCTGGTTGAAGTTGTGACGTCACACGAGGGATTTCTATAACTGTAACAGAACCTTGCAAAACTGTGACAAAAACTCTGACAAAAAATAATAAAATAATAAAAATATCTGACAAATCATAACCGAAATCATGTTTAAAAGAACAACTCTCTACTTCCTGTATATTTCAACTTTTCTTCAACACAAATTGCTTCTTGATTTGTGTTAAAATATCATTTATATTTACAGTAGTGATAATCCCACCAAATTAAGTCAAAATTAGAGAATCATAAAAATCTTTAATGTCAGATAATTAGGAAGTGCGCAGTTAGCATGCGAGCTGTAATCCTTACCAAGGTAAGTGATGAACTAGCTCTGTTTTTCAAGTTTTTAAGACAGTAAAATCAGGTACAGGCCTTTAAAGTATAAAAGTGTGATCTGCAGCTCTAAATGAATTCCACTTTTGGACACCAGAGGGCATGTTTTTGTGCACTTTTCTACATTGCCATAAGGGGGCAGTGTTTTCGTTTCCGTTGAAGGACGTGTCCATGTCTCCCTGTGTGATGATGAGCCCAGAAGCGTCGCACATGTTGAGTGACTCTCTTTGACATACAGCGGGTGACCTGGACACAGCACACGGCCCAGGACGATGGAAGACACGCACACTTCCTGGACTGTAAAGTGATCCCATTGGCCGCTGGACACCACATGACCTTTATTTACAGATTTGTGGTTTAGTGCAACAAAAATGAATATTCTGGTCCAGATAAGAAGATACAAATAAAAACTTTGGATAAATACTGCCAAAATACTGTTGGCTCACGTTTGATTAATTACCCCAAATTAATTTTAGAATTATGTATATATAGCTAAGATTTTCCTCAGTATTACAGATGGCCCCTTTAAAGCTTCCATCTGTAAATGTATTTAATTTTTTTCTTGCCAGTAGACGGCACATGTGAAGCCCTGGCCTGTCTCTGCGGACTCTCACGCAGCATTAACGTTGACTTAGACTTAGACAAACTTTATTGATCCACAAGGGAAATTATCTAAAGATAGAGATGGAGACTAGACAGCATCTAGTGGTGTTATATGAGAATACAACAGGGCTGGGTGTGCCAGTCTAATTACAAATGGTGCTTTAAATGTTGTGCTCAGGAACATCCAGGTAAAGCAAGAACACTTTAATGGAGACAAGGCAGGAGGCAGACCCCACTGCAGAAATGTTATACCGTGCACCTTTATATCGTCAACTAAATCAGTAAAAAAAATCTTACCCCATGGCCACATAATTAAGTTTAAAACAAGGAAAATTTGGCAACATACTGTATGTCAGAAATCAAATGTAAAACCATCTTAAATGACTGAAATCAACATTAATATTCTGAATTCAGCTGAAACCTGCAGACGGCCTGTTTTTGCAGTGCGGTGTTGAGGAGGCAGATGTGATGGATGCTGACAGTCTAATCCAGGCACCGTGTGGACAGTGCTTCCACTGGTCAGCAGAGTGATTCATGGCGTGTGTGTGTGTGTGTGTGTATGTGGATAGTGTGTCCATGTGTCTCTGTACGAGCTGTGTTCACAAACACTTGGGCTGTGTCCGAATGTCCGCACTATTCCCAATTTAGGACACTGTTTAGGGGTCACGCCATTTTCAAGGGTGTCCGAATGTCCAGTTGGTGAAAAACTGGACATTTCCCACAGTGCATCTTGAAAAGTAGCAGGCATCGGTGGGCACTAGAGCGGTCAAAATGGACAACAATGCATTGTGAGAGTCGGGAAAATGTATTTATTTATTTTTTTATTTAACCTTTATTTTACCAGGTAGGTCGGTTGAGAACCAATTCTCATTTTCAACGACGACCTGTCCAAGAGGCAGAAATTACAACATACAACACCATCCAAACAGGCAAAGACAAGACAAACAACAACATTAAGACAGTTCCTATTTTCCACTATTTACATATAAACACATGAGTGAGCAGAGTTTAAAAACAGGTAAATTGGTCACGTACTATAGATTTTATTGAGCTGATGAATGTAGCTACTGGAGTCAGAATACTGAGTTTTAGTGTTTTTTGTAAATTGTTCCAGTCGTTGGTGCAGTGAAATGAAATGATGATTGACCAAAGGATGTACGGACTCGTGGGGTGATCATGGTGATAATGTTACTGGAGCGTAGGTTATGTGTGTTATTGGAAATGTTGATGAGTGAGCGAAGATAATGAGGGGTTTTACCAATTAATGTTTTATAGATGAATTTGTACCAGTTTATCAATCTGCGGGAGTGAAGTGACGGCCAGTTAACCAGTGAGTACAGATGACAGTGACGGGTGGTGAAAGGGGCACCTGTGACAAAACGGATTGCTGATAAATGACATCAAGTTTATGGAGGAGAGTTTTGGATGCTGACCTGTAGATAATGTCACCGTAATCGAAGATGGGGAGGATTGTCATTTTAACAAGGGTGTGTTTTGCGGAATGGGTGAATGAGGATTTATTGCAGTATAGAAAGCTGATTCTTGATTTGACTTTGGAAAGTAATGTGTTAATATGAATATCAAAGGAAAGTGTATTGACAAGCCATATGCCTAAGTATTTGTAAGAATTTACTAGTTGTAGATATGTGCCGTCCAGGGATGAGATGTTGGTGTGGTAGGGAATCTGAGGTAAATTACGGTTGAAAATCATGTATTTCGTTTTGGTTGTGTTTAAAAGAAGATGAAGGTTGGAAAAAGCGTATTGGAGACTGGTGAAGCTGTTTTGTAAAGAGCGGAGGGCTGTGTTAAGGCACGGACTGGATGTGTACAGAATGGTGTCGTCAGCGTATAAATGTATGTGGGAGGTGCCAGCAGCACAACCTACGTTGATGTAGATTTTAAAGAGGGTTGGTCATAGTATAGACCCTTGAGGAACCCCCGTGGTCAAGGTTAGGGGGTCAGATTGATGCCCTTCAGCTCGCACCATCTGAATGTGTCCCAAGATGTAGCTCCTAAACCATGCCAGGCACTTCTCTGAGAGGCCTATCTGCTGAAGTCTGCTGAGCAGGATGTTGTGATCTACTGAGTCAAAGGCTTTAGCCAAGTCTACAAAGACAGCCACACAATATTCTTTTTTATCTATGGCACTTATGATGTCATTTAAAACTTTAAGTGTCGCAGAGATACACCCATGGCCAGTTCTAAAGCCAGACTGCATGTCCGTAAGGATGCTGTGTGTTTCGAGATATTGTGTAAGCTGTTGATTGATTAGTTTTTCAATGACTTTGGAGAGACAAGGCAGGATGGAGATAGGCTTATAGCAGTTAAGGTCTAGACTATCACCCCCTTTGAAGAGTGGGGTGATAGCTGCTGACTTCCACTCCAGGGGTAGCTCACAGGATTGTAGTGAGAGGTTAAACAGGTAATGGGTGCAGCGATGATGGGTGCTGCTAACTGCAGAAAGAAGGGATCCAATGTATCCAGCCCAGTTGATTTATGAGTGTCCAGCTTAAGCAGCTCCCTGAGCACCTCATTCTCCTGTAGGAGTTGAAATGCAAAAGGAGGGACGGTTGAAGGGAGGGAGTTATGATTAGGTAATGAGTCAGAGAAACTGACCAAAGCAGTGGGCGTGGCAGTAGTGAAGGCATGGCCAGATTGGATGAAATGTTTATTGAGCATATTTACCATGGTGGTCTTGTCTGAAACTATAATTTCCTCAGATTTAATTGCAATTGGCAAATGTGCAGATGAATTTGAAACAACGACGTACAGCAACAGGTGTTTAACTTGACATCACTCGACTGAATGAAGCAGATAAAAGCGCTGGTTTATGGCTCTGTAGATCCTGATTCTGAATAAAACACGACTAAATAAACTGTTACCTTAGCTCCAGCTGTTAAAAGAGCGATAATTTCCACATTTTAGACAAAAAGCAAATAATCCAGTCTGTTTATGTGAAATCCAGTGTGACAAAAACTCGTTTGATTACTATTAGTCTGTAAATTCTTGTGTACCAGTCTGATCTGATCATTATTTATGACAGAAATAAAGTTTTATCAGAGTTTAGTGGACTAGGTACTAGGATGGACATTCAGAAACAGCTTTGGGTTGGTAAATTCACTAATGTTAGAAAGACAAAGAAATAGAGAACAGCCGGGTAGTGCCAGTTTAACCAGGAAGACTGTATTTATTACTTTTAACTCTTCCTGTCTGTCTCGCTATTTGGGGTTCAAAAGGCCCTCTAGAGAATATGCAAATGAAACCACAACCTTTGGAACTTATTAGTGAGTGGCAAAGTACAGTACATGAGTGTCAATGCTACCAAAACACACCAAAAATGTGACAAAGCTGCAAAATGGATTCTGGTGAGCTTTAAGCTGTGTTATAATGCTGTTACCTCCAGAGTTGTGTTTGTTCCATTCACACATGTTTGACTAACCCTTTATTATTAGTCTGTCTACATCCCCAAAGCTCAAAACGCTGTGTTCCACCTTGTGATGTCATGAGCAAAATATAAAAAAATAAAATAAAATAAGCTTTAATAGGTGGCAGTAAAAGTCAATTCATTTGAAATCCAAGAATCCAGCAAATTTTCCAAAAAATTTTTTTTCGATGCGTTTTCCATGTCTAGAAAACAGGACAATTATTTTCCTGATTTTCCAGAATTTCATGCACAGGAAATCTTATTATGGCCACCCACACATGTCTGCTCAAACCCTCTATAGGCACTTTTCTATCCAAATAAATAAATACACAAAAAGTTAACATTTCTGTAAATTGTCAGCTAGCCAGCCCTTCATCTTCTCAGCCCAGTTCTGTCAGTTGGCAAAAGGTCTGTGGAGCTCGGGCCGAGGAGACAAAACACATCTCAAAATCAAACTGACACACCATCAATACGCCATGTACTTAAGTCTAAGAGGAATTGCGTCTGTCTTCATGCAGTCCAGCCAGATCGATCGACTCAATACTTGTTCAGGTACATCATCGTTACACATTTTATTTTCTCTTCATATGTCAAGGGTTTGATTAGTAATTTTACGGTTTTGTATGAGAAATATTAAATCTTTTATTAAAGGTCCATTGTGAAACTTTCTGCTGGAGGATCCGTCAAACGCTTTTCTACTTGGAGATGTTTTCACTTTGTCTGGAGTGTTTCACAGACAAAGCAAGTATTAAACCGTTCTATCTACATGGAGACGAAACCAGACCAGGTTACAGGTCAAATCTGTGCCGAGGCGACCCCCTCTCACAGTCAGAATGCCTGTTTTTGTAGATATTTTTGAGCTATAAAATCATCAAATAAAAAGTTGCACCTTCAATACGGCAGATTGTTTAAGTTCAAATGACAGGTTTTCATGTTTTTGTAATTATAACTTGGTTTGGTGGGACAGTACCTGTGGTCAATAGTTATCATAGTTTTACAAAATCTCTTCCTATGTCAACTCACACCAAAAATTCTATCCAAAATGCAGAGACAATGTCCATGTAAGGCAGTCAGACTTAATTAAACAAACATAGATATACAAATACTTTAATGATCCAGAGGGAAAGTCACGTTGAGCTGCAACATTGCACTGCACTTCTCAGTTCCCTTTGTGTGTCAGTCAAAGGTCTCAGGGCAGGTTAACAGGACTGGTCAGTAAGGTCAGCAGATCAGTGTCAGGGCAGTTTGAGGAGAGGGATAGTTGTCAGAACAAAAGTGTCCCTCCTCTGTGTCCCGCAGCATCACACCCATAGACTGTATAAAGGAGTGGACCAAGCGAGTGTGAGGTCACCCATCGCATTCAGCGCCACTCAAATGAAGCTCGTGATGCTAACGGTTACAGGAGCGAATTTGGAACCAGGCTCGATATTATGAATAGGATTTTTTAAACTGACAAAATAGTCCAAAAAAACCCCACCAGGTTCATGTAGAGCAGGTTAATACGACCATTTTAACACCAAAATGACGAGGTTCACAGCAGCAGTTACAGAGAGAGGGGCCACAATATTCCAATGTAAGTCAATGGGAGCCAGGGTCAGAAGGAGCCGGAAGAGCCGCATGTGAACTTCCTATTTGGAATGCGGCAGCTAGCGCGTTAACTATGTCCGTTTATATATACAGTCTCTGATCACAGCCAGTGTCCAGGGGGAGCCAGGTGAACACAACATGAAAGGACTCACTCCACTCTGGTGTTTCAGTTTGTGATGGAATGGTTCATTCCTTGGAAGTATTCCTTCTAGAAGGTCTTCTGCCACATAAGCCTGTTCCATAGCTAACTCCTTAACAAACACCTCATTTCACACAGTGCAACAGTAAAATAATGATGGTGTGGATTATTTTTAATAGACTTATCATAACTATTGTGCAATTTAAATTTAGTTTTAGTTACATTAGTAAAAATGTGCTGGCCTTTCACTGAGTCTTTTCACTGACGACATTCCAGTTGGTTGTTGGTGGACAGCAGTTTTGAGTCTCAGATGACCACTCAAACGACCTGTGCATCAGAGAACCAAGTGAAGACAGTGACTTTGTTTACATACGCACTAGAATCTGATTATTATCAGATTTATGGACTTTTAAAACCTCTTACCACTCTGGAATGCACACTTATGAGTAAAGTAACTAGTACCAGTAGTACTACTCGCATTACTTATTTTTTACTTACTTTTAGTACTTTTAATGCAAATGTGTGTTAGCAGAAACCATGCTGCCAGCCTTCAGGGTTTGTGGGTGAACACTCAGAAAAAAAAATAGTCTGGATTATTTGCTTTTTATTTGAGATGTGGAAATTTTTTTTATCTTTTAACATCTGATGTTGAGGTAAGTGGCAACCGTTAGCAGCACCAACAGTTTATGTAACAGTGGCTTATTCATAATCATGGGTCATCAGTGCGTTATAACGCCGCTTCATTCAGTCGTGTTATGCCCAGTTAAAGATTTGTCACCTGTCGCTGTTGTTTTTCCCACTCTCCCAATGCATCTTTGAAATCACTTCTTAAAACTCACTTAGCTTGATTTTATTCCTTATTTCTTTTCATTTTTTTTTTTTTTTTAATATTTATTCTAATTACTTGAACTGTTTGTGTCTGTTTTTATGTGCCTTCTGTATGCCATTTTTATGCTTTTGCATTGTTTTTTAAAGCTTGTACAGCACTTTCTAAACCTTGTTTTATTATTATTATTATTATTATTATTATTATTATTATTATTATTATTATTATTATTATTATTATTGTGGTCTATATTGACGGGTCTAATGACCAGCGCTGGACACTACTTTTCAAGGTACATTGTGGGAAATTTTGAGTGGACTACTTTTTTTTCACTCACTGAACATTTAGACACCACTAAAAATGGCGTGACTCCAATTTAGCGCCCTAAGTAGTGAATAGTGTGGACATTTGGACACAGCATTTGATTCTCTTTCTATGGAGGAATCATTTTCAAGTTTGGAAAGGTTTTTTTTTACTTATTCCTTTCCACCCTGCTGCCTTGGCCTTTTCATGACACCTCGTGGAAACTTTACACTGTTAGAAGTGCACACTGGACACTACTGGAGGAGCGCTCGCATTAAGTTAATTCCAATTCTTGACAACAGGGCTGGTTTAGTCTGTTTTATTTTTTTTTTTTCTTTTCTGCTGTCTGCTCGGTTCCTAAAAGAGTAGCTCATCCATCCGTACAGTATGCTCAAATTGTCAGCCCTGATCTCTCTGACACACTTTCAACTCCTCTGTAAAACGGCGTAAAGAAATGTGTGCGCGCGCTCGCCTTAAAGCTCATTTGGTGCCGACTGTCAGTTGTGTGTCATCTTAGTGTATTATTCAGCGAGCCACTCATCTCCACGGCGCGCTTTCTTCTCACAGTGAAGTCTTAACTGGCAGTCTTATTAAAGAAGACCTAATATGTTTTCGTCTGCTATAGCTGCGATATATGACACCCGTGGATCATTGTGTTATATCTTGGATTTTAAAATGCGATCTTGAACCAAAATGACCTAAAGATACAGTATGTAACTTTTTGGTGGTGCCACATTATCTGCATGATTCCATAGAAATAAAAGTTAAAACCACACTTCAGAACAATCAACATGAAGATGGTATTACTGTAGGAGATTATAGCCAGAACTAAATTTCTATGGGAACAAGCAGGAGGAGGCCAAATAAATCAAGTCTGTGGAGATGCAAACCCGCTCACAGTAACGATGTATGTTTTTCATAAACACGCAACAAAAATTATATTATTTTTACTGTATTTTCGTTGAATATAAAGTTATAACAAATAAGCTGATTTCCATGTTGAAAACGGCAGCTGATTTCCATCTGTCTCTTTACATAGATCACAATAGTAGATGTTTTTTTGGTTTTTTATTTATTTATTTTTTGCCAAAATGGCTAAGCAGCAATACCGAATCCTACATGGATAATTGTTTAAGAAAATAAAACTCATCTTTAATTACTTACGGTTTTCTGGTGGGTGTGTATTGTGCTTGTGAAAATGGGGGTAGAGAGCAAAATGAAGTAACGTTGAGTAATAGAGCTCCCCCTACAGCTCCCTTATGAGAAATATCCCTTATTGAAATAAGAAAACGCGTAAAAACATTATGATTGTGGGGTTGTTCATTGACAATCCTCGAAACTGCAGCTGACTACCTCGTAACTTGTAATTTTCATGTATAGCTGACTAGTGCCATTATCTTGCGTTGGCCTCATGCCACCATATAATCTAGTGCTTCTATGGGCCCTGTCTCAAGCTGACCTGCCCTTGGAGGAGTATTAGGTCTTGTCATATGTACTTGCATCATTCATGTGCCCTATGCCCCCCGTGGGGTATAAAAACTCTGTCTGCTTTGTTATGTTACAGTTTAGGGACAGACGACTCTCTGTCAGGCACAGGTAGTTCTGTGATTGTGCGCACAATTGCTTTAATAAATGAGACTCTTTTTATTCAAGACAACTTTTCAGTTCTTTTATTGTCTGTAATCTACAAATTCTATAATATCAACAAATATGCAGTTGCAAAATATAAAAAAGAGTCAAGGTTTCCCGGAAGAATTCTTGTCAGATCGACGTACGCCGTTTCTAAAGGCTGCTTTTCAGCCCAAAATACATATTAAACCATCACATGGACTTACACAACTTTTAATAAGGTCATTTAGTTCGGATTTAAAAGTCTATTTTGCACAATATGTCCCCTTTAAGAAACCATGGGATTTTGCCTCTCTGCTCTCTCTCTCCGCTCTTTGGCCGTTTTGCTCTCCGTCTGTCCGTGGATTTCCTCCCTCGCTCCCCCTGACCCCTGCTCACGGAATGCCTTTATGCTTCACTCCTTTTTCTTGTCTGGGATTTTGAGCGCTCTCTCCATCCCCTCTGAGCCTGACTTTGCCCTCAGCCGCCTTGGCGTCCAACTGTCAAAGAAATTAGCCAGTCAACTTTTGAAATGAAGCCCGAGATGAACAATGGATGTGTTTGTGTGTCTTAGCAGTCGGAGTCGTGGTAATGAAATAAGGCTCTAATGTGTGTGTCTGTCGGTGGAATGGATTGCTGTTGGCTGGCGACAGACAGGAGACAGTCCAAAACGCAGAGCAACTGTCCAAATGAAAAAATACTGGCAAAGAAAAGCCAGCTCAGCTCATTTGTGCATAAAATGTGGCGTCTGTTTGTACGGACACACAAATAAAGAACATTGTGTGTTGTCCAGTGTATCAAAACAAGTCCAGTCCTGAGCATCTTGAAAACTTAAAGAGGGGGTGCTACACTTGTATAGGGTATTAACTGTTAACAGATATAGATCACCATGTTGCCTTTTATTGTTATAAATAAATATATGCTATATTAGCCAAAAAAACAACATATTAACGTGTTTGTTTTAGTTTGTTTTTTGAATAAATATACGTAAATATAAAAAAGCATAAGACAAAACTGTAGACAGCAACCTGACAAACCTGATGCGATGTGCACTAGTTTCATTATGATGATCTGATAGCGCTCTGAAGGGGGAGTGACTTAACGTAGAGAGGGGAGACAAAAATGATCTAAATATACCGTGTTAGCAGTTAAAACAGTGAAAACAGGACTAGTTCATTTAAAACAATTTGCAGTCGTCCAAAGTTATTCCTCACTTACCTTATGCATTCAGGGCATCCTAATTATTCACCACGATGAGTTTATAAATGCCGGGAGTTTAAAGCTAACAACAACTAGCATGCTAATGAGCACTTTCTGATTATCAGCCAATAAACCTCTTTCTAATTAGATGCATTTTGACCTCAAGAGCTGCTTGTACACTATACTTGTACTGGAGAAAAAAATCAAATTTGTTCAAACACATGGATGGATAACAATACAACATCTTTAAGTTGTACATATGTAGTTCTAATCCTCGTTTAGCTGCGTCCGGTCAGGTCAGGCGAAAGGCTAATTACCAAGACATGCTCACTAGTATAGTATTTAGCTAGTATTTAAAACCTGCTTAAACTACTAACTGACTCCCAGTGAAAATATAATACAGCATTTTCCATTTAAATTCATAAAAGTGAGTCTTTTGGAGCGGCGGCTTTAACCTTGATTAACATTGTGATCTTTAAATCCTGTTGTTTATTGCTCATTACCTGAGAGCCGGATTGGACCTGCCTTCCACAGCAGTGAGTTAAACCTCCAATATCCCTCTAATCTGCGCTTTAATTACCTCCTCAACACATGTCGCCTGCACAATCCATTTGGCCACCGCGAGCGAGGCAGCCAAGGTGACTCTGACTCGCGCTGGGAACACAGAGAAAGACAAACGGTGCTGGGTGGAAGTAGCTGGTCTATCAGCAGAGATACAAAAAAAAAAAAACAAACAAAAAAAGATGTTTATGATTATTTAAATGTGTATTACGCAAAACGGACTCTTGTGAGCTTTTAGGCTTGTTAGAATTTCATGTCCTCAAAAATATATCCAGAGTTGTGTTTTGTTTATGCTCTGTCCCACTCTGTCCCACTGTGATGTCATGAAGTGGTAGTTTTGAAGTTAACAGATACCTTTTACCGTTTGTTCGGTAGAAATGGACAATTCCAGGGCTGAAATCATCCAAATGATTCTAGTGAAAGTATATGGAGTTTAAAGACACATTGGAGCACTTCCTGTATTGTAACATAGCATCACAAGGGGGTTTGTGTTTGAGGGTTTGTGCGTTAAACGTGTGAATGAAACAAAACACAACTCCGGGTTTTTGATGAGGGAACAACATTAGAACATAGATCAGAAAACAACGTGCGATGGGCCCTTTAACTTAACCTCTGATGAGACTGAACGCACCTACTGTATGTGAAAGGAGCCTATGTTCTAGTGTTGAGATCTTCTCATAGACCAGGGGTATTCACGTTTTTTCATGAAGAACCAGCTTTTTAAACACAAAGTGGAGGACCACAGACAGGTGGGCAGTACAGTAAATAAATCAAATGCATTTAACAGGTTATACTGAACCACCAGACCTTTATTCATAGTTGGATCCTTGATAGGACACTGTTGGAGTGCGTGTTCGACCGAAAGACGACCAAGATTCAGAAAGTTAAAATTAACCAAAAGTTTATTCCCCTAACAAAGAGTCTAATCCAGAGCTCTGGGTCAGCCTGTTCCTGGTAGATTTACAGTATGAAAGACTTACGCCAGACACAAATAAAAAAAAACAAAAACTGACTGCTTGCCTTACCCTCGACCCAAAAATAAAAAAAACACAATATGAATATGCAATAATATGTTAATCAGGTTCCGCCTGAGCTCCTCCTCATTCTCCCACATCTTCTCGTGCAGCTGGGGGGCCTCCCTTCGCTCTGCTGCACTCAGATCTCTCCATATCAGGTCAGGCCGACCTGTGAAGAAAAAAAAAAAACATTCCATAAAGCACCGCTACTCTGCCTAACACAATTTATTAGTCTGAGTATTAAAGTAGCTCTATATGATTCCAGTGTTCAAGTAATATATGAAAATACACGACTTCATCAAGTGATGTACGTGAAACAAGTAACTTAACCAACAGGTGATTCCAGTGCTTTTATGAGTTTTAAGTAAAACAAGTAATATAACAAATGAATAACTTCAAATATGTGACTTCAGTGATTGTACGAGCGTGTGCGTGCACCTGACAAGCTTTATTCATTTGACATTTTTCTTATACACACACAATATTTTATTCACTAGCAAGGACCACGCCACGACAATGAAATACGATAAAGATATTTATTGACGGTGGGTGGATGTGATGGCTGGGGCGAGACTCAGGGCGGGGGCTCCGTCTCAATCCAAAATGGTCCCCCAGCTGATTCGGAACCCTCCCTCCTTAAAGATGATGTCTTCAGGCTGAAGGATGGACGAGAGACACAGGGTTGAGAGAGCTGACACGGCCGGTGTTGTCGGGATAGGCTGTATAAATAGGGCTTCTGGGTAATTGAAGGTGTGGTCGAGATGAGCTGTGGTTGGCTGGCGAGGAGGTTGAGGCGTCGTCCAGCTCCTGAATCTAAGTTCATCATATTAACTTCACTTATAGCCATATTGCTTACTTTTTTTATGGGCCAATTTACCCGTAAGCCTGAAAAAATGTGTCTGTGGCTGTTCCAAATAGAAAGTGAGCATCCACCCCCTTTCCAATTCACTTTGTATTGTGAAACCGTCACCCCTCTCTCTGTAACTGCTGCTGTCAGGCTCTTCATTTCGGTCTTAAAACGTTCTTATTAACCTGCTCTACATGATCCTGGTGGTTTTATTTCACTATTTTGTCCATAAATAAATTCCTGGGCCCAAACACTATGGGTGACGTCAAACTCACTCAGTGCACTTCTTTATACAGTCTACAAATATTCCCTTTGTCGACAGTTCACTATTTCAGAATCTCTCCCAAAATTCTCCATCTCTCCACCACTAAAAAAGCGCCGTAAGAGCATGCATCAGTCATTAAAAGACATTTAAAATGACATCTCTGTGACAGCATGTTATTTTTGATTCTCACCCGAGTCAAAGCTGATTTGAGACTTAGCTTGACTGCAGCCGTCAGTGTCTTCGCCTAATGAATCCTTTTCTTTGACGACAAAACAAGACATGCTAATAGACGCAATAACAGCGCGGGCACACACTTCGCCGAGACGCCTCAAGTCGACCAGATTGATTGTAATTGGTTTGCTCTGTGAAACTGTATTAGATCTGTTCCATTAAAGAAAAAGTAATTCCAAGATAATTTTGTTTTGTCAGGCTGTCTGCTAACCTGCAATCTGGCACATCAAGGGATCAGGATGAAACGCAACATTTCTGTCACCACGTTTTTAGCTATTGTTGGGGAAAAAAAAAAAATAAAAAATCGTCACTTTGATCAAAATTTTGCAGCCTGCCAATATTTTTTGTTCCTTATTCTGTTTTCTAAGAACAACAGTCAGTCCACAGTGTGATATTAAACAAGGAGTATTTTATTTCTATGGGGTATTAACTACTATTACTACTACTACTACTACTACTACTACTACTACTACTAACACATACCACATTTAGATCACCATGTTTACCGTTTATTCTTTGGAAAATGCTATATTACATCAATTAACCACTCACCCATTCACTCACACATTACATACACCAGTGTACGCAGACACTAGGGGTGAGGTGGGTTAAGTGTCTTGCCCAAGGACACAATGACAGCATTCATCTGTGGGAGCTGGAATCGCACCGCCAACCTGTGGGTCAGTGGATCTGACAGCTCAACCAATGATGTTTTTTTTTTTACGTCAAGAGCGGGATTCGAAGCGCCAACCTTCGGCTTAGTGGACAAACGCTCAACTGAGCTACTGTCACTTTTAAGTTTCACTCCCTTTGCTCTCCGTGCTAAGTCACTCCCACTTTAGAACACAACACTAATTAATCTACAGGTACAATTCAAAAGCAGCAGGTTTCAAGCTTCACTGTATGTGTCATAAGTCTTCTTTTTCATGATGCATTTGTTTTTTAGCTCTATGTACTGCACATCGCATCAGGTTTGTAAAGTTGCTGTGTACAGTTTTCTATCGTGTTTTTGTATATTTATGGAGAATTGCCTTGCGGGAGCATGAGTGATGTCAGTTTGTGGACAGAGCCTTGTACAGAGTCTTACAGCTAAATGTAAAGAGTGTTCAACATGCATGGATGACAACTGAAACCTCTTCAGGCATGTTTTTGATGAGGGAACAGCATTATAACATGGTAAGCTCATTCAGTAAGCTAACAGCTAGACAAGTTTATGATGTCGCAGTAGGAGAGGAAAAATGGGGAGGCTTGGTTGCATTCACCAAGCAATATCGCACCAATATATAGCACCAATATATATGCTTTTTTTCCCCTTTTTTCCCCCACACCCCTCTTTGCTACCTGGTAATGAGACAAAGATTGCAGACATTACTCATGCTGGGAGTGATTTTAAATGCTACAGCAATCATAGATAATAATAATAACAATTTATAACAATCTTTAATAATAACAGTTCAGAACATGAACATTTCTTCAGAACATAAGCTTAAATTACTACTACTACTTCTACTTCTACTACTTCTGCTGCCTGAGACCTGGCTGTGAGTCCTCTTGCACATGCTGGGGGTGATAGGAAGTGGCAAAGGTTTTTCTGAGAGACCTGGGCTTTCCATAACACAAGTTTTGTGGAAAATGCTCTCACGTTGTCATAGTCTGCACTGACAAGCTGCCCCTGGCCTTGTAACTTCTTATTTAGTGCATTCAGTTCATTCATGTCAACAAGAAAAGCTAAATCCATGAGCCATTCTGGATCACTTAGCACAGGGACAGCCTTCCCATCACTCTCCATGAAGGCTTTCAACTCAAAAAACCTCTTCAAGACTGCTGAGCCAACGTACCTCGGCGAAGTAGAATACATCCTTATATGCGGACTCCATTCCTTCCTAAAAAGTGCAGAACTGCCGGTGCTTCAGGCCCCTGGATCTGATATGGTTGATACCTTTCACATCTTACTTACCTGGCACAACACCACCACAAGATACCCGCCAATGTAGCACTGCACCAGGCCAAGCAGCACGACTCATCGATGGAGCTGGCCCCACGCGACCATCAAGAACTAAACCAACAGCACATAGTCGGCCGCAAGGAGATTGACCAGGAACCGTCTTACCAGAGATGTGCATCAGTACAGTACAAGTACGGGGATTCTGCAGGCCAAATAAGACACCAGCAGTCTACAATGACGGCGTACACACACTGACTCCACTGACTGTCACTGAATGAACTGAGACCTGCTACTACTGTGCACCTTAAAAGACCCCCGCTATGCTATTTTCTGATCTGTTATAATGTAGTTTCCTCATCACAAACAGACCTGGAGTTGTGTTTTGTTTCATTCACACAAGTTCAACACACAAACCCTGCAGATTTAGGCTGAGTTCTTCGCTCAAACTGAAAACACTTTGCTCCAACTTATGGCGTCATGTGGTAATACAAGAAGCGCTCTAGTGTGCTTTTAAACTCCACACACCTGCACTAGAATCATTTGGATAATTTCAGCCCTGAAATTGCCAATCTCTACTGAATTTAAGGTAAAACGAGTTGTTAATTTGAAAACTACCGCTTCATGACATCACAAGGTGGAACAGAGCGACAGACGAATAATAAAGTGTTACTCAAATGTGTTTGAATGAAACAAAACACAACTCCAGGTCTGTTTTTGAGGAGGTAACAACATTATAACGTAGCTAAAAGCTCACAAGAGTCAATTTTGTGTAACTTTTAACTGTACTGTACTAGTATACTTAATTTAGATTATCCTGCTACACTGGTGTTATGCAAAAACAAAGTGTGACAGTCCGGCGGTCTTTTATCCTGAATTAAGCGTACTCCAATTCCATAAAGCTCTTCCATATGCCTGGCCCTGGAGTACATTTGAGAAGTTATTGCCTCGTCTTTGCCAACTTAGCAACTCTGCCTCAAATGAATCTCGACAATGGCATGACTCCACGCGCGAGCTTTAAATACGGGGCTGAGTGCAGCTAGTGCCCGCTGTGCCCACCGTGCCAGCCTTCGAATGCTTTGCTGCCGGCATCAAGTGGAAATTCAATTAAAAGAAAGTGTTTTGGGTGCAGAGATTGCGACAGAGCTGCTCATTTCACACACTACATTTGCTTTTCCTCTCTTTTTGTCTGACTAAAGAGGCTGAAAACACAGGCTGTTGCGTTTAAATTCTCCGATGTATGCCAGAACTACAGAATAGCTTTTTTCATGGAGATTGAGTTAATTTCATACTCAGCAGATGTAATTACAGCAAATATTAAGGTTCAGTGATGTTGACAGTACATTTTAGGATCCATTAAGTACAGTTAACTAAGACATTTATTTAGCATTTTATTTGATCTTAAAATTACTGCTCAGTTTTTCCAAGACCTAACCGAAAAATGTAAACTCACCTGTTCCTAAACCTAACCCTGATGCTAACCCTAATCTTGTCACGTTTGCGAGCCTAACCTGTAATACATGAGCTTTTGTTGTAATTGTTTATCGGAATATCTGAAATTATGACATGATTTCTAGAATGTAAACACTATTTTTTTGTCTAAAACTGCGACCCCCACAAAAATGCATCTCAGGATAAAACAATATAACTTAAAAACATTTATTCATGCTCCCAATCCCATATATTTTCTGATATCGCTTGAAACAATCTTTTAAAAAAGCGCCATTGTGTACAATAGGGATTTCAAAAGTATTAATCAATACTAAAACTACAGTAGATACCTGTTTGAGCAAGTATTGGTACTAAAAAACCTTTCCTGAATAGCTGTAGAATGATCTTGAGCTGTATCAGAACAAGTATAAGAACACATAGACGAGTATACACACATGGAGCACTATGGAACCTACAGGACCAATGAGGATTACACAGATATAATGCCACATGGGAGTAATAATAATAATAATAATAATAATAATAATAATAATAATAATAATAATAATAATAATAATGTGAAACTACGATTTCATGTCGAAAATCACATTCTATTGTCTAAAGAAATAGTATTTTTTATTATAATTGTGGTATCAGTATCAGTCACAGGCTGTATATATAAATGGACATAGTTGAAGCGCTAACACTCATGCGTCACAGCAAAAAGGTTTCGGGTTCAATCCCCAGGAAGCCCAGGCCTTTCTGTGTGGAGTTTGCATGTTCTCCTCGTGTCTAGGTGGGTTTCCTCCGGGCTCTCCAGTTTCCCCCATCAACCCAAAACGTGCACCATAAGTAAAAAGAATCCTCCAGCTGAGGTCGTGACCAAGCCAAGCAACAAGATCAATGAGATTAGTCCCCGGGTGCCCCATGTGCTGCCCACTGCCCCTGAAAGGATGGGTCAAATGCAGAGGACAATTTCCCTACAGGGATAATAAAAAGTACTCCAAAGTACTTGGCTCCAAGTTCACTCCTGTAGCATCGCGAGCTTCATTTAGCGGAGCCGAACGCTCTGGGTGATGTCACGCTCACTTAGTCCACTCCTTAATACTGATACCACAGACTGTACAGAGTATCAAGTCTATTCCTTAGTATCAAAAATGAGTTAAAAATTGTAATATTGCGTCAACAGTAGTGTACAATTCAGTTCATTATTTCACACATATTTTTGATACTTTTTTTAAACTGGAGACAGAAAAATACAACAGATAAAACCAGCCGTTCAAAGTAGCAGCATATGGCCATGCGCTGAGGTACATTTGTGAATGCAAGAGCAGCTCATATCTGTTTGGCTCAGAGCACTTTGTGTTCCCTGACATCAGCATATTCACTTACCTCCACACTGCTGTCTGCAGCACACTCCTGTCCTTACCTCCTTTCTCCCTTTTTAAAGGGGAGGCACTACAGACAAAACACTTATTTTATCTTATTTTTGTCAGTTTAGTCTCTCAACATACAAGCTTCCACGTGCAACAACAAAATCTGCACTGACAGATGTTTTGGCATTTCAACTTGTAGACATAACTTTATATGAGGCATTGTAACTTAAAGGCTGTTTGCTCAAAATGCATTTTCCCTTCATAGGGAATGATAAGGTCATTTTTAACATTTGTACTTAAAATGCCTTATTTTTATATGGAAACTTGTAAAGTATTTTTCTTACATTTATGTGACTAGTGAGTAAACTACAGGACAAGTTTCACATTGATATGTTTAAATTTCAGATTTTTTCTTATTCACCTGCAGTGTCTCATTTTAAGTCCAGCGTCTCATCTTAAAATTAATTTTATGTTCAACCAAAGTACCTCATTCGTTCATTCATTTGATTTCAAAAGTCCAAACTCACATGAGCGCACTCAGTCAAAGAGTATTTATGCCATAATCTTATTGAAATTAGCAGGTGCTTTATCATATTTATCACGTAGGGGTGCATAAGAGTGCGCTCTGGTCAGGGGGTGATGGGGGTGATAAGGGTAATGAGCTGATGGGGGTGATGGAGGTGTTGAGTCCAGGTTCAGGGCTGTGACATTGGTCCATATGGAGAGCACTGAGGCTGGGACAGACTGAGGTTCACTGCAGCCTGGATAAAGTCTGTTAGACCCAAGACACAGGCTCTAGAAAACACCTCTTAAATGTTATTGGATCATATACTAATATGTTTATAGGAAATAATTTAAGAAAATATAAAACTTACAATCATGGAGGATTTTTATAAAACAGCAGAATTTTTGTTCTTACGAGTGCTCCTCACTGTTCGTACAATTTGTTCTTCCAGAAGAAGATTTTCAGTTAAGAAAACATTTTGTGAATGCCACAAAAGTCCTTCAATCCAATTGTGGCCCTAAGAACACGTCATGAAGGAGGCCCATTGTTCTTGCAGACCTTGTTCAGGAGTTCAATCAAGCAGATGTTTTCTCTGTGAGGTCCGTGAACAACTATTGGCTAGTGATTGGTTAGATTTTCCGTCCCTATCAAAACAAATATGGCTGCTTCCAAGGAATTTTCCAATTTACCCTTCCAAGGGAAAAAAAAAAAAAAAAATCACTAAACTACAGATTTGTGATGAATCAATGAATGAAGCACCAAGCGTTTTGAGAGAAAATTCATATTTTTCAAAATGATGCTCCTTCGTTTCACATGTCATTGATGTCCCTCTGTACAACATACACAGATGTCATTCTGGACTTGAACAGGTAAGGATATTGTGGTCACATTCATTTTTGTCTAAATTGCCTAAAAATGTGAAAAGGGTCAACAACACCATGAATTGTGTTTCAGAATATAGAGCAAAGCAAACAAAAGCTGAATCAAATCCACACTTTTGTGCAGCAGTCATACACATGGTCTTTTCCACACAAACGTCCACAGAGAATAACCTTTATTTCATGTGCTTTCTGGTTATTGGAATAGAAAAGCATAGGTTTCATTTCCTCCATAACAGTTTCATCAATACGGGTGTATTTGCTGACGCTCCCAAATGTTTTGTGTCTTATTCGAGCAATTCTCCGGTGCAGAGGTGGATGGGAGAAATGGCATCATCTTCGTGAATAGCTGCTTGACAGTTTGGATAGTCCATCTCCAAGTGAAGCTGAGAAGGGGGCGTTTGAAATCAGGCTTGAATGCTGATGTACCGAATACTGTATCAGACGCTTGCATTGGAACAGGCACAATCAAAGCCTTTGTCTAATATATATAAAGATCCTGTTTATCCGTAGACCTTCCAGGAGACGTGTTAAGAATTTCTGCACAACAGCCTGGTACTGATATTAAAATGAAAAAGACAGAATGTTAATAAGATTATGTTAAGTGGGTCACACGCCAACAGACAGGGAGGTGGGTTAATTGCTGGGTTTCCGATGACATCACGACGACGAGCTTCTTCACCGGGAGCAGAGGTCGGCTGCGGCTGCCGGGGTCTGTCCCGTGGGCTCCTGGTGGAGGGATGGTGCTTGAGCCTCTTCTTTCCCCTGGACCCTGTGGCGGTTCCTGGTGGCGGTGGACGGCTCTCTGCTCCTGGTGTAGACGGCTCCTCTGGTGTAGACGGCTCTCTGCTCCTGGTGTAGACGGCTCCTCTGCTCCTGGTGTAGACGGCTCCTCTGCTCCTGGTGTAGACGGCTCTCTGCTCCTGGTGTAGACGGCTCCTCTGGGGTAGATGGCTTCTCTGGTGTAGATGGCTCCTCTGCTCCTGGTGTAGACGGCTCTCTGCTCTTGGTGTAGACGGCTCCTCTGGTGTAGATGGCTCCTCTGCTCCTGGTGTAGACGGCTCCTCTGGTGTAGATGGCTCCTCTGCTCCTGGTGTAGATGGCTCCTCTGGTGTAGATGGCTCCTCTGCTCCTGGTGTAGACGGCTCCTTTGCTCCTGGTGTAGACGGCTCCTCTGGTGTAGATGGCTCCTCTGCTCCTGGTGTAGACGGCTCCTCTGGTGTAGATGGCTCCTCTGCTCCTGGTGTAGACGGCTCCTCTGCTCCTGGTGTAGACGGCTCCTCTGGTGTAGACAGCTCCTCTGGTGTAGACGGCTCTCTGCTCCTGGTGTAGACGGCTCCTCTGGTGTAGACAGCTCCTCTGGTGTAGACGGCTCTCTGCTCCTGGTGTAGACGGCTCCTCTGCTCCTGGTGTAGACGGCTCTCTGCTCTTGGTGTAGACGGCTCCTCTGGTGTAGATGGCTCCTCTGCTCTTGGTGTAGATGGCTCCTCTGGTGTAGATGGCTCCTCTGGTGTAGACGGCTCCTCTGGTGTAGATGGCTCCTCTGCTCCTGGTGTAGACGGCTCCTCTCAACTGGTTCGCCTGTATTCAGCCTCACATTTTACTATGTGTAGTTTTATGTATTTTAGCATGTTAGTGTGTGTGTGTGTGTGTGTGTGTGCATGTGTGTCGGTGTGTGTGTGCGTGTGCACGCATGTGTGTGTGTGTGTGTGTGTGTGTGTGTGCGCGCGCGTGCGTGTGCGTGTGTGTTACTGTTTGGGTTGTTTGGTTGTGTGCGGTCGAGCAGCTGTGGAGGCTGCTTGGGTGGAAGGAAATGTGGGGTTGTTTTTAATCACTGTAAAGCACTTTGTGTTACATTTTTGTATGAAAAGCGCTTTATAAATAAAGTTTGATTTGATTTGATCACAACATTCTATAGACCAGGGGTCGGCAACCCACGGCTCCAGAGCCACATGTGGCTTTTTCATCCTTCTGTTGTGGCTCCCTGTGACTTTGGAAAATAAATAATGAGTATTTAATTACAATGTATTTTTATTTTAGTTTGTTCGTTTTTAAATGTAATTCTAAAATGTAATTCTAAAAAACATTTAAATAAAATGTTTTTAATATTTTTGTCGCTCAAAGCTTTCTGATGTGCTTCTGTTGGACTAAAGGACACGACTCAGTGGAATATGTGTTTTCTTTCTGTGACAGAGGCATGTTCTGTGCATATATCGCCTTGGAGGTGGTTCACGTCAAACTTTTCAGAGATTATACGTCTGCAGGTCATACGTGTGCAGATCGTATGTGTGCAGCGCAGTTCTTTATTTAACAGCAGTCATTTCCCTCATGTACAGTCACTTTGTTTATGTTGCTACTGCTGGGATAAAAAGACTGAAAGGTGTAAATAATTCTCATAAGACTCAGAGTTGTAGTGGAGGATGGTGCGCGTGTTGTAGTCCGTTTTCTGGGAGTTTTAGTTTCACTGTTGTTCCCGCCGCTGTTAGCACCGGTTTAGATGTCACAAGGGTTTTGTTGCTCCGGTTGTTTTCCTTTCTGTGGGAGTATTTAAGGTTGCCGACCCCTGCTATAGACCGATATTAATTACTGCCGATGGGGCAGCTAAAATTAACATTGTTGAAATGCAGTATTTAGTTGTATTGCAGTGAGTTCTTGGGTCTAGTCACTAATAAATGTGATCAGGTTCAACATTTGTGCATTTTTTGGATATTTCATAGTAAAGTATTCAATAGGGAAAAACTGGCTCTTGAAACATGCCAGAATCTGAAACCCACCAATAAAAGGTAACACGGTCATCTATATATATTATATGTTAACAATGAATATGCCATAAAAATGTGATACCTCCACTTTACACACACACACACAAAAAATGCATCTGGCTGTTCCATTATTGCTATTTTAGTTTGATTAACAGCATCTTGTTTGTGGTCCTTAAAAGTGCACTGTGTAACTTTAATGGCGGAGCGCCCGTATAATGCATTTCTCCATGGAGGTGTGATTGCTTTGTCTGGAATGTTTGACAGTATGGCATTAAACCTTTCAAATCTTCACTAAGACCAAACCAGACCAAGTTACAGGTCAGGTCTATGGAGAGACGACCCCGCTCACAGTCAGAATGTCTGTTTTTCTAGGTATTTCTGAGTTATAAAACCAGCTGTAATTGAATAAATGTAAAGTAGAGCTGTTTAATGTCATACTGTGGAACTTTCCTGGCAGAGCAATGACGTATCCATAGAAACAAGCAGGTGACGGACCCCCGACCTGTCTGAGCCCACCTGCCGACGCGCGGAGAGGGGCTGCTGCTGTTGTTGTTGTTGTTGCTGAGTGCTCTGACATTTGGATGGTACAAGTTCTCGGGGCTGTGGGCAATTCCACGCACTGGACGCTTTGCAGTTTAACTCAGGTCAAGCTCCGTGCTCTTCTTTTAACACCTCATTTTGTTCACTCGGCTTGTTCTTGATTATGACAGGCGCGAGTGCCGGCTGTACACGGCTTGCCAAAATTGGATTATGTTATCGGTTACTTTCAGGTTTAAGAAGTAGATGATGTCATAATGTGGCATGGAGGGCAGCGGCCTGTGTGCGGAATAACTTAATGGGGGATTTACTGTTTTTGAAATATCCAAAGTCATGATCCACAAATGTTGAACCTTATCATGGTTGCTCCACAAAATTGCCATATTAATAATTATATATCTTTAATGGCCCATATTACGCTATGCTCCAACCTGCTGTATGTTATAATGTTGTTTCCTCATCACAAACATATCTGGAGTTGTGTTTATTTTTATTTTTTTTCACATACGTTTAACACACAATCCCTGCATATTTAGTTCTTCTCTCAACGGAAAACATGTGTCATGTGTTTTTTCGAACTCCACACACCTTCACTGAAATCATTTGGATGATTTCAGCCCTGGAATTGCCGATCTTAACTTAAAAACTACCGCTTCATGACATCACAAGGTGGAGCAGAGTGTTTTGAGCTTTGGAGATGGAGACAGACTAATAATGAAGGGTTACTCAACAAGGTAAGTCAATTTTGTGTAATATAGGACCTTTTAAGTCATTTCAACTGACAACAATCACTTGGGGTTGAATAAAGGCAGCACTTTCAAAAGATACTTCTGATGTCACTCTTGTGTATTCATACTGACAGAGATGGCTTTGAACCGTGTGCCAGTTTTTTTTTGTTTTTTTGTTTTTTTGTTTCATGTGGATAGGCCCAGTAATTACAAAGATATGAACCATAAACCAGGTCAAAATAAGTCTGCAATCTGACAGTTACACACAGAATTCTGACCTGTCCTCCAGCTCAGTTTATAGCAATTCCGCAAAAAACTCTCACAAAGTTCAATGTGTTCTCTGTCTGTATAAAAGTTAAATTATTTTTGTCTGTAATGTTCCTTTTTATGGCATTACATTTATCTATCTTGTCTTAATACAATTCACTCTTTGGCTCTTGGCGAGGGTGGACGCTTTTTCTCTCTTGCCCCTTATCTTTACTGCTTTGCTCTTTGTCTTGTCTGGTCTAGTGTCTAGTTTTATTCCTTGAGCAACTCTCTCCGCTCTGCTCTCCAAAACCAAATTAACTATGGATTTGATAAATTGGTCTCTGAAAGCAATTGGCACCATTTTTTCAACAAGACAAGCAGGATCGGATGAACCTGCGTGCTCTACGGGAACCTACGCTGCCGGATAAACAATGGGACGGTTGGGACAAGTGGCGAGTTGTGTGTCTGTCGGCTCTTTCCGTGGAGGACATAGAGGAAATTTACTTATTCGGAACCATGATTACAGGACTTTTGCTGATTGGATTAGGCGTGGCCCTGTCTTTTAAGGAAAATCGGAGTACCCAGGCAGCTGTTCAAAGCCCCACTTGGCTGCCTGGATTGATTGAAACGATGGGCAAAGCCGCCAATACTCAAACTGTGACTTTGAGCCGTATTATGGAAGGTTTAGCCGCCTTGTACTGCATTTCGGAAAACATCACGGAAAGGCTAGAAGTATGGAACTTTGGCTCTAAAATCGCAACATTGATAACATCTCGGAGAGGTTGGATGCTTTGCGTAGAGAGATGGGAAGACCTTGAGACCAATGGACAAACAGAGCAGTGTTGTGGAAACTGGACGCAGCTGCTCGCTCTAAAACCAAAACAACCCAATCTCATCTTTTGGCCTCCCCAAGCCAGCACCGGTCAAGACCAAGGCCGGGCTGGTGGAACATTCCAGTTTATCTTTAATATAAATATGAAATTATATTGAGAGATCTAGGCTGTCGTTTGTGACACTGCAACATTTTCATGGCCATACAAATATGACAAAAGGAGTGATCAGATAACCCAATCCTAAAATCTGATTATTAGACTCCAGGATTTCGCCATGTTACAATCGCCATTAACGCAAAATCAACCAAACTGCAACATTTTCCAATCATCTCAAACTTTTTTTTTTTGGCACTAATCACGCCATTGGCTGTTTCTGAGCAGTTTTAGCAGTTGCATTCGTCAAATTTGTGCACAGAGGAACACACAGACATGTTTAGGGCCACACACAGGATTATTGCAAATAGAAGGGAGAAGTGTGCGTGTATGACCTGGACTAAAGGTGGAGTGAAGGGGGTGGAGGGGCAGGGCCTGGTGGTTTAAGGAACAGTGTGATTGGTCTAACAGGTATCCGCACTTAAGATGTGTGTAGAATCCTTCAGTCGTCCAGGTAGAATCCACGGCAAAAGGAGAAATTCAGTTTGTCAACTGGACAAAAGTTTATTTGATAGAATACGTTTCTTCAGTTCTTCTAACCCTGCCCCTGCAGCCACGTGTCTGTGATCAGAAATACCTGGCTGTAATCAGCGCAGTCCTGCGTGATGTGACCAGTGACTGGGGAGTGCAGACAGAAGCCACTGAAGGCCGCACAAACTCAGATTTAGGCGTTTTTGACCAGAAAACTGTACTCGTTTCTGTGTAGACTCTGCACACCTGACTGGGTCGTGCGTTGGAGGAGAGGCACTTAGCCGTTTTCAAGAAAACTCCTGCACACTGTCTCTCTCCTGGTTTTCTTTCCCTCAGGTCGCCGTCAAGTCGTATCAATAAGAGAAAACCAGGAGTGAGACTGTGTTGGAGTTTTCTTGAAAACAGCTGAAAGTGACCAGAAAACTGCACATTTGCTTACATTGCACTAAAGTTACCAAAACATGGCTAGGAACAGTAAATAATGCTATTAATATGTCATATACACAGATTAGTAACAAAAAAGGGCTCCAGCCAGTGAACGTAAGTAACCTAAAAACATGCACCAGGGACGACAGGTGGAAATTACAACGTGGAGCATTGCATCTCTCCTGTTAAGGCTAATGTACATTGTGCACAGTCCCTGTCTCTTAAATAAATAAGTCAATGTAATGTTTTCACAAAGCATGGAAACCCTATTTGAGTGTGTGTGTGATGTTTTATCTGAGGACATGCTCGGAGTCCGACATATGTTCCTGCACTGTCCCCAGGAGCTCAGTTCATCCAAAGCTCAGGGGTTTGAATCCTGCTCTCGACGTTAACATCATTGTTGGAGCGGTGACATCCACTGACCCACAGGTTGGGCAAGACACTTAACCCACCTCGCCCCCAGAGTCTGCGTACACGCGTGTGTGAATGTGTGTGTGAATGGGCGAGTGGTTCCTTGATGTAAAGAGCTTTGAGTGCCTTGAAGGTGGAAAAGCGCTGGATAAAAATATGATCATAACACTTTGGATGATGGCAGGGAACAAAATGAGCTGAAAGCCTTTCCGTGTTCACCTGAGCCGCAGAAGACTCCGCTCTGCTCTGTGAGTCTATTATAAACCCATTACCTTTGAATGAGATGAATGGACTTCGCCTGTGACCAACTGTGACCTCTCCATCACAAAGTTCGCTCGTGTACATATTGTTATTGAGTTTGTATGTTTATCTTTGAAACAAGCAACGGAAAAACTTTAGCCAAGCAATGTTTGAGTGCCTCCTACAGCGAAATGTTATCATGATGTCAGTAGAATCGATTTTTTAAAGCAAATAAAAGTATTCTGAACGCATTTGTCCAAAGATGTGGTGTTATAGAGGGTGTGTGGTTAAGGCGACAGACTAGAAGTGCGTAGAGCGATACTGACTTTCTAACAGTCAACTACAGTGACAAATATGTGCTCACTTTCTACCTTGGATAAGTTCACATTGTTACATTTGCTTTGATTTTACTAGTCTTGACGTTTTTTTTTTTTTTCTTTTGGAAAGGAATAGTTTTAATGAGTATCATAAATGAATAATGTTTATGACAGTGGCGGGATTTGAACACACATATCCAAAGAGAGGGAGTGGAATTTCACACAGCACTTGATTTTCCACTACGAGCAGAAGATTTTTGGATATTAAAAATGATGTGTAATGTCTCACCAAAGCTGTTAGGAGAAAGTATTGCTTAATCTTCTGTGGCTACAAGTTGAGCAAATTTGGAGTTTCTTGGAATTTCTTGAAGAACAGGGCAAGGAGCTCAGTGCTTTGGATGTATGAGGTCCTGGGTTCAATCCCCAACATCTCTAGTTTGTCTTTAGAG
This sequence comes from Taenioides sp. WSHXM2023, assembly GCA_029959045.1. Classification (NCBI taxonomy): domain Eukaryota; kingdom Metazoa; phylum Chordata; class Actinopteri; order Gobiiformes; family Gobiidae; genus Taenioides; species Taenioides sp. WSHXM2023. The sequence goes on from CM057100.1 coordinate 2,823,297, forward strand.
AATCAGCCCATTTGTGCAGCTGTGTTCGCATGACATTTCACACGAGCTTATCTACCACAATCAGCCATGTGGGCTCCCAAGTTCAAATTATTACATGATTTCACTAGTTTTGATTTTTGTGGAAAGAAAAGGTTTTAATGATAGTCAAATTTGAACACTTATTGTGGTAGTGGTGGGATTTGAACCCACACCTCCAGAGAAATTGGAGCCTAAATCCAGCGCCTGATGATTTGTTTAAAACAAATAAAAGCATTTTCAGCTTATAAACATTGACTATATTCTCAAAGAAGAAACGGTTCCAACTGACTGAGCCACTAGGAAAATGTTCCACTATGAAATGGGCTTCTACACATGTACTTTCCCATACACTTCACACAGCACTTGATTTTCCATTATGAGCAGAACACTTTTGGATATTATTGCTAGTAAGCCGGTGCCCCAACTGTCACTGCTGTGACTGTTCCTTAACGAATTGAGACTTAGCCTGCAATGGAAACTGTTGTTCAGTGCCAGGTGACCCGGGCTGGGAATCTCTTGCCAAAGCTGTTAGAAGAAAGTATTGCTTAATGAGATCTGCTGTGTTCAGTGAAGCAAGAATGTGTTGATTTCATTCCAGCCAATCAGTCAGTTAACTAGCAACGTTCTTGTTATAAGCTTTTTTGGAAAGAACAGGGTGTAGCTCAGCTGGAGAGTGTGTGCTTTGCGTGCATAAGGTCCTTGGTTCAATCCCCAGAATCTTCAAGTGATACTTTGTTCTGTCACTCTGTAAATAGCTCATTCTCAATTTGCAAATGTTAAATTGCTTGGATTATTTTTGCTTGTGCAAAAGAAGGAGCTGTAGCTCAGTGATGGACAATTAATCTTATCTTCATGTTTGCCATTACCACTCACATTTTCACTGCATGTGTCCAGAGATGTGGTGTTGTGGTGGCCATGTGGTGAAGGTGACCCAAACTAGTACAGAGTTTATGCAGGGTTCAACAAACCAAATGTAATGCTTTTTAAAATGCGGAAAGAAAGATATTTAAAGGTGCATTGTGTAACTTTTCTGGTGGAGGGTCTGTCAAAGGTGTTATTGCTTTGTCTGGAAGTACGGGATTAAACTTTTCTATTTTCATGGAGACCAAACCAGACCAAGTTACAGGTCAGATCTGTGGAGAGGCGACCCCACTCACAGTCAGAATGCCTTTTTCTAGGTATTTTTGCGCTATAAAACCACCTGTAATTTAATATAAGTAAGGTAGAGCTGTTAATTGTCACACTGTGGAACATTCCAGGCGGAGCAGTGACATATCCACAGAAACAAGCAGGTGACGGACCCTCCACCAGAAAACTCGTAGTTCACCTTTCAAGCTTTCATCTTGTCAAAGTGATCGTTTTGTGATCACCCAGCAGAATGAGAAAAACCTATAGATAGTTATTATAATGCGAAACATTTATAAAGCTTATTTACTGTAATATTGGATGTTTTAAACCTAATTCCACCAAATATGTTTTGTTTTCGGATCAGTGCATTTATTCAAAATGTTTCTAGCCAAAATTACTGCCCCTGACTCACTGTAATGCTGCTGGGACATGCAACAGAAACAAATGAAGACCATACCCATTATATTATTTCTAATAGTAACAATATTTGTATTTATATTAAAGCATGTGTAGTTTTAGTGTTTTTGGGGCCAGGAGATTCAATCTTGCTATTCCAAATGTGTAAAATGCACATATAGCCATAAATATTGTAATAAATATTAGCTAGATACGAGAAATAATGCCAAGATTTTTTAATGCCGCTTAAATTTAAATGTAATGCTTTTTAATGCTTTTGAAGGCCTTAATTTCGAGAGAATCCATTTAACGACTTTTAGTGCCCCCGGAGACACTGTAATATGTGTCACATGTATTCTTTGATTTGATTTTGATTTTAGTCTTGATTTCTGTGTTAAGAAATTGTTATATATTATGGTTTTGAGGATCTGCCTACACTGGGTGTCTCTGGGTATCTCATCTGTCATCCAAATCTCTCCGTTCCTTGGAGCTTGTGCATAAATTTACATAGTTTTATTTTTCAACATTCCAACATAAAGACCATAAAGTGCCTATTATCCAGTTTAGAGAGGGTTACAGTTTATAGTCCAGCTCTGATATGGAGTGTGTCCAAATGCCCCCGCTCTTATCATGTAGTTTCTTAAAGGCAAGACTCCATAGGTACGCAACATAGGTACACAAAAAATCCTCTCCTCAATCCCACAGCAGTTTTCAGTCAAAATCAGTCTCTCTTATTTTTCTCAGTGCATTTTCCTCAGTGCAGCATGATGGTCGTGCACAGTTGAGGTGTGAAATCGCTTTTTCATGGCGCTAATCTGATCTAATGATAAGGGCATATTTGGAAGCCCAGGCACACGCAGTTAAAGAGCTCCGACAGCTATTATTGGGAGACAGACAAACCTAAAGTGCACCTGACAACTGTGACACTATCTCCACGTGGCTGTGATCCCTGGCTCACTCTCTCCTCTCTTTAGTACGAATATAGCAGCCTTTCATTCAGCGCTGAGGCCATTGACAGCACACAAATGACCGAGTGCAGTGGGGATCCATTCTTTGGTCGAGTGGTGAACTTGTGATGGCTTTAGAACGAGAGCTGTGTGTCTTTTAAGTGTTCCCATTGCAGTTCATAAAAAGAGCATTTTATGTCAAATGTATCTTGATCAGATACATTTTTTACAGATTTGTATTTAGACTAATGCATGTTTGAGTATTCCTGTCAGATCAAACAGACCAAATGAAAGCGTTGCAACTCAAAGTTCAAAAACAGCAGGAGAATAGGGAGCCAAGTCAAAAGCAACCTAAATCAACTGTTAAAAATGCACAGCCCGACTATGTAACTATTTGGCCCAAAGTAGACCAAAATAAAAGCATGATTTTTCATGTTTGTGTTTATTGCACTGACAAACAGAGAAAAAACATGCGCCTTTACTTCGAGCGGGAATGCCTCCTCACAAACCTGCTTGTTTACATGAAAATGTAGTTTATTTGACTATAATCTTCAACAGTATGACATAAAATGTGTATAAATCTGTGTAAAATGTCCCAAAGTATTGTTTTAACTTTCTATTTCCATGGAATCATGCAGCTGATCATCCAGAAAATGACATACAGTGCCTTTAACAATAGACAAAATCTAACACCACTCTGTGCAAGTAGAGTGAAAATATAAAGCCACAAAACTGTTGCTCAGAAGTGACCATGACTATGGTTATGTACAGAGCATAGGGTGACCAGACGTCCCCTGTCCCAGCAGATTTATCCAAAACCACTGACTTGTCCCAGTTTTATACAAGAAATGTCCCAGGTGTCCCTATTTTTGACCAATTTGATCCCTGCCAACAGTAAAGAGAGGCATAAATTGTCACTTATTTAGGTAAAATACAGAAAAGCTGCTTAAAAATGACCAAAACTTAAAGAAAATGTGACTATACTGACTCATGTTTGTCATGAATGGGCCGAGTAAGTAACAATTTACGTACAGACAGTCACTCTTGAGCACCATGCAGGAGACTATCCCTTACAAATGACAAGATACACAACACCGAATCACAAGTTTTTGACTTTTTTTTTTGCAAAAACAGTGAATCTCCCATAGAGTTACATATGCTCCTGCCCTCCACGTGAAATTATGACACCATCCAATCCTCAAACGTGAAGCCTACTTCTTCAAAATGACTGGCCTACATTCTATAGGCCAGTCATTTTAATTCAGATGGGCGGCAGCTAAGATGGATATTGTCCAAATGCAGTTTTTTGTTGTAATACAGCGGGTTCTTGGGTCTAGTCAATAATACAAATGTTCAGGTTCTGCATTTGTGATTTTACCTTTTGGCTATTTTACAGAAAAGTACAGTAATCAATTGGAAAAAACTGGCTCTTGCCCCTGAGAGTATGACTACCATGTTTTAGAATCTGAAAACTACCAATTACTGTGTCTTAAAGATGTGTCATTTAACAGTGTGGAAACAGCTCAGTTTACAGCGTTGTTTTCCCATCGATCTCCTCTGCTATGGGTTATAATGAGGAGCTGGGGCACTGACTAATGCCTACAGTAATCATTGTGTTAATAGATCTTTGTTCTGTTGCCGTCGTCTGAAAGAGATGGAGTGGGTAGGGAGCCACTCGGAGCCCTGATCATGATGAGGACATAAATCTCACGACGCACTTGTGAAGCACTGCTCTGTCTACAGACGCCTCTTGTTTTTCACTGCAGTCATTTCCTCCACAGTCGGACGGAAGCAGTCCCACTGTCCACAAAGAGAGCACTTGTGAAATAAATTGTGTTTCGAGTTCAGATGAATTCTAATGACACTGTACTTTAAGTGGGGCCAAACACGAACTCAACAACTCATTTTTGCTACTAAAAGGTGTAACTGATATATGGTATAAGCAGATCTTGTTAAAATAAGTTCTCCCGTTCTGTCTGCGTCTAATTATAAAGCGTTTTTCGTGTGCACAGTTAGCATGCTAGTTGTTGTTTTACTGTGACAGCAAAATTCCACTCTGGTCTCTGAAAGTTGTGAAAAGTGCTTATAAACCCATTGGGGTGAATAATTAGGATGCTCAGAATGCATAAGGTAAGCGAGGGATAACTTTTCATTTTTCAGTGGGTGGAGACAGGGGGTAGGTGAAAACAGACATTTTCAGAGCACTTAAGACTCAAACGCATAACTCAAACATGTATGAATCAATGGAAATGCAACTCTACAATAAACTAATAATGAGAGAAAGCATTATATAAGATCATAAAAGTTGATTTTGCAGAATGTCTCCGAGGGCTTTACTTCTGTGGATTATTAACTGCAAATACGTCACATTTAGATCACCATGTTACCTTTTATTGTTTTGAGAATGTTATAGTCACAGAAAATAACGTATTAACATGTTTTATGAGTCTCACTTTCATTTTTGAGTGAAACATTGAAGCTACTGCACATCGCATCAGGTTTGTCAAGTTGTTGTGTCGAGTTTTGTGTCATGCTTTTGTATATTTTTGGAGAATTGTTGTGTGGGAACATGGGTGGAGCATTTGACAAAATCGAGAAGAGCTAACCCATAAGGAGGGTTCGAATAGGACCCAGGAGAGATCGCTTAATTAGTGAAACCTGCATGAAACCTCATCAGGGATGTTTTTGATGAGGGAACAACATTAGATGGTAGAAAGCTGAAAAAAAAAAAAAAAAAGCTCGCCTGTAGTTTTCATTGCAACCTGCGTATTTTTCAGAGAACACGATGTCCCTTCAATTGTGACTGAAACTGGTTTATTTTTTCAGGTTCATGCAATTTCATGAGAGATCACGAGAGACCGGCCGCGCTAACAAACCTGCGCGCTGTATAAATGTACTCACCTTCCTGATATTTTTCCATTATCGTTGCTCTCTCCGGGGCCTTGTATGCAGAACCATTTAAGCGTCTGTAAACAGAAGTGTGTCCTCCTGTTGTTCCTGTTGCGTTCTGTGTGTGTTGGAGCAGTGTGCAAAGAGTTCAGTCTCCTGGTGCAGTGTGGCGGTGATTCTGGGGCCGTAGCTGTCGTCTAATGGCTGCCCATGGGCTTTGGCTGCGCGCCCACAAATGCACACAGACACACACACATACACACACACACATACACGCAAAGACACACACACACACACACGGTAAAACAGATAGGACCAGCGCTCGGAGCAGAGAGTGTTTACCTGAGAGGGGCCCAGCAGTGATGGACCGTCCCGTGTCTCATGTGGGTCAGTTCATGTTGGGCAAAGGCTGAATCGGAAAAGTCACTACTGATTAAAGTATTTATATTTATAGGCATTTAGTCGATTAATCGGTCAATGGTATCTTAGTTGACTCAGTATCTTATTTGGATTATAAGTATTTATATGAGACAACAGCAGAACGGAAAAGTGAGGAAGTGAGTTTGTATTTTTTAGTATTATTTATGTAAAAAGGCAGATTAAACTCATGTTTCACAAAGGTCCTATAATGGAGCACTTCCTGTATTACCACATGACATCACAAGGTGGAACAGAGTGTTTTCTGTTCGAGAAAAGAGCTTGTGTTGTTAAAACACTTGTCTGTTAAACATGTGTGAATGAAACAAAACTCCAGGTATGTTTTTGATCAGAAAACAGTGCAATTTGGGCCCTTTAATCTGTTATTATATAAATACAGTGTTTCCTAGTGTTTCTTCCTGTTTTTGCATGAACTCCCCCTGCAGGTGTAGTCTTGTGAGTGCAGTTTTGATCAGATGCACAGAGATATGTAATAGTTTTGAGAGCTTTTGTCCCTTTGTAGTCGACTAATCGACGGGCAGAACATGTAGAGCCCTAGACTAAAGTGAGTGCAAGGCTCTGGTTCTTACTACAAATGAAGGGAACTCCCTGGTTTAGCAGCAGGGAGTGGGCGCTTAGCAATGCTGTTAATCAAAGCTGTTGCTAACATTTGTGGAAGCGACCTTGGGTAAAGTAAGTGCTTGATTTGTCTGCTATTAATGTTCATAGAGAAAGAAAAACACCAAGATCATGTAAGGCGAATTAATACGAACATTTTAAGAACAAAATGATGAGCCTGACAGGAGTGGAGAGAGTATTTTCAATAAAAAGTCGATGGAGCCATAAGCGCCCCCATGCTCACTTCCTATTTGTAACGCGGCAGCTAACGGGTTAGCTACGTTCATTTATATATACAGACTGCATATCTGACCACAGCTGCACAGGAGTTCATGCACAAACAGAATGTTATTTAAACATAGATACCACCTCACTCATTTACTTCTCTTTTCTGCTGAGCCGGTCCAAAAGCGCCAATGAAAAGCAGCTACAGAGAACTCACTGTGCAGACAATGCAAAAGCCCTATTATGAATACACTATGAAAAAGACATTAGTGGGACATTGCTGTTTAAATAAACCCAACCACACGACCTTGATATTGTACAACGCACGTGAAGGCACACACTTCTATTCTGGTTAATCTAAAATGACCCCCATTGCAATTCTGCCCCAAAAACACCTCCACAGAAAACACGAGCTCACCTTTTACTGTAAACAGATTTGTATGCGACACTGGGATATTTCACAAACCATACTGTGGACTTCCCAAACAGATGGCCGCGTTCCTTTGGCTCATTGCACTAAATGGCAGTGGTCCATTGCTTGTGAACTGTGGCTAATTAAAAAGCCCAGCAGCGTCTCTATTAGATGTCACTAAGTTGGCTGCAAAGTGAGGGTCCATTCATTGCATACACCACAAATATTGCACTTTTTTCTTATTTATTCAGAGGAGTGTTGGATGCGAGGTGGTTCTGACTGAAAATAGCGACGGGAAGTCGGACCAAGTTTCTAATCTTATTTAAAGACCTGAACTGAAGTGAACCCAAGCTCCTGTGTTTTTATTCCTCCAAGATTTTTTATAAAGAGACATTTAAACAAGTGCAATATACGAGAATACAATGAAAATGCCAAATAAAAACTCACGGGTAAATATGCTCAAGTTATAGCTTTGGACGTTTTGAACTCACATTATGATTTTCTGGAGCTAAACTGATTTTGTCCAAATTTTGCAGCTCGTGTGTATCAAAAAGTAGAATCATTTTAAAGGGAGAAAATGGTGAAAGTTGCTGGTTCTGTTCAGGCTCTCAACAGTGTTTTTGGCCAAAAAAAAAACAAAAAAAAACCCAATTTGTATGAATGAGCGAATGAGTCTTTGGGCGATTTAAACGAACTCAGACCGATGACTCAGTATTTTTTGCACATATGTGAACGCTCCAACCGTCCTCAGACCCTTTGAAACGAACTGTACTGAGACCTTTCTCAGGAGGGTCTCACTACGGTTCGCTAAAAAGTCAGCGGTACGGTTCGCCTAATCTGCGCATTGTGAACACAAAGCGCACCGGGTTCACTTCGCCTTTTTCAGTGTATTGTAACCTCCTTCGCTTGCCGTAGATTTGTCACGTGACTGTAACCAGGAACACTCAGCTGTAAATATGTCATATGTAATCTGAATAGTTCTATTTTCCCGGTGAATCCGAGCAAATTTCATTAAAAAACACAAGAGGGCAGCATTGCAGCAGACATTTTGTTTCAAGTGACAATTACCCAGAATTCCCAATGTACCCAGAATTCAGTGCATTGGGGGACTGAGCTCTAGAGGACCTGGTGTGAACAGAACAGGGACCGGGGCCCCATCAAAGCTCAAGTGGACCAGAAAGAACCTGGTCCTCTTTGTAATAAACTCACAATCTGAACACAAAACAAACTGAGTTCTTTTTATTTTGGTTCACTTTTTGGTCCATGTACAGAGGACTGAGTTCGGTTCACTTAAAGGGGACGATATGTGAAAACGCCCGATGAGACCACTGGTGCAGATTGGTTGCCTGAATCCAAACTGATCTCTGTTTTTGTTTATACAGAGGGTCTGGTCTCCACACCCTCTGCTGCATCTAAACCTCAATCCAAAAACCAAACAACAATCGTACAATCAGATTCATTTTTGCAGTGACACATGTGAGCCGTTCCAGACTGATACATACAAACTCATTTCAGAGTGCTACACATATCAGTCTGGTGTGAGCCAGGTAACATTGATTCTGGAGAATCCCTGTTATTTTTTCAGTCTCCTGTCACATTTTTTTTCTTATTTTCATCAGAGAAGTCATATTTGCTTTAATATGGACCGACCATACTAATCCACCTGTCAATAGTGGCCATCAGAATTCTGGGAGATTCACATCTTCATATTGTAGTGTGTATTCTGGATCCCAGGCGAGCAGATTGGTATTCTTTTGTCACTATACACACGTACAATTTACACTATACCCATGCACAATGAGACAGAAACCAACTCACTCTTCAGTGCAACGTCTAAAAATAAAAAAAATAAATAAAAAGATCTGTAAAGCTGGACACGTGATCGGCTGTGAGCTGGAGACATTTGTCAGGGAGGGACAGGAGGACACTGGACAAACTGCTCTCCATCATGGACACTCCTGCTCACCCACTGCACCAGACTATAGAGGGACAGAGGAGATAATACTCCCTACAACTGTACAACTCACCCACTGCACCAGACTATAGAGGGACAGAGGAGATAATACTCCCTACAACTGTACAACTCACCCACTGCATCAGACTATAGAGGGACAGAGGAGATAATACTCCCTACAACTGTACAACAACTCACCCACTGCACCAGACTATAGAGGGACAGAGGAGATAATACTCCCTACAACTGTACAACAACTCACCCACTGCACCACACTATAGAGGGACAGAGATAATACTCCCTACAACTGTACAACAACTCACCCACTGCACCAGACTATAGAGGGACAGAGGAGATAATACTCCCTACAACTGTACAACAACTCACCCACTGCACCACACTATAGAGGGACAGAGATAATACTCCCTACAACTGTACAACAACTCACCCACTGCACCAGACTATAGAGGGACAGAGGAGATAATACTCCCTACAACTGTACAACAACTCACCCACTGCACCAGACTATAGAGGGACAGAGGAGATAATACTCCCTACAACTGTACAACAACTCACCCACTGCACCAGACTATAGAGGGACAGAGGAGATAATACTCCCTACAACTGTACAACTCACCCACTGCACCAGACTATAGAGGGACAGAGGAGATAATACTCCCTACAACTGTACAACAACTCACCCACTGCACCAGACTATAGAGGGACAGAGGAGCTCATTCTCCAACAGGCTCCTACAGCTCCGCTCAAACAGTGAGAGATACAGGACTACATTCATACTATAATACTCCCTACAACTGTACAACTCACCCTTATGTAACAGATAATACTCCCTACAACTGTACAACAACTCAATCTTAAGTAACAGATAACCTTATGCCCTGTCAATCAGCATATTATTTGCACTGTCGTTCTTGTCTCTTGTTTATAGCTGTGATTTTATATTTTATTTTATAGTTTATTACTTATTTTTCTATTTTACTATTTTATTTTGACTTGTACATATACATTTATTTTTATAATTATGTCTCATTTGACATCTGTCTCTTGCTCTATTTGCTATACCATCTATTTTTGTTACTCTGTTATTATATTATGATGAGTGAGCTACTGTGTCCAAATAATTTCCCTTGTGGATCAATAAAGTTTGTACGTGGGATATTTCCAATGTAGTATAAAAAAGTATAAAAGAAAGAATAGAATAAATAAGTAAGTACCTAAAAATAGACGAGGGGGTGGCGTGAAGTATTCAGTACTGAGAGGTCCTATATACAGAGGTTTATATACAGGGTGATATTGCACTTTAGTTCTATCAGTTACTGCAGGGATTATCTTGCTCAGTGTGTATATTGCAGTAGAGGAACCGTATATACACTTGAGACCAGGTCGTCGAAGGACAGCAATTTTGAATCCCGCTCGTCCTTGGGCAAGACATTTCACTCACCTTGACTTTATAATACCTCTAGCCTACTTTGGCTTTTTAATCATTCCCTTCACCGTTATCTTACTTAAAGTTTTATTTCAACTGAATCATGTATTTTTCTGTAATCTTGTCCTTCATTCAAGACTTGAGTGCTCAGATACTTTTTTTTTTTTCCACATATCCCCTATCTCTGCCCACTGCTCGGTACTTAATTGCAATTATTATAAAAAATCTGACTCTGGCTCATGCATATAGCATTCAGAAATGTTCCATAGTCAGTTTGAACAACAAAAAGGCGTAAATCTAAATCTGCTGCTTGCTACGGTGAAATTCCTCTGGAGAGACGTGGCTGAACAGGAAGTCAATGAACTTTCTTTTTTTTTCTGTTTAAATCAATATTGTTGTTTACAATGAATACAAAGCCAAGTAAGGTTATACATATGTTAGATAAAGCAGCTATACCTGATTTTGTTTCTGTATAGTTTTTACCCAAGTATGGTGTTTTTGTCTGCATCTATTTATAAAGCGTTTTATCCTCCGAGAATCAGGAATCACAATGAATAACTAGAATGTTCAGAATGCATAAAGTAAGAGAGGAATAACTTCACTTCACCACTGCAAACTGTTTAAAATGAAATGTTGTTTTTCATGTTTTGAACGCAGTAAAAATCAGGTACGTTGGCCTTCGACTTAGACACAAGGGAAATTAGCTGGACACAGTAGCTCAGTCATCACATCATATTACAATAACAAAAACTAAAAAAATATATATAAAAAATGGTAATAAACTTCTAAATAAGTAGCAATAAAAAATAGAGACTGTTGTCAAATAAGACATAAATTATATAAATCTATATGTACAGTAAATAAAAATCTAAAATCGTAATATAAATACAATATATCACAGTTAACATTATAACACGACGGCTTAAAGCTCAAAAGAATCTTGTGTTGCGTAATACAGAGGACCTTTCAATTCCCCATTCCCCGTAGGGTCTGGGACATTTGTGCGATTGCTTGTGTGTCCAGCGGAGGCAGTGTTGGTGTTGGATGTGGTTCTGTCAGCTCTCTGGAACACTAGAGGTTGGAGCTCGGAGGCATTTGTCCAGCCCTGGCCCGGCGCTCTCCCTGAAAGACGGTGACTCAGTGGGACAGGCCCAGGCAGACGGAGCTCAGCTGCCACAGGCTGAAGGCAGGGTGGCAGGCTCCGACGGCTCCGACGGCTCCCCCAGGCTCACGGCAGAGGAAACACTAGAGCTCTGTGGACTCTTGACTTTTACATGTCTGCATACACACAGAAAATAGGAAAATACATTCACACAAGTGCATGTTTTATTATTAAAGGGTAAATATGACATTATTTTCTGATCTGTGTTTTGGTGTTTCCGCATTGAAAACTAACCCGAGTTGTGTTTTGTTTCAGTCACATGTTTAACACACAATGTTTAGGCTTCTCTGTAAGTATAAGGAACAGTGCGACAAGTGTCCGCACTTCAAACCCCGTCCCTGCGGTCAAGTGTCTGTAATCAGAGCAGTCATACGTGATGTCACCAACTACTGGAAACTGCAGAGGCCACAGGCAGCAGCACAAACTTAGATTCAGGTGTTTTTGACCAGAAAGGTACAAATTTACCAAGCCTGCAGTAAAATCAAAGTCAAAGATGACTAGGAGCTATTAAAACACCATATACAGTAGACATGAGACAGATAATACTCCCTATAACTGTACAACAACTCACCCACTGCACCAGACTATAGAGGGACAGATAATACTCCCTACAGCTGTACAACAACTCACCCTGATGTAACAGATAATGCTCCCTACAACTGTGCAACAACTCATTCTTATGTAACAGATAATATTCCCTACAACTTGAATTTATTATTACCATTTATATTTTTTCTCTTTCTATTGTGACGTTTGAGCTCCTGTGTAATTTCTCTTGTGGATCAATAAAGTTTGTCTAAGTCAACCGATTTCAAATACTTTTCTCCATGGAGACGTTATTGCTTTGTCTGGAATGTTTCACAGTGTGGCATTAAACCTTTCTATCTTCATGGAGACCAAACCAGACCAAGTTACAGGTCAGATTTGTGGAGAGGCGACCCCGCTCACAGTCAGAATGTTTGTTTTTGTAGGTATTTTTGAGCTATAAAACCACCTGTAATTGAAAAAAAAAAAAAGTAAAATAGAGCTGTTTAATGTCATACTGTGGAACATTCCAGGCAGTTCAATGAGCAATGGTGACAGTCCCTCCAAAAAGTTACACAGTGCACCTTTAAAATGAGAAGATCTTTAAAATCTGTTGTACAGGCTTTAAATCTGAGTCACTGTGCGAGTTGTGTTTGGGCCGGAGGCTGTGTGACTCTGACTCACGCCGCCATGGCAGCTCTTCTGACCTTTAACTGTTGTTCTTTTTTTTACCAAATTCTGGAGTGACAAAGTCCAACCCAAACACGCTCCCAGCGCCACTAAACGCGTCTGCCATGAACTCCCAATCTACACGACCAGTCACAAGTTTGGACACACTTTTTCATTTATATTTCTTGTTTATTTCCATGATACTTTACACTGTAGATTCTCACTAGCATCAAAAATATTAATGAAACATGTAGAGCGAAAACCATTTCAGGAGACTTAATAATGACGGTGAAGGGCGGCTAGATTTCAGTATAAAATGACTCAACTTTTTCTACAGAATTCCATATATCTTACTTCATATGTTACAAGCTTTTTACACCCTATGTGGCAGAAGATCTTCCGGAAGAAACACTTTGAGGGAATGGACCATTTCTTCATCAACTGAAACACCAGAACGGATTAAGAGTGAGGCCTTTCCTGTTGTGTTCACCTCATATGTGATGTCTTCTGTATGTGTAGAAAATGTAGAAAGCATTGCATGAGAGTGTGTCCCCAAACTTCTGACTGGTTGTGCGCTTCCCGTTGTTGTTGCGATCACGTTCTAGAGAATGTTGTGACGTCGTAGTTTCAGATGGAGGGCGGGGTCTGTTTTTAAAAGAAAGATCCAAACTTCTGCTTCACAACTGTCGAACCGCATCATTATTTGTTTGGGATAAGCTCCACCGCCATATTAATCTCATGGTTTAAAGTCCTTTCAACTGAAAACAGTCACACGTTTGGTGTTAAAATGGCAGCACTTTCTGAGGCTGTTTATTCACACTGGTAGAGAAGTCAACTTTGTGCCAGTATTTTCCATGTGGACAGGCCCCGACAGGCCCAGTAATTACAAATATTTTAACCAAAAGCATGTCAACAAATCAGCCAGGCCATTTTACATGTTAAATCTGTGAAGAGGCAAGCCTGCATTTTTGTTTTGTTTTTTTGGTTGTTGTTTTTTTTTAGCAGTAAAACACATGTAATTGAAAATTGACCTCTTCTATAAAAAATTGACTTTTTAACCAGTTGTTTCCCTTCTCTTTTCCCCTCTTGAAGTTGTATTTGGAGTGATTCTTGCACGTTTAAGCTCTCAGATCAGGGGTTTGGACCAGTTGCCCTTATAACTACATGGCAGAATGGAGAAAAGGTGCTCTGTGTTCCTACGTTTGTTAAAAGATATTTTTAAAATGTTTATAGTGAACACTTTTTGTCACGGTGGTTGTACAGTGCCAGTACAGATATACAGTATTGTATAAGAAGCTCTTGAGGTCAAAATTAGACAGCTGTGTACTGTCTGCATCTAAATATGAAATCTTTTATTGTCTGACAATTAGGAAGTGTACTGTTAGCATGCTAGTTGCTGGCGGCAAACTGTACTCAGGACTCTGACAGTTGTGAAAAGCACTCACACACCTGGGACACACTCCTCCAGAGAGCACTGGGCGACGGGAAGTAACAACAGCTGACCACGCCCACAGGAAGTAACAACAGCTGACCACGCCTACAGGAAGTAACAACACCTGACCACGCCTACAGGAAGTAACAACAGCTGACCGCGCCTACAGGAAGTAACAACAGCTGACCACGTCTACAGGAAGTAACAACAGCTGACCACGCCTACAGGAAGTAACAACACCTGACCACGCCTACAGGAAGTAACAACAGCTGACCGCGCCTACAGGAAGTAACAACAGCTGACCACGCCTACAGGAAGTAACAACAGCTGACCGCGCCTACAGCAGTAGACGATATACGATACGTCACCACCAACACTGGGGACAGTTCTGAAGATGCAGCAGCTGAAACATGTCAACAAGGTAAATACACGTTACTGTATTGTCTCTAAAAAAAGAACCCAAAATGTTAAAATAATCAGGATCGCCTGGGATCTTGAATACACACTTCACCAATAAGTCAGTAAGTAAGAAGTCAGTGGATTTGTTTCTTTTAAGTCGTTTTAGATGAATATTGCTCTTAAAAATGTGCAAATTATAACATAATGATCCACAGATTATAACTATACAGCAGACACAAGCACAATAGGTCTTTTTTAACAAATGCATAAGGTACAGGCAATGCAATGACATCTTTATGGAGCCAAGCAGGAGGCAGACCATCCACCAAAAAAGTTGGTTAGTGAACCTTTAATTAGCTTATTTTGACCTCAAGAGCTGCTTATACAATATGTTTGCACTCGGGCAAGACACATTTTGCACAAATACCAATCAGAATTGTGCAGAAAAGTTGAAAAACATGTTACAGAAAGTAGAGAGTGTTGTTTCAGAGAGTTCTGTATATGACATTACACTAGGGAGAAAGTTTACACACATTCAGACACACAACAACAACAACAGCATTCATCTTGTAAGTGTCATTAAAATGCCTTATGCATAAAACAAGTTCATTTTGGTTTAGAAAAAGGTATAAAGTTAAAATTATTGTTTGTTAAAA
This sequence comes from Taenioides sp. WSHXM2023, assembly GCA_029959045.1. Taxonomy (NCBI): domain Eukaryota; kingdom Metazoa; phylum Chordata; class Actinopteri; order Gobiiformes; family Gobiidae; genus Taenioides; species Taenioides sp. WSHXM2023. Next base: position 2,838,591 of record CM057100.1, read on the forward strand.
ATTAATATAATTCATATGGGGGAAAAAAAAAAAAGTTGTTATTTTGCATAGGATGCCATAATAAGTTGTATTACAGCTATATGTTAGTAATTTCATTTGGTTTGGTACCGCTATTATCACGAGACTTTATGAGAACTTGAGAGAATATCAGGCTACAGGTAGATCACGTACGCCTCATATGCTCAAAGACTCTTTAAGAGCGAGAGCCACGGTTTCAGCAGCTGTATGAGGTATCTTTTATTTTATGTTTGTAACAACTGTAAAATGTATGTTCTAATAGTGCGATATGTATGCTGTGCGGAGATAGAAAATGCATCAATCACACAGTTTTCCTTTTGCCTAAAGACCTCTGATGTGACAGGCGGCCATGAGGTAGCTAGATTTATTAGTACTTCCGTGTTAACAAACCAAGATGGAGTGTCTAATTTTATGTTTTATTTGTCCTGTAGTTTTCATGGCGTTTCATGGCATTTGTTAAGGCTAATAAATGTGCCAGTACTCGAGAACCATGTGCAGTGTTGTCATAGAGGAGCTACACATCTGTAGGAGCTGATATTGCACCACCAACCTGTGGGGATCTGGCCACTCTACCAATGATGTTGAGAGCAGGATTTGAACCTCCAACCTTTGGATCAGTGGACAGATGCTCCACTAACTGAGCTACTATCACCCCTCATGCAAGAGGCACACTTTTTCTGAAACTTTAAACATGATTTCAACAAAATAAATCTTTTTTTAAATTTTTTTTTTATTTTTTATATATATATATATTTTTTTTTTTTTTACTAAAATTTAAAGCATAAATATATTGACAAACTGGGAAAAACATGCAAACAGTTGTAGCTAATCCTTAAATATAATGATCTTCAGTGTGTTTTCAGTGTGTCATAAACTCTTTAAGTTCTAATATATAACAATGCAACAATGGGATATGGCTTTTGGAGGAACTTCACACTGGAAATAAGTTTTTGGAAATACCTGCTTTCACAAGTTGTCATGTTTTTGAAAAAGTGCAGCCCAGCTCTGTCCCTCTCACAGCCACACAAACAGTACCTCAGCTTGAATTGTTTTTCCTCACTTCTCTCACTTTTTACTGGTGCCACATTTCTTTTTGCCCAGTTCCTGCGAGGTCTAACTTGACATTTTCAACATTGGATGGCAAAGTTGGGACAAAATAGAATCGTTTTTTTAAAAGGACGTACCCAATTTTTCCATGTATTTGAACAACAGATATATTGTATAACCCCCAATTTACACCAAAGCTTAACAGCGCATACTTTTGCATCAGCTTTTGTTTTGTGATTTAAAACATAATTCATCTAATCAACAATGAATACATAAGCAATGTAAAAAGTTTAGTGTTTAAACATGAGAAGATACAAAGGCTGGAGTCACAGGAGCAGCTCCTTTGCCTCTGGTGTAAACTGAAGCTTTTAAAAGTACACGCGTAGGCAGCTCCACTGACGTTTGGTGTTTCTAAATTCCAGGTTAGCAGCTCTTGAGGTCAAAATAAATCATCTGTGTACTGTCTGCATCAAATTATAAAGTGTTCTGAATGCGAACTGCTGAAAATTTACTAGTTATGAATATGCAAATGTTTAATATGTGGCAAAATGACCTAAATCAGTGTTTCTCAGCCTGACTGTTAGACTAATTTATTTACAGTTTATTTTTGTCTTCTTTGGGTGATTAATTGGTTAGTGCTACTGTGACAGGGCTGTAGTTCTAGTTTAGACCTGGAATAGTCATTTTATATGCCTGATTTTAAAAAAAATTGAGCCCACTGACATTTATTTTTTTATTTTTTTATTTTTTTACTGCATTGACATATTGGTCATATTTGAAGTACTTTTTTCTTCTCTGTGTAATCCCTTAGTCATCCAGCTAAATAAAGAAAACTGATTTCTGTCAACCCTGGTGTGCATCTCCCCGAGCCTGATGGGCGTGACTGACAGGATGATTAGCCAATCAAGGAGACGCATGGTCTGTCCATATCAAAACAAATATGGCTGCTTAAGAGGAAAAAATAAATGGAAAATGGATTTCTGCAGAATCAATGAGCAAAGCACTAAACTCTGTTAATCTGAAGTGAGGGAAATGTGATTTTGTTCAAGGCGCGACCATGGGCTATAAGTGCATAGCTAACCTGCTAGCCTCCATATTCCAAATAGGAAGTAAGCATGGGCGCGCTTCCTGCTCCATCGCCTCTAGCTCCAATTCACTTTACATTGACTGCTGCTGTCAGGCTCTTCATTTTGGTCTTAAAGTACTCATATTAACCCGTTTTATATAATCCTGGTGTTTTTATTTCACCATTTTGTCCATGAACACTAATAATAGACAAATCAAACCTTTTCCCACGAGGTCGCTCGCTAGCATTAGGTTTGATTACCTTTAACAGAGTCATTCCTGATTTGGTTTTGCCATGATACTCGCAGTCAGAATTCCAAATATGGAACTCCAATTTTGCCCCTATAACTGCTGGCCTTGTTTGACTCTTAAGTCATTTCTTTGCACAGTCTGTGGGCCCGACTGAAAAAGAGGCGATCTCAGACTGATCTCCTTCTGTATAAAAGATTCATAGGTCATCCTGGACTTGATAGGATACAAATACACCACCAGCTAAAGTGCTGATGGAGCAGAATACGCCGTACTTTCCAGCCTCTGTCTCTTACCCACTGGCCCTTCATGCTGTAAGTGTCCGAACTCCACATATAACAAAGTGAGCACATTTGAAATCGAGTTGAAACCTTCAAGTGGCGAGACTCGTTCTGTCGTCCCGAAAGGCGCGCTCTCATCAAGTGGAGTAAATTGGATTTTCCCTGGCGCCGCCTTTATTGTTTTTGGTGCAACATTTCAATTAGACATACGTGGACAGAAATGGCGTGCGCTCGGAGCTCTGGGGAATTACATTGTGCACGTGGGCTGCGGACACAATAGCTTCAAAGAGCCGGCCCCACGCAAACAAACCCATTTGCTGTTTTTTTAGCTGACAAAGAACTGGATCGCACACACGGCCACTATTAACGCTGACGCACTGTAAACACTAGAAATGTAAAAGCAAAATGAGCGTCCAAGGAAAAGAAAAATGTAATTATAAAGAAGTCTCCCTTTTGTCGCAGTGCAGCTGTCAGCAAAACAAACCAGAGGATCCAAGACGGCACCGCTCAGGTAATGTCACAACAATAGGCACAATTACAATAATATTTTGAGTTTAAATTCCTAAAACATGACCTGTCTTTGTCTCTGGATATGATGTAAACATAATAATAATAATACTAATCATCATCATCATCATCATCATCATCATCATAATAGCAGCAAAGAACAACAAAAAAATAACATACAGAAAGCATACAGAAACAGACAAAGAAGCAAACAATTTAATTAATTATAATAAATAAGTTAATAAAATAGAATAAGGAATGAAATCAAGCTAAAACCAGCTAAAGGAAGGCTAACCGATAAAAAAGAGTTTTAAGAAGGGCTTGTATGGGGTTAAAAGTGTCTGAATGAACTGGTCAGTAAAATCTTCAAATCAATTCTAAAACACACAGGCAGCCAGTGAAGAGAAACTAGAACCGGGGGAATGTGGGATGTCTGTTAAAACCAGTGAGGAGCCGAGCTGCTGCGTTCTGAACCAGTTGGAGGCGGGAGATGGATTTGGTGTCGAGGCCGGAGAGGAGGGAGTTGTAATAGTCTAAATGGGAGAAAATGAGCTCGTGGGTGACTTTTTCAAGATCAGGGCGGGAGAGGATATGTTTGTTTTTATGAATTGTGTGGAGATGGAGAAAACAGGATTGGGTGACTTTTTTGATGTGAAGTTGAAACATGTTCATATGAAATATAGTTTTTATTGAGAAGTTTATTCGTTTTCTAAAAGAGGGGGTATTATGCAAAAAGGAGGAGGAGGAGAAAGAGGACATCTAGGGTCATGACATGGAAATAGTGGACTGCTACTAGTACCTTGGCGTCCATGTGAACAACAGGCTGGACTGGAGGGACAACTGTAATTCTGTGTACAAGAAGAGCATGAGCAGACTCTACTTCCTGAGAAAGCTCAGGTCTTTCAATGTGTGCAGTAAGTTCCTGGAGATCTTCTACCAGTCTGTGGAGGCCAGCGCCCTGGACTTCACTGTGGTTCTGCTGGGGGAGCGGCACCAGGAAAAGAGACATTGGGCGGATTGACAAACTGATCCGTAAAGCTGGACACGTGAACGTGAAAAACATGCCTGAAAAGGTTAAAGATGCCATCCGTGCATGTTTCAGTAATCTAGCGATCTCTCCCGGGCCCTATTCAAACCCTCCTTAGCTGTAAGATTCTGTGCAGTGCTCCCTGTGCTCCCACACAATAGTTCTCCTTAAATATTATATAAACATAATACAAAACTGTACGCTAAAACTTGACAAACCTGATGCAGTGTGCAGTAGTTTCATTGTGTTGTGATAGCGCTCTGAAGGGGGAGCAAGTGGAGGGGAGCGTCAGTGTGTCAAAAACAAAAGTGAAGCTTATAAAACATTTTCTGTATGTTTTCTGTAAATAAAGCATTTTCAAAACAATAAAAGGTAACAAGGTGATCTAAATATAGGGTAGCTCACACACAATACGGTGGCCAACTTATTTATGCTTTGTTTTTCTTAAAAAAAAAATAATAATAAAAAATATATATATATATATATATATATATATATATATATATATATATATATATATATATATATTAATGTGTTCCTCACCTTCCACGGTGGTTGGTCTCTCTCACCCTCATCAGCTCGGGTCCTCTACCAGAGGCCTGGGAGCTTGAGAGTTCTGCGCAGTATCTTTGCTGTTCCTAGTACTGCACTTTTCTGGACTGAGATGTCTGATGTTTTTCCTGGTATCTGCTTGAGCCACTCTTCCAGTTTGGGGGTTACAGCCCCGAGTGCTCCGATCACCACGGGCACCACTGATGCCTTCACCTTCCAGGCCTTCTCCAGCTCTTCCTTGAGCCCCTGGTATTTCTCTAGTTTCTCGTGTTCCTTTTTCCTGATATTACCATCGTTTGGTATTGCAATGTCCACCACCACGGCTTTGTTCTGTTGCTTATCCACCACCACTATGTCTGGTTGGTTCGCATATCGCATGGGCGAGATGCGATATATATATATATATATATATATATATATATATATATATATATATATATATATATATATATATATATATATATATATATATATATATATATATATAGTACAGGCAGGTGGCGCTGTTACACCCCCTCTCCCTCAGAGCAGTACGTTTGTGAGCGTATTCAAACAAACAGGACCATGGCAGAGTGCAGCTGTGTCCCTGGAGCTGTCCGTGGTGCTCTGACAGACTGTGCCCAGCAGAGCGACAGCCAAAGTCCACAAAGGGAGCCCTCATGTCCCTCCACTACAACAGACCCACTCACCCGCTGCCCTGGAGCAAACGGCAAACTAAACTTCTAACGCGTTTCCATGGCAACTTAAAAGAGCCGTATATTTGTATTAGTCCAGAGTGAATAGAAGGGAGTGAGTTCGCTGAGGCTGATGTGATATTTTTGGTATTTATTAGGGGTGGGACTTGATTAACAAAAAAAAAAAAAAAAAAATTAAATTAAATTAATTACAGGCTTTGTAATTAATTAATCTTAATTAATCGCATAACAATATTTGCCCCAAAAGCAACATTTATTTTATGTAAATGAATTTTAGTGGACGACTTCATCAAATAATACACACAGACGTGACTTTTAAACTCAAGCTTTTTTAATGTCTGGAAAAATGTCTTGAAAAAATTAATTGCATTTCATTTCAAAATAGTAGACAAAGATAAAGTCCCTGTCCAAAATTGAGGAGACTAAAGTGAAAGTGCCATTTTACTTTAAGTTGTTACTTTCTGAATGTAGTGTACCTCTTGCAAACTCTTTTCTGAACAGTTTGCAATAAACAAAGACTTTGTCAGTACTTCCATCGGGTAGTTTTTTGAATATAAATTTAGCTTTCGTGCTTCATTGTTGTAGTCGGAACTGTGTGCATTAGGATAATTGGCGTATCACAACATGGTGCACTGACGTTCCGTGTTGTTTGGCATGCAAACTGTGATAAAAGGCATTAATATTAATAGTATTTATATGTAAAAAGACAGATGTAAAAATGTAATCTGTCTTTACATAAATACATTGTTTCTTACTTTTTTAAAATAGTTGTTGTGCATAAACTCCCCCTGCAGGTGTAGTGTTGTGAGTACAGTTTGGGTGAGATACATAGGCTGTTTCTCATTTCACTTTCCTCTTTCCTCGCTTCCTTCTCCTCGATTCCTCTCCTCAGTCTTCCATTTTTCAGCTGTCAATCAAATGTGTGTCTCAAAGAAAACCAAAGAAAAAAGGAGGGAAGCTTCAGGAGGCAGACATCAGAGAAAAGAATGAAACTTTATTGGTCTCACTGAGAACTTTATATCCTCTCCTCGCAGTGTCTTCGCTGTGGGCGGGACTAATGCAGAACTGAGGAGAGGAATCAAGGAGAAGGAAGCGAGGAAATGAAAAGTCCCCTTTTTAGTTGAACAAAAGATCAGCAGGACACACGACTATTTGTCTATCCAGTGGTTACCTGCTGAGATGTGTTTAGTATCGTTCAATAAGTACTCCAAACGATTAACAAAATTGATCAGATTAATCACACTTCAAATCTGATCAGTTTAATCATTTTACCCATGTTAGTAATAATACATACATAATAACACTTGTATAGCGCTTTTCATGACACTCAAAGATGCTTCACATAGATCAAGACCAACACAAACACAAATAAAAGAAACAGAAAAACAGGATGCCTCAAGTGGAGGAGTTCAAGTATCTTTTACGAGTGAGGGGAGGATGGAGCGTGAGATTGACAGGTGGATCGGTGCAGTGTCGGCAGTGATGTGGTCGCTGTATGTGACCGTTGTGGTGAAGAGGAGCTGAGCCGAAAGGCAAAGCTCTCGATTTACCGTCAGTCTACGTTCCTCCCCTCACCTATGATCATGAGCTTTGGGTAATGACCGAAAGGACAAGATCGCAGATACAAGCGGCCGAAATGAGTTTCCTCTGCAGAGTGGCTGGGCGCTCCCTTAGAGATAGAGTGAGGAGCTCAGTCACACAGGAGGGGCTCAGAGTAGAGCCGCTGTTCCTCCACGTCGAGAGGAGCAGCTGAGGGGAGGGCATCTGTTCCCTCGGGAGGTGTTCCGGGCATGTCCCACCAGGAGGAGGCCCCGGGGAACGCCTTGGGGTCCCCCCGGAGGAGCTGGAGGAAGTGTCTGGGGTGAGGAAGTCTGGGAGTCCCTGCTTAGACTGTTGCCCCCGGGACCTGGCCCCAGATAAACAGAAGAAAATGGATGGATGGATGGATGGATAGATGGATAAACAGGAGATGCAGTAATTTAAAGGCAGTTTTGAAGAGGTGATTTTTCTGGGCTTTTTTGAAGACAGTGAGTGTAGATGAGTCTCTGTCCCCCAGGTCTTTTGTTTAGGAAGGCTGGGGCCAGGTTATGGAGGGACTTGTACATAACGGTGAGGAGCTTGAATTGGATGTACTGAGGGATGGAGAGCCAGTGGAGATCTCTGAGGACAGGGGTGATGTCCTCAGAGAAAAATGCAAAAAAGTGAGGAGGCGGGCAGCATTTTACTCGTTTTAGAGCTCACACGCGACCTGTATTGAGATCTCATTTGGGTTTGATTGTACTAATAATTACTAAGTGTTTCATTCTGTTATTTCATACCGTGCTCGTAAACACCAATAATGGTTCACTAGACATTTTATTCAATTATCATAATGGGCAACAAAGAGAATCACCATAAATCACCAGAATGTGCAAAAAAGCTACTTATCCATAATGTTTTCTTCTCGATCATTGTTGTTTTCTTTTTTCACAAAACTATAACAGTTGTTTAAATGTCGAACCTATTCATAACACTCAAATACACATTTTTAAACTGTCAGCAGCGTACATAATCATCCTGATATTATTGTTAAGTGCGATTATTTTGACCATGATAATCGCGACACCAAATTTCTTTAGCGTCCCATGCCTAATCCACGGAAACAAGCACCAAAAAGTTGCATTGTGAACCTTTAACGCTGGCAGGTCTACTTTGAACATAAAATCATGGCTACTCACTGCTAACATTTGCTCCCCACCTTAAAGTGTTTTGGGGTATTTTTCCACATTCGTACACTATATTTCCGCAGTATATTTGCCTGATACGAGCTCCACCACAGAAATAATGTCTGAGCTGTCCTTCGCGTGAGTTCAGTCCATTCTCTGGGCTTCTCTCGTGTTGCCTTCAGGGTCACTTGTTCCATCATAAATTCTGCTGCAGTTCCACATTTACAGTCCCGACCTGGCGCTCCATCTCCCCTGGTGCTGCTTTGACCCTTTGTCACTTTGTCACCCCTGGAAGGTTGGAAACATACTTTAGAAAGATGACTTTTATAAAACTACACCTGGATATACAGTGGACAAAACACAGATTACAACGGAAAAAATGACTCGAGCGGCACTGTGGAAAAGTTTAGTTGCAAGTTTCAAGCTAGGCCCTGTGGTGCTTTAATTCTCGTCAGCACCAATTGATACTTTGCAGCGTCAGGGGGTTCCGTGTGTATGTCTGCGGCAGAATGTTCAGCAGTTACCATGGTGACGCAGTGCACACATTAGCTACAAAGCCTGGTAAGTATTTAGATTGTCTGAAAACTCAAGAAAAACTACAAAACGGAATTAAGGAACACATTTTTGGGAGCCTATGATCAATATGAGCGTTCATGGTCCTGTTTAGTGAGTAAGTGACTGCTGGCTAATGCTATCTAGCTTGTGACTGAAATATATGTTATTTGACTTGTTTAGTACAGAATCTTCTTATCTGTTGTAATTAAATTGGTTCTTTATGGCCATTATTTTGTGTTAAAATAAAGCTCAGGTTAAAATCTAACTCGAGTAATAGAGCTTCAGACAGAGCAGTGCCTCCAGTTAGCTTCACACCCCCAGGAAATGTTGATGATTTTGTAATCTCAGATGGTGAGCGGGGGGGTATATGACTCTACGAGAGATTTAGAGTTTTTGAAAGAACTCTACAAACTAAAAATCCACAAATGTCGTACTTTATCAATATTTATTCGGGATCGGCTCCACAAACTTGCCTTTTTTTTTTCCTCATGGTTTAAAGGCATTTCAAATGACACCAATCACATCTTTTGGTTGAATAATGGCACCTATTTCTGAAAATTTTATTGTTTTGTCTGGAATATTTCACAGTATGGCATTAAACCTTTCTATCTTCAAGGATATTTAAGGAATTTATTATTTTTTTTATTTATTTTAATTAGGACAGTGCATATTAATCAACATGTCAACAAACAGTAGCAGTGTAAATAATGCAGAATTAGCACAATAGCTACTTTACATCCGTTGTCCTAAGGCAGGTCAGAAACAGAGAACATTTAGAGAAACACACAGATGAGACAAAAATGCACATAGACATGATGAAAGTTAACCACAACAGACCGTTCTCTGAGTTTAAGAGGCCCCAAGAAGATAATCTGCATCTGTGAGCATGTTTGATTATTTTTCAACCAATGTTTCAGAGTGTACTTGAAGGTTGAGAAAGACCCACAGTTCCTCCCGGTGTTTCAGAGTGTTCTTGAAGGTTGAGAAGGACCCACAGTTCCTCCCGGTGTTTCAGAGTGTTCTTGAAGGTTGAGAAGGACCCACAGTTCCTCCCGGTGTTTCAGAGTGTTCTTGAAGGTTGAGAAGGACCCACAGTTCCTCCCGGTGTTTCAGAGCGTTCTTGAAGGTTGAGAAGGACCTGACATGGGCAGGTCATGTGTTCCATGACTGTGATCCTCTGATAGACGTCACCATTTGGCCAAATTTGGTCCTGCTTCTCTGTACGTTAAAATCTCCTCCGGTCAATGCTCTTGTTTTAACTCAGTCAGGAGTTTTTTTAACTTATAAAATCCATTAATGGTGGAGGAGCGAGTCCATTTAAAACTTTAAAAATAAGGCAAGCATCCATAAATACCTGATAACCTTTAAGATCCAAAATATTATACTTACTTAAGATATTACAACAGTGATACTGTAAAGGATTTTTGTCAAGTGTTTTCAATGTTTTTTGAAGAGGTTCAAAAAATGTTTTACGAATTTTTGAGCAATAAAACCACAATAATTGAATAAACATTAGGTAGAGCTGTTTAATGTCATACTGTGGAACATTCCAGGTACATTTCTGAAGCTATATTTTGTTTATTTATACTGACGTTGAACTTTGTGCCAGTTTTTGTTTCATGCGGATAGGCCCAGTAATTACAGATATTATCTGTAAACCAGAACAACAGAATCAGAACTGGCCTTTCAACCATAACTGCTGTAACTGTCTGTCATAACTGTCTTTTTAAAAGTTTTACTGTTTAAAAGTTTTACTGTTTGTTTTTGTATGTATTTTAACTGTTGCTTTTAACTGCCTAATGTTTACTGTACTTGTTGTAAGGCGACCTTGAGTGTCCAGAAAGGCGCCTAATAAATAAAATGTATTATTATTATTATTATTATTATTATTATTATTATTATTATTATTATTAACAAACCTGCAATCTCGCACAGCAATCCTGAATCAGTGCTAGTGCAGCTTCTGCAGCTCAGTGAGTGGATTCTGGAGGTTATGAGCGTCACATGAGCCTGTCCAGAAACTGAGAATGAGACAAACTTGGATGTGTCTTCTATAGTGTGTGACATGGTATGGCAAAAATCAAAGAGAAAATCTGGCTCATGTTGTACTTCAAAATATGCCCTACATTCTACATTAATCATGAAACATAAAAAAAAAATGATAATATGAAAATTCAAATGATAATATTTATTTATTATACATTTTATTTCTTTACCATAACCCTTTTCTCCAAATACTTTTAATTCATAAAATGCTTTTGTGATGTTTTTAAAACTGTAAGAGTGCAGGCTACGTACTTACCCAAGGACAAAGCATCAGTCAGGGCTGGTCAAAGCTGGAATTTAACCACCAACCGTTTTTCTCTTTCATCTTTCATTTCTGAACCTCTCATCCCAAAATGGCCGTATCTTTTATTGAAAAGAATTGCACCACTTTGCAAATGTTAAAAGTCTTTTACTTATCTTTATAACCTACTCTTCAGACACATGCAGTCGTTTAATACCTTATTTTACTGTCACGCCACATTGCTCTCTCTCTCCCTCTTTCTCTCTTTGCTCTTCATCACTCCTCTTTGTCCTTCCTTTAGTCCTCAAACCTGGACTGTCCCTGGACTCTGCCACTTGGTTTTAACAGCTTTTGTCTTCTGATACTCCCTCGTTCAGCAGGGAGAGGGAAAGAAAACTCCAGAGACAATCCTTCATCCTCCCCACTCTCTCTCTCTCTTCATCACTACCTTTCTCCTCTTCTCCTGTGTTCTTCTATATCTCGTGTCCTCCCTCATTGACCCTCTTTGTCTCCCTGTTTTTCTTTTGTTGAAGAGAAATTCCATAATCATATCTGTCCCCCTCTCTCTGTCTCGCTCTTTCTCTCCCTCCTGCATTCTTCTGTATCATTCTTTAATTTCCTCCTTCACTGACACTCTTTGTCTCCTTGTCTTTTTTTTTTTTTTTGTTGAAGAAAAATTCCATAATCATATCTGGTTCATCCCAAGGACAGGACATCATGCACCAAACTCTTTATCTCGGGTATAAGAAATTATATATTATGTTACGAGAATTTTGGAGAGGTGATGTTTTCTGCATTTTAGAGACACGTGCTTTGGCCCACAGAAACAAAGAGAGAGTGTCACCTCCAGTCTCTCTCTAAAACCTTCAAATCAAGCCAGAAATCTAGAGGTAATAATGGACTCAGACTTGAACTTTAACATCCACATCAAATCAATAACATCTGCAGCCTTTTACCACCTAAAAACAGAGCAAAAATCAAAGGTGTACTGTCTAAAGCAGACGTGGAGAGACTTATCTGTGTGTCTGTCTCCAGTAGGTTAGACTACTGTAATGCCCTGCTCACTGGCCTCTCCAAACGAGCTGTGAAACAGCTGCAGTACATCCAGAACGTGCAGCTCGGGTCCTGACTCGAACCAGGAAGTACGAGCACAGAAGTCCTGGGTTCAGGTCTCTGCACTGCCCCCTGTGGCTCAGAGAATAGACTTTAAAGCGGCTCTGCTTGTGTTCAAGTCTCTCCATGGCCGAGCACCAAAGTATCTCTGACATGTTAGTGCCACATGAACCATCTGCACTCTGAGGACCTCAGGGACCGACCTCCTGCTGATGCCCAGAGTCAGGACTAAACACGGGGAGTCAGAGTTTCAGATTCATGCAGCTAAAACCTGGAACACTTCCTGAACATGTGAGACAGGCCTCCACTCGGACTCTGTTTAAATCCAGGCTCAAAACGGTTCTGTTTAGCTGCGTATGACCTCTCTACTCTCTCTCTCATGTATTGTCTCTTTCTCTTTTGTAATTTTATGTTGATTATTTATGTTTTGATTTGTTTGTATTGTGATTTTAATGCATTTTTTATTCTTGTAAAGCACTTTGAATTACTTTGTGTACAAATTGTGCTGTACAAATAAACTTGCCTTGCCTTACAAATTAGTCGCTGTGGTTGGACCGTCTCAAGTTTGGACAGAGGATTTTCACGCTCTGTTGTCCAGTTCCTTTTATATTCAAACAGAATGTGTAAGGGACTGGCTGGTCAGGCAAATGCTATGCTAATGTGCACTTCCTGATTATGGGACAATAAAAGGCTTTTGTAATTGGATGCTGACAGTACACAGTGGACATAGGCCTGTTTTGTCACGCTGCCTTTATTTTCCTTATCTTTCTCCTTCTTCTGTTTCTCCTTAACCCCATTATTTCCCTCTTCTTCATCTGTCTCTCTCAAGCTCTTCTTTCACTCTCAGTTTGTCATTCCCTCTGTCTCCCTCCCAATTTCTCGCTCCAATCACCATCTCTAGTTCCCATTTATGCTGGGGATCTACTCACATTCTCCACTGTTCCTCCCACCAAATGGAAGCTGAACCGTTGTAAGACCTGGAAGACGAACCAAAGATGGCGTCGTGTTGGTTTCAGTGGCCTGTGCTCATTGGCGTATGATGCTAAAAAAGATTTGTTCGTCAGCATTACTTTCTTAAGTACGGCCGGTATGCTTTTCACAACGGTAAAGACAACTACTAGCAAGCTAACAGCGTACATCCTGATTATCAGACAATTAAATAAATGCTCTATAATTAGAAGCAGACTTATTTTGACCTCAAGAGCTGCTTATACAATAGATCTATATTGGGGTAAGAGAGTGATGTGACATTTGTGAAAGAATCGGCTCTTTTGAACGGTTCCTTAAAGGTGTATTGTGTAATTTTTCAGGTGGAGGGTCTGTCAAATACTTTTCTTCATGGAGAACAAACCAGACCAAGTTACAGGTCAGATCTGCCTGTTTTTCTAGGAATTTTTGAGCTATAAAGCCGCCTGTAATTGAATAAATGTAAGGTAGAGCTGTTTAATGTCACACTGTGGAACATTCCAGGCAGAGCAATGACATCTCCATTGAAACCGAAAAGTTACATAGTGCACCTTTAATGTGAACGGTTGTAACCAGATCTCAATTTGTGAAAGAACCTAAACTTTTTTCTTTCCAGTTTGTTTGCATTTTTATACAGATTAACACTGAACCAACACAAGAATCAGCACAGACGCAGAGCAGTCAACAAGAGTCAGAGGTTTGTGCACAAAAACATTACAGTTTGATAATTATTGTTATTTTAGTGCAACATTTCATTTAGATTATGCAGAATTTAAAAGTGCAAACACACTCCCGCTTTCAGTTTGAACCATTTTAATCAAATCTGAGCCTCTGAGCCTGTGATTAGTTTGTAGTTAAATGAGTTCTCATATTAGCTTCTGCCATATAAATAAATAAATATTAAAAGAGCCAGTCTTTTGAATGGCTCTTTGAAGTGAGCAGATTCAAAAGATTCAGATCCCATAAAGGCTCAGGCGTTATGCGTGACTGCTTTAGCAATCGCTCTATTGTGTGTTTCTGTTTGGAAAATGTAATTGTCACGAGTTTCCCCTAGATACATGACAATGAACTATGGGAAAGTAACTTCAAATCTCATACTGATTAAGTCATCAAAAGAATATATGTTACATTAAAGGTCCTGTATTACACAAAATGGACTCTCGTGAGCTTTAAGTCATGTTATAATGTTGTTACCTCTTCAAAAACAGACCTGGAGTTGTGTTTTGTTTCATTCACTTGCTTTTATTAGTCAGTAACAGAGTAAAAACGCTCTGTTCCACCCTGTGATGTCATAATGTGGTAGTTTTCAACTTAACAGCTCCTTTTACCTTTAGTTCTGCAGAGACCTGCAATTCCAGGGCTGAAATCATCCAAATCATTCTACTGAAAGTGTACCGATCACAAGGTGGAACAGAGTTTTCTGTTTGAGAGAAGAAACGGCATTGTAACATGAATCAGAAAATAGCGTAATATGGGCCCTTTAAGTCCTCTTATCAGTGAGCTGTTTCACTCAAGAAACAGTCATTAATCAATTACTTTCATTAACTATGCTGATATAATTGTTCAAAATACACATGATCTATATGTCAGACCACTGAATGTGCTCTTTAACTCTATTTGTAGGTTTATTCTTATATGCCAATACCAAACTGTATTTTACTTGAAAAACTCAATTGGTTATAGCCATTTAATAGATGTCAACTTCACTGGATTCAAGTCATTTTAAAGTTATTTAAATGGTCCCCAGTATCTAAATCAATATGTAGGTCCAGTAAAGTCCATTATGTTCCCTTAGCTGTACTCACTGTCTGGTTAATATAACAAAGTGAAAGGATAAACAAGCCCCCTCTTTATTCAGTGGGTGAGGGAGGTTCTGATGTGTGTGCAAATCGAGTACTTAAGATACAGTTTACAGGCCTCACTAAATACATACCATAACACATGGGGTCTTTTATTGTGTATGTTGAGGATTTACCATTTAAATGACAATTACCATTCAACCTTTTTATTTATTTATTTATAAAACTGATGCATTATTATTATTATTATTATTATTATTATTATTATTATTATTATTATTATTTCATTATATGTATGTATGTATGTATGTATGTATGTATGTATGTATGTATGTATGTATGTATGTATATATGTATGTATATGTGTATATAGTATGCATTATGTGTGTGTGTATGTATATGCACTATATCTCCAAAAGTATTCACTCACCCATACAAATAATCGAAATCAGGTGTTTCAATCACTTCCATGGCCACAGGTGTATAAAAACCTGGGCCTGCAGACTGTTTCTACAAACATTTGTGAAAGAATGTGTCGCTCTCAGGAGCTCAGTGAATTCCAGTGTGGTACTGTGATAGGATGCCACCTGTGCAAACAAGTTCAGTCGTGAAATGTCCTCGCTCCTAAATATTCCACAGTCAACTGTCAGTGGTATTATAACAAAATGGAAGTGATTGGCAACGACAGCAACTCAGCCATGAAGCGGTAGGCCACGTAAACTGACAGGGCGGTGTCAGGAGATGCTGAGGTGTATAGTGCGCAGAGGTCGCCAACTTTCTGCAGAGTCAGTCGCTACAGACCTCCAAACTTCATGTTGCCTTCAGATTAGCTCAAGAACAGTGCGTAGAGAGCTTCATGGAATGGGTTTCCATGGCCGAGCAGCTGCATCCAAAGCTAAGCATCATCAAGTGCAATGCAAAGCACGCTGCCTCTGGACTCTAGAGCAGTGGAGACGCCTTTTTTGGAGTGACGAATCGCACTTCTCCATCTGACAATCTGACGGACCAGTCTGGGTTTGGCAGTTGCCTGGAGAACGGTACTTGTCTGACTGCATTGTGCCAAGTGTAAAGTTTGGTGGAGGGGGGATTATGGTGTGGGCTTGTTTTTCAGGAGCTGAGCTTGGCCCCTTAGTTCCAGTGAAAGGAACTCTGAATGCTTCAGCACCAAGAGATTTTGGACAATTCCATGCTCCCAACTTTGTGGGAACACAACATGACTGTGCATCAGTGCACAAAGCAAGGTCCATAAAGACATGGATGAGAGAGTTTGGTGTGGATGAACTTGACTGGCCTGCACAGAGTCCTAACCTCAACCCGATAGAACACCTTTGGGATGAATTAGAGCGGAGACTGAGAGCCAGGCCTTCTCGTCCAACATCAGTGTGTGACCTCACAAATGCACTTCTGGAAGAGTGGTCCAAAATTCCCATAAACACACTCCTAAACCTTGTGGACAGCCTTTTGCAGAAGAGTTGAAGCTGTTATAGCTGCAAAGGGTGGACCGATGTCATATTAAACCCTTTGGATTAAGAGTGGAAGTTCATATGCGAGTCAAGGCAGGTGAACGAATACTTTTGGCAATATAGTGTATGTCTGTATGATAAAAAAAAAAAAATTGAATATCATAAAAAAGTTCATTTCATTTCAGAAAGTCAAACTCTTACATAGACTCATGACACATTGAGTGAAGCTTTCAGGTCTTACTCTGTGTGTCATGATAGTTTAACTTTAAGGCTGTTCTAAGGCTGCAGTTTTTGAAGTACCCTTATTTCCTCCACAAACAAAATATCCTTATTCTGCATAAAATGGCCAATACTGTACTTTAGTTTTAGATTATTGTATTTGTTTCTATTCTGGACATTTTGAATTTTGAGCAGAATCGAATTATTAAAACATAAATGTCAAATCAAATCACAATTGCAACGCTTGTCTGAAAAATCGCAGTAATATAATTTTCTCAGACTGTGCAGCCCTTAACAGTAGATCTTGGTCCCATTTTACACATGGGCATTTCTTGTTTTAATCCAGTTAGTCTTAGTTCAACAGTCTTCCACAGTAATGCACATAACATCCTCTTTTTCTTCACTAAAATGGTTGATGTGCAGCGGTGCGTTCACTGTCCCCCGCTGTGACAGACACGCGGGACTCCTTCATTTTAAACGTGGCGTAAATTGCAGCTCCGGCCTTGTTTCCAAACACCTCTTGTAATTAATTATCGGCGTGCGCAGTAGAGGAAATGAAGGGGACATTTGCATAAAGAGTTAATGAGGGAAAAAATGGCTTCCTCCAGGACCACGGCTGCTCTAAACTCCTCTGCGACCGCCGTCCACTGCAGCGGAATGAGAGCTACACTGGATCTTTGGAGTCAGATCAAAATAGGGTTTTGTTAACTTTTAGCATTTTGTTGTAGGATGTTATAAGGTTTTGGTTAAATTTCGGGCTTTGTTGTAGGACTAAAATTCAAATCTCATTTGATTTTCAACAAAAATGGTGAGTAATTGAAAAACTGTAGGCTAATGCTATCTAGGTTGTGACTGTAATTTTAAGCGTGAAGGACCTTGTTAACAGCACTTCATGGTCAGATTGTGGTAAAATAAAGCAAAACGTCTATTAAAAAGCCTCAGACAGAGCTGTGCCTACAGTTAGCATCACACCCCCAGGTAGGGTTACCAGATTTTCAAAATCAAAAACTAGGACACCCCCGGTTTGTGGTTGTTGGTAATAATAAAATTGTGAAACGAGTGTGTAATTAGGCAAAATTGTTCAAGACTAACATGTGAGTCAGTATAGTCACATTTTCTTTTTTTTAAAATTATCCTTTATTTATCCCCGTAGGGAAATTATCCTCTGCATTTGACCCATCCTTTCAGGAGCAGTGGGCAGCACATGAGGCGCCCGGGGGCCTATCTCCATGATCTTGTTGCTGGTCTTGGTCCGGACCTCAGCTGGAGGATTTTTACCTATGGAGCATGTTTTTGGGTTGATGGGGGAAACCGGAGTGCCCAGACACAGGAAGAACATGCAAACTCCACACAGAAAGGCCCAGGCAACCTGGGGATCAAACCCGGAACCTTCTTGCTGTGAGGCGTGAGTGCTAGCCACTTTCTTTGTGTTTTTTGTGTTTTGGTCATTTTTAAGCAGCTTTTCTGTATTTTACCAAACAAGTGACAATTTATGCCTCTCTTTACTGTTGGCAGGGATCAAATTGGTCAAAAATAGGGACACCTGGGACATTTCTTCTATAAAACGGACAAATCAATAGTTTTGAATAAATCTGCTGGGACAGAGGACACAGAGCTCAAAACTGGGACTGTTCCGGGTAAATAGGGAAGTCTGATCACCCTCTACCCCCAGGGAATGTTGATGAAATCAGCTGCAAAGTGATATTTATAATAATATAATAATAAAGTCTACATTCACAATCACATATTGGGGTTGCAGACTGTAGCATGATATTGCCGTGTGAAAAACCCTCTAAACTCATGATGTAGCTTCATCTCACTTACCTGCTTGAACTTGGGTCTGCAGCAGATGGCGTCATCATCATCGGTAACCCTCTGATAGCGCCACATGTCGGGGTAAAACAAAGCTGTGGGAGCCTGCGGTCACAGCTTGGATCACCAGTGTGGCCTCTAACTGTTAATAATGTACACACAACATGAGCTGATCCGCTCCACGAGCACTCGCACGGTACGGCAGCTTTGTTAGAAGAGCAGGAGCAGAGACTCATAACTCTGTGTTTACATAGACTGCTCTGAGAGTGAGACAGAGGACTCAATATGTTAAAGCCCCACCGTGGAGCTTTTAAACCACAGACTCAGGTAAAAGCATGTCTGTTTTTTTTTTTTTTGTTTGTTTTTATTGCCATGAATAGCCTAGAAAAAACATGTGTCCACATGTGTGAGGTTTGCACTACAATAATAAAGTATAATATTCCACATTATGGCATAAAACCTCATATTCTTAACTGAAACTCTCTCCATTTGCTGCTTAAAGACCCTGAACCTAATCGTTACTGTCTAAAAAAAGTGTGAAAAGAGTTAAACACGTGTGTATGAAACAAAACACAACTTCAGGTTTCTGAAGAGGAACAACATTATAACAAAGATCAGAAAATATAGCACTTTAAGTATTTAAAAGTGCTGTATTTTCTGATGGGGTCAACATTTCTGAAAGTATTTCTCCAGTAAAAGGATGATGATAACCGTGCACTTCCTTATTATCGGACCTTTTCATTAGATGCAGACAGGACACTTATGCTTACTGTGCTGGAATGTTACACCCTGCCAGGGGAACTACAGTTAAAGCTACGACTGATGTATTTACAGAAATGCTTATTAATGTGCATCATGCCCATTCAAATAAACTAGTACAGCAAATAAAAATACAATATACCTGGGGCGACACACGTACAGCTCAAATACATGGGGGAAAAAGCGGGGACAGGCTTAAAGTATAAGTACAAGTATATTTCTGTACGTATGTCTGTACACTGACATAGAACTGCAGTTGTGTGGTTGCCCCAGTACAGCTATATTGTATAAGCAGCTCTTGAGGCCAAAATATGTCTGCTATGAGCTGCCTGCATCTAATTTTAAAGCGTTTTACAGTGTAATTATCAGGAAGTGCGAGTTAACATGCAGTTTTTGTTAGCTTTACAGTGAAAGTTCTGAAAAGCTCTTCACAAAAACCCATCGCAGTGAATAATTAGGGCGCTTGCATAAGGTAAATGAGGAAAAACTCTGGACCACTGCAAACCATCGAGACGCTGAAGATGAGGAAATAAATCTTAAATCAACAGATATCATTTTGAAACTTCTGCTGTACATTATTCACAAAAAAGTTTTTTCATCATGTAAATAAGACATTTATAGGTGTAAAAATAACCAAAACGTTCAATTGTTGGGACATTCAAAATAGAAACGTGAAAAGAGCCAGGTTTAAATTCATTGCTTTTTCTGTTGTCATATTAGATGCTAAAAAATATACAGACATATTCATCCGAAAACATTCATTTTGTCTTCTTATGTACATTAACGTCTTGGGTTCTTTTTAAAGACAATACAGTAGGAGGTGTATTTACCTTGTTGACATGTTTTGTCTTTAAAAAGAACCCAAGAAGTTAATTTACAGACATATGTATTTTGAGAAAACAGCCTTTGTCCTGTCCGGGTTTTCCCAAAAGCTTCTGGACAGGCTTCAGTGCATCGAAGACTCTGCTGGCAGGGTCTTCACTCACACCAAGCCCTGGCAACACATCACCCCCACTCTCGCCCACCTGCACTGGCTTCCCATAAAACTCCAGATCCAGCACAAGGTTCTTCTCCTCACCTACAAGTCCCTCTACACCCTCGGTACCTCTCAGACCTGCTCCAAACCTACACCCCCTCCAGGACACTCCGCTCGTCCACCTCCTCTCAGCTCACCGTTCCCCGCTCCAGGTTGCAGACCATGGGAGACCGAGCCATCTTTGTCCAGGCCCCTGCACTCTGGAAAACACTATATAAATGGAAGGTATTATTATTATTATTATTATTATTATTATTGAAGAAATGTTCCATATACAGTAAATCTATTAATGTGAGTTGATTAAATTAGATACTAAAACATCTTTCAGTGCAGAGTGGATCACTGTTTCCACATGAAAGCTGACCGAACTAACCAAACACTACTGTCTTCAAATGAACTACTTCTGTTTTTCATGATAAACCTGGACTTGTTAAGAGATTTTGACGGAACACCCCATTACCAATATCCAATCTGATCCCAACAACTGAAAATCAAGTTATCTTTATTTATACTTATACACTCCTCTCTATATTTAACTTACTTTTCTTTGTATGCGAAACCCATTTCCATTCATTTCACTAAGGGTTTGTTATAAAAGCATAAATGCATGTTACGTAGCTGTTAGCATGTTTCTAAGAATGTTTACGGGCTCATTTGTTTCCATGTATAGCCTTGTTTGTGTGTTTGTGTGTGTTAGGTATTGTTAATAAGGTCCCCGTGGAGGATCTGCTGGAGTAAACAGCTTCTCGCTCCTCACCACTGCTCCTCACTCCCTGAACTGGGGCTTGTACCTCCTCTGTACATCTCTTTAAACATGCATTACACTCATGTATCTTCATTTTCTAACCTTAAAGAGGTTTTTTTTTCATGTCTGCAGAGCATTAACTGCTAACACATAACATATAACAGATCACCATGTCAACTTTTATTGTTTTGTAAATGCCATATTTGCTGAAAACAACAAATTCAAATTTAATGAGTCACTCTCTCTCTTCAGAGCGCTATCACGACACAAGCGTGCATCCTGCTAATTTAACTATTGCATCAGGTTTGTGAAGTTGTAGTGAATTTTTCTTTTATATCCTGGGCTATGTTTTGTATAGGCTTGTACTGCTAACCATAAGGATTCTAATATGGCCCAGGACCAGCCAGTCCCTTCTACATTCTGTTCGAATCAAGAAGCGTCTGGAATCGGACCACAGAGTGTGAAAGACCTCCGTCCAAATTTGAGATGATCCAACCACAGCTGCTGCAAAAGACATCTCGCAAGACATCACTTCTTTAACATGAGATAAGTCATAGTTTGGTGCTCAATTGTTGATTCTATAAAAATCCGCTCTGTTTCTCAATCAGGGAGACAGGATACGGCCCCAGATCCACTCGTCTTTGTGTTGTGTGGTTCTGGCTGGTCAGGTAACAAACATGCATGGATGACATCTAAAAACTCTTCAGGCATGTTTTTGATGAGGGGACAACATTCGAACATGGTAGAAAGCTCCAAAAAGTTCAACTTGGCCTTTGTTTCTCCCTGACTCAGTTGTAAGAGAACCTGGAGAAAAGTTCCCTGTCCAGCCTGACGCACACACTTTCACAAAACTTTACCAAGACACGTGGGTCGGTAACCGTATCCACTTTCCCGATTCCAGAGGGTGTGATTTTATTTACGCAGATACATACAACACAGTATCATCAGCATACATTTGAACATTAACAGTAGGACAGCATTGAGGGAGGTCATTAATATATATGGAAAAAAAAGCAGGGGGTCAAGTACAGATCCCTGTGGCACTCCGAAGGGATTGGCTAGCAGTTGGGATGTAGCCCGATTTAGCCTAACACACTGAGACTGACAGGTGGATTAACCAATCAGAGAGAAGGATGCTAGGATCAGGTACAAACAAACATGGTAAAATAAGTTAGATATTTTGTTCTGAATGATGATGATGATTTTAAGATGTCTTCCACATTTGAGAGACACATGATACAAATTAGCGTCTGTGGTAGGACTGTCCCAAGTTAGGACAGAGTAATTCACGCTCTGTGGTCCAATTCCAGTCCCTTCTGGATTCAAACAGAAGGTAGAAGAGACTGGCAGCTCAGGCAGGAGAAACGGTGGCTCAGTAAGAGAATGAAATAACTTTTTTTTTTTTTTTTCCCCAGGAAGCACTCTAAAGAAATGGATGGCGGGCAAATCTGCTTCATTTCACACACCAGCACAAGGAACAAATGAGGCTGTAGCATCGCCACGGATTTGGTTTGGCTAGACACACAAAACAACAGAGTGTGCGATGACTTTATTTTGTCTTGCTCCAGGTATGTAACAACATTTATAACATGCCCTAAACCTCACAAGAGTAATAAAGGACTTTGGAATTGCAATCTCCAGGATGATATTAACGGGCAACGTCCCAGAGCCAGTCAGTGTGTTTAAAGTCTGTGCACCATTTAAATGTAACTGATAAGCGGCCATGTTGATTCTGCTTTTACAAAAGAGCCATATCGCTGACAGGAACCAAAACGATCTAATTCAGTCCCCCCGAGGCAGCGTGGGCCTGTATATTGTAGAGCTGTGTGAGGAACAGAAAGACTCACGTACATACACTCCCAGTTCATGGTTTGGACACACATTTTTTCATAAGGTATTAAATAGAGGACCTAGGACCTAAAATGTAAATAACCTTAATCCAGTTATTTGCTGTAATCTCGAGAGAGCAAAGACTGTGAGTGAGTGACATGGTGAGATGACACACTTTTAGGGAGTCCCAGATATTCCCAATCTGGTGCATTTTTTTGGTGGAGGGTCCATCACCTGCTTGTATCTAATTTCTTTTAGTTTTAGTCTAGTTTTAGTTGATGTTAATGTTAATTTATCTGACTACATTCATTACAGTTTTTAAAGAAGTCCATTTCTGCCATTAAATAAAAAGTATAAGCCTCACAGAAAGTGATAATTATGAGTTTTAAAGTCATAATTACAAGTTTTAAACTAATAATTAGGAGTTTAAAAGTCATGATTAGAAGTTTTCTAAACTTGCTCTCGCCATCCAAACACGTAGGCTGGTGTGACCTTTTTTTCTGGAGAAGCCATGTATAAAACCACTGCAAGAAAAAAAAAGTTGTTATTTTACAAATTCACTTCACACTGTATCTGAATTATGTGCTATGTGCCCATATTTTCATCAGTGAGCTACCCGAGGTAGCCTGTGCCAAGTGCTCAGCAAAACTCATCAATTCCCGACCAGGACCAGGAGACCGGGTGTACAAAAGGTGCTTCATTCTCCATTTGGACTAAACCAGCTACCATAGACAGAGTAACATAGATGGACACTTTGCACGTAGTCATTCATATGGGATTTGTGTGGATTTCTCTCTTTGTCTTTTTACAATATTCACAAGTTAACGAGGAAATGGAGCTATGTGGAGATGTGCTGAGCTCCTGGAGGATGACTTCTTCAGGAAAATGACCGTGTGCTTGCATGACATGGGCAGATTCAGTTATTTTTTGGGACTTCCATAGTTTTAGCCAATCAGAAAATATATTTTTATGTGAACAAAGTGTATGGCATTTCTTGATGTGACATGTACAGACCTGCTCCTGGGCGGTGAGTTTGTTTATGCTCTCTTTTGGGGCTCTGGGATCATAAACATATAAATGGACATAGCTAACCTCCATTGACATAGCTAACCTGCTAGCTGCCGTGCTCTGAAAAAGAAGTGAGCATGTATTGAAACTTTGTATTGAAAAAACATCACCCTTCTCTCTATAACTGCTGCTGTCAGACTCCTGATTTTGGTCTTAAAATGTTCATATTAACCCACTCACAATCTTGGTGTTTTTATTTAACTATTTTGTCTGTAAATATGGAACTTAGTGCCAAATTCGCCCCTATAACTGCTAGACTCAGTGAGCTTCATTGGACCAGAGACGAACGCTGCGGGTGATGCCACACTCACTTAGTCCGCTTCTTTATAAAGTCTATGTCTGAGATTGAGGTGTTCCGGGCGTGTCCCACCGGGAGGAGGCCCCTGGGGAAGACCCAGGACACGCTGGAGGGACTATGTCTCTTGGCTGGCCTGGGAACGCCTTGGGATCCCCCCGGAGGAGCTGTAGGAAGTGTCTGGGGTGAAGGAAGTCTGGGAGTCCCTGCTTAGACTGTTGCCCCCGCGACCCGGCCCTGGATAAGTGGAAGAAAATGGATGGATGGGATTGAAAAGAGGAACTTGGATGTAGTCTTCACTCATACTTTTCATTTATTGAAGTTTTTATTATTTGACAAAAAAATCAGTACTTTTAGTCAACAGAAATATCAAATTTTAGCCCCAGTTTTAGTCTTTATGACTTGATTTACTTTTTATTTAGTTTTAGTCAGCAAAAGTAAGACACTGACGAACTATGATGAAAATATTTAAATAACAAAATGATCACTGCGCTCCAGCCTTTATATGTATTTCCTGCACAATACTTTACATTGTCTCACTATTCTTCCTGTTGCACCTGCTGTGGCTATTTCAACCTAGATTCAAGCGCAGGGAATTATAGCAAAAAATAACAGCAGCAGGCGTGGAGTCCGGCGGGAGACTGCTAATATTTTCCTTAACATTTTACTGTGGGTCGGTACATGCTCAAAGCTGAAGTGCAGCCCGCGAGTGTCTTTGGCCATATGTTTCATTAGTGGGATGATCATGATTTTACGCTTGAGTTGCTGTGGGATGTGGGAATGGGAGTCAGGGGGATTTGAACAGAAATAAACCTTTAATTATTGACTGCTGAACAGTTTGGCACTACAGTCATTACAGTGTTGAGTGGGACATTAGTTCAGCTCAGTGTCGCCACAGCATCAGTTTAAGTTTGCTGACACTAGGAAGTACGTTATTACATTGTAAAAACTCACAGAATAGTAAAGATCCCTGGCGTAATCCACACAACATGAAAGCCAACACACAACCTTTACTTTGTCAGCAACATTAACAATGATCTGCAAGCTCAAATGTCCGTTCAGTTATTTGCGTGGTTGTACTGCCATTACAATACACACAACATGGCGTTACCTGGAAACAGCAAACGGACTAAAAACTAACAAAGTGCTGTTATTAATTATTAAGTATTATTCAATGGTTTAAAATATATTGAGTGCCAGTACTCAAATTTGCCAAATGTTACCATTGTGTTGCCATGGACATCTTAAAAATCAAACCGCAAGTATGCCATCTCAGACTCAGACTCAGACAAACTTTATTGATCCACAAGGGAAAATTATTTGGTGCAGTAGCTCACTCGTACTCTTGTACCCAGCTGCCACTTTCTCAGAGGCTCAGGGTGTGGGGCCTGTCCCCCCGTCCGAACATTACAACATACAAAAACAATATGCCATGGGGAAGACTACACAGACCGGACCGGAAGACGGGTAGCAGAAAATAAACAAAAACAGCATAACATGAGGATAAGGGGAGGAGAAAAAAAAAAGAGAACCGCCCCCAGACCGTGCTCCTATCGGGGCGTAGTATGGAATGAGTCCACAAAATAAAAAACACCTCCGAGCATCAGCAACATCGTCAAAACACAGAACAAACATTCCACAGGACTAGCAACAGGGTAGGGGAGGGGTGTGGAGGTAGTCCAACGTAGGCAAGCAGCATCCGAATCCTGCAGCCACTGACGGCGCTGATGCAACAGACCCGCCCACCCGGTCGGAGGTACGAAGCTGCGAGGGGTTGGGGAGGGGCCAGGCTCCCTCCGCTGTATCTCAGGGTGATTTGACACCAGCCCGGCCTTGGTCGTGACCAGTGCTGGCTTGGGGAGGCCAAAAGATAAGATTGGGTTGTTTTGGTTTTAGAGCGAGCAGCTGCGTCCAGTTTCCACAACACTGCTCTGTTTGTCCATTGGTCTCAAGGTCTTCCCATCTCTCTACGCAAAGCATCCAACATCTCCGAGATGTTATCAGTGTTGCGATTTTAGAGCCTTCTTGCATTAATCATATGTCATATACAATGTACGACTGTATTGTGGCACATTTTTAGATTTATTTAACCTAGCACCTTCTGGGAGTGCTCTGGGTTGCGGCGGGTGAAGGAGACGACTTGTCTTTACAATCTACAAAGTCAAAATTAATGTTTTTATTTTGACAGATAGACGACAATTCTAAACTCGTCGCTCCTGGAGGTGTCTATGTTTCCGCGGATTCTAATCATTTTAATAGTCATGGGTTTCAGAATGTTGAAAAATGATGATCGTTTCCATAACGGTGAATAATTTAAAACTACATATTATATCTTTCGAATAGGAAAAAGTCCTCAAAATGCCGTATAAGACAGGAAGCTGAAACTTATGAAAAGCAGATCAGGCCAGAACCCTGTTGTTGTGGAGATAGATGCCAGTCACTTTTCACTCCAGTCCATATTGACATCAGCTTAAGCCTCTTAGCCCTGACTTGGTGTATTGGCAGCCTTCCCAAACAAACAACCCCATCCCAGTGCTCTCCTCTGGGGTCCTCTAATTACTGAAGCACACTCCTGATTGCTTAGTCCCTGTGCATGTCTGAAGTATTGATTGCATCTTATATTTTTTTTTTAGTACAACACCTCTAACGTCATTAAAGTCAAAACCATGTGAGCAGTTCTGTGCTAATGAGTCAGAGAGTCAGCAGCACACCAGACACTTTTTTTTACGATTGGTTAAAAAATAATCTTGGAAGTAACTGAATTTTTGGATTTTTGGACCTTTACCACGTTCATAAATCAGTGTATTATCATTCAAAAATCACATTTAAAGCACAGTACAGAATAAAAGTTTGCAGCAGGTTCACATTTACACAAATTACTCACTTCTCCGTGTAATAATTCTTAAGTGTGAACTGTGTAGGAAGATGATCAAAGTGAGATTGTTGTATTATGGAATTCTTCTGATGTGGCATGACCCAGGTTAAGACCCGGTGTGGCGTCCTTACGGTCCTTTGTGGAGATGTGCGAACAAGTCACATTGTTATTTGACCATAAAATTATTCATATTTCTCTGTTTTGACATTTTCTAGTCAATACAGAAATCACATTATGAATTGCATCACTCTAAATAGGCACAGAGCATAGTATTATAGTATTAGGGGCATATAGTACCATTCTAACCTATCACATGCTCCGTACTGATGATCACGTGTGTCAATATTTACTCTTGTTCACCTTCAACTTCATCAGCGCTGTGAAAACTAAAAATAAAGACAGCTTTACATACAATACCTTTAAATAAATACAGAATACAGAACAATATATTTACCGTGATCGCCTAAACATCACCAGCGGTAGTTAAGCAGCATTTCTTTAATTTTGACATCTTTTCTTTACACTTTCTCTGCGTTTCTCTCTTTGCGGCTACTAGTTCTCACTATTTACTTCCGGGTAAAGTAAAAGTCACCTGAAATATATGAAAAGTAATAACAATGGGGTTCTGACACATCTTAATATTTGAACAGCAGAGTAATAATAATAATTTTATGACTTATTATCATGAAAACAAATATACTGACATTATCGTCACATAAACGGTTCCTGAATATGAACGGTTGGAATCCGATCAATTTTTTTTAAAGAACCAGATCTTTCTCTCTCCGGGTTTTATGCATTTTTATCCAGAATAACGCTGAACCAACACGAGAAGCAGCACAGAAGCAGAGCCGGTAACACGAGTGAGAACTTTTTGAATTAAAAGCATATTTGGTATCATAATAACAGTTTTACATTATTATTACTGGAGTGCAACGTTAGATTTTTTATTTTTATTTCAATGGACACACTCCCACTCTCATTTTGAACTATTTCTTAGTCTTGTTTGTTATTGTTAGAGTGTTCAAATATTAGCCGATCACAGCGGCCCACTGACATGTTTTAATAATAAAACTATTTTTAAGGGCTAATTAACATGTAACATTTTATTAATAAAATGTTTCTGACTGGAAACCTACACTTATGACTTCACTGGGGGGTGTCCAAAAATTTTTTCATATAGAAACATATTATTATTAAATATTTGTAGCAGAGGGACTAGACAATAGAATAAGCCTTTCAGATAGATGCATTTTCGAGAGCCACAAAACCTTTAAAAAGTCTTAGAACACTTATTAAAGGCCTAATTTAGCTCTGTGTCACAGTGTAATAAGATTAACCCTAGAAACACTTGAATTTGCAGTAAAAAGTAATGTCTTTGATCATTTGTGCCAATTCAGCGGGAGAACAACAAAAATGAATCTGAGGGCCACATTTGGCTCCGGTCCCTAGTCTGGACACCCCTGACTTAACCGATCTGCAGGAGCCATACAAGAAAGATTCTCAAACTTTGCTACAATCCGTCTCATTAGAATAATGCAGATGGTAAATGCAGATAAACTTAAGGAAATGTGTATCTCAAGTATGTTCATGAACAGAGATGGGAATTGAGCACCATTGTATTTACAGCAATCCATGGAGCTTAATGCAGTTTTACAACACTAAAATGATTTACATTGTAATTAGTCATAATGTCAATTAGATAAATAAAAATACATTACATTTTTATTAACCAGGAATCAGTAAGAGAGTCATTAAGGGGCCCAATCGATAATATGCAAAGATAAATGCCATTGATATTGATAAGCTCAGTTCACATCCCTGTTCATGAACATGTCTCATGCCTGTGGTTAAAGCCTCAGAGCCGCTCTTCTTTGTTCATGTTATGTTGTGCATTTATTTGATTAGTAAGTGATAATTTTCTTTTTTATCATGAGGAGGAATCAGGGGCCTCATTTATAAAGGACTGCGCAGGAATTTTCCTAAGCAAGAGCGTCCTCCCAGTGGCCACCAGAGGCTGCACCATGCAAACTCCAAATATAGAAAACCATCCGTACGCACTCACCTGCAATCTGTGCTCTGTAGATCTGTCTGTGTTGGATCACAGCCACAGACTGTGGTCTATAGAAGTCTATGGTCACGGCACAGACTGCAGGGGACCCAGTGCACCGGGAAAGTGCATGCGTGCGGTTTGAGATGTATAATATTGTCGAGAATAATGAGTGGAATAAACAGTTCTTCTCCATGTTTCAGCTAACCTCTGCTTAAATGCACAAATCTGAATGCAGTTCTTTTATATATGTGAATTTTGTGATGATTTCCTGATCAAAAACTTCCTCAAACTCTCTTCACTTCTGCTCCTCTCCACAAGTGTCACTTTTTCCCCTTGTCTCCAGACTTTGCGCAGAGCGTACAGCAGCGTCGTAGCTGCCGTAGAGATAAGCAAAACGCTGCGGTTAGTGAGAGTTTTATAAACCCTGCTGTTTGCGTAGAGAGCGCCTACACAATGCATAAGCAAGCTTTATACATGAGGGCCCTGGTCTGGGCTTATTCTCAGTATAAGGACAGGCCGTGGACAGTTCAGAACCTCCAGAATTCACCCACTGAGCTGTAGAGGCTGCACTAGCACTGAGGCATGTTTGGCTGCAGGACCTGGGGTTTAGGTAGTCAGGATTCAGATCAGAGAGTCCTTTTAGGTTTAAACCTGTTCTTTTAATATGAACACATGAGGTTGATTAAAAAAAAAAAAATTAATTGAACAGAGTAAAAAACTTCACTTATAAAAATATTCAACCATAGCGAGTGATAGTGCTCCGGAGAGCAGGGCAGCCTCTGTGCAGTAGTGCATAGAATAGGACCATTGAATAAAAATAATTTAAGTCCTCAGACTGATAAGGAAGAGGTGAAGAGTGAGACTAGAGATGGAGCAAACACAAAGCAATAAGTCTGATCTGAAGAGGAAGGCAATGATCTGGAAGAGGAAGTATAGAGGAAGTGTGGAGGAAGTGCCCAGACTGTGTGATGAAGTAGAGCTCAGATTGTGTTTGTTGTGCAGCGTGTGGCTGTAGTCCTCCTCCATTATCCTGTATGACACTGCTGCAGTGCATGATGGGAGTGCACGCGTGTATGTCTGACAGTGGGGAACAAAAACACATGTCTTCCAGGCAGGGTGTGCGCTCCACTGGGTATTTTTCATTAAAGATGCTCTGCTGCGGTGAATTTACATGGGTTTGCATGGATGTCGGGTTTGGGAGTGTTGTACACAAAATAAACACCATTATTCTTTTCAGCAGCGTGATTCAAGAGGAACATATGAAAACTAAAGAAGAGCTGAATGAACTTAAGCCAAGCTAAGTAACATTTTGACCTTATGAAACCTCTGTGTAAGTCCATATGATAGTTCAACATGTGTTTGAAGCATCTGTCATCTCTCTCTTCTGTGCAGAAGAGAGCCGACCCAACCCGAAGAGAGATCCCCTTGGAAACACTGGCTCTTTTTTATATTTGGCAACATTATTTGTTTTTTTTTATTTGATTATGCTGCCTAGAGAAAAGTGCTTTTGAGACTGTTCTCTGACACTGTATTCTCATAAGGGAGCAGCAGAAGCTCTGTTGCTCAGAGTTACTTAGTTCTGCTTTCAGTTAAAGGGCCCAACAATCGAACTAGTAAATCAGTTGGTAAATACTATATTTAAATAGCTACTGTATTAGATTTCATAATTGAATAAGGAATTGTTATAATAATGACTTACATGTGTATTGAATTATAGAAGTTTTTACGCTGTGTATTCATTTCTTCTTCAGCCCTGGGGTAGACTGATAGAACCACCAACAAAACCACACACTGGTCCATTTATTTTTCTTTAAAAATATTATTGGAAAGTGTGTGTACAAGGTACAATAATATATTTTAAAGCTTTAAATTTTTAATTGGAAATACTGAATTGCATTTCAGATATGAATAATTCTGCATTTAAAGTGTCATTTAAAGGTCTATTAATATCACATACTTATTCAGTCTTTTCTTATTATAATTCAGTCTTTGTTAGAATAAAAAGGATTTTCTTTCATTTAAGACATCAGAGATTGGCTTATCCTATAATAACTTTCAAATGTACATGTATAGAATAAAATATAATTCATATTGTGTAATAGTGAACTTCAGCTCACCTCAAAAATGGTGGAGAAACTGCCCTGACTCATCCTTTGTTTCCCTTAACGCAGTTCTGCCAAGTCTCGGTAGGTTAACCTGTCATTATGTTCTTAAACTTCATCACATCTGTCTAGTATTTAAAATACTGCATGGATTAGCTCCACCTCCTTTATCTACATTCATCACTGTTTCATCCAGCAGACACACCAGAGGTTCCCCTCGAGGGGACTGTATCATCCCTCTCCGTAAAACTGCATTCAGCCAGGCTGTGTTCTCCTTCACAGCCTCACACCACTGGAACACAGTTCCCCAACAAATCAGAGAGTTACCCACATTTCAGTCATTTAAATCTAATGCTTATCTAATGCATGTTTGGGATTCAAAGAGCCACTTGGGCTCTTTGAATCCCAAACATGCAACACTAAAAACTTTTCATTTATTGTATTTTATTGTTCTTTGTGTGTATTATATATTTGAATGTTACTGCTTCTATAAAATGTACTGTTTTTCATGAATTTCCCACTGTATTAGTATTATTATTGTGTAATTTTATGACTGTTATTTTTAGGATGCCTATTAACATCTGGCAGGGGGACTACCGATGAAAAATAGCCTTTTCGGCGAACTCGGGTATATTTACATTTGTTGTAATGTTTATTAATGTACATTGTCCCTCTTACCAAATAAATAAAGAATGAAATGAATGAATGAAACATTAACCAAGTTTAACCCTAAGCCGATTGTGAACAAAATACGAGTATATTGTCAAAAAAGTACTATTTGCCAGCAAAGCCACCGGTGCAAAGTGGTGGCTGTGTGGCATAACTTGGTTGGGGGAAAAAAAATTAGCCTTCACAGAGCGTACAAAATTGGTACATAAACAAAAGTACAGTGTTAACCATTTACATCTTAATTACATCTAATTTGTACTGAACACTCACTCCTTCTAGTAGCACAATATTTCCCCTACATGGACGACTCAGCAGAATTATGTTTGACTGGACACTGAATATAATATGGGATTTTAAGCAGCTAAGTGCAGCATGTGTAAGGACCTGTTGGATTGTGGGAAATGAACAGTTTGTTTTTCCCATATCCATGGAGACCGTGCAAGAGGTTACCTATGGGCATTTGAGAGGCCACCATATGTGGCACACAATACGTGGCAGCAAATGTGGCAGAAGACCTTCCAGAGGAAATACTCTATTAGCTTCCAGAGGTAATACTTTGAGGGAATGAACACAAGGGACCGGTGGGATGTGTGAAATTAATTCTTTGTTTTTCCCGTATCCATGGAGACTGTGCAAGAGGCTAGCTAAGGAGCTAACTACAGGCTTTTTACACCATATGTGGCAAAGAACAGTGGCAGCAGACCTTCCTTAAGAAATACTCACACACCAGGTACTGGACATTGCTGCGATGCTGCAGGACACAGAGGAGGGACACTTTTGGCTCTTCGACAGGATCTGCTGTCCCTTCCTGACCAGTCTTCCTGTTAGACTGACGTGAGACCTTTGACTGAGACACAAAGGACACTGAGAAGAGCAGTGGAAATGTTGCTGCAGCAAAACTTGAATTTCCCTTGGGATGAATAAATTATCTCTCTATGGTGGCCATACCAGCTTGTCAAAGCCTGATCCCGTCAGATCTCAGAAGCTAAGCAAGGCCGGGCCTGGTTAGTACTTGGATGGGAGACCACTGGGAAAATCAGGTGCCACAGTGGGGCGCCAGTCAAAAAAGCTGTCGTTGTGTTCTTAGGCAAGGCACTTCACCCACATTGCCTAGTATGAAAGTGGTGTGTGCGTGAGTGATGGTGGTGGTCGGAGGGGCCGATGGCGCAGATTGGCAGCCTCGCTTCCGTCAGTCTGCCCCAGGGCAGCTGTGGCTACAGTAGTAGCTTACCATCACCAAGTGTGGAATGAATGAATAATGCTCTGTAAAGCGTCTTTGAGTGTCCTGAAAATCGCTATATAAAACTGATGCATTATTATTATTATCTCGCGCTCTCTTTCTCTGTGAAAATTTGTCATTGAAATTCAAGACTTTCAAGACGATTACTTTAAAATCAATACGTTTTACCTTGAAAGTAGCTCTGGCCACATGCTCTTAAAACACTGGTCGAGTTCCGTGAGAAAACCGTGAACCTTCCAGCGCTGAAGTAACCACTGCATTACTTAACATGACAACAGTGACACCTACTGGCTAAACAGAAAGGTACTCTATGTAATTTTTTTCTGGAAGGCTGCCTGTTGATATTGTAGCTATATTTCCTAGAAGAAAAGCAGGGCATGCAGTCAAAGTCAGATCTATGGAAAGGTGAACGGTAAAAATGCATGTCCATATTGCTTATTATATTTATTATATTACATATTATTATACCACAGTGAAACATGACCCTCACTGAACTTTAACATCCTTTAACGCTGATTTGAATGTTTGTTTACATATTCAGAATGTTATGGTCAGGGCTTCTCTTGGACAAACAGGTATAATGATGCGTTAAACCAGAAACTCATTGTGTTTACCCAATGTGTATTGTGCCTATGAGCTTTAATTATTCACTGGAGCTAGTAAAAACTCACTGACTCTTTTTTGTCTCGTTAGTCTCGATGCTAGCATGGCTTGTTTACGTGCAATTAACTCAAACAGGTACATGGATAATTCTTTGCATGTTGCATATTGTTAACTAAAAAAATCATTAATTAATCAGGATCTACGTATATACTAGTTTAATTCTAACTACCAACTCAAAAAAAACAAATGTCTCCTTTAATGTGCATCATACATGAGTGAAGAATCAAACGGGATTATTCAGATCTTTGCCTAAAATGGGAAACTATTCACAAACTAATGCAAATGGCTAAGCGACTTTACACTGTAACTTTATTTTCAGGGAGTTTATTCCGAATCGCAGGTGCGTAAAAACCTGTGAACAGTTCAGTTCTGTCTATAATGATCCGTTAAGTGAACATAAAAAGCACAGCATTAATGTAATCCGTCAACAACTGAAGACAATGAAAACGTGCGTCTCTACCTGTCCCAAACATCTGCGTTAGGAAGACAAGCTCTATAAACTCAATTTCTTATGAGGCATTTAGGTGTTAGAGCTCCCTCTGCTGTTAGTAAGGCTGGGCAATATGGAGCAAAAAATATATATCTCGATATATTTCGCTATATTTCGCTATATCTCGATATATGATATATCTCGATATCTGTACAGGGAATATAACCCCCCAAAAACTACTGCAAAAACAAATATGCCAAATAGGTCTTTTTTTTTTTTTTTTTTTTAATTGAAGTGCAAAGAGGGAGGCGGTTCATGTAGGAACAAAGTGCTTCTGTGGAAAAAAAAGTATACAAAAATAATAATTTAACTGTAAAATAAAGGAAGAAATAATACATATTGCCTCCTTTTCATTCAAAAATAGAACAACTCAACTCAGACTCATCTTTGCATTAATGTTCACCATATGATACCCATAACCACGAGCCCCTTTAGCACAGGAAGTTCGGGACATTCCTTATTTTAATAGATCCGTGTTCCTAACCAGCGCTAAGGAGCTACGAGGTATCCCACAAGCCACTGCGCACATCAAACCCAACGTTTCCAAATACTACTGTACAAGTTACACACTGTAGCAGATTATTCATTAAAATCTTCTGCATCAATAAACTTTACATTACTAAACTTCACAACATATAAACCATAACTACTATAGAGCAACATCAGCGTTTGATATTATAATGTGTTTAATGCAACTTTGTGCAGATTTGTTTACGTTTTACAGAAAGTAAACTTAAAACCACATGGCTAATTTTCATAAACTATAAGAGCTAAAAAAAACAGCTTGCTGCTTGTGCCCTGATGCGGTCAGCTTCTGTCGGACTAAAGGACACGACTCGGTGGAATATACAGCATGTGTTCTCTCTGTGAGTCTGTAAATGGTGGAAAAGGTTTGTGGTGCTAGAAGCTTTGATTGGCTCCAACGTTCGGCATCTGTCTGCTGTGCGTCCGACACCTTAAAACTGAAGTATCTCCATATAATAGAGCAAGTTGTCCTTTGTTTTGAGACTTGTTCTGTAGCCTCTGGGCCGGTTGTGTGCGCCGCTGTGTTGAATGAGACAACACACGAGGGGAGGGGTCACAAAAGAAGAAGTGGCGAAATCAGAATGAAATAAAAGCATTGTATCGATATATACAATATGTCAGAGTCCATTTTTTGTTTAAAAAATATCTCTATATATTTTAAATCAAGATCGAGATATAGCCCACCTCTAGCTGTTAGCATCCGAAATGAACAATGATAAAGTAAACTAATTAAATCCTGATCCTCTGTGAATGCTATGCTAACAGAGGCATGGCTCTGTTTAACCTCAGAATGAGTCCGCTGATGGTTTATGGACAAAACTGCGCAAGATTTATCTGTGATGCAACTAAACAGACAATATGGAAGTAGAGCATTTAAGAGCACTACGGGAAGACAGCTTTGGATTAATTTATGAAACAAGCATGAATGAAGCAAAATACAACTCCAGATGTTTTTGACGAGAGGACAACGTTACATCTCAAAGCTCTAAAAGGTACATTTTGCATAACAAGGGTCCTTTTAATGCCTCTCTTGCATTTATTTAAAGTCTTTAATTGCTCAAAAACATGCAAAAACACATCTTTACTGCTTGATTTGTAGTTCGCAGTAGGATCGCTTGTTTTTCTTTTTAACGGTATTTTCTATTCTCAGACGATACACTGTGAGGCATTTCAGAGTTTCAAATCCTGTGAAATCTTGTTACTCCCGAACTCCAGATGGACTGTTCAGAGAGGGTGGCCGAGGTGAGGAGTCATCCACCTCGTAATGCCACGGCGGCGGATTGAAAGCGCAGCATCGCAAATGAAAAACCAGCCTGTTTGTTTACTGCCTCACCGACTCACTCCTCTCGGCTCCATGGCCTTTGTGCAGCGCCATAGAAACCTCGCTCTTTCCTCGCGTTGCGTCCGTGTTTGTGCTCTGAATGAGTTTTTATTGATGTCCGCAAAAAGTGTTCCATTTTATAGCGTCATGGAACAAGGCAAAAAGTGGGTCGTGCATCAAAGCAGCACTCGGAGGAGGCTGACGCTTGGCCCCTGCTTCCAAAAAAACTCTGGTCTAATTGAACTTCACCGTGGTTATCCAATGCCTCCACAAATGCTGTTTTATGTAGGAGTTTAGATACAGTATGTTTTTCATCAAATGTTACAGGTCTGTGCTACAGTAACTTCACAAACCTGATGTGATGCGCAGTAGTTTCATTAGGGTGATGCACGGAGAGCAAAGGGAGCGGAGACTCAGAGCGTCCAAAACAAAATTGAAAGTTATAAAACATGTTAACAAGTTAAGTTTTAGCAGTTAATACCCCATAAAAGTAAAAGTCCCCCTCTTTAATCCTCAAATGCATGACAATGCAGCCGGTATTTGAGGTCAAAATGAGTCTATGTACTGTCTGCATCTAAGATATAAAGCTGTTTTCTTATTTGGTAATCAGGAAGTGGACGGTTAGTTCTGTTTCATATTTGTAAGACTATAAAAATCAGGTACAGCACAGGTAACTGAATGGACAAAACATGAAATCTGGTATTTTCAAAGTATTGACCACGAAAAAAAGAGAGAGAAATAACCGAAGGAACGGTGCAAGGAACAAATGTTAAAATCATTTAATACAGTCAACATAAAACTTTTGTAGTAAGAGTGTTCTATACTCAAGTAAAAGTACTGTTACACTGTCAAACATATTGCTCAAGCAAAAGGAAAACCACGACGCCTGAAAGTTACTCCAATAAGTACATTCAAGTAAAGTAAATCAA
Organism: Taenioides sp. WSHXM2023; assembly: GCA_029959045.1. Taxonomy (NCBI): domain Eukaryota; kingdom Metazoa; phylum Chordata; class Actinopteri; order Gobiiformes; family Gobiidae; genus Taenioides; species Taenioides sp. WSHXM2023. The sequence goes on from CM057100.1 coordinate 2,875,551, forward strand.
GTAAATGTAACAATGGCTGCACATCACTGACTAAAATGTCTTCTGTTGAGGCAGAGTCGACCTGTCAGAGCTGTCAGTGTGCAGATGCGTCAAGCCAACACTAGTTTCTTCTTTAGCACTGAGTCTTTTCCACATGCAGCACTGTGTCAGGAATGCAGTGGAGAAGTTTGACAAGAGTTTGGTGAAAACAAAGCTGGCCCAGTGCCACACCATGTGTCCACGTTCTTGGCAGCAGCTCAAAGCACTCCTGGGGTTCAGCAGTTTTAACCACTTATTTCACTTACTGAACAAGCGTTATGATTGACTCAGGTCTGCACTTTTAAAGTTTTGGACTATGGAACTACATTTAGAATTGTTTATATGATAGCAACAATGTACTTCAATGAACATCTGTATTAAACAAATGTAAATATGCCGGATTATAGCTACCCAGCTAATTCACCTGTAGGAAAGCAACAATACAACATACAAATATGAAGTTGGTACAGTAAGAAAAGTAAGTTTTTGACTAATGGGTTTTGAGGGTCCCATATGATGCAAAAAATGACTCTTGTGAGTTTTAAATCATGTTATCATGGTGTTACCTCCTCAAAAACATATCTGGTGTTTTGTTTCATTAATTATTCATCATTAGTCTGTCCACATCTCCAAAGCTCAAAACGTTCTGTTCCACCTTGTGATGTCATGAAGCAGTAGTTTTCAAGTTAACAGCCTTTTACATTTTGTTCTGTAGAGATTCAGAATTCCAGGGCTGAAATTATCCAAATGATTCTAGTGAAGTGAGTGAAGTGGAGTTTAAAAACATAGCCGAGCACTTCCTGTATCACCACATGACATCACAAGGTGGAGTAGAGCGTTTTCAGTTTGAGAGAAAAACTCAGCCTAAATATGCAGGGTTTGTGTATTAAACATGTGAATGAAACAAAACACAACTCCAGGTGTGTTTCTGACGAGGAAACAACATTAGAACATAGATCTAAAAATATTGTGATATGGGCCCTTTAAAGTAAGAGTTTTAAAGCTGAGCAGTGTGGAGCTCTCCTGTACGTGAAGAGGAAGACTGTTCCAGATCTTATTGGCCGTTAACATATTCATTCATCACAGCCATGTTATGATGTTGGTATGATGTCCAGGATGCAATTAACAAATATCTTACAGAGCAAGACTTTTATTGTCCCCAAGGGGAAATTTGTTTTTACTCACACAGAGCTTGTAAGCAGCAACACAACACAACACAACACAACACAACACAACACAACACAACACAACACAACAGACACATTACAATCGACATTACCCTCCTGCAGCTGAGCACCCTGTCCCTCCGTCCTGAGGGCAGAGGGGTGAGGTGTTCCTGTAGTGGGTGACTGGGGTCCTGTTCTACGGAGAGTCCAATGCGTCCAATGGCTCTGTTGTTAAGATCTGCAGCAAGCAGCTGTTTGCGTTACCTTTGTGAGTTTAGACCGGTTTTTAACAATGATCAGACTGAAAAAGCAGGTGGAACAACACAACAGGATGGGCTGGATGATGGATTGGTACAACAGTAATAAAAGATGTGGAGAAACAACAAGAGTCCTTTAGTATTATTTTACTGTAAAAGCTTCAGTCAGTGCACTTGCAGGTGGAATCCTTGCACCCCCTGGTGGTGTGGTAGACATGCTGAGTTTTCTGATGGCAATTGTAATGCTGATTTATTAATTACACACACACACACACACACACACACACACACACACACACACACACACACACACACACACTGGACATGTTTCATTTATTTATGTCATAATTTATAATTTGGTGTTTACCCGGAGATTATCTATTAGAAAGCAGAATGGGCCTTACATAAATCCAGATGGTTTAAACCTACAGTAAAATGTCTCTCTCTGATCTGAACGGTCTCTACCTAAACCCCAGCACCTGCAGCTGATCATGAGTCAGTGCTAGTGCAGCCTCTGCAGCTCAGTGAGGGAATTCTGGAGGTTCTTCACATGAGGCCTGTCCATAAACTGAGAATGAGACAAACTTGAAGGTTGAATGTTGTAGCTTTTAAACAGTAACAGTGAAGGCACCTTCATCCTTCACTCACACCAAATCACCATTCACTGTTCACTATGACAAACACTAATGGAAAAAAAACCTTTAAAACAAGCCTATATTTTCAGTGAACAATCTGTAGATGGTTCATTAGGAAGTTACTACATTAAATCTCACAGATATTCAGTCACATGATGCAAGTTTGACTGTGCCATGGCAATTCCATGTAAGACTCCACATTCTGGTCGGGGGAAGGTTGAGTTGTGAAAACATGTGGGGACTACGTCTTGTAAATGATGTAATCAATCCGTAGTGCTCCTCAAAATAGCATGCTAGAGTTTTCCTTCCTTCTGCTCCTACCTCCTCTGCAGAAGCGCTGGCTGCCTGTTCACCTCCACTCGCCCGCGGGCACCGAGCTGTCAGTGAAGCTGGTTGTTAGCGATGCGGTGTCAAGGGCACTTCAGGCTCGGCACTGTGGCATTGTGGAGCCCAACAGCTTTACAACATGTCAGCATGCGTTCCTAGTTTCTTTGTCACGGTAACTCAAAGAGGAGGGAGAAAAGCAGTCATTTACCGCAGACCTCGCAGCAGCCGGTGACTTTAATTTCGAGCTGCCAATCGAAGCAGGTGTGTTTGTGATGGGAACATGACACGTCCAAATACAATACAAGCGCCAGAGAGTCAACAATGCGAGAGCGCAGGGAGGCACAGGGTAGAGGAGAGCACAAATGAGGAATAGATCCATGTGTTAGAATTTTCATTACTGCTTTTTTATTTTAGGGGACTGCATTTTGCAAAATCTTTGATGCTGTTTTCTTAAAATAAAAGAGATTTTTTGAAGGTTTCTGCCCATCATTCCCTTATCAAACACATACCTGAAGTGGGGCCTCCTCACGGTTAGCAGTACAAGCCCACACCTCTTGAACAAGGATCAGCCCACAAGCCGATGTCACCCACACAGCAGTTTTTCTAAAATAAAGCTACAAGAGCAGGATACAAAAGAATACACTACAACTTCACAAACCTGATGTCCAGTAAATGTGTTAGTGGAATGTACACTGATTGTGTTGCGATAGCGCTCTGAAGGGGGAGTGACTTAGAGACTGAAAAACGAAGCTGAAACAAGCAACTGACGGACCATAGAAGTGTAATATCCCCCTTTTAAGCATAAATTCAAAACATTCACAGCCTGTAACACATTCTCTAGTCCCTCCATCCTGCTGCATCAACTATATAATAATATTCATATCATGCCGCAGTTTTATATAATGTGTTACCAGACACTTGGTAGTCATGCAGAATTTTGTGCATTATTCTCTCACTTCATACCCACTGGTGGTCAGGTACAATTGTAGCCACAGCTGCCCTGGGGTAGACTGATGGAAGCAAGGCACACACATCAAGAGCTGTAGTTTAGTCTATTAACCTCTTGATGGTCTCTTTATTTGGCAACTAATACGTTTTTATGTACATTATTATTATTAATTTTCACATACAGAAAAACAATGAGATCATTCCAATGATTCATTTATTTACCCACACCATTCCACTTTTCTACACAATCACAAACATTTAAAGTTGGATGTGTCACAGAAGCATTCTACATTCTACAGTTGTAGAGCAGGTTGATCCTCTGGACGTCCCAGAAGGACAGGCCCTGTCTCTGACCGATGGGGACGCTGGGGTCGGGTTTGGGGGTGATGGTGTCCTGCCCGTTGATGGAGAAGGCCGTTCTTCCGTAGTGCATGACGGAGGAGTAGTCGTAGGGCGTGTTCAGGTTGTTGGTGGACTCTAAGTGGAAGTTGTAGGCCATCTGCTGGTTCACATTGTTCCAGTTGATGGTGACGTAGGAGTCGCGGTCGCTCCGGTTCTGTTCATGATGGAAGCCCAGGGCGTGGTTGATCTCGTGTTGAATGACGCCTGTGTACACACAGCCCTGTCTGTTCAGAGACAGCACCTGCCGGCCCCCCTGTCGGCCCATAGACGAGTAACAGCCACTCTGGTTCTCGATGCTGATGTAGTCGTACTGACTCTGACGCGGCACCAAGCGCACACACGTGCCTCTGTGGAAGGCTTGCATGGCCTGGCCCATCAGGTTCCTTTCATAGCTGCTAAACTCACTGCTGATGGTGTAGGGAATGGTCACCAGGCCGTCGGTGCCTTTGGGCCACAGGCAGCTCTGGCCCCAGGAGCACATCATGGCGTTCCTGGTTTTGGGCGGCAGCAGGTCGCCGTCCAGGAGGAACACGTCTGAGTTATTGTTGGAGCTCAGGATCTGTTCGCTGATGTCTACAGTGAGAGCTTCCAGGGGCACTGCTTCTTCTCCGGTGGGTGGGACATACAGAGCCTGGCTCTGACAGACAGCCAGCAGCAGCAGAACACACACACATACACAGGGACTCATCTTCAGCTTCATGTGCAGCTCCATGTGCTCCTGTTTGGAGCCAGTCTCTTTATACTGCCCACTACAGGTGTGTCCCTCAGGGATTATGGGCTGGACTCCACACCACTAGTCCTTAAGTCAACACCAGAGACTGAGACCAGCCTCTGGAAAAAACATCCAAAAACAACATCATTGTTTGGTGTTTGCCCCTTGCCCTGTCTCAGGTTAACTGATCTAAAAGAGTTAAGACTTAAATAAGCAGCGCATTGTAAATAAGCAGCGTAGTGGGGCGGGGAGTAGGCACAGCTCCAAACAGCTGGTCAAAAGCGTGCGGCTAATAGCATCCATACATCAGAGCTGCGTACGGTATGGGCTGCCTGACTTTCACTGTCACACACAGGTTATAAACAGTCTTCCACGTTACAGTTATGTAATGGTGTGACTTTGGGTTGAAGTCAAAGCTGTGTACAGCAGAGTCATTGATGAATATGAGCAGAGAAAAGATTAAATTAGTTCATAAAGTTCCCACTTCAGAGACGCTGTACTTTATTTTTATTGCTGAAACTAGTTCACAAACGGTTTGCAGTGGTCCAAAGTTAATCCTCACTTACCTTATGCATTTAGAGCATCCTAATTGTTCACACAGATGCGTTTATAAGCACGTTTTGTAGCGGAAACAACAAAAACTATCAACTATCAACAAACATAACAACTAGCAACTAACAACTATTCAATAAAAAAGCCACAACAAGGGTTTGCAACTTTTACCAACATGCTAACAGAAACATGCAGTTACAATGAATGCAATTTGGCAGCAGATTTTTATGTATTTATTTATTTTTCACCGAAGACTTAAGGACTTTACCTATGATGTCACAAAACTGGAAAATTCAATGTTTCATGTTTTTTTTTTATTTGTTTTTTTTATGGGGCTTAGAAGGAGCGGACTTACTAAACACGCATTCATCAAAAAATCGTAAATAAAGCAGATAACAAGGCCTGAGCTGGCAGTGTATGGCTGGCACAGCAAAAAAAATAAAAATAAAATAAAAAAAGGCAAATTGTCTATGACACTGGGTCTGAAAGCTGTACACCAAAGATCTGATAACAGAACACTGAACTCACAGATTGTGGCGTGGGGTATAAAAATCCCATCCTCACGCCTTTGCATCTGCTGCAGCCTCTTCACTTTTAATCACGCCAATTTGAGCTCATTTCTGACAATTTCCTCTGTTTGTCAGGCGCTGATTTGTAGCGCAGTGCAGTTTGATTTTGTCTGAAAATGTGTCTGTCCAAGAAAGAAGAAAAACAGGCCAGATAAGCCAGTGTGTATCAGATCGTGTCCAAGTGGGATGAATTCAGTGTTGTTGCATTGACATCCAATATGGAGAACAGGGTCGATGTCTGAAGGGCTCATTGGTTTACTATAACAACAAGAATAAACATGAGCAGTGTACTGAGCGACAGACTCAAGATCCATTCATCCAACAGTCAACAACTCTTCTGTTTTGCATTCTATAGTAAATAATTAAAGATGCATTGTCTGACCTTTGTGGCGGAGGGTCCGTCAAATGCTTTAGTTCATGGAGATGTTATTGCTTTGTCTGGAATGTTCCACAGTATGGCTTTAAACCTTTCTATCTTCATGGAGACCAAACAAGACCAAGTTACAGGTCAGATCTGTGGAGAGGTGACTCCGCTCACAGTCAGAATGTCTGTTTTTCCAGGTATTTTTGAGCTATAAAACCACCCGGAATTGAATAAATGAAAAGTAGAGCTGTTTAATGTCATACTGCGGAACATTCCAGGCAGAGCAATGGTGTCTCCGCAGAAACACCCCCCTCAAAAAAAAAAAAAAAAAAAAGAAGTTACATAGTGCACCTGAAAGGAAATAACATTTTGGTCACGTGCTACTGCAGTGTTGTCACGATACTAAATTTCAAACTCTGAAGGAACAGAATGAATAGAAAGGAATAGAACAATGAAAACAGGAGATAAAGCGAGTGCTGCAGTGGGGCTCTAGTGAGTCGGATGGAGGGATGCAGAACACAGGCGCTCTTCAAGGATGAGGCCACTTGAGGTGAGATCAGAGATTAGCCACCTTCCAACATGGAGCTGTGAGCGGTGGTGGAGCTACAAAGGAAATCCGAGGCACTTTCGTATACAAAAATAAATAAAAATCCTTTATTATAACAATGGACCAGCCTTTTCCACACCTAAGTGTCTTCGTCAGGTCTTTAAGTTCAGAGGAAAGAGTCATGTGCCCAACCATGTGACACAAACGGCCCAATACAAATACACAAATACAATAATAATCAATTAGATATGATGCATCATGTACACAATTCAAAGTAGAGATAAACAACAATATGAAACAAGCTGCACAGCAATGTAAATATTAATAAACCCTAGGACAGTGAGTATGAGTATGCTCAAATGAGTATGTTGTTTCAGTATTAGTTAGAATCTGATTTTCGATACTTTTGACAACCCTACTTTACTGTACAGGGCTTGTTAACATAACAGACTTTAAATAGATCTAATTCAATGCATTCATTATGCATTAGGGGGCGCTGTACCTGATTTTTATAGATTTTTATTGTCTTCAAAACATTTTAAACCGTTTGCAGTGGTCCAAAGTTATTCCTCACTTACCTCATGCATTCGGAGCATTCTAATTATTGATCACAATGAGTTTATAAGCTTTTCACAACTTTCAACTAGCATGCTAACCGCACAGGTCATGATGAACCTACAGTAAAACACTTTGCAATTAAATGCAGACAGTACACAGTAGACCTATCTGGACCTCAAGAGCTGCTTGTACATGAAAAAAAAAAAAAAAAAAAAAAAGGGTACAGACCCTTTTAAAATAACTCTCTGAAAAGGTTGATAATTACACCAATAGCATAACAAAACAATTCCCAGCTCCTTCAGCCCGTCTGCAGTCTGAAGTCCTCTTGACCCCTCCCAGTGGGACTCACAAGTAAATAAATAAAGAGGGCAGTGCTCGCGCTTTACCAAGTTAATTGCATCATTACCAGAACATATGAATAATGTAACAGGCGTAGACAGTAATACAAGTTTAATGCATTATAATGGGTTATGTAACTATGCCACATGACGCAAACTATGCAAATTTAAAGTACAAAGTGACAGGAGAGAGGGAGGAGGCACAGAGCAGGTAAGGGATGAGTGAGCGGGAGAGACGGGCATAAACAGAGCTGTGGACAGGGCGAAAACACATGAACAACGGCAACGTTAACGGGCCCATATTACGCTATTTTCTGATCCGTGTTACAATATTGTTTCCTCATCACAAACCTGGAATTTTGTTTCATTCACACAGGTTTAAGTTCTTCTCTCACTGTCATGTGGTGATGCAGGAGGTGCTCCGCTGTGTTTTTAAATTCAATACACCTTCACTGGAGTCCTGAAATTTCCAATCAAAAAAGCAGAACTTCAGGTATGTTTTTGTGGAGGTAACAACATTCTAATGTGGCAAAAATGTGTTTAGCCACACTACAGACAGAATGTAAACCAAGTCTCTGATTATAAAGAGTTTTCATCCATCACAACCCAGGAACGTGCTTAATAACTCCTCACTGTGAAGTAAGGTAGGAGTTAGGAAAGTGAGGGAAAGGTTCCAAATTCAAATACTTGTGAATTCTTCTAACTCTGCATCACATATGTGCCACGGATACGGGGATAAAAATGTTAAAGCCCTGCAACCAATTCTTTTTCCAACTACTTAAGCAAATATGTTGAGTATATTGTGCATCTTGCCCCACTACAGATGTACTGTACTAGTAGCTCTTAAGGTCAAAATAAATTGCTTTAAATTGTTATAAATTGCTTCTCAGAGAATCAGGAAATGCACAGTTAGCATGCTAGTTGTTTTCAGCTGTATCAGTCTGGTCAGAAGGATCAGTCTGGTCTCCACCCCCTCTGTCTGATCATCCAATCAGATTTGTTTATTTCAGTAACACAAAGAAGCTCAGCGGTCACCCATCATTTACAAACAAAATCAAAGTTTTCTTAGGAAAGAGCCCTGAACTCCATACTCCCGGAGCACCCCCCACAGAACATCACGAGGGACACGGTCAAATGCCTTCTCCAGATCCACAAAGCACATGTGGACTGGTTGGGCAAACTCCCATGAACCCTCGAGAGTAAAGAGCTGGTCCAGTGTTCAGCGGCCAGGATGAAAAACACACTGCTCCTCCTGAATCCGAGGATCAATTATCGGTCGGATTCTCCTCTCCAGTACCATGGAATAGACCTTGAAGTTGATCAGCATAATGAAAATACAAGTAGGTGCTTTTGGCCTTATATATCTGGTTTATTAGCGTTGCCAGATATCCAATCCAATCCACTTTATTTCTATAGCACATTTCATAAACAAAACAGTTTCCAACGTGCTGCACAATACAGATAAAACATATCCAATAGAAAAAATAAAGCTCTATCTAACTCCACTAGTCCTCGTTAAGACAATAAATCTAGTAAGCTGGCCTGGAGCTGGCCCTCGGACCTCAGGGGGCGCAGGGGAGTAAACCTGGATGAGGTCCGAGATGTAACGTGGGGCCAGTCCATTCAAAGCTTCAAAAACAAACAAAAAAATCTTAAAATAAATTCCAAAACAAACAGAAAGCCAGTGCAAAGATGCTAAAATCAGGGTAATGTACTCTGGTTTTTTGCTTCCAGTTAAAAGTCGCACAGCAGAATTTCGGACCAGTGAGAGGAGATAAAAGTGTGCGTGACTTGTTCAAGAATATTAAAAGATAAAAACGGTTTCACTTTGCATAAAAGCTGCAAATGATAAAAGCCAGATTTGATGACTGTGTTCACTCTCTAAATTGTCCCAAAAGTGTTGTGCACACCGTGATATGTTTTGCAAGTGCCTGTAGTTAGTTAACGTCTTTTCACAGTTCAGTCCAGAAGCTTCCCGAAGCCCAACAACTCCCGTGGAAGAATATAATCGAACACGTATGGGAAAAATGTAATAATATAAAACAATATCTATTCCACAACGTTATCTCCCCAGCCTTGACTGCGCTGGCATGGGTCAAAAACGGTGCGTGACGTCACTCTATCCCCACTTAAATAAGCCGTGTGCAACCAAAAGTCTATTTTACATAACAATAAAAGTACACAAAGGTAAATACATACACAAAAATATTAGCAACAAATAAGTTTCACCCCAGCTGAGCGAATCAATAGGCTGTGAGGACCTAAGTGGTCTTTACAGAGTTTTCCTTGTCTTTTCCATGTCTGGCATAGAACTTATAGAGAAACTGAAACCTATTTTATACCTACTAAAATGACACGTCTTGGGCTGTTGAAGTGCACCCTTCGGAAACAGTCTCTGGATTATGCATTTTGACCTTTCTCTAATACGACTACAACAATAACCTTTTAAATGAGCACGATTGGGAGGTTGTGCTCCATCTGAAGGTTAATATTTAAATCTTAATGAAGAGCGGTGCTGTGAGCTGCCTCCGGATCCCTCTGCGTTTGCCCTGTGCACGCTCAGATCTATGACGACACCCCGCGCTTTCGCATTTGGAGCATTTTTGGTGTAAAGATGAATGTGTAAAATGGAGGTTGGAGAGCAGAAATATAATGAATTATTAAAGGGGACGTATTACACAACATTGACCCTTCAGAAATTTTCACCAGGTTGTTTTGCCTTCTCATATATATTTTTCTCATAAGTATTTTTATTATAGTCAAGGACAAGGCTGAGGGTTTATTTTTAGCATGTTCATAAAATTAACAAAAATATACAAATAAAAATTGTTCTGAAAAAAAATGACTGATTGTTTCTGTTGAACAAAATTCAGCACAAATTTTTAAACATATACTTTAATATTTTTACTTAAGCAGATTTTTCATGTGACACCTTTACTTGAGTATTGTTTTGCTCCAGTATCTGTACTTTTACTTAAGTAACACAATGAAGTACTTCTTCCACTGACCCTCTCGCAGTTGTATTCAGAGTGATTCGTGCATGTTTGAGTAATTCGTTATTCTTCTGTATTCAAGACGTCACTGCGCCAGCCTCCCCCCATTTTCACCTCCACCTGTACTCGCCCACTATTTATTTTGTTTTTTAATTTTATTTATTTATTTATTTATTTCAATTAGGACAGTGCATATTAATCAACATGTCCACAAACAGCATCAATGTAAATATGCTGGAATTAGCACAATAGCTACTTTACATCCGTTGTCCTCAGGCAGGTCAGAAACAGAGAACATTTAGAGAAACACACAGACGAGACAAAAATGCACAAAGACATGACAGAAGTTAACCACAACAGACCGTTCTCCGAGTTTAAGAGGCCCCAAGAAGAACATAATCTACCTGTGTGAACATGTTGACGTACGCACTTTATTTTCTTAATCGGTGATACACGCAGGATTTATTAATACTGATCCCTGTGGACACAGCAGTTTTCCAGCCCATCCCGTCTTTCTTTTATTAAGTCATTTTAGATCAATATTTAAAACACAGAAAATACAAAAAACATAATGATCCACAGGTGTCTTACATTATAACTATAGCGCAGACACAGACACAAGCACCATGTCTGGCAGTGACTTCATTGTCTCCATGGAAATAGATACGCTTAATGCCACAATCTTTAACATTCTTGCCTAAGCTATAACATTACCATAGTGACTATTAGGTGGTTTATCCTTCAAAGTTACACAGTGCAACTTTAACTAAACATAAGACTTAACGCTGGGGTACTCGACATTGTGTGTGTGTGTGTGTGTGTGTGTGTGTGTTTTCTCCTAAAGTGTAGGCTAGATAGTAAAACTTTGTGACAAAGTGAGACCACTGCGCTCTGCCTGAAGCTAATAATAAAGCACTTTTATTTCTCATCAACCTGGAAGTAAGCACTGAGAGCAGTGCTTACTCAAGCAAAATGTAGCTTGAATTATGTATTAGGAATATGCACAGAACCTTTTTTTATGCTAACAGTGCAACCTGTTAGGATAACCGAACTCTTAACTAATTAACTTAAGTATTATACATGTAATATCATACACCCTGACCCCTCTAACTCCTTAACCCTTGCTATCATGTAAAGTCATGCAAATAATAATAATAATAATAATAATAATAATAATAATAATAATAATAATAATAATAATAATAAATACATACATACATACATACATACATACATACATAATTGCCTAGTTTGGCCATTTTAAGGTTTACAATTTGACTTCCTGGTTGGAAATCATAACATCAAACAAGGGAACAGTTACCACCGTACCCAGTGACAAGTAACATTAAAAGACAATACCAGTATTTTGTTGAAATCATATATAAAGCAGAAGTAAAATGTGTTTCTTGTGCAAACTGTGCCGAACTTTTGGATGGAAGAGTTCAATACGTTTCTCTAATTCCTGTAATTTTCAACTTTTCTTCACAATTTGGTGTAAAACTATAATTTACCTTTACAACAGGTACTATCTGACTAAATAAAGTGCATTTGTTCTCACACTGAGCTCCTCCTCTGTGCTCTGTTCAGATGAATGCGTCAGCGCGGCGCCAAACTCCCAAACAACCACACGGCTAAGGCTTTCCCACAGGGTAATCCTTCAGAGCGCCACAGCTAAAGGAGCAGAACATCTCCTCTCTCTGTGCCACATAATCTCACACGATACTGCAAAAACACTCCGAGGTACTGCTAATAATCCTTATACAAGCACATACAAAACCGCCTCCTCTGATCCAGCACGCATCTGGTGTCGAATATTCAGAGGTGGTAGAGTAACCAACAATTGTACTCAAGTAAGAGTTGTAATGTTACTTCAAAATAATGTTATTCAAGTAGAAGTACTCAAGAAATTACTCAAGTATTGCTGCAAGAAACACCAATGTCACTTCATATTGTCCACATAAAGCTTTTGTCCCTTGTAGACTTACTCAAAGTGGGCAGAGGAGCCAAAACTATTATTCAAGTAAAAGTAAAAGTATGCTGCTAGAAAAATACAATTTATTAAAAAAAAATAAATAAATAAATGTAATTGAGTAAATGTAACTGAGTACTAGGGTTGTCAAAATTATCGAAAAAAATAAAAATAAATAAAAATAAACGAATGGTCTTGAGCTGTATCAAAGCACACAAACTAGTACACGCCCATGGAGCACTATGGAACCTACAGGACCACTGAGGAATTACACAGATATAAGGCCACATAGTAACATAAAAGAAAGTACTACGATTTAACATTGAAAATTAGATTCTATTCTCCAAATAAAGAGTGTTTTTATTATCATTGTGATATCGGAATCGCACTACTGAGAACTCTTTCGTAGCAGAGATTTAGCTCAGATTTAGCTCAGATTTAGCCTAGATTTAGCGTAGAATCTTGCCTAGATTTGGCTCAGTTTTAAGAATAGAGGAACTTGCATGCTACCGCTGGGAAGAAGATTGTCTGCAGACTTTACTAGCCTGGCACAGTCTGACTCCTGGAGGCATCAGCGGACTGGGGATTGGCAGGGTCGCGTTTCAATTCAATTTCTAAGAGGGGCATTGTCAGTATCACAATGTTGGGTTTGCTTACTTCTTGGGGACATTACTTTGACAACCTACCTGATTTTTTTTCCCCCAAGTATTTGAGCAAAATGTGTCTTCCAGCTATATTATAGAAGCAGCTCTTGAGGTCAAAATAAGTCTGCTGCATGTGTACTGTCTGCATCTAAAGCTATAAAAAGCCCTAAGTTATAATGTTACCGTGATGGCTTTCAAAGTTGTGAAAAGTGCTTATAAACTCATTGTGGTGAGGAGTAACTTTGGACCACTGCAAACCATTTCAGTTGAACTAGGTCTGTTTTTCATGCTTTAAGATGGTAACAATCAGGTACAGCTCCTTTAACAAAAGTCATTACTGCTTAACTTAAACCTGAACCCTAAACTTAGACTATTTTAACCCATGTCTGAACTTTAGAACTTGCTGTTGATCTAATAATAAAAGATATACATCACAAGGATCTGATTTTTGTCCCCATAAGGTTGGCCGGTCCCTGTGATGAGTGTGTGTACTGATTTTTGTCCCCACACTTTTTGATGATCTCATTTATCTGTTGATTCTGCTTTAGTGCTTTCAGATTTATAGGGAGTATCTGACACCTCATCACAAAATGAAGAATTCCTTTGCTTTGTAATTCTGCATAGCAGCGTCTTCAACTGATAATTCATTTTTATTTCTTTTTACTTTATATTATTTATTTATTTATTTATTTTTCATATTGAGACACAAGACGAACATTATTTTGTGGTCTCGAGATTTATGTTGCTGAGATACTTCCCGGTCATATTTAGAAGAAAGGCCCTTCTCTGTCCACGTCGACCCTCACAGGTGAACCCCGCTTAGTTTAGACTTAAACACTTAGACTTAGACAAACTTTATTGATCCACAAGGGAAATTACTTGGACACAGTAGCTCACACTTCACAATATATTACAATAATGAGTTTAGGAGTGCCACAAGGTAATATTTTAGGCCCATCATTGTTGAATGATGGATTCTCGCGATGTTTGTGAGTTCACAAGCTCACGAGAATCCATCTTGAGATACTTTTCTGTAAGGTTCAAATTCACCCAGCAGCATCATGGCGACACCAGCAGACTTACTTCAGCCTATTTTAACATCAATACGACTATTTAGTTTGTGAAAAACATGCAGAAGGTAAGAGCTGCATTGTCTGTGAAGGTGTCTGTGCTTTCCTCTAAATTGCATGTGACAAAAATGTGACTTTTCAGCTTGTTCCGCTGTCATGATGCTTTGATGAATCAGATTCAAACAATCTTCACGTTTTCCGCATCTCTTTCAGTGAGAGGCATCCCAGAAAGGGTTTTAGTCTGTGCACTGACATTGAATGGCATTTTGTTCAAATGGATGAGTAGCTTGTTCCTAAATGTCATGCTTGGGTTGGGTTTTTGAGCTTTAGAAACAAATTTGTTGTTTGAGAACAAGGGAAACTTATGTCCTTATGTGACAGTTGCACCGAATTCACAAACACCCAGCTACGAACACCTCCACGCTCATTTACGTTTCATTTACAGTGGAGGAAATAAGTATTACTTCTGATATGTGCGCAAACCTGGTCATCAACTACAAGAAACGTCTGACCTCTGTGCTGCAAACAAGTCTTTAAGTCTTTTTTGGCAAGAGGGTTCAAATACTTATTTCACACAATGAAATGCAAATCAATTAATACATTTTCTATAATGTGATTTTCTGGATTTTCTTTTTGATATTCTGTCTCTCAATGTTAAAATAAACCCACCATTAACATTATAGACTGTTTATTTCTTTGTCAGTGGGCAAACCTACAAAATCAGCAGATCAAATACTTATTTCCTCCACTGTACATAGAAAATTAATATGTATTTGGTTAGAAACCCCCTCTGAACATCCTTATATGGTCAATATGGGTTTGGCATTATGACACATGAAAGTGCGATGGAGAAAGTGAACGAGGAAGTCAGGTGGAGCACGTCGATAGACTACGGCTGTTTTACAGCTTCAGTGGCGATTTCAAATGTCCAAACTCACATGAACACTCAGGGAGGGAATATTTAAGCCATAAACTTATTGAAATAAGCGGCCACTTTATCGTAGTTATCGTTCTTTCCACGATAGCGAACCCGCGGTAAATAGCGAGGGAGGGGGGCTGGGGTAGGGGTGCATTGGAGGGTGCTCCGGTCATGGAGGGTCAGGGGGGTGGTGGAGGTGTAGAGTCCAGCACGGTGACCAGGTGCAGGGCTGTGACACTGGCCCATATGGAGAGCACTGGGGCTGGGACAGACTGAGGTTCACTGCAGCCTGGATAAAGTCTGTTAGACCCAATAGACACAGGCTCTAGAAAACACCTCTTAAATTTATTGGATCACATGGTGATATGTTTTGAGGAAAATAATAATTCTAAAAATAATATTCTAAAACAATAGAATTTTTGTTCTTTGATTTGTTCTTACAGAAGAACATTTTCTGTTAAGAAAAAGTTTCGTGAATGTCAAACTTGTTTGTAAGAAGGCATTAAGTACAAATTTGTTCATAAGAATGTTTCATGAATGAGGCACATTAAAATGGGCTTTCTGTGTTGTTTGTTTGTGCATTTAACGGCTTTGTACTCTGTTTTTCAGACAATCGAGTTGGCATGCTAGTTGTTAGACTATGTGTAACTATTCAGCTCTCTGGTCTCTATGAAGATATATTACTTGCCTAAATGTGCCAAACTGGTCAATCTTGCATTTGTGCAGTTAAGTATAAAATAAGCAACTATTTTGAATTTACAGGTCTTTAGATAAAATGAAGAAGAGAACAAAACAAAACACCGTAAACATTTTAATTCACATTTTTATTTAGCACTTTTTCCACCTTCAAAGCACAAAGCTCTTTACATCAAGGAACCACACGCACAATCACACACCATTGTACGCAGACACTGGGGTGAGAAAGGTTAAGCGCCTTGCCCAAAAACCAGAAGCCAGAATTGCACCGCCAACCTGTGGGTCAGTGGATCTGACCGCTCAAACAATGTTAATGTCGAGAGCAGGATTTGAACCTCCAACTTTCAGATCAGTGGACAAAACTCTATCAACTAAGCAGTATCGCTTGCTACCCCCCATCCACATGCTAATGTACTAATCCTAACTAGTCAATTGAAATGACACGATGTTCCACTTCCCTTTTGCCTCTTCCATACTTTTCACACTTTTGAGTCTGCAAGTTCTATACAGGCAATTAGTTAAATGTGCTGTTGTCATGGATCCAACAGTCGCTCTAAGCCACTGCCGTATTTCACCCCCTTTAGACAAATACACTGCTCTGCTGCTATCTCCTTGTGTTGTCAGTGCCATAATAAAGTGTCTAGCCTCCCTCTGCCTTATGCCAGAGAGTAATAGATTCACATTCACCTGGTGCTGGAGAGGCTGTAATCCCTGCTTTAGTATTCTGCTGCGGTCTCCGTGACAAACATGGTCCAGAAAGCCATTCGGGCTAAGCAGTGAGAAACGCGCACTCATAGATCCAATCCACTGTGAGGCGCCAGAGAGGAGGCTGTCAGCGCCGAGGATCCTGTCTGAGGAGGGCCAGGGATCTATAACAAAAACTGGATAAGGCATTCCCCCTCTGTGCCGGCTTGAGACCGACTAGTGGCCACTCCAGGTACGGCAGCTCCCGGGAGCTTGGGTCCAGAAAGAATTCTCCCATAGAGTGCAATGTTTTTTTGTTTTTTTTTTTATTCAAACTGCCTCCAAATTTCATTTGAGCTCCCCTCCATTAGATGGCAGACATGTAATAATACATCCCGACTCAGAATTACATCATGCTTCTATAAAAAACAGTCGAGCTGGAGCGCGTTGAATCGGTGAGTGATATCAACTCAGTGGGCAAGGGACGGACGGTGCTTTACAGCTCCTCTCACCTGGACCTCGCCACTTCCTGGGGCCATGGAATCAGCGGGCGGGACGGGCCCCCTGCTCGAGGCACGACTGTCGACCGGGGCAGCTGTCCTCAGTATCTGCATTGCACCACCAGGGCAGGGACCGGCCCACGTACACAAGCACCAGCGGCGATGTTGGTCATTGAGGAGGAATATCAAAATTGGATCACGCTATCCAATGCCAATTCACCCACTCAGCCCACTTCTAGATACCTATTCTTACCGTCTAGGACAACTGTAGGACACGTTCTTAAGTCACTGCAGTGTACACAGCTGCATTAAATGAAATATAGTATGCTCATACAATACAATATATTCAGTAATAATAAAATAAAAATAAAAATAAATAAGTCTATGAGTGGATGTGGGCAGAAGCTAAAGCATATTGTGCCTACTTTTATCTTTAAAAATACAGCATGAGACTATGGCCTTTTTGTTGTGCGCTGTTAGCATGCTATTTGTTACCTTTACCGTAACACCAAAACTCCACTCTAGAAAATGACAAACTAATTGTGGTGAAAAATTAGGATGCTCAGAATGCAAAACAGCGTGAGGAATAACTTGGGACCTCTGCAAACCGTAAAGTGAACTAGTTCTGTTTTTCAATAATTAAAATAAAGTAAAAATAAGATACAGTACATTTAATGGTGTGGAGTTGTTTACTTTTTAAACAGAATTGCAAATCTAATCAAAATCCTGTAGTGACTGTCTGAAAATGACAATTTGTCCAATATGGTGTGGCCTTAAAACGTCAAGTCCTGGTCCGGCTGTGGTACAACTCTAATAATGCCGCAGCAGAGCATATCTTTGCGTGACGTCTAATTATCAATAACAGTTATGAAGCTTCAGCGTTCTGGGCACATCCGGTGGTCCTCATCGCAGTGGTTTAGTACTGAGGGCGGTGGCGTGCTCCTATGGTTAGCCGGCGATAATTAGCCCACTAACCCTGGAAGCTGTCAACTTTGCTGGGATACTCGCAGGAATAAACAAGTGGGTGGGTATATTAGATTATGAGTTCACAGTGAAAATGTCAACGTTAATGAATAAGCTTAAAAGCAGCTCATCAGGTTAGAAATCCACGTAGTGTACTGTTAGGTCAGAAAGTGTGCTTTTCAAAATTACTTGGGACACATCAGCGCTAAAGTTCAGCACACAACCTTTGGGAGTCTAAATATTTGGTTGTGCATCTGTTTAGTGGCGAATTAGGAGTTATTTTTGCAAATTATACATTCCAATTTGCTTTAAAAAGTTTTAATGAGGCAGTGTAACTTATTGTGGTCTAAAAATACGTGATTAAAGGCTGATTGTATTTCTTATTTGGTCTGTGGGAGGGCCTCTTCCTGCTTGTTTCCATGGAAATGTTTTGCTCCTTTAGCTATAATATTCCACAGTATGAAATTAAACTTACCTATTCATGAGAAAAAAGAGAAAAAAACAAACATAGAATCATGCAGCTGATGTGCCACCTCGAAAAAGTTACACGGTGTTGCTTTAAGGCAGGGGTCTCCAACCTTTTTCCTCCAGTGAGCAACTTTTATGAAACGAAAATGCCAGAGAGCTACAAATTTTAGCGATCGCAAAACATTGAGAAAGTAAAAGAACTTCAGACAGGGTACAGTTAGATGCCTATTAAACATAAACCATTATCCATTTATTAGTGCAGAAGTTAGGCATCAGAATGACACATTTACAACTGTAATTAATCATATTTTATTTATTAAGCGCAATACATATAATTCAGAAATCCTTTGGCGAGCTACTTGGAAGGGGGTGGAGATAGTGGTGTCGTGTCAGTGTGACTCTGAGCTGCTCTGTCAGATCGTAACCACCACATCAGCAACGCTACGATAACAGCCGATAAAACAGAACGTCAGGGGCAGACTGAGTAGACGAACACAGAGGCGCAATATGCCAACTCAGGAAATAGCAAAAATAATGAGGCAACTTTACTACTCACCTCTGTAAAAGTGGTAAATTTAAACTGTATCCCAGCCACATTATCCATAGAATTTATCCTCCGTAAATAATGACACACAGTCCACAAAACAGCGCTGTTAATCCAGTTTAAAGCGTTCTTTAAAAGTAAAAAGGCCAGAGTAGTTCCTCACGTGTGTCTGTTTACACCCACACATCGCTCGGATCGGGGGTGAAGCTGCAGATGAGTGATTGTGACTCTACTTCCTGTGGACTTACTTTTCTCTTTTCTACTTGGAAGGCGGTGGAGAGCTACTGGTATTTCCCGAGCTACAGGTTGGGGATCCCTGCTTTAAGGTGTTTTGAATGACACATCGGCTCTTCAGCACAATGGGCAGCTCCTGTGGTTAAACGTTTGAGCTGCATAAGTATCCTCCGTGCTGTTTACATCTAATTAGAAAGTATATCAGTGCACATTAGCATGCTAGTTGCTGTTAGCTATACCGTCACTGCAAAAGTCAACTATGGCCTGAAAGTTGTGAAAAGTGCTTATAAACCCATGATGGTGAATAACTATCCTCGGAATGTGTAAGGTAAGTGAGGAAAAACTTTGGACTACTTCAAACTATTTTAAAGGCCCTATACTACACAGAACTGACTCTTGTGAGCTTTAAGACATGTTAAAAAGTTGTTACTCCTCAAAAACACACCTGGAGTTGTGTTTTGTTTCATTCACACATGTTTGAGTAGCTCTATTATTAGTCTGTCTACATCTCCAAAGCTCAAAATGCTCTGTTCCACCTTGCAAATTAACAGCTCCTTTTACCTTTTGTTAAGTAGAAATTGGCAATTCCAGGTCTGAAATTATCCAAATGATTCTTGTGAAGGTGTGTGCAGTTTAAAACACAGTGGGGCACTTCCTGTATTACCACATGACATCACAAGGTGGAACATATTGTTTGTGTCTGTTTGTGATGAGGAAACGACATTATAAGAGAGATCAGAAAATATTGTAATATGGGCCGTTTAAATGAACTGTTTTTCTTGTTTTTAAGACAGTAAAAAATCAGGTGCAGCGCCCTTAACAAAACATTCTATTGGTAACATTTTTTGCTCAGAAGTACCTGGCTGTAAAATGAGACTGCATGCTCGTCATTCTATATCCAGAGGGCTGTAACTTTACGGTTAAGGGACTGTCACCTGCTTCTTTCAATGGAGATGTCATTGCTCTGCTGAATGTTCCACAGTATGACATTAAACAGCTCTGCCTTACATTTATTCAATTACAGCTTACAGTCTTATAGCTCAAAAATACATAGAAAAACAGGCATTCTGACTGTGAGCAGGGTCGCCTCTCCTCAAATCTGACCTGTAACGATCTGGTTTGGTCTCCATGAAGATATAAAGTTTTAATACCACATTGTGAAACATTCCAGATGAAGCAATAACATCTATATAGAGAAAAGCAGAGAAAAGTTACACAATGCACTTCAATTCTGTCTGTAAACGTGAATGCAGTGCTCAGTCTGTTAAATAATGTCTCCTGCTCCTTTTACGTTTACTAATCACACCACTGATACCCAGGAAGGGGAGGAGAGTGCGAAACAGGTTCTGACTACTGGTGACTCTTCAGAATTGGAAAGCATTTGTTACGCTGGTCTGACTAGCTCCCCGGCTCGGCTCCTGTCAGAATAACAATAGAACAGGAAGCGCCGTAGGAAGTAAAGATCGACCGATATGGGTTTTTTCATTGTTTGGAATCCAGAGAAACCAGTGGCTGATGAGCTCTGCCGATATTTTTGGACCGATATACAGTACAGAGCTGATTTTTATTAGATTTTTTTCACAAATGATTTTATAATTTACTGTAAACTCATCCATACCCTGTTTTTTTTACAAATTGGAGAGCTGTGTATATTTCTGTGGGGTATTAACTGCTAACACATAACACATTTAGATCACCCTATGCTATGTAAACAGAAAACAACGCAATGACATTATTAGTTTTCCCCTTCAGGAGGATCTAGAAGTTGATGTGCATTTGCAATCAGGTCTGTAGTGTATTTTTTTTTTTCTTTTTTAATCCGGCTTTATGGAGTATTGTCTTGGGAGAGCAAGGAGGGTTCAGATAGAGCCCTGGAGAGATCGCTAGATTACTCAAACATGCATGGATGACGGCTAAAACCTCTTCAGGCATATTTTTGATGAGGGAACAATGTTATAACATGATGAAAAGCACCAAAAAGTTGATTCTGCATATTAGCCCCTGTTACAGCCCAGGCTTGAAAGACCGTAACAGAGAAAGGTGGCAGACATGACTACGGCAAAGGTTTAAAGGTTGTACAGAGGATTTTCCAAGGAACGAGAAATCCAGCGACTGTTTGTCCTTTTTCAAATGTTGCTCATGCGTGAAACCACCCCCAACTCCACACCTGCCTAAGTAGAAACGCCTCCTCCTTACGCTTATGCTGTTTGTTTATAGCCGGTGCTATGTAGCCGAATCGCTGTTGCTGCTGTAACTCTACTGTACATTTTCAAATGATAAGCAGAAGTTTCCTGTCCAGAAGTCATTTATCGACCAACGCGTCAGTCTTTAGACCCTTCGTCTGCTTCAGTGCATGCCATCACTGGAAGGAATCTCCAAGAATTACCTTATTTTAACTTCGCTCCTTTTTTCCTTCTCTTCTTCTTTCAGTAACCTCAAAAACGGACTTTCTTTTGCGGCTAACTGGTAGTGGATTCTTGTCGGCCATTGCAGCAAACTTTGTGCAAACTGCGAGGAAGCTACAGTTGGAAAAAGCCGCTAAGAACCAATGTTTGGTTGAGTAAACAGCATATTGCATCTGTGGAATGCGTGAGAGGTGAACGTAAACCACGTGATCCCAGTGCGCTGGAGAGTCAGTTACGCTAGAAACGTAGGGAGTTTGACTGACAACCTAACAACCAATAGATAATGAGGTAGCCTTGTTTTCTATTGGCTTTTTTTTATCTGGCCCCACCACGTCCACAGTTAATGGATTTTCATTTCTTTTTTTTTTTGGTCATCATAATTACAAGGCTGCTGCATCTCTTTAATGCTATCATTGACAATTTGAAACTAACAAAAAAAAATCCTCCATACAACCTTTAAGCTCTCTACTAGAGCATTTATTAACAAGTTAAAATAAATATGTGCAAATAGTTCTAATGTGCGTTGTGGCAATCAACTGGATGCACTGGGCACTAGTGCATCCGGGTCATCTCAAAATAGAATAATTATTAATTCAAACACAGCACAACAGGGCCGTGACACCCCGTCTTTAAAATAAAATAAAATAAAACTTCACAAATATATATAAAAAACAGCTAGAAAACAAGTGTATGATTTAAGTATGTTAACATTCCTTCAGTACTTCAACCAGGACATTTACAGCCACCTTTCTGGATATGTCTTGTTTGCAATGTTGCCCTATTACCATCACCGGGGCATTCCTAAAGTATATGACATAATCATTCTTGATATATGTAGTCCAGTCCTGTTACCTGACTTTGACTGATCGCACCATTGATATCCATCCCAGGGAATGTGAGGGCGGGACAGATTCTGACTGGTGGTGACTCTTCGGAATTGGAAAGCTCTTATTAAAGCTTCTGACTGGCTCCCCACTCAGCTTCTCTCTTGGCATAACAACAGAATGTGCTGAGAGTGCGTCTGAGCTGTGAGTCACCTAGTTTCCGGGGGGGATTATTTTAGCCTCACGCCAGATTCGTCTCGTCCACTGTCGTCACGGTGATGGCCTGGGACTGAACTCTTGTAAGTGTTTGGGTCATGTGAAGTGATGTGGATAAGTTGGTTGTATGGGACCAGAGGGAAGAGGTCTGGAGGACTAAAGGGAGAGTGAGGGGGGACGAGGTGGAGTCTGGAGGACTAAAGGAGACATTGGTAGGGAAGGGCTGGGTCTGGAGGACTAAAGGGCAGAGTGGGGACCATAGTACTATAGTTTCCTCCACAAAGAGCTAAATTTCTTGTCTTATTCTGCATAAAAGCTGCTAACCCTGTAGTTTAGACCTATACAAAAATGTTCTGAAATGTGATTCTTGTATTAGTTTGTCAGATCAGATTTCAGGATTCTGGTTGTGATAATAGGATTTTTTTTTTTTTTTTTTTCTAATAAGACAAATAGTGTAAAAAGCTATGAGCTTATTCCCCTGACATGTCTCGGGTGATAGGACCTTAGTCAGAGGGCTCACTGACTGTTCCCAAGAGTGGTCAGTGGTCAGATCAGTGAGCTCTATCAGTCTGACCACTGCCCCCATGTGGTGGGGTCTGGAGAAGTGAGTCATGGTAAACGCCCCCTCGTCTCTGTTGACGGTCCATCCACCCCCACTTCCTGATTTCAGTAGCCTCTTGTATCCATCTTTTACGTTGTCTTACTGTCTTGTATATCTTACATATTCCAGAGACCACCACTGACCAAAAAATCCTTTTTTTTTTTTTTTTTATTTGCACATACTGAGTTGGAAAATAGATGTTATCTGGCAGCAATCCTGGATAAATATTCCAATTCTATATGCCTGAGCAACACTATCTTACCATAGCTCAGGGGGAGGTTACAAGTCTTTAGAAGAAGAGCAAAACACTTGAAAACACGTTTTAAACTTTGAGAACTATGATTTATTTTGTAAAATAAACTGTCTGCAACTCACAGGGCTTTAAATCATTATTTAGAGGGCAGTAATTTCAACTCTCAAGTACATGTTTAAAAAGATGACTATGTCAAAATTGCTGCAAAGTGATAAAAAATACATGCTTTTGTGTTACTTTCATTCATACACACAAACTATTGACTGTGTGATTTTCTCCAATCTCCCAGTGAGCCTCTGCAGCTTTCTATTTGATGTTCTGGACATAAACATCATGTTGTTGTGTCCTTAACCCACCTTGCCACTGGTGTGTGAATGTGTGTGTGAATGAGTGAGTGATTAATGTGAACACTATGAATGCCATGAAGGTGGAAAACCGCTGTATGAAAATATGACCATTTACCATTTTTACCATTAAAAAATTACAGAATTACAGAAAAAATACCAAAAATTACAAGTCTTTAAATGATTATGTGTATTTTACTTCTTTGGGGTATTAACTGCAAACACATAACATATTTAGATCACCATGTTATCTTTTTTTGGTTTGAAAAATGCCCTTTTCACTAAAAACAACAAGCAGAAACAAGCAGTGGCAACAAACGCGACTTCAGACTTTTAGCTGTGACGTCACAAATCAGGAAAATTCAAACTGGCATTTTTTTTTTTTTTTTATGGGGCTTGAAGGTAGCTGAGTTACTAAACCAGGCTTCATCAGACAAACGTGAATAAAGCAAAATACAAAAAAAACAAAAACAAAACAAAAAACAAAATGTTCAGGTATGTTTTTGCTGATGGCTTCTAAATAATTATTTAATATCTTATGTTTTGATTTACATGTAAAATGCCAATGTACTCATTTTGTCTCTTGTAGATAAAGGAAAGGTGTTTTAAAAGGCGTTAAATAGACAGATAACAGTATGTAGGTCATTTGTAACATACAGTATGTTGTCTGTGTTTTAATTGCTATGGGCCCCATTTATAAGCCAAGGCCGGCTTCAGGGGTGTCCCATTTACAAAATATTTGACTGTATATTTTGTCATTTTGCAATAATATAAATAATAAAGGAAACAACTATAACTATAAAGGCTCTAACCAACAAGTCAGTTTTACATAATAAATCTCCTGTAATCCATTCTGCTCTAAAAGCAGGACATCCCGGGTCAGATTGAGGTCAGAGTTAGACTTGGACATAGAACTGGACCTCCTCTCTATCGGAAGCCTCCATTTTAAGGCCTGGAGAGGCGTCGGCTGCCCCACTTCTGGCTCAGGGAGGAGGCCACTAATTAAGTTGTGTGCTGCTAATGAGGAGGCGCAGGCTTTGTAGTGGGAAAACAGAGCGACGCTTCCACAGAAAGGCCTTATCAAAAGAGCCAAAATAGTACACAGATATCCACAGTCGTTTAAGACTTACCTATGAAAACTAGGGATGCACCGGTATGATGCTGGATCTGGATATCGGCGCTCATATTGAAAATTTGGATGGATCGGATGTCGGTTCCGAGATAACGGTTCAGACGATATTCCATTTTGATCTATAAACTGGTGTGATAAGACGATTTACTGCTCACTGTTAGCCCAAAACACCATAAGCTTTGTATTTAAAGGTAAAACATTTTATTTTCAGTCTTTTCCCTGTTATCGGTTCACATTGGGGATTGGTAGATACTTAAAGCCAAAGCATCGACATCAGTATCAGAACAGAAAAAGCTGGATCCCTGAAAAACAGCTGTAGCTAAAGAGGTACAGCTAGTTCATTTCAAACAGTTTGCAGTGGTCCAGAGTTAGCCACGAAACAAGATGGTTGTTGATGTTCTTAAAGTATAGCGTAACAGTATATTTTATTCAAATAAGTTACTCAAGTAAAAGTGATAATTCAGCTTCTCTACCACTTCCACCACTTCCACTACCCCACAATGTCCTAAGTCTGCTTGTTCATGTCCTTCAGAAGACAGCTAATCCACATTTACCCACCCAGCCAAAACAAGTCTACAGACAAGCATTGGTATTCTGCAAAGACGCTCCCTCCACTCTTTATTTTCAGACTTTATCTTTCTCTGCTTATTATAAAATGGCAAACCAAGAATGTCAGAGGTCGGCTCAATAGGTCAATGCGTCTGACTTTGCTGGAAAAAGTTAAAGGTGCTATACCTGATATTTACTTTCTTAACACAGTTCATTTGAAACTATTATTCCTGTCTTAAATTATGCTTTCCATCCATCAATCCATTTTCAAACAATTATCAGGGGCCGGGTCACGGAGGCGGCAGTCTGAGCAGGGATCACTTGCTGAGACATAGTCCCTCCTGGGGTCCTCGGTCTCTCCTGGGGTCTTCTTCCGTTGGGACATAAACACCTTACCAGGGAGGTGTCCAGGAGGCATCCAGAACAGATGCCCTCCCTTCAGATGCTCCTCACGATGTGTGACTGAACTCCTCACTCTATCTCCAAAGGAGCGCCCATCCACTCTGTTGAGGAAACTCATTTTGACTACTTGTATCCGCCATCTTGTCCTTTCAGTCATTACCAAAGCTCATGACCATAGGTGAGGTTAAGGCCAAAGATCTAAACCAGGACTAAAACTGGGACCATAGATGAGAGAGGAAGGCAGATCTCACGCTCCATCCTTCCCTCACTGAACCAGGAGTAAACCAGGACCAGACCAAACCCCTCACTTATGAACAAGACCCTGAGATACTTGATCTCCTCCACTTGAGGTGGGGACTCTCCACCACCTGAAGAGGGATCCACCTTTTCCCTATTGAGGACCATAACCTCAGATTTAGAGGATCTGATCTTCATCCCAGCTGCTTCACACTCGACTGAAACTGCTCAGTGCCTGTTGCAGGTCCTGATTCGATGAAGCTTTCAAGACAACGTCATCTGCAAACAGCAGAGATGAAATCCTGTGGTCCCCAAACCGGACCAACTCCCTGTGCCTAGAAATTCAGTCCATAAACACAGAAGGCTGCCCTGATGTAGTTCAACATGCACTGGGATGTTGGACAGCTAGCATGCTAACAGTGCACGTCCTGATTATTGGCCGACTGTCTGAATCAGAAAGTGCACTGTTAGCATGCTACTTGTCCACCCACTGTATAATTAGATGCAGGAGATACACAGCAGACTTATTTTCATCTCAAGAGCTGCTTAAACAATGGATCTGTGTGGCTGAATAACACTTAACTAAAGCTGTTTCCTATAGGAGCCATGAATGCAAAGTAGGTATAAAATAAGTGTCTTAGGTCATGTTAATGCTAATGTAATCTGCAGCGTACACAGGGAAAATGTGCAGCATACTGACCTATTTATAGGTCAGGAGAGGCATAAATAACATGCAGAATTTTAATTAAAAATGTAATTATTTTCACACATTATAACATCCTCCTGAGGGCCGGGCAGTGACCACTGTAGCACACAGAGTTCTGCTGAGAGCGCTCATTCTCTGCATGTTACTGTAGTAAGTCCTGATGGCATTAGAGAGGACATGTGTCGTCTTACAGTGAGGGTGGGGCCTTGGTAACTCTTTTATTGTCAAAACAAGCACATTTTTGGTATGGCAGGTAAGGGAAGCCAAATAATGTAAAATGTGTCTTTATAATGTTTTTGCACACTCCTCCATTTTGCAAAAATGTGAGTTTGATGACCGGTGAATCTCTCCCAAGTTCAGATGGGAGTGACTGACAGGTGGACTAGCCAATCACATGCATCGTCCGTCCATATAAAAAAAAAAAAAAAAAAAAAAAAAAGAAAAAAAAAAAATATATATATATGAAAAAAAGAAAGGAAAAAAAATGTCACATACCGCATTTGTGCAGAATCAATAAGTGAAGCACTAGATTCTATTCATTTGAGGTGAGAGAAATGTTTTATTTTCTATATATTTCATAAAGTACTTCGAGTTCTGTACCAAGATGCAGCTGGGATTCCTGACCTCAATCACCACACCGATCACTCTAAACACGTGATTCCCACAGACTCTGTTGTGAAGTGTCTTGCCCAATAACACACTACCAATACACAATGTTGGACACAGGCATTGATCCACCAGCCATTTGATAGTATTTAAAAAAGGTCCTATTCTCAGTCTGTTGAATCAAAGTGAAACAAGAGCTTGTTCTGACATGTGTTAGGGTTAGGGTTAGGGTTTATCCTCTGTGTCTCAGAATATAGGATCATAAAACATTAGAGTTACTATTTGCATCTTAAGAACAAAGGGCCTCATTCATGGAACCTTCTTATAAACATTTTTGGCATTCACAAAACTTTTTCTTAAATGAAAATGTTCTTCTGTAAGAACAAATCCTACGTAAGATCCCACTCATAAGAACAAAAATTCTACTATTTTAGAATATTTTTACTTTGATAATGTAACAAAAAAGTTAAATTCATCCATGACTGTAAGTTATATATTTTCATAAATTATTTCATTTAACAGGTGTTTTATCAAGCATGTGTCTATTGGGTCTAACAGACTTTATCCAGGCTGCAGTGAACCTCAGTCTGTCCCAGCCCCAGTGCTCTCCATATGGGCCAATGTCACAGCCCTGCACCTGGTCACCGCGCTGGACTAAACATCTCCACCACCTCCCTGACCCTCCATGACCAGAAAGCACTATTATGCTTATATCCCCCAGCTCCCCTCCTTCGCTATGCAGGTCCTCGAACGTGGAAAGTGCGATAAATATGATAAAGCGACCGCTTATTTCAGTAGGTTTCTGACTTAAATATTCCCTCCCTGAGTGTTCATGTGAGTCTGGGCATTTGAAATCGCAGCTGAAGCTGTAAAACAGCCGTAGTCTGTAGACGTGCTCCACCTGACTTCCTCATTCACTCTCTCCCTCGCGCTTTCACATGTCATAATGCCAAACCCATATTGGCCATATTTAGAAGTTCAGAGGGCATTTCTAATCAAATACATATACATTTTTTTATGTAAATGAGCATGGAGGTGTTTGTAGCTGGGTGTTGGTGAATTTAACTGTCACTTAAGAAGGAATTTGGCTGCTTAAAAACGCTTTGCGAATCTGGAGCAAAGTTCTCTCAGCATCTTCTTAAAGTGGAAATTATGAACATTTTTTAAAGAAAAGATTCATGAATGAGGCCCAGAGAGTTCTAAATACGAGTGGGAGTTCTGGAGAAGCAAGCTACGTGCTTGTATCAAATGCCATTTTGATTTGCCCTTTGTATCACAATATTAACTCTTGGCTTGATTCATGGATTTCAGTCAGAAGACTTTTTCTCCATTTCTTCACTTGAACCCCACTGAAGGCGAGAGCAGGGCAGAGGTGTGTAGTATTTCTATTTCTACTACACACTATTATATCTGTCTGACGCCGTATTTGAAGTTCTTACACTACAAGGCAAAAATTTGGACACATCTTTTTCTGTGTATTTCTTCTTGAAGCTTACCAATTTCTATATTTGATATACACACATAAGACAGCAATAATTTAATCATATTTATAATACAGTATTTAATAATATTTGATAATTCACATCTTCAAAGTATCCACCCTTTACTTTGTTGATAGCTTTGCAAACCCTTGGCCTTCTCTCAGTGAGCTTTTGGATGAATCCACTTGAAATGGTTTTCACTTCACAGCTGTGTCATGTCAGGGTCAAGAAATACCAAGAGTGCAAAGCAGTGACAAAAGCAAAGGGTGGCTATTTTTAAAAATATGAAACAAGTTTTGAGTTATTTTGAGTTTATTTTGTTCACTGCATCCCACATGTGTCATTTGTATTTTTTATGCCTTCAGTGAGAAATAAAAAGGAATCTTATACGAAAAATTGTCCGAAATTGTGACTGGTAGTGTATAATAATAAAATACTACAGATATTATTTAGTTATTTACCATTTTTGTAGTCAGTTCTTTAAAATCTGGGGATTATTTAATATTTGGATTGTTGGACTTTCTAATTCGTAGGTTTTTCCATTTGCAGTGGTCCAAAGTTATTCCTCACTTACCTTATGCGTTGATGACTTTGTAATACTCTGCTGTATTGTCTTTAGTTTGTTTAGTTTTGGTTTAGTTTAAAAGAGCTTTTCAGAACTTTCAGAGACCAGAGCCGAGTTTTGCTGTGGCAGTAAAATAACAACAACAACAACTAGCATGCTAATGTAACAAGGCTGTTTCGTTTATTAAACCGTGAACTTCCTGATTCTCTGACAATAATATGCTTTATAATTAAATACAGACAGTACACAACAGACTTATTTTGACCTCAAATGCTGCTTATACAATATATGTTCCAATACTGGTATCGGCAAAATCTCACTTTTCAGGTATTGGTATCGGCGAGTACTCAGACCAAATCACCGATCCGATACCACTCTGTATTTTCCACAATGAGGACCTGTAGATGCGAGTGCTGCCGCTGTTTACCTCGGTAAAGGGCAGGTTAAACAGACTATGGAGGCTCTGCAGACAATTTAAACACGCTGGTAATGACAAAAAAGACATTTGTGTTTCATCTTTGATACCTTCATTTAACTTTTAGTCTGGACGCTCATCTTAGTAGAAAAACTGCGCTAAGGAGAGTGCAGCCGATAACAGCGGCAACAGCGTTAACTCGGACTTTGTTTCCTTTGTAGAATTAGCCATGTGCTTCGAGGATGAGCATCTTTTTAGAGGCGTCACTGTTGGTTTTATCCACGCACTGCAGTAGAAAGTAACAAATTAGAAAAGTATACGTGCTTAAATTTATTCTTCTAGATTTTCTTTTGAGATACCCTTTTAGTAGATTTATTTATTGCTCTTGTACTGTAACAAAATTGAGTAGCCTTAGTCTACTTCTTCACACTATATGTCTAGTATCGGTATCGGCAAGTACACTAAG
Source organism: Taenioides sp. WSHXM2023 (assembly GCA_029959045.1). Classification (NCBI taxonomy): domain Eukaryota; kingdom Metazoa; phylum Chordata; class Actinopteri; order Gobiiformes; family Gobiidae; genus Taenioides; species Taenioides sp. WSHXM2023. The sequence continues at coordinate 2,905,830 of CM057100.1, forward strand.
GCCAAGTATCAGCATTTTACTCAAATACACGGAGGAAAAAAATCAGGTACAGGGGCTTTAATATAACATGTAAGCAGGATTTTTTAACACTGGTACTCAAGTAAATGTAAAGAACAACCTTTGTCCGAGCTCAAATCCTGCTCGGCGTGGTCAGTCTGCAGCAGTCTCCTCTCGTTTCCATGGCAACGCGAACTCCAAAACCCCTGCTCCTGCTGACTTGGGGATACTTTGCACCCTGTGATGAAATGTTTAGAAAGTGCTCTGAAACAAACTGCTCCAGTAGAAAACAGGTGGCAGAATAACCGGTTTGTTTATGACTTAAAACAAAAAGTGGATACAGTGGAGCTTTTCAGTTTTGGTAGATGTGGACGGTGTAAATACAAAGTGACGCCAGGATCAAGAATGTTTTAGTAACTGTCAAGCAATCCTTTTTAAAAGTCTTACTAGGCAAAAGAGTTAAAAAGAAGACATAGTATGCATTCTTATGGCTTCAGTAGGCGGTTTTCAGATTTTAGATTTTACTTGCAGATGGGAGGCAAGGGCAAGATTTCCCTGTCAATTCCATTGCACTTTGCCATGAAATATCGGAAAGGGAAATTCACAAATGTTGAACCTGGTATTTTCAATTATCGACTGACAATTGAACTTTGGAAGATAATTTGTTTCAACAGATTTTATTTTAAATGCCGTTGAATTTCTCACTTTGGATTATTTAACTCTAAAAAAACATGTTTGAATTATTTTTATTCTGAATTTTAGTTGCTGAAATTTTAAATGTACAGGTGTTTAAAATTCTAAATTAAAAGTACACCTTTTAAATATTCAGCACAAATATTTTCAAAGTCTTAAATTCAACAGTCCAAATTCGCAGTGAAAAAAATTTACAGGAAAGATCCAAGATGCCAAGGCAGAAGCAATCGATCCAAATCGACCACAGGTTTTACCTGTGATGCAACAAAACTTGCAAAATGCACACAAAGCATCTTTGAGCGCTCAGAGAAGACGACTTTGGATGAATGGATTAATGAAACAAGCGTGAATGAAACGAAATACAACTCCAGGTTTGTTTTTTGATGAGCGACAACATTATAACATGGTTAAACGCACAAAAAAGTCAGATTTGGATAATATGTGTGCAGTATGTACGTGTTATGGTTCTTTCTTCGGGGTTTGTGAGGGATAAACTGTAGAAATATTGTCATTGTCAGCTCAACTCTATTCGTATAATCATCACAGTAACTTTGCTGTGCTATTTTATGAAATTGTTTTGTAGCAACTGCACAGAACATGTCATTTGTGCTGTCACGTTCAATGGCAAGCAAAGAGAAGTTTCAAGCCAAGATAATATACCGTACAATTCTACCAGTTTAGTGCAAAACACACACACACAAACAAAACAAAAGCACACACAAACAAAACAGAGCACATTTTGAATGTTATGGTCCTACTTATTTATATATATACAGTATCTATCTATCTATCTATCTATCTATCTATCTATCTATCTATCTATCTATCTATCTATCTATCTATCTATCTATCTATCTATCTATCTATCTATCTATCTATCTATCTATCTATCTATCTATATTTTAGAACTTTTGGCCATTCAAAAGAGAAAATCATTTGTTCTTGTTACTATGGCAACAGTCCTAATTTACCATCACTAGAAACCAATAATAGGCCATTTCACAGTATTGCCCAAGAACTGGTGAATATAAAACTTTGCTGATGAAGAAAACTTTTTACAGCGTCACAGTCTTCAAAGCTGCAACTTCATTTTTCTCAAAACACCAGAACTCCATCGGCAGAGCTAACATCGGATTACAGCAGCCCGGAGTGCACGGCAGTCACACACAAACACATACACAAGTGCACACTGTTCTCGCTCACTCACCAGGACTCCGCTGGTGCAAAGGCAACAAAATCCGGAGCCTTAATGAGGGGCCGCGGTACACAGGGAACCCACATACAGTGACAAAGGTTGGGGTCGGCGAGGAGCAGGGGGGCGTGTGTGGTAATGACCAAGCTCTGCACATCCACTATCCAAAGCATGACCGCTAACAGCACGCTAATGAGAGCCCCCCACTGTCCCCGTGTGATTGTTGTGATCAATGAGGTATAATAATGCCCATGGAGATCACGGATTCTCGCTCAAAGCTAATGCCAAACTTTAAACAAAATGTAAAATATAAAAGAAACACGCAATATACATTTTAAAGAGCCCATGTTCTGCTATTTTCTGATTTGTGTTATAATGTTGTTTCATCAAAAGCAGACCCGGAGTCGTGTTTTGTTTCGTCCACACGTTTAACACACAAATCCTGCATATTTAGGTCGAGCTCCTCTTAAACACCGTAAGACAACAGTGTTCCACCGTGTGATGTCATGTAATAACACAGGAAGTGCTCCACCGTGTTTTTAAACTCCATACACCTTCATTAGTAGAATCATTTGGATCATTTCAGGCTTGTAAATGTCAATCTCCACTGAGCTAAAGGTAAAAGGTGTAGCTGTTGGAACTTGAAAAACTTAAACTACAGCTTCATGACATCACAAGGTGGAACGGAGCATTTGGAGCTATGGAGATGTAGACAGTCTAATAACATGTGTGAATGAAAACACAACTCCAGGTCTGTTTATGAGGCGGTAACAACATTCTAACATGGCTTAAAACACACAAGAAACAATATAGCGGATAATATAGAAGACTTCATGGCCAAAAATGAGTGTCACGGTTTTCGGACATCATATTTTTTCTGCTCATTCGCTTCTTCCGACAGTTCACGCTTCACCGTGATTGGTTAAATCCCGATGTCTCACAGAGGCCCACCCATAGAAGAGGTGGGTGAGAAGCGTTTTTGAGCCCAGAACAGCATTAAACAGAGGAACAGGCCCTTTTCACAAGGCCACCCCGCTGGTTCCACTTCCCTCAGAAACTACAGAGTTGCTCTTGTCGCTCCATTCAATGTGTGTTGGGAATTAGCCGAGTCGTGCTAAAACAAATCTATATTTAAATATCAGGCAGCCAGTATTCTTTGATCAGTATTTATTGATCTTAGCCTGACTCAGTAAAAACCTCACAAAGATGGAACTGAACGGGAAGTGATTGTGATTGCAGGAGAAGCAAACTTCAAGTAGAAAATAACGTAAAAACAGGAGCACTATGTCGCTTTTTTGGTGGAGGTCATGATCTGCTGCCTGCTCGTCACCATGGAGATATTATTGCTTTACCTGGAGTGTTCCAGAGTATAGCAAATTAATATTAAAAACCTTAAAAACACTGCACAGGTCTATATTTTATGTAGTTTACACCATATGGACACAACACACTGTCTACTGTCTGCATGTAAGGTTTTGTATTGTACAGATATCAGGAAGTGCTACTAAGTGTACAGTGTGTCTTTTTTTAAGTATTTGTATTTTTTCTCTGTCTGTTTTATTGCCTTTTATAATTATTGTTGCGCGCTCTGGTCAGCTGTGTTGTTTTTAAAGCACAGTAGAAATGAAGCTGGATTGGACTTGTTGTTTGCATTACTGTGAGGGCAAAACTCTGCTCTGGCCTCTGAAATGTGTGAAAAAAACCCAACAAAAACAATATTTAAACTCACCACGCTGAGTAATTAGGTGCTCAGAATGATAAGGTAAGTGAGGAAATTTGGACCACTACAAACTGTAGCAACTTCAGCTTTAAAAGTCTTGATTTAATACTTTAGATCTAGGTACGCCCTGGTTTAATATAAGTTCAGCCCTTGTTTTAGTCCTGGTTTAGTTCTGAGTACACGTACAGCCTGTCCGTCCTCTGGGGTGGATCTCTTTTTCACCGTGGTCGTCTTCAAGGTTTCTCTATTTTGTTTTTGTTTGTTTATTTATTTATTTACAGGAAGAGAATCTGAGGACAGGTCCATTTACTTGACCATGTTGATATGTTTTTCTTGCATGATTTATTTTCAAACCTTTCATCAGTTTTCTGAAAATAAGCCATCTTTGTACAGTCCTGTGAGATTGGACTGCTGTTTTAATATTAGTCCCTGGATAAAAACAAAAATGAAAAAGATTCTGTAAAAAAAAAACAACCTGAAATTAACCAAATCCGAGGCCATGGTTCTCGATCGGAAAAAGGTGGCTTGCCCTCTCCAGGTGGGTGGAGAGTCCTTGCTTCAAGTGGAGGAGTTCAAGTATCTCGGGGTCTTGTTCACGAGTGAGGGGAGGATGGAGCGTGAGATTGACAGGTGGATCAGTGCAGCGTCGGCAGTGATGTGGTCGCTGTACTGGACCGTTGTGGTGAAGAGGGAGCTGAGCCGAAAGGCAAAGCTCTCGATTTACCGTCAGTCTACGTTCCTGCCCTCACCTATGGTCATGAGCTTTGGGTAATGACCGAAAGGACAAGATCACAGATACAAGTGGCCGAAATGAGTTTCCTCCACAGAGTGGCTGGGCGCTCCCTTAGAGACAGGGTGAGGAGAACAGTCACACGGGAGGAGCTCGGAGTAGAACCGCTGTTCCTCCACGTCGAGAGGAGCAGCTGAGGTGGCTCGGGCATCTGTTCCGGATGCCTCCTGGACGCCTCCCACCGGGAGGAGGCCCCTGGGAAGACCTAGGACATGCTGGAGGGACTATATCTCTCGGCTGGCCTGGGAACGCCTTGCGGTCCCCCCCGGAGGAGCTGTCCGGGGTGAAGGAAGTCTGGGAGTCCTGCTTAGACTGTTGCCCCCACGACCTGGCCCCGGATAAGCAGAAGAAAATGGATGGATGGAAATTAACCTTTTTAAATGGTCCTGGTCTTCGCTCTCATCATTGCCCTGTTCCTAAGTCTATAAACTCACTAACTCCTTTCAGCGGTTGTTTAATGTGAACCGTTCATGCATTAATCTTATTCAGCAGTTTCCCAAACGCTCACAGTCACTTTACAGTTTGGTGCATTGTTCATTCACTCCACACCGGTGGTGGTCAGGTATTATTGTAGCCACAGCTGCCCTGGGACAGACTGACGTAAGCGAGGCCCCTCCCGGCTCACACACTATAATTATACTTGGTAATGTGGGTGAAGTGTCTTGCCTAAGGACTGGTGGAGTGCGTGTTCGAAAGAAAGACGACCAAGACTGAGAAAGTTCAAATTAACCAAAAGTTTATTCCCCTAACAAAAAGTCTAATCCAGAGCTCTGGGTCAGCCTGTCCCTGGTAGATTTACAGTATGAAAGACTTACGCCAGACACGGATAAAAAAAACCCAAAAAAACAACTGACTGCTTGCCTTACCCTCGACCCAAAAATAAAAAAACACAATATGAATATGCAATAATATATTTGTTTACCCTTATGTAACAGATAATACTCCCTACAACGGTACAACAACTTAATCTCTAGTAACAGATAAACTTATGCCTTGTCAATCACCACAGTATTTACACTGTCGTTCTTGTCTTTTGTTTATAGCTGTGATTTTATAGTTTATTTTATAGTTTATTACTTATTTTTCTGTTTTATTTTGACTTGTACATATACATTTATTTTATTTTTATGATTATGTCTCATTTGACACGTGTCTCTTGCTCTTTTTTGCTACACCATCTATCTTCCTCTCTGTTATTATATCATATTGTGATGAGTGAGCGACTGTATCCAAATAATTTCCCTTGTGGATCAGTAAAGTTTAAGTCTAAGGTGATTTCAGTGCTTGTATGAGTTTTAAGTAAAACAAGTAATATAACAAATGAATAACTTCAAATATTTGACTTCTGTGATTGTAGCGTGTGGAGTGTGTGTGCGCACACCTGACAAGCTTTATTAATTTGACATTTTTCTTCAGGACACAATGACAATTACAGCCACTGATGCCCCCCTGTGGCACCTGGTAGTCCCAGCGGTTTCCCATCCAAGTACTAACCAGGCCCGGCCCTGTTTAGCTTCTGAGATCTGACGGGATCAGGCTTTGACAGGAGGTTTAGCCAAATTCCTAAAGGGACCAAATTTCAGCTAAACACACTCGCACTTTCAGTTTGAACTATCTTTAATCAAATCCTTGGTCATTTCTTTCTGTGATTAGTTTTCAGATTAAATGAGTTCTCACACTAGCCACAGTTTTATAAATAAATATAAAAAGAGTCAGTCTTTTGAACAGCTTTTAGAAATTCAAATCCAAAAGTCTCATCACTGTTTTTCTATGATCAGTAATTCTTATTCTCATAACGCACTTCTTTCCATGAAGTTGGTGCTAGATTAATGCTTTACGCGTGACAACATAGTGACCGTAAATCATAACTTCATTTTGCGAGCCTTGACCGTTGGCTAGATAATGTGGTATTTCCTGGCCTGACCTCTGACCTGTACCCTGACATGGCTGTGAACAGTGGAGACTCTACAGACCGCAGGAGTGTGTGAGGGATGACCACACCACGGATCTGAGGGCACCATCATTTTGAACTATGACCGCCACCGTGTCAACACATGTAAACATATGGTCCTCCATCAGGCCGTTCCTCAGAGATTATCTAACACCTGTCTGTTCAGATCGTAAAGTGGATATGACAGATTACACCGCCCTTTTCACTAAAACATAGTTAACATCATCACATTTGAGATTTGACTGAAAAATCTTGCCCAGTTTTTAAATTTTGGTTTCCAGTTGTACTTCCTGGTTGGACACAGGCAGCAGATATGACAAACAAAGAGGCAATTCTTTGCCTGGGATCCAGAATAAACACAAAGATGTGAGTCTGGTCACAGGTGAATCTCCCTGAGTCCAGATGGGTGTGACTGACAGATGGATTAGCCAATCAGAGACACGGATGGTCCGACATTATCAAAACAAACATGGCTGCTTACGATTGTGTTGAAAAATGATCAGTGACCAATGAGCTCCTTCTTTCACATGAGTCGCTGAAATAAACAAATCTGATTGGACGATCATGTTTGGTTCTGGCTTGAGACGCGGTGGAGGGTGTGGGGACCAGACTGATATACTATATACACAGAGATAAAATTCTGAATTTGTCAGGAAGGGTAATTCCTTCTGAACATAGAATTTTGAGTGTGCAGACTTATTACAAATACTTTCACTTGCAAGTGTGGCTGTAAAAGTAATTACAAATTAAATATAATGTTGAATTGTAAAAGTTCCCAAATTGCAAAAGCTACAATGGTTTTGGTTATTACAATGGGCCTCATCCATGAATCTTTACTTAAAAAAAGAAGATGCTGAGAGAACTCTGCTCCAGTTTCACAAAGCGTTCTCAAGCAGCTGAATTCTTATGTGACAGTTGCACCGAATTCACCAACACCCAGCTACGAACACCTCCACGTTCATTTACATTTTATTTACAGAGAAAATTAATATGTATTTGGTTAGAAACGCCCTCTGAACTTCTAAATATGGGTATTAGCATAACATAAGGTTACCTAGTTCCTCCTCAAGTACGTTCAAGTAGTTCCTTTCTACGTTTTTCAGTCTATTTTTTAGCTAAAAGGTTCCATGCTGTGGCTTTAAAGGTCCATTGCGTAACTTCTGATGGAGTGCCCGTGTTTCACAGTATGACGTTAAACGGCTCTACCTTACATTTATTTAATCACAGGTGGTTTTATAGCTCAAAAATACCTCAAAAAACAGGCATTCTGGCTGTGAGCGGGGTTTCCTCTCCACAGATCTGACCTGTAACTTGGTCCGGATTGGTCTCTGTGAGACTAGAAAGGTCCCCTTACCACAGCCACCCATCATCATTAAGAACCAGGCAGTAGAGACAGTGGACACGTTCAAATATCTCGGGATCAAAAAAGACAATGCACTAACATTTGTTCAGCACATCACGGACATTTACAAAAGAAGCCATCAACGATTGTCGATAATCAGAAAACTCAAAGGACTCTTATGTTTCTTCACATCTTTTATTACTGTTGTACCAATCCATCATCCAGCCCATCCTGTTGTATTGTTCCACCTGCTTTTTCAGTCTGATCACTGTTAAAAACCGGTCTAAACTCACAAAGGTAACGCAAACAGCTGCTAAAATCATAGGACTCCCCTCACCCAACCTTGCAGATCTTAACAACAGGGCAATTGGACGCATTGGACTCTCCATAGAACAGGACCCCAGTCACCCACGACGGGAACACTTCACCCCTCTGCCCTCAGGACAGAGGGACAGGGTGCTCAGCTGCAGGAAGCCTGATCCCCTTGGCCATCATATTTTTGAACAACAGGTCCCGCTTTTTTTGCTGAATTTTTTTTAATAACAATTCACAAATATCAGCATCGTCAGGATGAAATACTTAAATAAAGACAAAGAGCTGAGTAAAACACACACAAAAAAGTAAAAATAACCACCAGGGTATCTAGCCACAATAAACATGCACCAGACTTGAAAAGAGAGAGTGAGATAGAGATTGATCAAGGGAAAATTAACAGACTCAACAAAATGAAAAAAATGGATCCCACTTTCTCTTGAAAACTTTCAATGAGCCCCCAAGAGTACGTCTTACTTTTTCCATGTTGACAAAATAGAGAACGTCTCTAATCCAGGCGTGGACTGTGGGTGGAGCAGGAGACTTCCATTTAAGAAGAATAAGGCGTTTTTTGTATAGAGGGTTCAAGTATAACACCAATCAGAGCAGTAATTACAGAAAGACCGATTTTAGCAGTGACAGTTTGTGACATAATATTGAATACATTGGTCCAGAAGTTCAGTGAGTGTACTGTAATGTCTGTTGTACAGGCAGAAAAACGGGTCGAGGGGTGAAAAGTTGGCTGTTTTGTATAAGAATAAAGTTTTAAAAGCCACTTTTCTCACAGGTTATTTTGACACCGCACACGCGCAGCACTTCACTAACGGCACGAGAAGAACATCGGCGCACAAAGCTGCAACATGACTGAAACGCCACGTATGATTGGCTCTTGGCAGTGGAACAGGCGGGATATTTGCTGAAACTCACCGCTGTTACGACGTGTCCCTGTAGACGGATTATTTGTTTATCAACACCGTGGTTGTGCGCGCAGCCTGAGTGCAGAAAGCGCCGCCGTCTGCGCGGTGAACATGAAGCCGCAACGCTAGCTAGAGATGTTGTCAGCGCTAAAACAGTTTATCACCGTACCATAAAATAAGCTATGATGCTAAACTAAATGAGAGAAGAAACGTCTCAAACTTCAGATTCTGTCTCATGCCTGATTGTAATGTGTTTGTGTTTGTTGTGTTGTTGCTGTGTGTTCTGTGTGCGTGAAAATTAATATCCTCTTTTGGACAATAAAAGTCTAAAAGTGTTTGACGGACCCTCCACCAGAAAACTTAAACAGTAGCGATGGAAAGAGTTGCGGCTGTATTGTGGAGTTGTTGTTCGCTGTTAGTGTGGGGAGAGCTTCTGCACTTGCCAGCAGGACATCTTTGTTACCAAGCAACAACAACACACCACTGTGCTTTCTGGTAAAAATGTCTCCCTGCTGTTTTGGTATAAATTGTTTTACTTTTTTAAGTTCAGAAAGCACTGGAAAACTACCACAACATCCACATCAAACACAAAAGAAAAGGTTCAAAATTATTCTGAACGAACATTGTGTCAGTTTGAGTCTAAAATGTTAAAACAGGATCTGGGAGATAAAGACTTTTGCTGCATAGAGATCGGGATTGTGTCGTCATAGCATAATTTTTAGTTAAAACAATAGCCTTAGAATCAGCCGTCTCAATTATGACATTGAAAACTTAAAATTAAAACAATAAAGATATTAACTTGGTGTTCAAAGTACTGACACTTTGCAGCTGATATCATCAACATTCCCTGGGGGTGTGATGCTAACTGAAGGCACTACTCTGTTATTTTATTAAAGCTTTATTTTATTTTCACACAATCTGACTGGAAAGAGTTGATTTAGTTAGAACTACAGCGGGTGAGATGATCTGTGCTGTTTAAACAAGAATGTTGCGCATAAAATTACAGCCACAAGATAGGGAGCATTAGCCAACAGTTTTTCAGTGAGTGCGTTTACCTGCGCTTCAGTATCCCGGTTATGAGCCTTATCCCGGTTCTGGATATGGTGTTTACCTGCGCGGTTGCTATGCTAACTATGGCACAGATATGGCAAGGAGCTAAACATGCAACAACTTTGGTAACTTAAGGCTTTTTAACTGGTTTCTAACAACAAAAAAGACGACGTACATTCAAGTCAGAACAGTAAAAGGCATTTTTAACACTTGAAAAACAACACAGTGTCACAGAGTCAGTTTGGTTCAAGATCAACACAAACCACCACAGAGATGAGCCTGGGGTTAAAATGTGGCTCTAAAAAGTAAAGTGCTTTTGTATTTTGTTTATAAGTATAAAATATTATTACTTAAAAAGTCCTCCTACCATTTCTCTGCTCCAGTTTTGAGGAATCAGGATACTGCGTCTACATGCCACAGTATCCTGGATAATACATAAAGATAATGAATATTAAAATAACACCACAAACTGAAGTCATCTACATCTAAAACAGGGGTGGGCAATTATTTTTTTCCATGGGGCCAGATGAGAAACATGCATATTCTGCATAATATTAATTGTATTTCTTTATAAAAAAAGCAGTAAATAGCATTGTTTAGACAAGCTTGTAAGACTGGTAAGTACTGTAGCAATGAAAAAATGAGGCTGTCTTACAAAAAATGTCATTTAAAAAAACACCTCTAAAATAAAAGCAATGCAGTTTTAGTCCAGGCATGAGGTCAAATTATAAAATATGTTTATTTTGTAATTCCAAATGAGCTCAAACAGGCAGAGTCACGTAACAGAGTCACGTAAAGGGCTGTATGTGGCCAGGTCTGATCTAAAACACTGTGTAACTTTTCTGGTGGAGGGTCCGTTACCTCCTCGTCTCCATGGAGATGGTATTGCTATATCCAGAATGCTCCACAATATTGACTTAAACGTATCTCCATGGAGACAAAAAGTGACACTGCCAAGTCAAGTTACACGTCAGATCTGTGGAAAGGCGACCCTGCTCATGTTTTTTTTTTTTTTTTTTTAAAGCAATAAAAACTGTAATTCAATAAATGCAAAATATAGATAAGTTTATCGCTACCGTGGAACATTTCAGGCACAAAATGAACCTACCAGAAAAGTTACACAATGCAACTTTAAACTTTACTTATATTTTAATAGGCATTTTTTTTTTTTTAATAAGCATTAGTTCTGAGACACAATGAGCTAACCAGTACGCTGCCATTCACAGAGCCTATTATTTTGGAAAATCATATATTGAATCTGATCGGGCCTTCATCTGACATTTTAATAAAACAATTGTCAATCTACCACCAGCCCGTCCAGCTGTGAGACATCGATCCCTGACCTACACATGAGCACTGTGGTATTTCAAACTCTTTTATCGAACTGTGTCTCTGATGGAGCTCTTACGCGTATTTAAAGAAGCGGTTTAGGTTGCACTTTACAAATAAAACTATTGGCCTTTCCGTCTATACAAATCTCACTCGGCCTCCTCTGTCTGGTCGAAGTCCACGCTGGTGGATCTGAGTGCTTTATTGGATTTCACAATTGACTGATACAAACGTGAAGCTGGAGTTTTTGTTGGCAGGCCTCAGATTTCTGTACTAAATCTCTGTACAGCTGATACTCGTACTTCTACTACTGCTACGTCAAATACTTTTACTACTACTATTACTCTACTACGACTGGCAGGTCTCACATTTCTGTACTAAAGTATATACTCCCTACAACTGTACAACAACTCACCCTTATGTAACAGATAAATACTCCCTACAACTGTACACCAACTCACCCTTATGTAACAGATAATACTCCCTACAACAGACAGCAGTACGTATTTGTACTAGTGCTGTCAAAAATATCGCGCTATTAAAGAGTAAATGCAAAACAATTTTAACGCCATTAAATATATTTTTTTAGTAGGAGATTGACATAACCTAGTGAACTAGATTTTTCATAAGATGTGGCCACTGCTAGTATTGTTAGAAAAACTACAGGATATGGCTTTAAACAGGAAGGAAAACTATTTGTACGAAACTGAGAAGTCCCGGCTGGAGGAGGCGGACCAAAGCACGGCACGGCTGCCCATGCACGGCCATCCGCGCCCACCCCCGACAAGGACTGCGGACAGTGACAGAAGCACCGCAGCCTCTTTCCCCCAGCCGCCTCCACTCCCCCGCGCCGCCACCACATCCACAAACCCACGGAGGAGCGTGCACTGCAGCAGGACCCACCCAGGGTCACAGCACATTATTTCACCCACAGTGGGAACTTCAGTCACTTTGACTGTTATGAAGACAGAAGAGAAGCACTTCACTCACACTGTTACAGAGCACTTCATGAAAGTGGAACATGAGAGTGGAATATCGAACACAAAGTTGTCTGACTCAGTTGTTATGGTTTGCAACAAAAACACATTTGCACAAAACAAGCCTATCCACTTTTCTATGTTGATAAGAGTTTTAAAACAGTGATTCAATGGACAAAAATGTGTGATTAATTGTGAGTTAACTATGAGATTCCTGAGATGAATCACAATTAAATATTTTTATCGACTGACAGCATTAATTTGTACCCGTCAATGAAGCTGAGTACAACCTAAAAAAACAGGCAGAGGATGGAACATTTGCAGTGAAATATTGCCATGTGTGCAGCAGTAAGACAGGATAATGTGCTTCACCATAATGCTGTTCTGGGCCTCTACAATACCAATTACATTCTCAAATTCCTTCATAACTTACCAATGCCCTTCTTCATAACAGCCAGAAAGATCAACCAGCAAACGACCAGTCAAAAGTTTGGACACACCGTTTTAGAGAGAAAACAGAAGACATCAAATTTGTTAAGCAAGATATATGGAATTCCTGGAGCGTGAGATTGACAGGCGGATCGGTGGTCACTGTACCGGACCGTTGTGGTGAAGAGGGAGCTGAGCCGAAAGGCAAAGCTCTCGATTTACCGTCAATCTACGTTCCTCCCCTCACCTATGGTCATGAGCTTTGGGTAATGACTGAAAGGACAAGATCGCGGATACAAGCGGCCGAAATGAGTTTCCTCCGCAGAGTGGCTGGGCGCTCCCTTAGAGATAAGGTGAGGAGCTCAGTCACATGGGAGGAACTCGGAGTAGAGCCGCTGCTCCTCCACATCGAGAGAAGCCAGCTGAGGTGGCTCGGACATCTGTTCCGGATGCCTCCTGGACGCCTCCCTCGGGAGGTGTTCCGGGCATGTCCCACCGGGAGGAGGCCCTGAGGAAGACCCAGGACATACTGGAGGGACTATGTCTCTTGGCTGGCCTGGGAACGCCTTGGAGTCCCCCCGGAGGAGCTGGAGGAAGTGTCCGGGTGAATGAAGTCTAGAAGTCCCTGCTTAGACTGTTGCCCCCGCGACCCGGCCCTGGATAAGCGGAAGAAAATAGATGGATGGAATTATGTAGCAAAGAGAAAACAGCTCCGTGAAGGACTTACGAATTACTTATTACTCTTAATACCGTTTACCATTGTAACTATACTTTAGAGTCACAAGTAAATACACGCTTACACAAATAATACTGGACACGTGTACTCACTCATTTTAGATCAGTTTTACAAAATGGTTTATGTTTTATAGGTCTCTAAAGCTGGCTGTCGCTCTTATATAGAACTGATTTCTTTTGGCTGCTAACATTAGTAGCTCACTGCAATTTTCGTTTGGTAAAAGTAGCTCACTGAAGGAAAAAGGTTGGAGATGACTGATTTAACAACTCTAAATCTGTTTTATGTTTTAGTTTCCAATTCCTCAAAGAATCCACCCTTTGCTTTATCGTCAGCGTTGCAGACCCTTGGCCCTCTCTCTGTGAGCTTCTTGATGAATTCTCGTGAAATGGTTTTCACTTCAGAGCTGTGCTACTACATTCCACATGTGCCATTTATAGTTTTGATGCCTTCAGTGAGAATCTCCAATGCAAATAATCATGGAAATAAAGAAACATAAATGAAAAACAATGTGTCCAAACTTGTGACTACGTGACTGGTAGTGTATTTGTGGTTGTATGAGCCCATGTAAGTCCACTGGTTCAACCTTGATTTCAAACCCAGCTTGGTTTTGTGGCGCTCTTTATTCTGCTTTTCCGCTGTCTGCGCAGTTAACATGAAGTTGCAATGTTAGCTAGAGATGTTGTCAGCACTAAAACAGTTGCTCACCGTTTGATAAAATAACTTATGATGCTAAATTAACATTAGTGAGTGGGATACGTCTTAATGGCTCATATGTGTTAAATGCAGGTGAGTGTGTAAATGACGAGAGGAAATGGATCAAACATCAGTAGCCGAACATCCACTTATACCTGATCGAGAGAGCCTGAAATCTGCTGAAATCCTACAAGACACTGACATGATCCCAGACAGGACAGCGGCTCTTTCTGCAGGAGACATGAGCAGTAGAGTGCCAAATGATGTCTGATAATCCCTTTATGATGCTGGCCTCAATTGAGCTTCATTTGACTAGAGCTGAATGCTGTGGCTGACGTCACGCTCCCTTAGTCCACTTCTTTATACCATCTATGCTACTACCTCCGTAATTACCAAAACTCTTGAAAAGGACTGCCTTCAATACTACCACTTCTGCATCCAACTGCTCTATTCATGCTTCCCAATATAGTCCCAGTGGTTGGCAGGGCTCAGGTCTTTACACACGTTCCGGACAGCTTCACTACAGGAAGAGGAGCGCCTTGCGGAACATAGCGGCACAAGCTAATCCAAAGCAGCCGCCGTGTGTCAGTGATCACCGGGCACGCTCAGATCTCTGTCCCAGCCTCGGACAACTTACTCATCTGACCGCCAGGACGGACAGACACTAATCAGGAAAAATGGAGCGTCTGCAGAGCTCCACGGCATGATATGGGCTTTGGCTGGCTGGTTGTTGTGGGCAGTTTAAAGAATTATTTTTGCAGATCAAATTATTTTAATATTATTTGGTTGATGAATAGACTCGATGTGGAGAAGTAGATAGAAGCAGGGGTGTGTACAGAACTGACGCAAACAGAATGTAAGAACAAAATAGTCCGAATACAGTGAGTCAGCCGTGTTATTTAGGAACTATATGTGTTCAGAGGATCCATTCATGTTTGCTCATTTTAAATTATAGTCCTAAATTATACCTAGGCATGTAAAAATGTCATGAATTAAGAAAATTATTATGTTGATTTGAATAGATTTGACTTGTCAAGGAAAATGATTTACAACTGGGACAAAATGTTTTCTCAAGGTAAACAAAATAAGATTAGTTTCTTATTTTAAGTGCAATAAGGCTCAATATGTAGATCAGATGGAAGTCAAATCTACTCAAATATATTAATTATTCAAGCAATTTAAATATTTTCTCAATATTACAATTTGCTGTGTAGGGAAGTTATTTTTGGTAAACATTGTATGCATGTAAGATATAGGGTTCTCAAAATTCAGAATTATTTTTCACACAGGAATATCAGTCTGGTCCCCATGCCCTCTGTTGTGGCTCAAGCCTGGCCAAATGTGACTGTATAGTCTTTTATTTATTTATTTATTTTTTCCAGTAACGCAAGAGCTCATTGGTCACCTATGATTTAAAAAACAAATTTCTCTCTCCTCAGATTAAGAGAGTTTGGTGTTTCAAACTCATGTATCTTGATGATAAATAATTTGTCCAATTGCGAAGCCTAGTGAGTTTTTGGAATACAAAGGTTTACACATGTTAATGACTGGTCTGGTCTCAGGTGGAAATCACGTTCATTTACACAAAGACAGATTGAGAGAAATCTTTCCACAATATAAAATTCCATCACAGATTTTGCCCCAGATTTTGACTGGCTAATCCGACTGTCACTCGCCCATTTGAAAATGGGGAGATTCACAAGTGACCAGACTCACGTCTTCTATTCTGGATCCCAGTCAAACGATACATATCATCAATACAAATCTGACAAAAATTAAAGCCACAGTATGTAACCCTCCATAAACCTGACTCTTTTTTGGCCTGAAAGAGGACCACAGTATAGACATAAAACTTATCCATTTCCATGTATGGATTTAACTTTCTATGTAATTATCAGGCAAAAGTTATTATATTCTATTATAGTTATTTATTCTCTCACCATAGCAACGTAGTCTTGTACAACAATAGAAAGTGCATCAAATATACATGTTTGTTATTATGGAAACTAAACCTCAGATGAAAAACCATGCAATATAAATTAAAAAAAAATATAAAACAAAGAAATGCAAATACATTATTTACATTTAGATGGCTTACATAAGGGAGCTGTATGACCCGTACTGTGAAAAGAAAAGTATAAATATGTTAATCTTTACAATTGCTTTTCCGGAAGTGACTGCTTTAAGACCTCAACTCGTTTGAGCTTTTATTACTCTAAGAAATGACCTCACTGGACTTACATATTTGAGTTATCTTGCAAATACAGGCCATGTCCTTCTCAAGAGCATAATAAAGCCAGTTCGTATCCTGGTTAGGGACTGACTCCACAAACTCGCCGTATTTGTACTTGTATCTTTAAGTCCTTTGAGCTGAGGCTGAATAATGGCACCACTTTCTGAAGCTGATTGTGAAAATATGATTTCACTTTTTCCACTATATAATCAAAAGCTGTAGGAGTTGCTGCCTGTCGTCTGTTAATGGTAGCGGAACATGGCAACATGCCCACCCTCCCACGTTTACAGTGTACATAATGCATGAGTGCTAACCTGAGGCCGTCCTCCAGGGCACGTTCTGGGCCCTCACATCTCTGTGGGGCCTTAATGCACAGCTGTAAGTACATGGATTTACCCTCAACATAAATTATAGCTCTGATTCATTTAAACATGGACTTCTTTGGCATGAGAGAGATGACTTAGGCATTGGTCCATAACAGCAGAGAAGTGCACCGCCCACGTTGTGCTTTGCAAACATTACCACACTGCAGGAATTCAATTTGTGCAGGTAAAATCAATCAACTATTCAAAATATTATTCATTATTATAGTTTCCCCTTGTCGTTTACCCTCTCTCAAAGTTGTATTTAGCGTGATTCATGAATGTTTGGGTAATCTTTATTTTGCTTTAATTAAAGCGTCATTGGTCTGTTCTACTCTCGGTTTCACCTCCACCGGTACATGACCATCGCTCTGTACTTACTTCATTCTCCATTTTTATTCTCTTCAACAGTGATACACGTAGGAGCACCGTTAAGGGGCAGATGGAAATCGGCACCTAATACTAATTTCTTTTAATTAGTCATTTTAGATCAAAAGAAAACATAATGATCCACATGTGTCACAGATTATAACTTTAGAGCAAACAAAAGCAAAATATTTCTTCTTTAAGCTGCCAAGTGTATACATGTGGATTTGTTTTAAAGGTAGTTCTGATTTTTGATCTGATGGAGGAAGCGTCCAGGGTGAAGGAAGTCTGGGGGTCCCTGCTTAGACTGTTGCCCCGCGACCCGGCCCCGGATAAGCGGAAGAAAATGGATGGATAGTTTTTTTTTGTTTTTTTTTTACATTTTCAAGTTAAATTAGCAGTTCATTCAGTAAGATTGTTGTTGATATTGAAAAATGTAAATGTGCATTGCGTAACTTCTGGAGGAAGGGGTGTGGCTGGCTAATCCCTGCTGCAGCTCGAGATCAGAAACAAACAATGGTTTTGTGGTCAGCTTTGACACAGAGCCAGGAATATAAAGGCAGGACAAGAAGCAACTTAGCACAAGTGAGAAGTCACGGTGCAATCCCAGGCACTCCAAACAAAGGAGAAGCAGCCGGTCATCAAACACCACGACTACCGCACCCAAAGAGACTTATGTGTGTCCACCACCTCTTAGGTAAGGTGCACACTGGTACGTCACATTCGCACATTGCAATACTGATCTTAAACAACGGAACAAGTCCTCCGAATTTTGCTTTAGTCGGCATCTCGAATGGATAGCTGCGGATTCTTTTTCATTTGCACCAAAATTACTATGGGGCATTGCCAAGTCCTATGAATATCTAAACTAAATTGGAAAACAAAGTACAAAGCAGTGGGTGTGTGCCGAAAATAAGTGGTTAAAGATGACTCAAACATGCGTGAATCACTCCAAATACAACTTCAGAGGGTAAATGAGAAGAGGAAACCACTATAACACGATTAAAGGCTCTGAAAAGTGATTTTGCAGAATATGTCTGGTTTAACCCCATATATAATGTAGTTGTTTTGTTGATTTCCAAATGCTATGCTAACTTTCTCTTCCATCTGCCTTGTATTTTAGGCAGTGTGTGCTATTATTGAGTGCCCACCGCTAACCTCACACCTTAACAGACCAGTCACATTTTCCTTTTAGCAGTCGAGCAGGCGCTGACAACTGTACGCAAGCAAAAGTTTATCCCAAAACAAATGCCTCCTGAGCTAGTGTGTGTGTGTGTGTGTGCGTGTGCGTGTGTGTGTGTGCGCGCAGTGTCACATTTTGGCCAGTAGGGTCAAATTCTCGCAGTCTGGTCAGAGAGAGCTCAGCCGAAAACAAGTGGATTGTGCATGTGGCTGGGGGCCTGGTGGAAAACTGAAAATGGGTTAAGCCAGACGTGAAAATGGGAGCAGCGCTTTCTGAAAATGTGTTTAGCTCAAAGGAAACACCACAACATGTTTTATAACAGAACTAAAACACCCAGGTAATAGTACTAGTAGCAGTATTGAAGGTGGAAGTAGTAGTATTAGAGACAGTAATAGTATTCAAAGTACTAAGTGGTATTGAAGGTAGTAGTACTATTGGAGGCAGTAGTAGTATTGGAGGCAGTTGGTGACATTGGAGGTAGTAGTAGTGGTACCGGAGGCAGTAGTAGTATTCGAGGTAGTTAGTGTTATTAGGTAATAGTAGTACTGGACACAGTAGTAATATTGGAGGCAGTTATAGTAGTATTGGAAGGCAGTAATAGTATAGGAGGCAGCCCTTCCAGCTCCATCTACTCAGTTTCTCTGTAACTGCTGTCAGGCTCATCATTTTGGTCTTAACTCGCGAGCTTCATGTTTTTATTTCACTATTTTATTCTTAAATCAAGATATAAATATTACAGCAGACAAACCAGGTGTTTTTTTCTCATCGAGGTCACTCCCGCTAGCATTAGCAACAGCTTTGATTGACAGCAATGCTAAAAAAGAGAAAAGGCATAATCTCTAACACTGTCACTGCTGATTGGCTCTTTGGTTGCTATGATACCTACGCTCAGAATTCCAAATATGGAACTTAGCTCCAAATGAGCCGCTATAACTGCTAGCCTTGACTGGCTTCATTTGGTTGGCGCCATGCCACGCTCTGGGTGATGTCACACTCCCTCAGTACACTTCTTGCACAGCTTCTGCAGTGCCTCCTTGTGGCCATACATGTAGGGCTGTGCACCTTTCAGTTCCAGGCCAGACTGGAGAGATCTCAGAGCAGCAACACCTGAACACTTTTCGATATTAAAAATTCTTACTAGCAAGTCGTGCCCCAGCTGTGCACTGCTGTGACTTCCGTATTGCTCGGCTTACGTTACAATGGAAACTGTTGTTCTTACCCAGAAGCATTTCCCAGGTGGTCTAGCTTTTAGGAGTCCTGCTTCTCACTCAGCAAAAAGCACCCCGCTGTTGTGTGGATCCTGCGAGGGGAATAAACCCCTGCAGAAAACTCGTAGCACTGAAAGTGGTAATACTGGATAAAGTAGTAGTAATAACAGTACTTTACTTGAGGAAGCAGTGATAGTAGTATAAGATGTAGTCGAAGATTTGGAGGTATTGGGAGTAGTATTTGAGGAAATAGTTGTAGCTTTTTTGAAGTCATAGCTGGAGTAATTGAGTTAGCAGCAATGGTATGGAAGGTAGTGCAATATTGAAAGTGACAGAATTGTACAAAGTAGTAGAATAGTGCTAGTAGTAATGGAGAAGAGTGTTTAGAGATATAAAATGTTTGGATGGGTTAAGCAAGACGTGAAAATGGGAACAGTGCGTCTGAAATGTACTTAGCTGGAAGGAATGGGCACAAAATGTTGTGTTTGTCAAGAACCATCTGTAGCTTCCCAAACAGAGTCAGGCTCAGA
Source organism: Taenioides sp. WSHXM2023 (assembly GCA_029959045.1). Taxonomy (NCBI): domain Eukaryota; kingdom Metazoa; phylum Chordata; class Actinopteri; order Gobiiformes; family Gobiidae; genus Taenioides; species Taenioides sp. WSHXM2023. The sequence continues at coordinate 2,925,840 of CM057100.1, forward strand.
TAAACATAACTGCAGGAAACAGGCTAATGTGAAGGAGGGTTAGAGCAGGAGTGAGCGGAGATACAGCAGTAAGCATGGGTACTGATACCCAGTATCAGAACTGCACTGGTATTAAAGGTGCTCTACCTGATTTTTACAGTCTTGAAAATGTGGAAATCAACTTTTAAACATTTTGCAGTGGCCAAACGTTATTCCTCTCTTACCTTATGCAATCCAAGCATTCTAATTATTCACCAGGAGGAGTTTATATATACAGAGCTTTACACAATTCACACAGACCAGAGCCGAGTTTTGCCACAACGGTAAAGCTAACAACAACTAGCATAGAGCTGTCGCAATTAAGAAATTTCCACTATATACCATATTAGGAGTATAATTAAGCCATATTGCTCCATTCAAATACAACATGTGTACTAAAAATGTATAAATAATATAATAAAATTGCCTCTGTCACTTATTTCATTAACAGTCAATGTGACAAGGTCAAAGCTTACTTGGAGCTCAACAAAACTACACTAACAAAACAGTGCTTCTGAACAAGCTTGGGGGAAAATGATTGATTTGCCTAAGCAAATTCCAGTCATCCAATCAATCAAGTACTAGTTGCATACAAGAAAAAACAGCATGTTTACTTGATGTGGCTTCAGAGAAGCACAAAGAGGGCTCACACTGTTCCTACTACCACCTGTTCTTGTGAAGAGCATGAGCTTCACGTGTGCCTGAGGTGTGCTGGGGCTTATCTCATCCCTCGGGGCTCTTCTTAGACACTGGTGGCTCCTCGTCATTCTGTCTGATAGGCTGTAACAGTAGCTCATCTACAAGAATGCTCTTGGTCTGCTGCACGTCCTCCAGATGTTTCGCACGGTACCAAGAATCCAGTACAGGCCTTTGACTAAAGATTTGGAAGTGATGATATATGATATATATTAAGCATATTTATCCTGTTTAGCAGCTAAAGCAATGTCTTCTGTTGGCTTCAAAAGATTTTCAGTCAGAAGTTTCAGCAGAGACCAGTAAAGTCATCAGTGAGTTTAACGTGACATTTACTGCCTTAAGCATAGATATCTCCTGCCAGCAGGGAAGAAGACGTTGGTGCTTGCAGTGATCTAAGGCTCTTCAAATGGCTTGCATTTGCTCTAACACGTTGTCCACCATTCCTTGCTTGGTGCCCCATCTTGTAGCGCAGACCTATAAACAGATGGGCAGTTAGGCTATCTGTGAAATATCTACAGAAACATGCATTTAATTATTTTTGTTTTCATCACATTTTGCTCAAATACATGGGGAAAAGTGATTTATTTTAGGGTGATAAATGATGAAAGTAGCAGATAGGCAGCCATAATCCACTGTGCCAGATCTGTATACTGTGACAGTATCGAGTCAGAACACAAAAGCCCAGTGAGTAATGCTGGTTCTTCTCTAATGACTACGCCTTCTTCATACATTAAAAAAAAAAAAAAAAAAAAAAAAAAAAAAAGAGTGGACTTTTATGTCTTATGTGAGGCTCCATAGCTTCTTGGGTAATTGGATTGAATAGAGCATTCTCCATCACACACACACAGTCATTGTGAAGCACAATTTTAATGTTCAGTTCTTTTACATAGCTCTGCCCTCTGAAGTGTATGTAGGCTAAATGTCTTTCAGTAATGACTAGAACTCACTCCAGAACGAATAAAGGAATTACAGTGATTGTATATAGGCTTTATGATCTATTTTTCTCTTTCAAATCAAGTTCACAAGAAATACGCTCACTGTTCAAAGTTTAGTCTGTTTGTGTCCTGAACCAAGGGCATAGTTTTAAAGTCGTAGTGGGGACTTAGACATTTTTGTGCGTTCTGGTGCAATTTAGATGGACTGTTTTTGTAGTATTTTAGCACCTTTTTTTTCTTAGCTGTCCCAGTTCTTGTGCTCCACCTCTGCACCACTCAAATGCAGACTTGACTATTCCCTATCCTCCTTCACTCTGGATCTGGCTGTGGACAGACTTTAGAGGCGGTTGTGTCTGGATGTCTGAACTTATGTTTTATGTAGTATATATAGCAAGACAGTTATATCTTCTTTAAGAATAAGTTTGACTTTGTGAGAGCCCACTATGTGCTCAGTTCAGAGCAGGGCATTTCTTTGTGTATACCAGTCTATACACAGACCTAACAGAACAAATGTATTGTTTTATCTTATGCTATTTAAAGATTCCTTATGCAGCTTTCTCAAGGCGGCATTATTCCACTGAAATAGAAAGTTTACAATGTTGCGGAACATTCTCCATGGAGATAGATGCCATACCATGGAATATTATAGCCAAAGGAACATTTCCATGGAAACAAACAGGAAGAGAGCTTCATCCAGGTCAAATAAAAGTCAGGTTTGTGGAGCTACAAGCCCAAGTAAGGGCATGTGTTTTATGCTATGTTTTTCAATGCAACAAACACCAACTAAAATAATTTTGGTTTGGCTTTATTGCACATGTGTGGTGGTTATCAGCAATTGTAAATTTCTATTATGGACTTTATACTATAGATTGATCCATTATCTTTAGTCTTATCAGTGAATTGACTGAGAGGGAGAAGGTAGCCTATGATTGGTATACAAGTCCAGAGCAAGTTTCAGGGTATGAATTCTAACTCTCCAGACCAGTACTTTCAGAAGAATTGACTTTTGGATGGGAGTCGGAACATTTTGATTTGTGACTTGTGGCACAGAACTGATTTCAGAACGCAACAGCTCGGCTCCTCACTAGTTTTAACAGGCATCAACACATTACCCCTGTTTTAGAATTGAGCTTAAGATTTTACTGAGCACTTTTAAAGCTCGTTTAGGTCTTGCACCAAGTTACACTTCAGAACCTTTAAGTTAAAAGGGAGAACTGGGTTAAAAGTTTTAACCCAGTTCTCCCGCAGCCTTAGATCCTCAGGCAGGTCCTGTGGCTGTTCCTAAGTCCAGGCTACGGACAAAAAGTGATCGAGCCTTTTCAATCCGGGCGCCTCGGCTTTGGAATGACCTGCCTGAGGAGATAAAGCTCGCACCATCAGTATCATCTTATTAAAACCTATTTTTACTGGTTGGCCTTCCTTTAGCTGGTTTTAGCTTGATTTTATTCCTTATTTATTTTTATTAATTTATTTATAATAATTAATTGAACTGATTGCTTCATTGTCTGTTTTGTATGCTTTCTGGATGCTATTTTTGTATTGTTCTTTGCTGCTTGTACAGCACTTTGTAAACCTAACATAACACATAACAGAGCATTTGGAGATATAGACAGACTAATAAATAGTAAAGGATTATTAAAAAAAAAAAAAAAAACCTCTGGGAATGTTTTTGTTGAGGCAATATTCTAACTTGGGTTAAAGTTCACAAGAATCCATTTTGTGTCATGTAGGACCTTTAATAATGATAGTACCAAACACTCAGTTCAGTTTCAGTTTATCTTTTATGTACATTAACTTCTTGGGTTCTTTTGAAAGAAGCGATAATTCAAACAGCATAAAGCATGAAATCAATTTGTGTCGGTGGCAAGCAATCCACTGATAACCGCTGTCTGTGTATAGAAAATCCATCATCACCATTGCCATTTAAACACCATATATTTCCAGATTGCCTTTAATCACTTTCACCATTTGAATTTGTTTATCATATTTTCTGACGCAGTGCCAAATGTCATGACCGCCTTGTTCGTGTTGAGCCACAGAACCGCACCAGATAATGCTATGTGTACTTCATATTCTGCACGCGTCGCCCGCCTTTATCCTGCAACTTCTAATTAATTGAAAGCAAGAAAATTGGATTGTATCGGAGGGAAAGGGTGAGATAAACATGGCGGCCCGTCTCCTTCTCACCTGCTGCGCTTTTGTGTGACACTTAAGCCCCCCTCCGCACAGCCCCTCCAACAATACCAGGCTTATTACAAGTCATTACAAAGCTGCATTTGCATAGACGTTTGTTTCGAGCTGCAGAGGAGAGGCAGCGGGGCTCATTTGAACACGACACACGTAAATGCAAGCGTGACGACAGCTGTTCCAATGGGTGTAAGGAGAGACTGTTGTAGGGTTCAGGATATGTTTAAGTACATTAGGCCTCCATAGAGTGCTCAATGGGAAGTGTAGGCTGACAATTTGACTCCAGGTTTACATTTCTTTCCATATTTGAGCCAAACCTTGTTCCCCCAATACAGATATATTGTATAAGATGTACTGCATTCCTAAGTTCGGCGTAGTGAACTAGATAAAGCTTTCAGTTTGTCATTATTGTTATCACAGCCAGAAGGTAGGGTTTCAAATGTCTTAAATGAAAACTGAAAATGAGAATGTTTGCAACAGTTGTGGCTTCTATTTTCAATGACCTGGACTTTGTCTTCAACATTGCTGCGATCCACAGCAAATTTGGAAGAATTTAGCAGCTGTCTGCTCCCAGTGATAAAACTGAACAGGTGCACACAGCACATTGTTGTTTCTCTGGTTTACACTGTGTCCGACTCTTCCACCTTGAAACTGTAATTTAAAAAAAAAAAACAAAAAACTAAAACTTAATAAATTTTGAAGATAAATGTATAATTTCATACAGGTAGCCAGCATACGAAATGCAGAAACTCCTCCATAGCACTTATCCTGGCTACATTTTACATGAAGTAGACTATGATTTTATTCCACTGGTATTGTACTTTAGAGCTGCAACACTGACATTCATCCATTTTTGGACAAATAAAGCTTCTGTTTTGTTGTTGCGAGTAAAATTCTGATAATGCATTGGAATTATTTTGTTTAGTTTGACTCTTGAGCGATGTGGGACCAAACTGGGCCTAAAGCTGTCCAGCCTTGAGGACATCTACTTGGAGACAACCATGACACCAATAAGACTCTTGCACACTGCCTTCTATATTTACATGTTTTTGCATTGGTCATTGAGAACCCAGCCATGAAAAGCAATTTCCCTGCAGGGAGAAATGAGTCTTTTATCTACTTTGGTGTGGAGTTTATATATTCTTCCCCTGCCTTCATAGGTTTATTTCGGAACCTCTGTTTTTTTCCTATCACTAAAAGCCATGTATAATAGACTCTCACCTTGGGCCTAGACTGCCTTGAGACCAGATTAAAATGATTCTTAAGGTGCTATGGCCCACTTTGATTCAGCAGAGGCCTTCACATGCCTTTCACTTAGGACTTAGTTTAGCAATCATCATGCATGGGTGCTCCACTTCGATGTGTCATCTTTAAGCACCATCACATTACTGTAGAGGAGAGACTGATCAACCACAACCAATTCCTCCTTATAAGATAGTGCAGTGAACAAAGCTCTTCATTTAACAGCAAACTAATGTGTGTAATGTCCCCCAGAGGCAGTAGGTTTGGAAGAATAGCCATATTGACTTTTAGAAAAGGACATACTGCATTGTCAATGTCAATACTCGACATCATCTGTAACCATGGATTAAAATGACGGTTTGAAGAATCTGTTAAAGCTGAACAATCAGGCGACTTTGAATTGGGGAGATGGGAATATGAATCCTGCCTGACCTTTCGTACGCAGACTCTGCAATCTCCTCACCATCTGCAGAGAAGGCAAACAGCCGTGCGCGGTAATACCATCAGATAGGGACGCGCACCGTGAGCGTGAGCTTCGTTCTTCATTCTCCAATTTTATTTTCTAAATCGGTAATACACAGGAATCGGCAGCGCCACAGTCATTTTGGTACAAATTAAATATAGCAGGGGGTGACAGCATGCGTTGCTTTGTTGTGATGACATTTACAGTAATGTACCATAAAGGGAAAGGCGGAAATCAACTCTTAATACCATAATTCCACAGGCAACGTTCCTTTTAGGATTGTTTTACATCAGTATTGACATTTAAAATAATAATCAACCAGTGTCATAGATTATAACTATATAACAGACAAAATGTATGTATGTATTTCACAGTTTAGTAGAAAGCGGGTATAATGTATAACGCTATAATGTCCCTCATCAATAACACGCCTGAAGTGGTTTTAGATGTCATCCATGCATGTCTGAGCAATCTAGTGATCTCTCCTGAGCCCTATTTGAACCCTCCTAATGGTAATAGTAGGATGAGCTCTCAACTCTTGCAGTTTTCCCAAAAATATATAACAGCATGATACAAAACAATACACTACATCTTCAGAAACCTGATTAGCGGGATGCGCGCTGGTTGTGTCGTGATAGCGCTCTGAAGAGGGAGTGACTTAAACAAACAAACTGAAACTTATTAAACATTTAAATACGTTGTAAACAGTAAAAGGTAACATGGTGATCTAAATATGTTACGTGTCAGCTATTAATACCCCATAGACGTGTTTATGCCCCTTAAAGAATGATTTAGGCTTTGTAACTCCTTAATTAACACCCTAACTCTGAATGATTCTTTGTGTTACAGTGCAGAGAGGTGAACGTGCGCACGTGTTCAGTCTGTTTTCAGGGCCAAAGCCACAGGTGTGATCAGATTAGAATGCACTGCCTTTTCACTGCCTCCTTTATGTCCCCGTCCAAACAGGCATGAATACACTGTGGCTGTGCTAATGATGGAGCATAATGACGTGTCTATGGACTTGTTCTATTTACATATACACCAGTGTTGTGTTGTGGACTGCAGCATTACAATTACAGGACACACGTGAGCTTTCCTGGAACTATGCCCTAACCTTTTTTTTTTTTTAATTTTATTTTTAATTTTTTTAATATGGAAAGGTTAGGCCTGTTGTGTAAAGGAACAATGTTGGAGATACAGAGGTTGCTTCAGAACATGAGAGCTGTTCAGAGTTAAGCCAGAAATACCAAATCAATGGACTTGATTGTGGCCTATACTTAAAACTGGTTTATCCAAGTAGTAGGCGCTACGATGAGACGCATTTTAAATCACAATATTAATCTAAAACGACTTAATAAAAGAAATAAGTGTTAGAAAGCTGCGGCGCCCAATGGGAGCTGACATCGCTGTGAACACTGTGAAGTTGACAGCACCTCCAATGGATAGCTGCACATCGCACTATCAAGCAGTGTATTTCTTGTATCAAAATGACTACCCAACGCTACCAAATCTTATGTGTATCATTATTTAAGAAAATACTGTGAAATGAAGTATGTCACAGTGGGTTTGTACCGGGATTGATCTACAATATGGTATGCTTGAAAATAAGTGATTAAAGATTGTTCAAACATGCACAAATCACAGAGAAAAAGGCTAGAGGAAACAACTATAACTACAACTAGAAATATGAAAAGTTAATTTTGCATAACAGGTCTGCATGGTCTCACAAGTAACTTTCCATCACAGAGGGCTGTACAGAGAAGATAACGAGTGAAGAAAGTTCAGTGGAGTTGTTCCTTAGACAGAGCAGATGAGATGCTTCCTGTCTGCGGGGCATTATTCATACTCCACCATGTCAAAGCTTTGTGTGCAGGCCTCAGTGCTGTCTCCATTCACAGTCTGTGGGCCCATACAAATGGACAGGGAGTGTGGCGGGAGAGAGAGGCGCAAACACAGACACATGCATTATTACTGAGAGCCTTCCAAATGCTCCCCTTGCAATCTGCCTGGGGTTTGTGAGCCGTACCAGCCACCGCTCACTCAGACAGGCAGACCGGGGCATTACAGAGCACGTAATACAGTGAAATGACTTTTGGTGCTTGTAGCATGCGATTGTGTTATTCCCATACTAAAAACATGTACTGAACTTGCCTTGTTGAGTTTCATTCTTGCATTTTTAAAAGGTTTACTAATGTGGGAAGATTTCAGCACTCACAGTATTTTCTAGTAATATTGGCCCTCATTCATTAATCTTTTCTTTAAGAAGATGCTGAGAGAACTCTGCTTCAGATTCACAAAGCGTTCTCAAGCAGCCGAATTCCTTCTTAAGTGACAGTTGCGCCGAATTCACCAACACCCAGCTACGAACACCTCCACGCTAATTTACATTTCGTTTACAGAGAAAATTAATATGTATTTGGTTTTGGTTAGAAACGCCCTTTGGACTTCCAAATATGGGGAATATGGGAAAAGCAATATGGTGAAAACACAAGGGAGAACGTGAACGAGGAAGTCAGGTGGAGTGAGGAGGTCAGGTGGAGTGAGGAAGTCAGGTGGAGTGAGGAAGCCAGGTGGAGTGAGGAGGTCAGGTGGAGTGAGGAGGTCAGGTGGAGTGAGGAGGTCAGGTGGAGTGAGGAGGTCAGGTGGAGTGAGGAGGTCAGGTGGAGTGAGGAGATCAGGTGGAGTGCATTAACAGACTACGGCTGTTTTACAGCTTCAGTCGCGATTTCAAATGTCCAAACTCACATGAACACTCAGGGAGGGAATATTTAATCCATAAACTTATTGAAGCTTTGAAACCTACTGAAGCTTTGAAACCCTATGATCACACTTTCGTCGTATTTATCACACTTTCTGCAATCCCGGTCCAGCAGTAAATAGTGAGGGAGGGGAGCTCGGGTAGGGGTGCACAAGAGTGATAATGGGTGATGGGGATGTGAGGGAGATGGTGATGGAGGTGTTGAGTCCAGGTGCAGGGCTGTGACATTGGTCCATATGGAGAGCACTGAGGCTGGGACAGACTGAGGTTCACTGCAGCCTGGATAAAGTCTGTTAGACCCAATAGACACAGACACCTCTTAAATGTTATTGGATCATATACTAATATGTTTATAGGAAATAATTTAAGAAAATATAAAACTTACAATCATGGAGGAATTTAATTTTTTTGTTGAATTATCGGAGTAATAATATTCTAAAACTGTAGAATTTTTGTTCTTACGAGTCGTCCTGACTGTTTGTAGGATTTGTTCTTCCAGAAGATTTTCAGTTAAGAAAAAGTTTAGTGAATGCCAAAAATGCAGAAAAAAACAGTATTTCTATAAAGACTCAACTTGCGAATCAGGAGTTTCTGTCTTTTTGCATATAGATATAAAAGAATACCAAATCTTCAGCTCACTCACTCACTCACTTCTCCTTTCTGCTGTTGTCTCATATAAATACATTTCTTATAATCGAAATAAAATGACTAGTCGACTCATACAAATTTTGGTTGAGAAAAACAGACAGATGAGTCGACTGAAGGCCTAGAGCGCTAGTCTAGATGCAGTTTGCTCCTCCAACCCAAATCGTTGCCTCTTACTCTGAGCAAGTTCAACCACGCAATGATTTCAAGAAGAACAAGCACAGAACCTTGAGTGATGTGAAATAAAACTCTTCATTTAAGGCCAAAATTACCATTTATTCAAAAGCAGGAGTGCAGATGACTACTGCGTTATGTACATGAGGTCGCTCTTTACCAGTAGCTCACGTCACATCAGTTTACACGTTTTTTTTTTTCACCATTTTTCACCATTCATCATTAGGAATTGAAATGTGACGTGAATGAATCCAGTTTGGTTTTCACATCACTGTGTTTCAGTGACATAAAGTGAAAGCTAAGTCTACTTGACATGATCATTCAGTGACTTTTCTTGACTCTTTACTTTTAAATATTATTTTTTTCAGTCCAGTTCAGTACAATGTTTGACTGCTCACTCTAGGGCTGCAAGATGAATCACAATTTGAGTCACAAAGGCCATTCACAAAGGTAGACACATTTTCTCCACAGACAAGTATTCTGTTTTTTTCAGTAAATAACCCTGATTTTTGTATTAGTTTATCAGTTTTATTTTTTTAGTCTTTTTGTCCGTTCATCTGGAAGCATGTGAAATGTGAACTTTGAACGGAATCCTATGATTAAAACATTAAAACGTCCTGGTTTATAGTTCTGTGGGCATGTTAATGGCTTCTTTAGTCCAGTCTTTGTTTCCTCTGCCCCAGTGTTTGCTGTGGCGGTGGGCGAAATGACAAAAAAAACCCATTACATTACAATTTTCCTAGAGCAAGATCACGATTTTGATTTGATCACGGTTCATGTTTTCTGTAAGAGACACTGTTTCTGAAAGTTGACTAATAGGAGGATTTCAGCGATTTTACCAAAATAACAGATCACAATTCAATTTTTATCTCCATACAGCCCAGCCCTAGTTTGCTCTTTCTCAGTCCATCAGTGGTGGGTAGTGCTCAGTTTAGCTCTTACTTGAGTAATACTTTTACTAAAGTAACAGTACTCTTACCTGAGTAAAAGTTTTGGTTACACTTCCCACTGTGAGTAAGTTTAAAGTGACAAAAGCTTTAAGTGACAATATGAAATGATTTGAACATTTGTGTTTCTTGCAGCGCCGCTTCATTTATGATTTAGTTTGTCTCATTTTTGTGTCTGTTCTTTGAAAATACCAAACTTTATTTTTTTTGTCTTTCATATTACAGTTACTTAAAATCAGTTCTTCTTTAAAGGCCATGCTCCACGGAGAAGTTATTGTTTTGCCTGTAATGTTCCACAGTGTGACTTTAAACATATCAAGCAAGCATTTATTCATTACGGGTGTTTCTATAGCTCAAAAATACATTAATTCCTTCTGTGAATAGGGGTGACTCTCCACAGATCTGACTTGTAATGTACTGTGGTGCTGTAACCTGCATGTCTCAGTAGTACCAGAAAACTTGAGCAGCGCACCTTTAAATTACTCTCATTTCTGTAGTAGTTTTCCCAAATACTTTACTCTTACTTGAATAATTTCTTGGAGCACTACTTTGTCCTTCTACTTGAGTAATATTATTTTGAAGTAATGTTGCTCTGAAAGTTTGTTGTTACTCGACCCACCTCTGCAGTCCAGAATGTGGTGGCTTTTGTAACGGTGACAAGGTTACAGGAGGTCAGGGGCCTCTCGCAGTCATTGTAGTGATGATGAGTAATAAAAAAGTGGCACATGCTTCCTTGTTGGTGTCCTCCTCTATTTCTACAGTTTATGAGCCGTTACTAGGCAACAGGTGCCTGGCACAGTCTGGCTCCTCCAAGAGCCTTTTGGTTTATCGCTGCCAACTGGTTTTAGCCCTATAATGTAGTAAATCAAACACTTGCATCAGTGGAGAAAATAGAAATGTTTCAGGCTTTTTTTTAAATTCTCACAGGAGATGTAGGGATAGGCAATATGCAAAATAAAAAAAAAAAAAAAAAAAAATAATAATAATAATAATACATTTTTCTTTTTATATTTTATTTTATTATTATTATTTATTTATTTATTTATTTTTTTTGGAGCCAGATCAAGATTTTGACTGAAATTTTGTGTCTTAATATTCAATTCAATTCAATTCAATTTATTTTTGTATAGCCCAAAATCACAACAAGAGTTATCTCGGCGGACTTCACAAAATTGTTGATTAATAAAGAAACATTCATAAAACACAAATACAGAACATATTGGCTTGAATAAGCAACTAAAGTCATTAGATTCTTCTGAAATTTCACACTTAATCGCCACTACCGATCTACCTATTTTCACCTCCACCGGTACACGCCCATTGCTCTGTGCTGACGTCATTGTCCAATTTTATGTTCTTAATCACGGATACATTTTGGTACAAATGAAAAAAATAAAAAATAAAAATAATAAATAAATAAAAAAAATTCGCTGCTTGCTAGTATAATTTGCAACTATCCACAGGAGGGGCCCACAGCATGCAGCGCTTTGTGAAGACGTTTAAGGCGACGTCAGCTCCCACTGGACACTGCAGTTTTTATAAAGTAGAAGTCAGCAGACTTGTTTTTTTTTGTTTTTTTTAATTATTATTTTATTTTTTTTAGATTAGTGCTAATTATAACGATCCATGGCTGTTACAGATTATAGCAGACACAAGCACAATATGTCTTCTTTAAAAACCCAGAACAAAGTAAAAAATTATTGTTAAGCATAAACCAAATGAGGGGAGGCTCAAAGTCACAGACATATAAAGGTATATAAGGTTTTCATCAGAGCCTTGCACACACTGAGACACTGGACCACCTCTTTTCTATAGAACTGTCGCAGTTCGACACAACTTTAGGGATTAGCCAGGCCTTTGTGCGTTCCTCTGATATCACGTCACAGCAGAGAGGAGCAGCGCAGGTAAATATGTTGTTTACTGCGCACACACTTTCAGAAGTCTTTAAAAAGTTTTGTCAGTAACGGTGCAGTGAACAGACTTTGATTGACACGTATATCGGTATCATCCTATATATTTATGCCTCAAACTCGTGCTGCGTTTCGCTGTCAGAAGTTGTGGCTTTGGCTTCACACAAACTTTTGGTGGTTAAAGTTTCTAAGAAGTATACACGTTGAGGATGAGATAGTATTTTCCACATATTTATCTGTCCTCAACAGTGGGTGAAGTTATGGAATACTATTGTAATATTTAATTACAGAGATACATTTTGCACATATGGGACATTAAAGATGCACTAGATCAACTGTCGGCATGATGTCGCACTAAACTTCATAACATAATTCAATTACAGGTGTTTTTATTGCTCAAAAATACATTCCAAAACAGTTTTCAAGGTTGTGTGGAACATTTCTAGCAATGCATATTTTTCAAGATAATTTGGTGCAATTAAAAACAACATAATTACACAAATTATTTTATTTTTGTCTGTTTTTGTCCAATTGTTACGCAGTGATGCAATGAACGGCACACTATGTACTTCTGCTTTGGTATCTCACCAACATGTCAATAAAAGCACACAGTTGTAACGATGACAAAGATGAGGAAACAATGTTATAAGGCTTAAAGAAATATGTTTAGAGGACATATATTATGCACATTTATGTCTTTTGGTCATATACATCGACTGGCTTGTTTTAACCATTAACTGTTCGACTTATATTAAAACAAAATTCATTCTTGTGAGCTTTAAGTCATGTTATAATGCTGTTACCTCCTTAAAAACATACTCTGCTCTGTTCCACCTGATGATGTCATGTCGTGGTAGTTTCCAAGCTACTTAGACTTAGACAAACTTTATTGATCCACAAGGGAAATTATTTGGATACAGCAGCTCAAACATCACAATATAATATAATAACAGAGAGTAAAAAACAAGTGGTATAGCAAAAAAGATAGAAAGAGTCAAATAAGACAATTATATAAATAAATGTATATGTACAAGTCAAAATAAAATAGAAAAATAACTAATAAACATAAAATAAAATATAAAATCACAGCTATAAACAAGAGACAAGAACGACCGTGCAAATACTCTGCTGATTGACAGGGCATGAGGTTATCCATTACTTAAGATTGGGTTGTTGTACAGTTGTAGGGAGTATTATCTGTTACATAAGGGTGGGTTGTTGTACTGTTGTAGGATAAGTTGTTAAGTAAAGATCGGGAATTCCAGGGCTGAAATTATCCAAATGATTCTAGTAAAGGTGTACACATGACATCACAAGGTTGAACAGAGTGTTTTCTGTTTGAGAAAGGAAAGAAGTTTGTGTGTTTTTGAATGAAACAAAACACAACCCTGGGTAGGTTTGTGATGAAAAAACAGTAACATAGATCAGAAAATAGCGCAATATAGGTGCTTTAGGTGATTCACAAGGAACATTACTTGGTCTCAGTGGTTTTATAACTACACAAATAAGCATAGAACAGTCTAGAAAATCAGAACATTGCAGCACGCTTGTTGTTGCTGTATTAACCCCCTCCAGACTCCTCCACAGAGATGGTTAATTTAGCTGCTTCCAAAAGCACTTCCCAGAGAAGAGCTCTTGGTGCTTTTAATTACACTTGGCAGGTCTGCAAACAGGAGTGTATTTATAGGTGCTGGCTCCAAACACTGGGATTCATCATGGACGTCCTTAATCGTGTCACAGTCAGAGAGAAGAAGACTCCCTTTTAGTCTGAACATGTAAATGATTGGCAGATGTCCAGGACCATGTGCTGGGCTGTGGACACACCTATGACATGGAGGACCAAACCTGAGACGCTGTCCTCTTTGTGCTCGTACTCACACGCAAATGCAAAGTTCATGGCCTGGTTTATTCCTGGTGAGGTTATTATACTGACTCTAAAGGAACTGTGTGCACTGTGGACGCTAAACATTTTAAAAAGGGTATTACAATCCAAACTGAACTAATTCTCAATATATGGACAGACCAGGCCACTTGCGAAAGCTTAGAACCTCCAGAATTCACTTTAGGTAGTGTCCATTCAGATCAGAGAGAGGCGTTTTAGCGAGCTTTCACACGTACGCCATTTGGTCCGTTTCAAGAGGATTGGAGTTCTGAACACCTGTGAGTTCGGTTTGTTTGGGCTGATGTGAAAGCACCAGTTTGATTTTTGTGCGGACTAAAGAAGACTGCGCGATTCGCTTGTGATGTGAGAACTAACCAGTCTCGATCCCGCCCAACACAGACTTTTAACGTAAACAATATTAATAATAATGATAATAATAATGCATCAGTTTTATATAGCGCTTTTCTGGACACTCAAAAACACTTTACAGAACAATATTCATTCACTCCACACTCGGTGGTGGTCAGCTACACCCTAGGGGCAGACTGACGGAAGCGAGGCTGCCAATCTGCGCCATCGGCCCCTCCGACCACCACCATCACTCACACACCACTTTCATACTAAACTAAGCTTCCGTAGCGAGCTGAGCGTGAATAAAATAATCCCCAGAGTGACAATCAAAAAGGGAGAAATAGGCTGTGACAAGACGTATGGAGAGAAGGAAATTAAGAGTGAGATAATACTCCCTACAACTGTACAACAACTTAATCTTAAGTAACGGATAACCTTATGCTCTGTCAATCATCATATTATCTGCACTGTCGTTCTTGTCTCTTGTTTATAGCTGTGACTTTATAGTTTATTTTATAGTTTATTACTTATTTTTCTATTTTATTTTGACTTGTACATTTACATTTATTTTTATAATTATGTCTCATTTGACACGTGTCTCTTGCTATCTTTTTTCTACACCATCTATTTTTGTTACTCTCTGTTATTATATTATATTGTGATGTTTGTTTTGCTGTGTCCAAATAATTTCCCTTGTGGATCAATAAAGTTTGTCTAAGTCTCTAAGTCTATTGCTGTTATTTCATTTAACTAGACAAAAATACCACAGTTTGAGGGACCAATCACAAAATCCAGTGGAGTTGAGGCTAATCAGTGACACAGGCTTGTAAAGTAAAGAGCTGTGGCTCATCCTTACAACATTCACATGGATTTATTCTCGTGGAACGCTCTGGTGCCCTGTACCGTCATGTGTTACCTTGATCCGTGTCTTTACTTCCTGGACAGTGGTAATAAATCTGCCATAACGCTGTGGTTAGCCGTCCGCGTTTATCCTGCAGCAGTCACGTCCATGAAGTCACTTTCTCCTGCTCTGAGCTGATGGTTCACTGTGGAGTGCACATGTCCCATATATTTGTAAAATCCAACTGCGAAATCCAAACATTGCTGACATCTGATGCACTTTAACTTTTGTTGATGGGTAACAGATCGGGTAGGGTCTTTCCTTTGGCCAATGAAAGCGCCCTGGGTTTTAAACAAACCGGATTTCAGCACTGAAACCCACATGAGAGAGTCATGTGAGGCTCATTCTGGTTTCTGATAGGAGAATCGTTTTGAGAACCAAAACACCAAATTATAATGTAAATAATGACGCCATGTCCAATGTTTTTTATAAAACATTTGTAAATCAGTTTTACAGTTTGTGACGGAGTAGCCTCGTCAAAGCCGCGCTAACCTCAGTAGCCCAAACACGCCCGCGTTAGCCACTTACCTGTTTCTTTCATTCCGCTCCATTTCCCGCTCCGTGTCCCGCTCTCCGTCCATCCGCTCCGTTCTCCGCTGTATTTACCGTCCGTTCACCACCACAGTTGTCTCGGGTCCACACGAGTCACTGTTAAACCATCCATGTCCATAGTCCTGCTTTCCAGTAAACTTTAAACCAGTCTCCATCTCCCGTTCGCGAGCCCCGCTGTCAAACCGAGCGCCTCACGCACTTCCTGTTTCCGTCATAATGCGCGGGACACTGGCGTCTGACGACACAGTGACGTCATCGCAAAATATAATTTCTCACACTAAATTAGCCATATTATTTTTCCTGGTTTTGCTACAGGCGCAGAGACATGGCCACGTTGTACAGTGTATTTTCGAGTATTTGTCTATATTTTTGTTGTTACTGTTAATTCTGGTTTTAGTGTTGAAAACCAGTATTTTTGTGTTAATTGGCTTGGGGGAGGAGCCTTGGTGGATAAAAGAGCCACTCTCCCTCCCTCAGTCAGTCTGGGGCAGGAGTTGTACACAGAAGCACTCTTCAAACTTTCTTTTTGGGATTAAATAATCAAAAACATCCTTCTGACTACGCCAGCGCTATCAGTAAATGCTCTATCTGATTTGAACATGTCTACCTCATATCCAGGGACTCGGGTCATGTTTATGAAACTCTAAATGTTACTTACAGTTCCTTTAAAGCAGAGGCCGTTTTGAACCTGACCCACACACTGTTATTCTTTTTGAGCTACACAACCCACCCAAACCTACAGTTTTCTCACAGTTTTTGATTTATAAATTCAGGCATTTTTATAATTACTCAGTATTTCATATTCAATATTATGAATGCTAAAACTGGTGACGTCATCTTTTCTCCATGTAGACAAATTTAATTTAATGCTATACTGTGGAACATTCCAGGCAAAGCAATTATACTTGCATGGAGACAAGCAATCGTTAAGATAGTGCAGCTTTTTAAAAAATAAACTAAATTACTGCAAATCCAACTCGGGGCCCGCTAATGATGAGGCAACACTAATAACTAATAAAGGTGATTTGCTTCAATTAAATGTACCGTCAAAAGTTTCAGATAACCCAGTGTTATCTGAAGGAAACTTTGAAATACAACATGGGAAATAATCAACGTGGACTGTCTTTGTGTTTTGTGGTAATTACTTGCAATTACTTTGATTCAAATCATTAAGAACTGAGAATTAGATTTAAGAAAATCCAATTGAAAACTCGTACGTTTGTGTCACTGCTCCAGCCTCTCAGTTTCTCATTATTCTCAGTGTCATGACCATTTTGAATGTGATCAGATACAAATGCAGCTGTTTTGATTTGTGTTTTCGTTTCGCTCACACATATTTAACACACAAATCTTTCAAATGGAACTCATTCTATTCCACCTCGTGATGCAGAAAGCGCTCCACTATGTTTCTAAACTCCATACACCTTCACTAAAGGCATTTGAATAATTTGCAGCACTTGAATAGCCAAATTTTGAAACCACTTCTATTGTCTGTAAATCTGTTCATTTAGACTTAGACAAACTTTATTCATTCACAAGGAAAACGACTTGGACACAGTAGCTCACACATTATATTACAATAACAAAGAGTAAAAAATCTAAAATAAAAATGGTAATAAAACTTCTAAATAAATAGCAATAATAAATAGTAAGAGACGAGTGTCAAATAGGGCATAAATATATAAATGTATATGCAAAAGACAAATATAAATAAAAAACAAATATAATATAAATACAGTATGTCACAGTTATATTTAAGAGGTCACAAAGAAACAGCAAAGATCAAATGATGATTGACAGAAACACAGGCTTATCTGTTACATAAGGGCGAGTGTTTGTACAGTTGTAGGGAGTATTATCTCCTCTGTCCCTCTATAGTCTGGTGCAGGGGGTGAGCAGGAGTGTCCATGATGGAGAGCAGTTTCTCCAGTGTCCTCCTGTCCCTCACAATCGTTGTGCTTCCCGCTAATGGAACTACTCCACATCACAGATTTATCAAGTTCAAATGTTCTGTGTTTTTTTTTGTATATTTATGGAGAATTGTCGTGAGGGAGCATGGGTGACGTAGGCTTGTGGGCGGAGCCTCGTACAGAATCTTACAGGGTTTGAATAGGGCCTGGGACATCAAAAACCTCTCCAGGCATGTTTTTGATGAAGGAGCAACATTATAACAAGGTAGAAAGCTCAAAAAGGTCGATTTTGCATAATAATTCCCCCTTATTTAATACAAGTCCATCTAAAAAAAATAGAATATCATGAAAAAGTTGACCACCACCACACGCTTGTGAATCCTCGCAAAATCCAGTGACATAGCAATCGGCACTTTGAGGATGTCCACCCCCCCCGGTCCTCGATTTCTATCTACGGGGGGCACCCACAAAGTGCATAAGGCACCCAAATGGCCATGACGCATTGAAAAAAGACGCCCAACCAAGTATTGAGTGCATAGAAATTAACTAACTTTTCAGAAGCCTTTTTTTTATTGTAATATTCAAATTTTCTGAGACACTGAATTTTGGGTTTTCATCATCTATTAGGCATAATCATTTAAAAAAAAAAAAAAAACTGATGAAATAAAGCTTTGTAATATGTCACTCTGTGTGTCATGAGTTTATATAATATATGGGTTTGACTTTTTGAAATAAGAGACGAAAAATATTTAACTTTTTCATGATATTCTTATTTTTGGAGACTGATATCTTCAGATCTGGTTGAATCACGTCTGGTTGCTTTACCGTGATGTTTTCATTCAGTAAATGGCGTGCACCAGCTCCCAGGTCATCCCGGACACTAACAGCATTGACCCTAAATCGCGCCGACAGCGTGTGGCGGTAATTAGCACGAGGACAGTGGCGTGGAGACAACTGTTGCTTCATTAGCCGTGCTTCCGTGTACCTGTCGCACCAGTCGGAGGTGAACTACTGAAAGTACGAACGCGAGATAATGAGGCGCACTGCAGTGGTTTGGACACAGCGCGGAGACGGCACAGGAACAGGCCCACGGCACGTTGTTTTGATGGCATTATTAGTCTGAACTATTCTACGACAACTGTCAGAAGGAGCTGGAAGTGTGACGTTTAGCCGTAGTGTAATCATCATTTCACTGTTAAAGGTGCATTGTGTAACTTTTCTGGTGGAGGTTCCTATTGCTTTGTCTGGAATGCTTAACAGTATCGTACTAAATCTTTATATCTTCATGGAGACCACACCAGATCAAGTTACGGGTCAGATCTGTGGAGAGGCGACCCCCGCTCACAGTCAGAATGCCTGTTTTATTTTTGAGCTGTAAAACCACCTGTAATTGAATAAATGTAAAGTAGAACTGTTTTAATCTCATACTGTGGAACATTCCAGGCAGAGCAATGATATCTACATAGAAACAACCCTCCACCAGAAAAGTTACACAGTGCACCTTTAACTTCATATATTAATTTCAGTTTGAGTCAGAATATGTGCCATGTCCTGTGGTTAGGCTGGAGAGCAGGTGTCACGGAGTTGTAATGTGGATTTGGTACTGACAAGATTTAAGTTATAGAGGAGGTATTATGCTTGATTTTATTCCTTATTTATTTTTATGCTATTTGTTAATGTATTATATTTAATTGAATTGTTTGCATCATTGTCTGTTTTCGTATGCTTTCTGTATGCTATGTTTATTGTTCTTTCCTGCTTGTACAGCACTTTGTAAACCCATCGATCCGTTTTCTTCCGCTTATCCGGGGCCAGGTCGCGGGGGCAGCAGTCTAAGCAGGGACTCCCCAGAACCACCAACCATAGGCGGATCTGTAAGGGGCCGGTGCAAAGAAAAAAAAAAAGATCTGGACGGCAATCGAAGGTGGGGGCCTCGACGACCGGATCTCTGGACTTTGTAAACCTTGTTTTTAAAAGTGCTTTATAAATTAAGATTTATTATAAAGTGACTAGCGTAATAATTAGGAGTGCGCTACAATGTTATAACCTTGTTCACTCATCTAAAACATGCCTGAAGCAGTTTTATATGTCATCCATGCAGGTTATGTGCATGTATCAGTAATCTAGCGATCTCTCCTGGGCACCATTCAAACCCTCCTTAAGGTTAGCTATGAGATTCTGTGCAATGCTCAACCCACCAGTGAAATATATAACATAATACAAAAGCAGGATATACTACAATACACTACATCTTCACAAACCTGATGTGATGTGCAGTAGTTTCATGTGTGGGCTGCACCCTGATTGTGTTGGATATCGCTCTGAAGGATTAGTGACTGAGCAAAGGGAGGAGGATCAGTCAAAAATGAAACGAAAACCAATTTAACATTTCAATAAGTCATTTTTTTTGACAAATATAGCATTGTCAAAACAGTAAAAGGTAATGTAGTGATCTCATTATGTTATGTTAGCAGTAAATACCCCATAGAAGTGTAATACCTCCTCTTTAAGCTACACTTATCTCATCTGCAGATAGTGGGCTTGGCTTGATAAGGATTAGCTGGTGAATTACAAATGGTAGAACATCTCTTCCTGCTGTCTTCCCCATTTCTTACTTAAAGGTGCATTGCGCAACTTTTCTGGTGGAAGGTCCGTCACTTTCTTGTCTCCATGGAGAAGTTAATGCTCTGGCTGGAATGTTCCATGGTATTAAACACATCTATCTAGCTTGTATTCATTATGGATGTTTTTGTTGCTCAAAAATACAATAATTTTCTCTGAATAGGGGTGCCTCTCCACAGATCTGACCTGTAATGTAGCCTATACTTGTCTCCCTTGAGATAGACAGGTTTAATCTCTCTCGTGGAACATGCACCTTTAATTGTCTTGTGGTGGAACACAGCAAAGTTTTAAGATAAAGAGGCTTTATCTTAAGCGAGAGCCTTCATTGGCAAGAGGCTCTGAAGCCATCTTAAAGGTTGTACAGAGGATTTTCTAAGGAAAGACTAATACAGCAACTGTTTGTCCTTCAAATTTTGAGCATGTTCCACAGCTCCTTAAGTAGAAATGCCTCCTCCCGACTCTAGAAATCATGCTTGTTTAATGCCTGTGTGCGTTCAGAATCACTGAACGAATCGCTGTCGAAGTTTCCTGTCCAGAAGTAATTTATCGACCAACGCGTCAGTCTTTAGACCCTTCGGCTGCTTCAGTTCACGCCATCGCTGGAAGGAATCTCCAAGAATCCAAGTTTAGCTTCGCTCCTTTTCCCCTTCTTTTCTTCTTTCAGCAACTTCAAAAATGTAAATTCTTTTGCGGCTAACTGGTAGTGGATTCTTGTCTGCCATTGCAACAAACTTTGTGCAAACTGCGAGGAAGCTACAGTTGGAAAAAGCCGCTAAGAACCGCTGCGTTGGTCTAGTAAACGGCGTCTTGCGTCTGTGGAATGTGTCAGAGGTGAACGTAAACACGTAATCCCAGTGCGCCGGCGAGTCAGTTACGCTAGAAACATAAGGAGTTTGATTGACAACCTAACAGCCAGTAGATAACGAGGTAGCCTCTTTGGAGCCGGGGCCATAACAATGTGCCACTTATTTACTGTATATGTATGTTTTTCCACTCTGGATTCTGGGTGCTCCCATTGGGTGTCACTCCAGCCAGTTTGAGTTCTTCTCTCAAACCAAAAACACTCTGATCCACCTTATCACGTTATGTGTGCCTTGTGATGGAAGTGCTCCACTGTGCTTTTAAACTCCATGCACCTTCACCATCATTTGGAAGATTTCAGCCCTGGAATTGCCAATATCTACTGAACAAAAGGTAAAAGGAGATGTTAACTTGAAAACTACCACTACACGACATCACAAGGTGGAACAGAGCATTTTGAGCTTTGGTGATGTAGACAGACTAATAATAAACATTGTAACGCTCACAAGAGTCAGTTTTGTGCAATATAGGAGCTTTAATGCCCCATAGAAATGTAACACCTTCAGTTTAAACTTGTCATCATCACATACGCTCCCATTTTACCACCTTGTTCTCCTTGTGCATCTCATTCCACTTCTTTTCTTATTCTTTCACATTTACTCTGTTTTGTGCTTACTTCATTACCTGGGCCTATCCCCCTGTGTGCCCTCACATTGTGCACACTGCGCGGGTAATAAACACAGCTGTCATCCGCGCCTGTAATTAAGACAAAGTGCGTCTGCGTATGGTACCTTAACCACTCCGATGATGCGCACTTCCGGACTCGGTATAAAGTGGCCGCGCTGCAACTGAAATCTTAATGAGATTGTCTTGAGGCACTAAGCCAGTTAATGGAGTTTAATTAGGTTTGCTGTGTACTTTAGCCACAGAAAACAGGATTTATACACCGCTGCCACGAACTGGAGATTAGGGCCGGTGAGTCGTACAGTGCGTGCTCAGTCACGGTGCCATTTACAGTAAATAGTTGGAGATGGAGAGAGAGAGTACTGCAGCAAGACTGGCTCAGAGGCAAATCTGTCATTATGGAAGGCGTCTACTTAAAGGGCACGTACTTGATTGTTTTCCCACGTGTTTGAGCAAACTTTGTCTTAGTCCAGCACAGATACAGTACATTGTATAAGCAGCTCTGTCCATCTGAAAGTTGTGAGAAACAAACTCATCGTGGTAAAAAATTAGGATGCTCAGAATGCATAAGGTAAGTGAGGAATACATTTGGACCACAGCGGTTCTGTTTTTAAAGTATCAGATTTTAAAATCTGATAAATCTGTATTTAATCCAAAACATCTTTGAGGTAGAGGGAAGACCAATCACGTTGCAGCATATTGCGCGGAAACCAAAGGAGAAAAACAAACATGGCGACACCGACAGACATACTTCAGACTATTTTAGCGTCAGTGCAGAGAATTTAGTTTGTGAAAAACATGCAGAGGGAAGCGCTTTGTGCATTTGTGGACAGGGAAGATGTCTGTGCTTTTCTCTCTGGATGTGACCAAAGTTTCAGATCAATCAGATTCAAATAATCATCATGATGCTCCACGTTTTCAGCGACAGTTGCTCCAGATTGATAATGTGCAGAAAGCAATTCAAAATGACACACATAGTAATCTGGCATGAGATGGGTTTGGAAGCTTAGCCAAAAGGAACAACATTTCCATGAAAACAAGCCTCTAAGTCAAATAAGAGTCAGGTTTGTGGTCCGAGAGAGATCACTAGATTACTCAAACATGCATGGATGACATCTGAAACCTCTCCAGGCATGTTTTTGAAGTTATAACATGGTAGAAAGCTAAAACAAAAACAATTTTTACCTTGGGCAACAGATCACAGAATATTATGTTGACTATAAAAGCCTGTCCATTCACATTTCAGCTCTAAGGAGTATGTTGTTGGTTCTTGCTGGTTGGGTTTTGTTTGTGAGTTTTCGGGACTGCAGTTGTACCTCTCGTGTCTGTGCTGTGCCCTTCAGAGCAGCCACACACAGTTATGTCATCGTAAAACAACAGGCCCGTGACACAAACAGATGCGCTCTTATGGACAGCTCCCAGACAAATGTTTAGAAAAGCCACTCGGGCAAAGGCAGCCGTCTCAGTTGGACTTATTTTAGCAAGTTTGTCATTTTTATTTTTCCTTGCGTCTCACATTACGTTATTATACTTAAAGGTGCACTGTGTAACTTTTTTTTTTTTTATTTCACTTTATTCAATTCCAAGTTTTTGTTTTCCTTGAAAAGATGTCAGAAATAACATGAACAATATTCTTACTTTGAGTGGGATTGCCTCTCCACTGATCTGACCTGTAAGTTTGTCTGTGACCTCCTTGCCTCGAGAATATTGAAGTTAAATGGGCCGACAGTGGCTCAGTGGCTAGAGCCCTTGTGCACCTAATCAGAGGTCGATTATTGGATTAAATTCTGTTGTTGTGTCCTCAGGCAAGACACTCCAACCACATTGCCTAGTTTGAATATGGTGTGTGAGTGTTGATGGTGGTCAGAGATGATGCAGATTGGCACCCTCTCTTCTGTCAGTGTGTCCCAGGGCAGCTGTGGCTACAGTAGAAACCAAGAATGGAGTGAATGAACACTGATCACAGTGCAGCACTTTCTAATGCTTCCACAAGCCTTTTAAGCATCGTGTTATTCTTTCTTCTTGCACCATCAGATGAAATTGAAATGATTGAAAAAGCACAACTGCAGGCAAGACAGGCACATTTTTTAACTTTTTGGGTACACATTCCAGCCAATTTGCTCCACATTAGGATTTGACTCTTATCTCCTCAGTTTCAGCTTCACACGAGTCTGTATCATGGTGCAGCGTGGACTAGATCTTGGCCTGCAGACAAGTCCTTGTACTGGGGGAGATGGAGCACTCTTCTGTTCTGGCTTTGCTGAATAATCCGCTTTGATACTGATCTCAGAGTGTTGAGATCCAGAGCCGTGGTCTGAACACAGGCCAAACAGAAACATTGCACTGTAGTCTTACTCCATTTGTTTACGGGTTACTGTGTTTTCTTTACAAATATTATAGATATTAATTGGAATATGCTGAATTTCTGTTTCTTCAGCTTCTTTTCGAGATATAAAGCTTTACACTATATTCTTAATTCACTCCAGTCCAGGTCAGCTAGAGCTGCCCTGGGGCAGACTGACAGAAATGTGGCCGAGTGTCAGCCATTGGCCTCTCTAAACATTTGTATCCCTTGTGTCATCCAAGGTTCATTTCTGATCCCTAAATCTGTACCTCATATGCTCTTGACTCAGAGCTGTTGAAGAGAAAGTGGTTCATGGTTGGCACCAAAAGCCAGAACTAATGTTCATGAGTACTTCATATCCGGATGACAGTGTCAGTAACAAAAGAGCAAATTTAAATGTGAAAATGATTGATTTCATGGAAAATATAAGACACAAGATTGTAATTATTCTCCTTAGTAATAATACGTATGTATTATCTATTAAGAATGTGTCTTTTCCAGGTTACTGCTGCCTTCTTGTGCAAATGGAGGACATTTTTATTGGTTCTTTGTCCTTTACTTCAACATTATCAATGTCTGTAACGCTTGTGCTGTGGGCAGAGGTCAGGCCAGTGTGGAAAAAGCACAACCAGGAGAGCAGGGGATCATGAGGAGCTGGAGAGAGAAGTGTAACTGCAGACAGCACAGCGCTCCACAGTGACCCGCCCGCTCCACCTCACCTCACCCCCATGAAGTCACTGTCCAGGGGAAATACAGCACGCAGCAGTTAGTTAGCTTTGACTGACATGGAACCCTAAGCCCTTGCACCCGGATGAGTATTTACACTCACGCTATGGTGACGTCATGTTTCCATAGTCCATTTCTTTATACAGTCTATAGTCTGGTGTCTACAGTGTAACTCCTCATTGACTTGTCCTTAATGGTGGACGCTGTGGATGTTCTGAAACTGGCTCAGGGGACAGAGGATCACGCATAGTCATATCACTTTACTCTGGAGTGGAACATAAGAATGCTTGTGCGCAGGTTCCTGTTTGGGTCTGGGGTGAGCAGTTCTGTCCTCTCCTGTTATAGTGCTGTGCTCGGAGCCTCAGACAGTGGCTTTGGTTGGTTTTCTTTTGGATGAAGCGTTCTGGTATAGCCACGGATTGTTTTATAAAGTCCTGGTCAGAGTCACAGCCTCTGTTTGCGGTCATATAAACTATGAGGGGCTGAAACTGTCTAAATGCAAAATTGTAATGTGCCGTTTTGGTTTTCTGAACATTACAGTGAGTAGATTACACTGTCATCTTCTGATTTGTAATATTTTTGTTTTTCTCTAAACAAGATCCAACTGGCTTAGATAAGAAAATGGAAGATGGATTTGGTAGCAATGTATTCATTTCAAATCATATAAAATATGAACCCAAAGTAATTACATATACAGTAGTATGTAGTACAAGTAGTGATACAATAGTGATTTTTTTTTTTTTTTTTACGTTAGTTACAACAGTACCTGTTGTAAATATAAATTATAGATTTACTCCAATCCAGAAGCAATTTGTGAAGAAAAGTTGAAAAATATTTTTAATATTTCAACAAGTAGAGACTTCTAATATTGATGCTTTAGAATTCTGTCATAAATTATGCACAAGAAACACATTTTTAGTGATACTTTAAACGTGTTTTCAACAAAATAAAGGTATTTTCTTTGTCATATAATAGTTTCTGTGTACATTAGTGAAGTTTTGGCCCAGTGCATAACATGATAGAGCAGTTATGCAATTCCCCCACTAATCCCCGTTAAGCAGACGCTGTTGCCTCAATAATATAATAATTGAAAATATTAGTTAGAAATATGAAAAATAATTAATTATAAATAATCTACATGATGTAATAATTAAAAATGATTATTAATTCTTAATAATTAACTCTTAATTAATTAATTAATTCTGACAAGAAATAAATACTTGTATGTTAAAGTACATTATGTTATGTTGTTATGCATGTAAATTATCAGTAAAGATACCTGTATTATTTGAATTAGTGTATGGGAGTAAACATGACCCAAAAGTTTTGGTTCTATAATAATTATATTATTGACTGTACATCACATTGAATGTTATTTCTATGAAGGTTTTCACCTGTTAATAATAATAATAATAATAATAATAATAATAATAATAATAAAACAGCAGTCCCATGAAGCCCTTCCTTTAAAGTGGGCAAAACTGTGCAGTTAAAAACACTAGTCAAATATAATAATGTGTTTTAGACAAATGAGTGGTGCAACTTGTCACATGCACTTTATATATAACAATGTTTACTGTTCCTAGTGTTTTTTTGTTTGTTTTGACAATTTTTGACAGTCAATGTGCAGCTTTGTGCTAAAAAATGTGGATACCTGTTCGACCAATCATACCTTATACCTCCAGGCCCCGTCCCTCCTCCCCCCTTTAGTCCTCCAGGCCCCACCCCTCCCCCCTTTAGTCCTCCAGGCCCTGCCCCTCCTTCCCCCTTTAGTCCTCCAGGCCCTGCCCCTCCTTCCCCCTTTAGTCCTCCAGGCCCTGCCCCTCCTTCCCCCTTTAGTCCTCCAGGCCCTGACCCTCCTTCCCCCTTTAGTCCTCCAGGCCCTGACCCTCCTTCCCCCTTTAGTCCTCCAGGCCCTGACCCCTTTACCCCATTTAGTCCTCCAGGCCCCACCCCTCCCCCCTTTAGTCCTCCAGGTACTGCCCAGTTTAGGTGTTCAGACTCACTTTGTTTTTGTCTTCTTTTTGATGCAACAGCTCTCAAAGACGTTATTTAGCATTGCCACCAAACCCCCTTCATTTTACAACCTAATTTTTTTCAGTCGACAATTTTCACAACAAATAATTAATTCATTAATTCAATGGAGAACTCTGAGTCGCGTAGTCTCACCTTGGCTTTTTTGTTCGGAAACAAAACACAGTGTCATTTAACAAGCCATTTATCTGAGGGGTCGGTGTGTGTGACAGATTTGTGCAGCTGTGGTACACTTTAAAGTTATAAAGACAAGAAACAGAGCTCTCTGAAAACACTTGTTAGGAGGAAATAATGATGTGAAAAATAATGCTCCATCTTTTTGGGGACAGTAATTGGCAAAATGTGCACACTCCTGGCCCAACCAATAGAGACTGAGAAATGTGCGATTCCAAATATGAATCATTTGTGTGGAAAAAAAAAAAAATTGGTTTTGTTTGAGTCCTGCCTTATGCGCCCTTGTAAATAGCAGCAAAAATAAACTGGATGTATTGTTCCTATATATTATACTCTGCTGTCTGAGCTGCTCTTGAGTTCTCGTGTTATTTCAGGCCCTCTCATGGTAATCATAGTCACGTGACGCTCGTGAGTCACATGGACAAATAGTTTTAATCATGGCGCGGCCGACTGTCGGGCAGGCGTTTGGAAGGGCTGCAGCAAATGTGGGAACAATCTGAGCCATTTGACGCGAGTTGCATGCTAAAAATAGTCACAGCGAGATGGCCGGGTCTTTTTTCCCTGTTCATGGTTCAGCCAGTCGATGGCGAGCTTACCCAGGATCTACAAGTCAAACATCAATCATCTCAATCGAATTCTCCACCTGTGTGATAGGAGATATAAACTCTAAGCCTTTGCCCTCCATTGTTCTCTTTGCACAACTCTACATCTGCCTACTTCAAACAATGCACTTTAACCAGTGAACTTTATAAACTGACTTTGGAGGATCAACTCACATTTGCAGACTACCCTGAATTGCACTGAACTTTGGGAAGAGTTTTGACATACGGACACTGAGTTATGTATTTACTATTGCTGCTGTTGATTGATTGATTGGTTGTTGCCCATTGTTTTGGATTAGCGCTGATAATGATGATGAACTGTTATTTAAGGCCATGACCTCTCCCTCTCTCATCTCTCTACATATGTAAATATTTTTCACTTTGCTCTAAAAAAAAGAATTACAAGGTACCTGCATTCTAAGCTAGTGTGTCATTGCTTATTTATTTCTGGTCCACAGCCTCCTATAGCGAACTAACTAAACTTTTATTACATACTCTTTGCCACTTCATTGCTTAAATCTTACACCGTCTAATTAGCATCTTAAGGGGTAAATGCTACACTGTTTTTTGCTCCCCACACTAAGTCACTACTCCCCCTTCAGAGCACTACTGCAACACAATCAATGTGTATCCTGCTAACGAAACTACTGCACATCGCATCAGGTTTGTGAAGTTGTAGTGTATTGTTTTGTATCCTATTTATGAAACAGCACGGGAGCTTGGACGGGTTCTTACAGCTCACCGCAAGGAGGGTGTGAAGAGGGCCCAGGAGAGATCGCTAAATTACTCAAACATGCATGGATGACATCTTAAACCTCTTCAGACATGTTTTTGATGAGGGAACATTATAACATGGTAGAAAGCTCCCAAAAGTCAATATTGCGTAATAGCCCTTCTTGAATTATTTCAAACAGGTGGCACCAAGACAAATTACAGGTCAGATCTGTGGAGAGTCGACCTCACTCTAAGTTAGAATACATGTTTTCAGGGTATTTTAGCAATAAAAACATCTGTTATTGAATAAATGCCAGGTAGATTCGTCCAAGGCTGTATTGTGGGACATTTCAGACACAGCAATAACATCGCCATGGAGACAAGTGGGTCACTAGAGAAGTTACTTAGTACACCTTTAAAGGGCTCACCTCTGCTGTTTGCAGATGATGTTGTCCTGATGGTTTCATCGGACCGGGACCTCCAACTTGCACTGGAGCGATTTGCAGCCAAGTGTGAAGCGGCTGGGATCAGGATCAGCTCCTCCAAATCCGAGGCCATGGTTCTTGACTGGAAAATGGTGACTTACCCTCTCCGGGTGGGTGGAGAATCCTTGCCTCAGGAGGAGTTCAAGTATCTCGGGGTCTTGTTCACGAGTGAGGGGAGGATGGAGTGTGAGATTGACAAGCAGATTGGTGCAGCGTCGGCAGTGATGTGGTCACTGTACTGGACCATTGTGGTGAAGAGGAAGCTGAGCCAAAAGGCAAAGCTCTCGATTTACCGTCAGTCTACGTTCCTCCCCTCACCTATGGTCATGAGCTTTGGGTAATGACCGAAAGGACAAGATCGCGGATACAAGCGGCCGAAATGAGTTTCCTCCACAGAGTGGCTGGGCGCACCCTTAGAGATAGAGTGAGGAGCTCAGTCACAGGGGAGGAGCTCGGAGTAGAGCCGCTGCTCCTCCACGTCGAGAGGAGCCAGCTGAGGTGGCTCGGGCATCTGTTCCAGGACACACTGGAGGGACTATGTCTCTCAGCTGGCCTGGGAACGCCTTGGGGTCCCCCCAGAGGAGTGGGAGGAAGTGTCAGGGGTGAAGGAAGTCTGGGAGTCCCTGCTTAGACTGTTGCCCATATGACCTGGCCCCGGATAAGCAGAAGAAAATGGATGGATGGATTACTGAAATGTGTGAATGAAACAAATATAGTAAAATAGAACTTTTAAGTATCCAACTAAACCATAATAAAATGTAGAAAAATGTCACAAAAATAACAAACCACTCCAATTCCAAACATAACCGGTGGCCTGACTGGTAAATAAATGTACATAGGACTCTTTTTTGAAGTTCTTACGGCAGAGGGACAAAAGTGTGAAATTGCCTTGGACCTGCGAGGCCTAAAATGCGCGGTGAATGATGTGAAACAATAATGTATGCTTGTCTGGGGGCCCTCACTCCTTACAAACAACCTATGCTTTATTAGCCCCACTACCACTGCTGGCCATTCACTTTCCCATTTCACTCGGCTCCCGCTGTGTCTGAAAAGCTTTTTAATGTAATTCGTAGGAGCAATAAATGCCCTGATTGTTTTCAGGTGGTGCAGAGGTGCCACGGGCTGTTAGCGTGCCCCTTCACGTGTGCAGTTTCACCAAAAACGAGCGCAGACTTTTGGTGGTAATTCAGCAATGGTTTAGCCTGGAGCAGACTTGGACCCGATCCTTCTGAGACTGGATTGGTCCAAGTTTGAACTTGGTAGAATGGCAATGAAGGCAGTTTGAGCAAATTGATTAGGGGAGGTGGGTTTCTTATTTCCCATGGGCATGCTACTGTGACGCATGTACTTTGATCGACTTGTACTAAAAAGTAGTAGGTAATAAAGTAGTAGATAATAAGGCTGCACGATAGGGAAAATTTTCCGTTATGCAATATGACTGTAAAGAACTGTGATTTTAATATTACTGAGATTTTTTTTAATTCTTTTTGATGCAGTAATTTCAGTTATAATAAAATAAAACAATATACTAATGAAACTGTCAATAGAACGACCTGACAGAGATAAAACCGTGACAGTGCTGTTGTAGAATAAATAGTTGTGTCTGAGTGTTGAAGAGAAGAGATGACTCTGGAGTTCTGGTTTTTTGGTGTTCCTACAATATATTGAGTATGTCATATTGATTACTGCATCAGTCATTATCACAGTATCGATACTTTTGTGGTATATTTTGCAGTAGGTAAATAGTTTTAATGCCACACTATGGGACGTTCCAGAGCAATAACATTTCCATGGAAACTATAGGGGCTGACTCCATTAGGACTCCACCAGGATGCTCCTCCACCCACATACCCGTACTTTTTAATTAGTTTACTCTTAATAACCGAATTAATTAGTTTCTATCCCTTTCTGCCTGAGTTTGCTTCTAAGTTATGTCGAAGCTAATTTCACTGTTTGCTCTTCTTAGCTCTTCAAAGATTGTACATTTAATTCCCAATACATTTTCAAAAGTGTCTCATTTGAAAGTATCTGTGTGTCGTCTCTGCTCGGTTTGCACAGACTAATGAGCCGTTTAAAACATGGTGTCACAAACATTAAACATTTCATTGTCAATATGTAGCCCGCAATTATGTAAAGACAAATAACAGGCATTTTGTCCATGTATACTGTAACGTTCAGCACTGGACAACCAAAAGGCAGGACAGGAGGTCGGCTCTCAAAAGTGAATATATTTACAAAATTAGAAGTATCAAACAAAGGGTCTTAACTAAAAACAACTAAACAGACAAACAAAAATTAACTGGTGCAGCCTCGCTCCAGCTGATTTCTTGAATTATGAGCCCCACTCTCCTCAGAAGCACCATCAGCCAACAGGGAAGGGAGGAAATACCTAAAACCCAACATATACTAACAACAACTAACTGACATTCATGAAAATAAATCAGAAGATCCATCCATCCATTTTCTTCCGCTTATCCGGGGCCGGGTCGCGGGGGCAACAGTCTAAACAGGGACTCCCAGACTTCCTTCACTCCAGACACTTCCTCTAGCTCCTCCAGGGGGACCCCAAGGTGTTCCCAGGCCAGTCGGGAGACATAGTCCCTCCAGCGTGTCCTGGGTCTTCCCCGGGGCCTCCTCCTGGTGGGACATGCCCGGAATACTTCCTGAGGGAGGCGTCCAGGAGGCATCCGGAACAGATGCCCGAGCCACCTCAGCTGGCTCCTCTCGACGTGGAGGAGCAGCGGCTCTACTCCGAGCCCCTCCCGTGTGACTGAGCTCTTCACCCTGTCTCTAAGGGAGCGCCCAGCCACTCTGTGGAGGAAACTAATTTCGGCCCCTTGTATCCGCGATCTTGTCCTTTCGGTCATTACCCAAAGCTCATGATCATAGGTGAGGGGAGGAATGTAGCTTGATGGTAAATCGAGAGCTTTGCCTTTCGGCTCAGCTCCCTCTTCACCACAACGGTCCGATACAGCGACAGCATCACTGTTGACGCTGCACCGATCCACCTGTCAATCTCACGCTCCATCCTCCCCTCACTCGTGAACAAGACCCTGAGATACTTGAACTCCTCCACTTGAGGCAGGGACTCTCCACCCACCCGGAGAGGGCAAGCCACCTTTTTCCGGTCGAGAACCATGGCCTCGGATTTGGAGGATCAGAAGATTATATTTAAAGTAATATAATTAACTATTATATAACTACCTCTAACACAATCCCAGTGCTGCAACAAACAAAAAGCTAAAAAAAATAAATACCCAAAGCTAAATTATTTTTGGTGAACAAAAATACAGATAATAACAATTAGGAAACATAATAAACATTGATAACAAAAATAATAACTCTTGTGGAAGGAATTTCCCTTTCGCGTTGCCATTGGTCCTGTGTCTGTTTAAAGCACGAGTCTGTAATGTTGAAGGTGCTGCCTGCTGCTGTCAGGCTCGTCATTTTGGTTAAAATGTTCACATTAACCCGCACTACCCACTCTGTAGAATGTGTTTTTATTTCACTTGTATGTCCATAAATCAAGATCTGAACATTAATAACAGGTTTGATTGACAGATTTACCAAGTACCAGCGCTGCGAATGGGATGGGAATTCCTAATATGGAACTCAGGCTCCAAATCCGCCCCATAACTGCTAGCCTCTATGAGCTGAACACTATGGGTGACTTTACACTCACTTAGTCCACTTCTTTATACTCTCTCTGGGTGAACTTTATTTATATAGCACATTTACAACAACCTATGGCACCCAAAGTTCTTCACAGTACAGGAAAACTAGTCAATAAAATACAATCATTAAAAAGACAATAGCAATTCTAAATGTCAGGGAATAAGAATAAAAACAAAAATACAATAAAATAATAAAACCATCTGAACTTGTATTAAAAGCCAGTGCCTAAAGATTAAACATACCTCTCTCCATGGAGAATGTTCCAAAGTACGGTTTTAACTCTCTGTTTACAGTACATGGAGTCATGCAGGTGACATACCGCCATGTCTGTGGCCGAACTAGACAGTGTCAAATTTCACTGCACAGTTTTTTTTTTTTACAATTAAAGAAATTCTTAGCAAACACATTAACTATAATCATAATAGGGAAATCCTGTTCACAGATTATTTGCAGGAAAGCTATGTAAACAACCGACTCACCAGCGGCATAATGGCATTTAGCTCGGTTGTTGATTCGCTCGTCTTTAGTGCAGATAATCAGGGTTCAAGACTTTCACCCCTTTCGTGTATAAACCACATACATCATTAAAAAGGTGATTTTTATGTGTTTGTAAAGAAAATATAAGCAGCTTAGTGCCCATCAACATTTTTGAGGCTACTGCACGTTGCCTCAGCAGCTGTAAACCTCACCGCATGTCACTGCCAGGAGGAACATGCATGATTTAGGGGTGTGTGCACAGCTCGAGAACTGCTTTTTACAGACAAGTGAAAAACAAAATGAATTAACAACAGTTCATTTAACGAATCAACAACAGTTAATTTATTTTATATTTAAATTATATGTTTTTGTTTGAAGTTTTACCACCGCCCCGCTGTGATATTACACCATGACACACAAACAATTGTCTGGGATAGTTCTGTGCAGCTGTTTCCTTACAGTTCTCATATCTCTGCCATTATTTGTAGTTTTGTCTTTCTTAAAAATGCACCATGACATGTTTGGGATAGTGTCAAGCAGTCAGTTTCCCGTGATTAGTTAACAATGTCCCCGATTGGACAAAAAAGGTCACCCTGCTAAATACAGCTATGCTGTATAGATACAGTGTACAGTCCATCCATCCATTTTCTTTTGCTTATCCGGGATCGGGTCGCAGGGGCAACAGTCTAAGCAGGGACTCCCAGGCTTCCTTCACCCCAGACACTTCCATGTCCGGAGATCCAGTTGTCGAGGCCCCTACCTTCGACTGCCACCCATATGTCTCTGCACCAGCCCCCTATGGATCCTCCTGTGGGTGGTGGGTCGACGTCACTAATCCAAGCGACGTAATTGGCCTTTTTGTGTTTCTCGTCATGGGGGCTTCTGAACCACTCTTAGTCTGACTTGTCCCCCAGGACCTTTTTCCCTTGGGTAACCGGGCATGAAGCCCCTGACAACATAGCTCCCGAGATCATTTGGGCACTCAAACCCCTCCACCACGTTAAGATGGCGGTTCAAGGAGGAGTCGGTGTACAGTTATATAAATCTATTTTTCTTTTATAAAGAAGCATTTTATGGAGCTAAATTATTTGATTGTGGGAAAGATGGACTGGAGTGGGTAGTGTTGTGTTTTAGTTTTAGTTTTTCCTCGAGGTATGCAGAAAAGAGAGAGCCGCTGTCTGTGTGAATGTTCATGTATGTTAGCCAGCAGCTAATGTATTATTTATTACCCAAGAAAATGGAATGTAAAATGGAAAGGTTCAATGTTGGTCTTATGTAGCAGCTCTTACCATATAATGCATGATGTAAAGAGAAATCAGCTTGTCAAGAATTCATTCAAATCAGGTACAGGCCGTTCAATTATCATTATTATTATTATTATTATTATTATTATTAAAGACAATAGAATACATTAAACAAAATACAATAATAAACATGAAAATAAAACAAAAACATAAAACACTCAGTCACTACTTTCCATTGTTTCCATTGTTTCCAGGCTGTTAAATGATTTATTCACAAGACAAAAACACACCTCATATGTACACTGTAATAGTGTTGTCTCAGTTTTACAATTTCACTGTCAATTTCAATACCAAGAAAAAAAACAAAAAAAACACTCTTTATTTAGGCAATAGACTGTGATTTTTAACTTAAAATCGTAGTACTTTCATATTATATATTATTCCCATGTGGCCTTATACGTGTCTAATCCCCCAGTGGTCCATGGGCGTATATTAGTCTATGTGCTCTTATACTTGTTCTGATTCAGCTCAAGATCATTCTAAAACTATTCAGGAAAGGTTCTCTTCTGTCCTGTGAATGGGAGTATCTAGTTCCGATACTAGTTTTAGTATCGATTAGTATCCTCCTAAAAACGCACCTTTTTTCACTGGCTTTTAACATGTGAGCTGTATAATTCTTGTTGTTAATTAACTTGATTGTCTTATTGTTTTCTGTGTTTTTTTAGTAATTGTATTGTGACTTTGACTGCGATTGTCCGTGTCTATTCTTTGTTTGTGTACAGCACTTTGGCCAGCTGTAAAGTTTTTAAAGTGCTTTATAAATAAAGTTGGTAATGGTCACATTTTTATACAGCACTTTTCTACCTTTTCAATGAGGAACCACTCACACTCACATTCATATACCAGTTTACGCAGACACGAGGCGAGGTGGGTTAAGTGTCTTGCCAAGGACCACTCAACCAATGATGTTTATGTCAAGAGCGGGAGTCGAACCGCCAACCTTTTGATCAGTGGACAAACTCTTTTACCAACTAAGCTACTGCCGCCGGTCTTTCAATACTTTACACACTCCCACATCTTAGCTGAATCTAGGTCATCTTTGCCTTTCATTTTTGTTTTACTCGTACGCTTCGGAGCGCTTTTGTTGTGCCAATGAGCCTAACATTACTTTTACTCAAGTACATTTTCGGGCTTGTCTACCGATCTCTAGTGACGCACACAGAGTCGGTCCACTCAATAACACAGAGGTGAGTGCACAGTACAGCCTATAGGGACGGGACTAGTTTGGAGCGCAGTATTTATATCAAGGATGCGCTAAATCAGTGCGTGTCCTGTCCTCACCACTGCAGCCTGAGGGACACACGGCACCTGTCGACGGGTGCAACACATGTCAGGTGAACTGTCCCAACCTGGAGGAGGAGTGGACAAAAGGTTAGTCTGAAACATGCTGAACACCCACAAATACAAAGTCTGTTAAAGTGAAAAGGAATTGTGAAGTACGGGGCACAGTGTAGTCGCGGTAGTAGTAGATGTGTCCAGCCAGAATCACACGTACAACTTTGAGCAGGAACCAAAAAACAAGAACATATCACACCATTCCTTGCGTCTTTGCACTGACTTTCTGTTCGATTTAGAATTGATTTGAAGATATTATTGTTTTTAAAGCTTTGAACGGACTGGCCCCACGTTACATCGCGGACCTCATCTAAACTTACGCGCAGTACGCGCTCTGAAGTCCGAGGACCAGCTCCAGCTCATGGTGCCTAAAACAAAGGGGGACAGGGCCTTCTCTGTGACCGGACCCAGACTCTGGAACGGTCTGCCCCCCTAAGGTGGAAGATAACGTAGTTCAGCAAGTTCATCTGGCATGAGCTCATGGTCTGGGTCAGCTACAAGAGGGAGAGCACCCCGAAGTGTAGTGTGTAGTGTGTAGTGTGTAGTGTGTAGTAGTTCACTATATAACGCACTCTCTCACAGCTGACCTCTCCTCTGACGTCGCACGCCAGTCGGGGTAGAAGCATGCTTTTAGGTGGATAAATATAAACGTGAGCGGCGGCGTGAGCAGTATCAAGTCCTGCCGATGGTAGCAGCTAATACTCCATGCACTATCATTGGTGACTACAGAGATTTGCTACTACTTAAACGTCTTATATTAGACAACATTGATTTTTGTGAGCTTTAAGCCATGTTCTAACATTGTTACCTCCTCAAAAACATACCTGGAGTTAAAGGTGCACTTTGTAACTTTTCTGGTAGAGGATCCGTCAGATTTTATTGCTTTGTCTGGAATGAATTCACAGTATGGCATTAAAGCTTTCTATCATCATGGAGACCAAATCAGACCTAGGTTATGTTTTCTGTTCTAGGTATTTTTGAGAAATAAAACCACCTGCAATTGTATAAATGTAAGGTAGAGCTGTTTAGTGTCATACTGTGGAACATTCCAGGCAGAGTAATGACATACCATAAAATTTTGAACCTTCATTAAAGAGAGGTACCTTTTATTGTTTTCAAAATGCTGTATTTGCAGAAAACAACATATTAACATGTTTTATAAGATTCACTTTCATTTTAGGGGCTCTGAGTCACCCCTCCCTTTGCTCCGTGCGCAAAGTCACTCCCCCTTCAGAGCGAACACAATCAGCTAATGAAACAACTGCACATCACATCAGGTTTGTCATGTTGCTGTGTTGAGTTTTGTATCATGTTTTTGTATATTTCTGGAGAATTGTCGTGTGGGAGCATGGACATAGGCCTGTAAAGAGGGTTTGACCAGTGCCCAAGAGAGATCGCTAAGATACTCTAACATGGATGACGCATGATTTAGCATAATACCCCTCTTTAAACACAGACTAACCTTTGCTTTATGCTGTTGTTGCTGGTGGATTACAGGTCTTTTATTATGAGCGCCTCAAAGCTCCTGTGTTAAATCACGGTTAACCTTCGGCGCATAAGGCATTGCTCTTTCTGTCGCCAGAACAGTAAAGCGTCTGCTGGAGTTAGTCTGTGAGTTTGTCTCTGTCCACGCGCTCAGCTCGAGAGGCCAGTGTGAGAGCCGTCCCAGCATTACCTGTGTCCCTCCGCTCCTCTGCACAGATTTACATTAGAGCTCCCACAGGCCACGAGGGGGGACGGGAAGGGGTAACTGTTTTTGGAGCAGCTCAACTGGAGGGCACTGTTGACTGTTAATGAATACAGGAGTTGGCATGTTAGCTTCTCTATAGCAACATTGGGATCCTTATTTTTTGTTTGCGGATTTTGGAAGATACCGGTTAAGTATTTATTTTCCTTTCTTTGTTTTGTCTTGGAGTTACAAACTTTAAAACAGGACTAAACACCTAACCAAATAACGTTGCAAAATAGACCTGGTTAACTGAGGTCTGGAGAACTAAAGGGGAGAGTGAAGGGGGGGCGGGGTCTGGAGGTATGAGGAACACACTCCCTAACTTGACCCAGATAAAATTTAATAAAGCTGTTATTTAGTTTTAAGCTGTATGTTTGATATTTAGTTTAAAATTGAATGTATATCTGCACAGACATATTTTTATAATATCAAATGTGGTCATATTTTTTTGATTCATGTGTCTGCCCTTTGAGTGCGCTGGGTCGGTGTGAACTGAATGGAGCAAGAGCCTGAAGTTTTGAGAACATTTGATGTCAAATCTGGTGCGTCGGCTCATTGCTTTACATTGCAGCCCTGAAGTACGTCTTTGGGGCATTGATCGGGGTGCACTCAAATCAAAGGATTGGGCTTGATACAGGTACAGCAAATATCTGTCCTATCTGATTCCACTGGCTATTTCCCACCCAAGGTTAACTTGGCACTGCCGTGACTATATATTAACGGCATTTTACTCCTACACTGTGCAATCAGGGCGACTTCAACTTCAAGTCAAAGTGCATCTGAGGAGTCAGTTTTAAGGGAGAGTTCTGTGCCTTCTCTTCAGTGGAAAGCAAAGTGTTTGCTTGAAGTAAAGAAGACATTGAAGGTGCTAGGACCGGACCAGCCGGATTTGTGTCGCTCCTATACCAGATGACTTTCCCGCAGCAGTTATGAGAAGCGAAGCTGGCTAATGGGATGCAATATGAAGAACGCCTTTTTCTATTTTCCATTTTGCTTTTTAATTGTACAGGGGCTGAAACAAAGTGGACTTCTGCTGGGGTTAATGACTTGTGACATCTGACTGAAAAATGTAAGCGCCATGAGAACTACGGTATCCACCTGAAAGTGTTTTTGGTTGAGCTAACATAGCAGAGCAGCTAGATGGCAGCTACAGAGCTGGAGTAAGGAAACATAATGAGAAGGTCACCAAAAACTGCCATATACTTAGCTAGCTAGCCTTGCATGGTCATGGTGAAACTGACTCTTCAAAAAACCCTGGTATATTCCGTGGTCTTGACGATTATGTCTCTTCTCTTGATGCAGTTTTGTAGGAGCACCTTGAAAATGTTTCTGTGTTTAAGGATACATCTAAAACAATTCAATACGAACTGCTGGACTGCATGCTGTCAGTGACAAGGGGGGAAATTAAAAGACAAATAAAGGACGATGACGAGATGAAAACAAAGTCGTGTCTATCCACTCCTAACTTGTTCTCATGCTGTGCTACCTGAAGAACACGCATGAGGTCCATGAGTGCTATTTTATTTCATCCCTCTGAGTGTGATGAGGGAGGGGGGGTACTTTGGGAGTTCAGTAGAGAATAAAGGAGTAATAGTCCAGTGCACACTACATCCATTGCTATGCTCACCAACTCAATTTGATAATGAGACAGGCCACTTCCCACATTTCCAAAGTTAGTGTGTTCTTTTCAGT
Source organism: Taenioides sp. WSHXM2023 (assembly GCA_029959045.1). NCBI lineage: Eukaryota > Metazoa > Chordata > Actinopteri > Gobiiformes > Gobiidae > Taenioides > Taenioides sp. WSHXM2023. Next base: position 2,964,809 of record CM057100.1, read on the forward strand.
TATTTTTTTTATTTATTTTTTTCCAAATATCCAGAGCACACCTGTGCCCTTGATGAAGTGGTGGCCCATAAGCAGCCCATCTCCAGCAAGATCTGATGGAATTTTCACAGTGAACACTGTTTTTGAGAACAAGGAGGAGCTGTTTCAGTGTTTTGAGAGGATCAGAGACTGCCAACACAGAACAGGAAGCAGGAGCTCTATCAATGCTGTAGCGACTGACTCTGCAGAAAGTTGGCGACCTCTGCGCACTATACACCTCAGCATCTCCTGACACCACCCTGTCAGTTTACGTGGCCTACCACTTCATGGCTGAGTTGCTGTTGTTCCCAATCACTTCCATTTTGTTATAATACCACTGACAGTTGACTGTGGAATATTTAGGAGCGAGGACATTTCACGACTGGACTTGTTGCACAGGTGGAATTATATCACAACACCACGCTGGAATTCACTGAGCTCCTGAGAGCGACACATTCTTTCACACATGTTTGTAGAAACAGTCTGCAGGTCCAGGTTTTTATTCACCTGTAGCCATGGAAGTGATTGAAACACCTGATTTCGATTATTTGTATGGGTGAGTGAATACTTTTGGCAATATAGTGTATTTACCTACCATGATTGCAGGACTTTTGCTGATTGGATTAGGCATGGCCCTAAGGAGACCGGAAGAGTCGTAAAGGACACCGTGACTACAACCATGTTTCAAACAGACAGAAGTAAAGGGAAAATAGGATTATTTGGATATAATTTGAAATTGTTTAATTATACTTTTGACATGCAATGATTTTAGAATTTATTGGGCAACCACTGCTTGCCTTGATTGCCCTCACCGCACGCCACTGATGGATTGTATATTTACAATATTTCATTTGACCTTCTCAGAGACTCTCTTCATTGTACTGCAGAGGAGCAGAGCAGTGGATCTCTGCCAGGCAAGAATCATCGAATGCTTAATCTGGATGACTGTGGCAGAATTGCTGAAGAGGTGAGTAAATGCTTAGAACAAATTAATTTGTTCATCTTATTGCTGGGTTTCAGGTTACATCACAACATTCTATAGGCCAATCATATTTAATATATGGGGACAGCTAATATTAATATTGTTAAAGTGTTATTTTGTTGTAATATATGGATTTATATGAAGTGGTCATTTAATAGTAATTATCAGGTTCTACATTTTTTGATTGTAAATGTAGTAGGGAAAACTGGCTCTTGCCCCCATCTGGGAGTTTGACATCATCACATTCTGAAAACTACGGGTTACTTAAAATAACTTCCTGCCTCAGGAATCCTGAGAAACACCACATTACCACAACCTGCACATTATAATGTTATTATGACACGTCACCATGATTTACTTCTTGATCTCGTTTTATGTTATATATTTTACAATTTCTAACCATTAGTAATACTAATAGTTAGTATTTAGTATATTGTACAATATTGCTGAGGCATTTGTGAATTTTGTTCACTGGCAATGGAATACGGACAGAATAAGTGCTAATACTGCATATAAGAGAATGCATCTTTAAAATAAATGTTTTTATCCTTTAAAGAAAAACTGCGCCTCCCTCACATTTTTTTTATTTATTTTATTTTATTTTTTTTATCACCAGCTGCCACTGAATCAGCGTGCCCCTGGAGAAAGCACACAATTTCACTGTTTTTAATACAAAGCTGCAAATGTACCCAGCTTACACTAATATTGCCAACATCATTAAAACACCATACACAGTTGAAAAGCAAAAAGTTGATTTCGTGTTTAGTTCAAGTTTAAGATCAACTTTAAGGTTAATAGAGGTTGAGTTGTAGCTGTTTGACATTTATGCATAAGTCTCACAAGTCTTGCCTTTCACTTCAGAATTTCATCCATAAATCACTTATTCCACACTGTGTTAAGATACTCGTGTGGCCACAGCTGCCCTGGGGTAGACCTCCAACCACCACCAACACTCACACACCACATTCATACTGGGCAAGGTGGGTAAAGTGTCTTGCCTAAGCACACAACAACAGTATGCCTTAGAGTAGGGTTATTCTGATACAGACATTGGTATCGGGAAATGCTCCGATACCGCACATTTTTCAGGTATTGGCGAGTACTCAGATCAAATCACCGATCCGATACCACTCTGTATTTTCCATAGTGAGGACTAGAGACCTGCACGGGTTCGGGTACCCGCGGGTGAACCGCGGGTGAACCGCAAATGTTCATGAAACGGGTGGAAAATGTTGCGCTGTGTCGGATGCGGATTCGGGTCGGGTCGGAAGAGCTATAGCACGGGTCTAATCTGCGGTTAAAACAAGATGCCTACAACAAATAACCTATATTGTAGTGAACTGCAAAACCTCATTTCCATGATTGTAAATGTAAATGTAAAATAAATGTAAAATCTGACGGGGTTTTTTTTTCGGCACGCCCGCATTCCCACAAATCTTTCTCTCATTCTTACATAGTAACATCAAGCACCACACAAAACACACCTCCGTGTAGGAATAAAAAAAACAAACAAACCTCCGTGTAGGAATTCCTGTCGAGTGAGTAATCAGATCAAAATGAACAGTAACAGTAAAGATATGCAGATCTTGAATACTTTTGCGTAGCCTTAGCCTCATCTTATTTCAGTTCAGTTCAATGTGTGCGCACGGCTGCACACTATGAAATAGAGTTCAGAGGTCACTGTGCTACATGTTTTTCTTCTTATTACTATTATTAGTCTGTTTAGGCAACGTTTTCAGTTGGCAACGCCTTAGACTACGGAACTTTAACATTTCACTTCGCCTACTGTCATGGCAATAAACTTTTGAGTTTCATTTTGGCTCTCTGATTTATTTTCGTTCGGGTACGGTTCGGGTGGCGGATTTATTTACTGCGGGTCGGGTCGGGTGCGGAACTTTAATTTCAATTCTGTCGGAAAACGGGTCGGGTGCGGTTTAAAGTATGACGGGTACGGGTGAGTGCGGTTTGTGAAAATCAGACCCGTGCAGGACTCTGGTGAGGACCTGTAGATGTGAGCGCGGCTGCTGTTTACCTCGGTGGCTAATGCTACCGCTAACGCCCAGAGGTTAAACGTAGACTATGGAGGCTCTGCAGACACTTAAAACACGCTGATAATGACAAAAAAAGACATTTGTCTTACATCTTTGATACCTTCATTTAGCTTTAGTGTGGACGCTCTACTGCACTACGGAGAGAGTGCAGCCCAACAACAGCAATAATGCAGACTTTATTTACTCTGCAGAATTATCCATGTGCTCAGGATAATCATCTTTTTACAGGCCTCACTGTTGGTTTTATCCATACACTGCAGTAAAAAGTAACAAATTAGAAAAGTATAAGTGCTGAAATCAGCAAAACTTATGGTCAAGATAATTATACATTTGACTCTTAACACTTTGTTCTCAAAATTTAATTTATTCTTCTAGATTCTCTTTGGAGATAGCATTTTTGTAGACTGATTTATTGCCGTACTGTAACAAAACTGAGTAGCCTTAGTCTACTTAAGATGTGTGTAGAATCCCTCAGTCGTCCAGGTAGAATCCACGGCAAAAGGAGAAATTCAATTTGTCAACTGGACAAAAGTTTATTTGGTCGAATACGTTTCGCAGCTCATCCAAGCTGCTTCTTCAGTTCTGGTCAGACACTGCTGGACACTGCCTTATATCTGCCTGAAGGGGGCGCTAACTACAATGAAATTACTCTGAGACAACTACACCTATTTGTTTACAGTTTCTGTTAGTTAGGTGGGTCTATTCAATATGGAGTGGGAGTGGGGTGTTGTTAGTAGAACCATTCAAGGCCATGATGGTGTGGTATGTAGGTGTGGTATGTAGGTGTGTTAGTCTCAGAGTAATTTCATTGTAGTTAGCGCCCCCTTCAGGCAGATATAAGGCAGTGTCCACCAGTGTCTGACCAGAACTGAAGAAGCAGCTTGGATGAGCTGTGAAATGTATTCGACCAAATAAACTTTTGTCCAGTTAACAAATTGAATTTGTCCTTTTGCTTAGTCTGCTTCTTGACATTCTGTAGTATCGGACTGGTATCGGTATTGGCGAGTACACTAAGGCCAAGTATCGGTATCAGATTGGATCCCAAAAAAGTGGTATCGGAACAACACTACCTTAGAGTCACTACTGAGCCACTGAGGCACCCGTGTCCCACCCCAGTACTAACCAGGCCTAATGCTGCTTTGTTTCTGAGATAAAATGAGATTAAGCATTGACGAGGAGGTTTTGCCACAAGCTTAATATTAATACAATGGAACATGCCTGAAGATGACCACATATGCCCTTTCCAAAAACATGTTTACAGTTGGCTTGTAAAAACATTAATTAGTTTATGTAACCTGAAATGGAGTAGCTACAGAGGCCAGTAAGAAAAACGTGATAAACAAAGCTAGTCCATTTTAATTGGTTTGCAGCCGTCCCAAATCCAAGTTATTCCCCACATTCATGTTTTCTGAACATCCTAATAATTCACCACGATGAGTTTTTAAGCAACAACTTTCAGAGCCCAGAGCTGTCGCGATCATGCTAACAACAACTAACAGCTAACAACACACTTCCTGATTATTGGACACTTGGACGCTGGAGATATTTTGTCTTCAAGAGATGCTAATACAGTGGATCTGTATTTGGGCATGACGCATTTTGCTCAAATACGGAAAGAAATCGGGCACAAAGGCTTTAAACGTTTGGCTTCTTTTGTCATTCTGGTGTTGCTTGTATTGGGCTAAATTTCACTTGCTTGGTCGCTGGTTTCTTTTATCAAATCTATCAACCTTGCACACAGGCAGAATACTGCAGGGATACGAGAGAGACAAAGCATCCCAGGAATTAGAACACCCGGGAGGACAAGCTGAGGGTGGGGATTCAATTGGGTGTTAACTCAGGCTAATGCTATAGGGGCTGAACACTAAATCAAGATGCACGGCTATGGGATTTGTGGACAGGGATAACACAGAGGACAGCTGGAGGACGAGGACAGGCATAAGAGTGGTAAAAAAGTGCACTTTTTTATAGTGGAACTGGTAATGCACCCCTTTTTCGCTCAATAAATTATAACTATATACCCATTTTATGCAGTCATGTGAATCATTTTTTCAACATGCTTTTGGTCACCTTGGGATAATTGTTTCACATTTTCTAACTTGAAATAATGTCTGCATTCAGAAAGTAAAGACTACAGCTCCACGGGAATGAACGACGGCAAAGTGAATGAATGAATTCCTTATCCTCTGTGAATGCTACACTTATAAAGTCATGTGTTCGTTATGAACACAGTTTCACTGTAGAGTGAGTTTGTTGATGGTTTATGGTCTTAAAATCTGCACAGGAAAAGTCTGGATTATACCTGTGACGCAACAGTCTGGGCAAAATGCAAACAAAGCATTTTTGAGTGCTCAGAGAAGACGACTTTTGATGAATGGATTCAAAAAAGTTAAAAGCATGATTATAATTAGAGATATATTTCACTTCAATAAAAAGTAAAATAGTAGATTTGGATTTACAACCAAATACAATAAAACCAAATGTAAGAAATGATGGCCCAAAAATAGATCCAAATTATATGGAAAAGATGTCAACTGGGTAATGTTACCCTATAAAGCAGGATGATTCTTAAAACTGAGTAGCCAAAGATTTTACTGAAGGTAAGACGATGGCTGCTGGGAGCAACACACGCTCAGACTCCCAGTCTCACTTTATATTGTAATCTACGAGAAAACCGCTCTGTTCTAAGGTTGATTTAACCAAAGGCCAATACACTCTCAGGTACTAGCCTGACAAATGAAAATGAAAAGTTAAAGTCGGCACTGCTGGATCTCCGCTGTGGGAGCATGCCGGACAATCTGCTGATCATGGGGATAGACGAGGCAAAAGGAGAGACTTACAGTACGGTGGAGATCCTTGTCAGGACTTTTTTACAGGCACACCTCGGATTCACGGAGGAAGCTGCAAAGAAGATTCAACTCGAGCGGGCACATAGACTGGGACAGCGAAAGGAGCAAGGTAAACCGAGATCTATGGTCGTGAAGTTCACTAGCTCCAAGTATAAAGATAAAGTGCTTGCCCTGCCTAAAAAGTTGAAAGGCACCATGACAAGCCAATATCCCGCCAAGGTTGTTGAAAGGTGACGCAAGCTAGTTCCAATTACGAACTCCTCTAGGCAAAAAGGGCAGAAAGTTTGCCTAATAGTCGATATACTGTATGTGAATGGTGAATTGTTCAGGCGTGATGAACCTTGAACAATAACAAAGTCACACAGTGGTTACAACATTGCGACATTGCTATGGTAATGACTGTATGGACCTGACACGACTGACAAACGGAGCCACTCAGTTTACTTTAGGACTGGACAATGGAAAAAATGGGAAATGCTCTGTTTTTTTTGTTTTTTTTTTCCTTTGGGGGGTACATGTGTGTTTGTCTTTGTTGTATGTTTGTATGGTTATGTTGTATGTTTGTATGTATGTCTATGTTCTTCTTATATCTTTTTCTTATTAGATGTAGTGTTGCAACAGAATTAATTTATGACAAAGCTTATTTTAGGGGTAATGAAAATGAGAGAACTAATAAAACGTGTAATGAACACTTTGAGGCCTCATGGATTATGGATCTAAGGACAATGAAGTTGGGATAATCAGTTATTACTGCATGGCCTTGAAGATAATAGAAAGAGAAAACTTACATTCATGTGGCTGAAGAGTAACCACAAGACATTTTTTGCCTTCAAGAAATTCAATAAGTACAGACGAAGAAAAATGGAAAAAGACACATGGCAACGGTAACTCAAAAGGTGTTATGATACTGGTAAAGAAGCATTTTAAATTTCAATTAGGATCAATGGAAAAGGATATGCAAGGACGCTGGCTTATTCTCAGTTTAACAATTCAGAGACAAACAATGTGTTTGGTGAATTTGTATGAGCCAAATGTAGATGAATCTTTGTTTTTTTGCTGGGATGGGTAATAAGTTATTGGAACAACAAGGGGAAATGATTATAGTAGGAGATTTTTAATGTCGCCTTAGATAAAACATTAGACCAAAAAGGAAATACTTAAATAAATTACCATCCTCAATCTTTACAAAAGACGAATAACATTATGGATGCATTTGATTTAACTGATATTTGGAGATTAAAAACCCTAAATTAACAAGGTATACATGGAGAAGAAAGAATCAAGCAAGTCGTATTGATTATTTTCTGATATCATTCTCCATGATAAATAAAGTTACAGCAATATCAACTGAAGACAAATTACATTCAGACCATAATTGTATAGGGTTAAATTTTGTAATTGAAGAAACTATACGTTGACGTGGACATTGGAAATTCAATCAAATGCTATTACAGGATGATGAAATTATTGAAAAAACTTTTCAAGTTTTCATGAATGATTTTGTTAAATAAAATGAAGGTTTTTCAAACCCCATTATAGAGTGGGAAGCTCTTAAATGTAGCTTTTGGCTATTCTTTTGCCTTCTCTATTGCCTATTCTTCATGGAAAAGGAACAAAAATTGAAAGTAAAATAATTAGACTTAAAGAAGGAGATTGAAGAACTACAGCAAATAAGAGACAAAAATATAGATTCAACAAATGAGCAACTTAATATTCTAACAGCTAAGCAAGAGGAGTTAACTGATTTGGTAGAAAATAGTTTATGAAAAATCTACGACTTCAAAAGGGCAACAGGGATGAAAAAAGGTGAAAAATGCTCTAATTTTTTTGAGCCTTCATACAAAAAATCACTCTAAAAAAAGAAGATAGTTATAAATAATGGAAGTATCTATCTACACAATCTACAGTATTAAAAGAAATTGAAAATTACTATAAGAATATTTTCTCACATCAGGTACCTCCTCTTGAGGCTGAAGATTTCTTCCCAAAGAATTTTCGTGGAAAAATTGAGTGAAGCAAAAAAACATCTTTGTGAAGGCCTTATAAGCGAGGAGGAACTTTCGGAAGCTTGTCAAGTCCTTTCAACAAGGAAAAAAAAAACAGAAATAGACAGAATACCTATTGAGTTTTATCAAACATTTTTCAAAGAACTCAAGAAACCATTACTCTTGAGCTTTAATTACTCATATAGAATTTATATATGAAACTTACTCTCAAAAAGAAGGTCTTATTTCATTGTAACCAAAACAAGAATCTAATGGCCAGTAAAGACCCTGTGTATTTAAAGAATTGGAGACCTATTACTCTCCCGTGTTATGATGCAAAGATAACTGGCTAAATGTTTGATTTGACCAAACCTCATTCACCAGGATCAATGTGGCTTTGTACATGGTAGAAATATTGGTAACAACATCAGACAGCTGCTGGAAATAATTGAAAATTATGATACAGAGAATAAAAAGGGACTAATTTTTGTTGCAGATCTAGAAAGGGCATTTGATCAGAAATCTAAATCTAGATTTTAAATGTAAGAGTCTTTCCTTTTTCAACTTTAGTGACTCTCTGATGAATTGGATTAAAACATTGTATAATAAAACAAATTGTAGAATTATTAATAATGGACACATCTCAGCGTCAGTGCCCTTTTTACAAGGCCTAAAGCAAGGATGTCCATTCTGGCCATATTTATTTATTATTGCAATGGAAATATTAGCTATTAAAGTTGAATTGAACGAGAATATTGAAGGGCTTATTAATAACAACATAGAAACAAAAATATCAAAGTATGCTGATGACACAAATTTCCCTATTTGCACCAAGCTTCATTGTTTACAAAATCTCTTGGAACTTTTCCAATCCTTTTCCCAACAATTTGAACTAAAGTTGAACTATAATAAGTGTAAAATGTTGAGGACAGGCAGGTTAAAAGGTCCGTTTACTATGGATTATAAAGTACCGGTTGTGATGGGCCATTAAATGTATTAGGTGTTGTTATCCCAGAGAACCTTGAAGACTTGTGTTCACTTAATTATAGTAACAAACTGAGAAAAACTGACAAAATCCTTCAACTATATATCTATATATATATCTATATCTATATATCTATATCTATATCTATATCTATATCTATATCTATCTATCTATATATATATATATATATATATATATATATATATATATATATATATATATATATATATATATAGATATAGATAGATATATATATATAATGTCATTGCCATCTCCTTCAAAAAACTTCTTTAAAACTTATGAGCAGAAGATCTTTGATTTAGTTTGTGATGGCAAACCAGAAAAGATTCACAGAGGTGTTTTGTATAATGATTATAACCATGGGGGCTTTAAACTGCTTAACTTCGAAGCTTCATGTTTGTCCTTCAAAGCATCAATGGTTCACAAACTTTATTTAAATACAGAGTGGTATACAAGTATTTTGTTGGATAAAAAACATTTAGTATGGCAGAAAAAACTGTATCCTTTTTAACAACTGATGCCCTCCCAAAAAAGGGAAAAGAAGAAAATGCCTTTAAAAAACTATGCTTTAATATTGTAGTAAAAGATGATAAAAGGAAATGATGATGGTGAAAATAATATTAGTTAAGTATAGTGATTAAAAGTCTTTATCAAAAATTGAGGGAAAAAAAAAAAGAGAGCGAGAAAGGAAAATTAAATTATAAATTGGCCAAAATATAAATATAAGAGAGCCTAGCAGTGTGGTTTTGCTGCATTACCACATTATTTTAGTTTTATTTAATTACATTTGTGGGTGTGTGTGTTTGGGGGGGAGGGCTGGGTTAGAGGTGGGAAATTTTTGTTGTTTTACATTTGTTGTTGGTTTTGTGTTTTGTTTTTATATTATTTTATTATTATTGTTGTATTTGTTAAATGTTAAATTAAAAAAAAAAAAAAAAAAACTGAGTAGTTTCTTTCAAAATATCACTTCAGATACACTATAGTGTTGAGTTTATGACATTAGAGTGAACCATTGCAGTTTTATAAGGGATTATCCAAGGCATTATTGATATTTTGGTAGTAGTAGTAGTACTTAATATACAAATAATAATAATGGGAGGAGCTTGGAGTAGAGACGCTGCTCCTCCACATTGAGAGGAGCCATCTGAGGTGGCTCGGGCATCTATTTCAGATGCCTCCTGGACGCCTCCCTGAGGAGGTGTTCGGGCATGTCCCACCACAAGGAGGCCCTGGGGAAGACCCAGGACACACTGGAGGGACTATGTCTCTCAGTTGGCCTGGGAACGCCTTGGGATCTCCCCGGAGGAGCTGGAGAAAGTTTCCAGGGTGATGCTGCTGCCCCAGCGACCCGACCCTGGATAAGCGGAAGAAAATGGATAGATGGAAATAGTAATAAATAAATAATGAGCACAATTTTTTTTAAAGACTTAAGTCAGTCTTTTCTTACCTTTAGGTTGTTATATAAGCAAAATTTTCTGCAAAGATCTGGGTTTTGGGGCTTCTACATTAATTACTACTGTGATGTGTCTAGTCTGCTGAGTTATTCAGGTTGTAGCGCTGTCTTCGTGCTGGTGGAGGCAGGACGACAGCGCCATCTGCAGTCCGACTTCCTCAGGACAGTATCCCAGGTGTGTGACAGTAAAAAAGCCCCCTCGTCCCGGTTTATAGCAGTGCAGTATTATTCATATGGCGCTGTCATCCTGCCTCCCAAAAAGAACCTAATAACATAGATTTCTGGAGGCAGAGGCCAACGAAACTAGATCATCTTTGAAATGCTCTTGAGCTGTATTAGAACAAGTAAAAGAGCACTAGTATACGACCATGGACCACTATGGAACCTACCTGGACGACGATTACACAGATATAAGGCCACATGGCAATATAAAAGCATTCATAATCGGAATTGAGTATCAAGTCTCTTCCTTAGTATCAAAAAGGAGTTTAAAAGTTTAGTATCATGACAACACTACCTACTACTTTGATCCACAGCACTACTTAGAATACCTTCTCTTTTTTACCCTCCTCTGCGGTCTGTAGTTCAGCTCTTGCGTTCCAATGTGCAGACAGAAGCGCGCAGATGTAACCGGAGAACTCCTAAAACGTACTGTGGAGCTGCGAGAGGCGTTTAAACAGGATGACACAGTAAATACAGCCCTTATGCCTTATCACCATTTATTCCCAGCGACAGCGAGAGCCCCGACGAGGCACAAAAAGATCAAATAAAGCAAATGCAGATGAGCTGTGTACCGCATTCCACGAGACGAGAGAGGCCCTGGCAGGTTACTGTGGTAGAATTGACTCAAACTGTCTTCTCCGCTTTGCCTCACGCTGTTTCGTATGGTTGACTGCAGTTAATGCGTTGGAGCGTTTAGCCTGGGCCCCTGTTCAGGGAGGTCACATGCTATTTCAGGCTAGTTTATGATGTATGTGGGCTGCTCCAATTTCTGCACTTGCTCAAAAAACGTATGGATCCTTGTCATGTGCACTAATGTGGGTAAGAAACAGGAAATGAACGTCACATTGTACTTACTGAAGCCCTTGGAGATGGGAAGAAGGTTTTTCGTATTCTACTGGCTGGTTTGCAGACAACAGTAAATAGCCAAAGGTACATTTGTTAAGCCATGAGTATGACACCTAACACTTACACAGTGCCAAACATGAATGAATATAACAATATAATCTGACTAAATATAACAAGTGTCTGAATGCTCTGCCTGATCCATAAAGAGCACCACCTGGATTTAAAGCCCCACTATGCAACTTTCACCCAAAAATAGATCCAAAAACTTGACTGATTATTGAAAAAAATCATAGATTTCCATGGAATCATGACGTGACACCCAGAGGTGTTCAGACTTTTTTCTTTCATCACGACAGATCCGCCATACCATTAATAAAGCTTGGGATATTCATTTTAGGTTAGTATCACAATGTAATGTGTTACTGAAGTTATATTTAGTGAAATCTGCTCTGTTTGTGCTTTACCAGGTTAATTTTCAAAGTAAAAATGGCACATAGTGGCACATTATCTAACAAAAATACAATACTTGCCCGGGAGCCCAGTATCGGATGGCGTACAGCCCGGTGGTCTAGAGCAGTAATTCTTCTCCCAGCGACTCTTATTTAACTCATGAGTACATTTGCTACTCACTTAAAAGGAAAACTAGTACTTTACAGTAGCAATAAAGATGGAATCCCTTCATTAAAATTCACACTCCAGAACCCCTGAGGACGCCTTAAGAACATTGGTCGAGAATGACTCACCCAGAGTGTAGAGGTGTACAAATACACAATCAGAATGAACACAAACAGTTGCTGCATCGTGTTTCCAAACCGCTCCTTAGTCATCCATCACATTAGCTGATGGATGGAATTTGAAATTTTCTGATGGTTCCCAATTATTTTTTGGGCTATACACCAGAAACCAGTCACACAGGGATTTGACAGCTTTAGAAGTTAGAAAAGATTTGTATTTAAAGTGACATTGTTTTCAACCACTGATCCTCTCTCGAAAAATGAAATGCCAGCTCTGTTAAAATAAGCTGTCACTTACTTGATGTTTTATCCAAGGCAAATTATTAAAATTTTAAGCAGAGCTAAAATGTGTACATTTGCTTTCTACCATGTTATGTTACAGTATGTTATAATGTGGTTCCTTCATTAAAAACCTGGCTGAAGAGGTTGAATATGTCATCCATGCATGTCTTGAGTATTTTAGTGACCTCTCTACCCTATTCGAACCCTCATTGTGGTTCACTGTAAGATTCTGGCCAACGCTCAACCCACGCTCCCACACGACAATTCTCCATAAATATACAAAACATGATACAAAACTGTACACAACAACCAAGCAGTAGTTTCATGAGCGCAATGGTGTCCAAACTTTTTACCTCCGCCAAGGAGGTTATGTTTTCGCCTGAGTCTGTCTGTTTGTTTGTTTGTTTGTTTGTTTGTTTGCAAGATAACTCAAAAAGTTATGGACGGATCTTGATGAAATTTTCAGGAAATGTTCCTAATGGTAAATCCAACAGATGATTAAATTTTGGTGATGATCCAGAAGAAATCCTGGATTCTGGATCACTTTGAAAATTTCGTTAGCATTGCGTTAAATGGGGCTTGGCGGAGGTCTGCGCTCTCTGAGTGCTTTTCTAGTTTTCACTTTTTTCATCAAGGGCCACATACAATACAGTGAATTATTTAAATATGTGCATTTATAACAGGTGCGAATGAGCCATAAACCTTTATCTATGCTAAGATCCTCAAAAGGACGCACTAAATATCTGATATTTGCTTTATCACAGTAGATTTGACACTTGCAGTTAAGTAGTGTTTACAGTAATATGGGCCATAGTTTGAACATGTCTGCATTTGTGGGATGCGTGCGGATTGTGTTAGCATGGCGAGCAAAGGAGACTCAGAGTGTCAAAAACAAAAGTGAAATTTATAAAATATGTTAATACATTGCTTTCAGCTAATATAGAATTTTCAAAACAATAAAATGTGTTAGCAGTCAATAGAAGTAAAATAGTCAATAGTAGTAAAATACCTAATAATAGAAACAACAGAGAGATCGCTTTTTTGTCTTATTTTTAACGTCACTTAACAGTTCTGCCAAAAAAGTTCTGACCTTCTGAAGCAGATTGGCCTCGCCTGACACTGGCTCTTTTGACAAAGAACTTTCTCAAAGGCTGCAGTGTGTTAACATTTTCCAGCAGACAGCTCCTCACAAGAGTTTCAAATATGAGCGTAACCTACCGAGACCCGGCGGTGCAACGGGCTTGGATATAAAGGAATACCCCGAATCAAAGAGAAGCCAAGGTGATGACTTGTTCTGTTCCCAAGAGAGACAGAGGAGTGTGCCAAATAAAAGGATCAAAAATCAGGACTGGGGCTTCGTCAGAGAGAAAGAAACAATTTGTGCTGTAATGGCTGGCCCCGGGGTTGGTGAAACTCATTCGCTGCCGGTGCGCAATTCAATTTACCAGGCCGGTGATTTAAAAGGCCTCAAGTGGGGAGTATACGCTGTGAGTTGAGCTACGCAAACCCTGCAGCTAGTCGCCCCAATGGCTAGTCTACCTTGTTGCAACCCCTTATCCCGTCTACACCCCATGTCCAGCAAACTCCATCTGGCACCTCCAGACTGTAAAACGCATTATGGGAATCCTAATTGACACAACACACTACTCGCCTCAGGAACCGAGAGAGAATAGTGTTTTTTTCCTTTCTTTTCAGAGCTGACTGCAGTCGACTGTGGAGCTAGCAAAGCTTTTCTCCGTCTCGATACATACGCTGCGCACGGCGAAAAAGCCTATTTTTCTGTGCAATCAATATGACTGCAGATCCCGCAGAGACACACCTCGCTGAATGTACTTACCGTTCTCAGGAAAATGGAACAGGGAAAGGAATACAAGGTCGAATTCCGATGGACTTGGAGTAATCCTCTTATGTGCACTCCGCTGCAATTAGCAACGCCTTAGCTGTAATTCACTGGGACACGGAAGCACTCAAAGACGAGGAAAAACTGTGAATGAGTTAACTGGAATCTCATGTGGAAATAGGGAAATGTTCTGATAAATGTTTGTCTAATGAAATGTAGTCCTGGGTTTCACATATTTTTGTTCTTGCAGACTTTGTTTATGAATTGTTAGAGGAACTGTATGTATCATGTGCTCTTACTGTTTAAAAAAAACTCAGAACCTCCGTAGGCTGCACTAGCACTGTATCATTACGTCTATATTGAAACTGGCAACCCAAATGTGAGAATGAGAAATATCTGGGGACACAAATAGGTGAAGTTCATGAAATTTGAAATGAAAAATCTGACTCGCAGTTCCTTTAATTGCTATGGCAACGGTACTCATTTATCATGTCTTGACACCCTTTTAATTATTATTCAGGCTTTTAAACTGAGTTGAAGCGCGGCGCTGAGCAGAAATAAAGCAGTGTGCTACAACTGATAATGAAGACACCTCATAATGCAATATGCTTAAAAATAGAATATTTGTTCCAAAACTTATTATTAACCAATTAACACCTAAACAAATAAAACTGTACTAAAAATGTATGTTGTCTATAGAGTATTAACTGGCTGATGCGGAACACAATGCAGCAAAGAGTTTTTTTGGGTGTTTCTAGTCACCCAAAACTCATGTGCGGCTGTACCGTAGGTGTGATTGACAGGCGGATCAACCAATTAATCAAAGTGTGATTCGGCTCCATTGATCCACTTTCTACTGAAACATCACCTCTATCTTTTTAACTGCTGCTGTCAGACTCGTCTTTCTGACCTTAAAATGTTCATATTAACCTCCTCCACATGATCCTGGTGTTCATAAATCAAGATTATTAATAACAGACCAATCAGGCATCTTCTTTCCCCCGAGGTCCTGTTAGTGTTACCAGCAACCTCACTCCAAACTGACTTATGGAACTCTGCTCCAAATTTGCCCCACAACTGCTGGCCTTAATTGGCTTCATTTTGCTGGTGCCGAACGCGATGGGTGATGTGACACTCCCTCCGTCCTCTTCTAAATACAGTCTATCTCCCAAACGCTTCTGAACAGCCCAGTTTACAGATGATGTCACAACCTTTGACAAGCAAACCAGCAAATGACACGCATTCTACCTTTAAAGACTCTGTAAAACCAGGGATAGTGTCTGGAAAACAAGTGAACGTTAAGAATGCTAGAACTGGAAATGAGGAGGTTGTTTTGACGGAGAACATACTGGCTTTGCTTTAGCGTTTGTTTGTCTAAGGTGGTATCCCATAATGCTTTGCGATAGGATGTCACAATCTATTTTTAGCATCTGAAAAGCACTATAAAACAAAAAGTAGTGTGCGTAATGTAGACTCAAGGAGCTGCTAGTATTGAGGTTGGTTAGTTAAAGGCAATTTGAGACCTAAAATATTAGAGCTTGATGTTATTAAATCCCAACCTCCTCCTTGTGGGACAGAGGGGTTTGTGTTGGGAGCTCAGTTCTGATCTGGGTCATTTGTCATTTGTCACTCAGGAGCTCTTTGATTAACACAGATGCTCCATTATGATGCTTACTTTGCAGAGCTGTCAGAAATTACAGGGAAATGTGTTATTCAAATGTATGCTGGAGACATCAAGCCTTCTGATATATCACATTTACCAATAAAACTGCTTAGCTGAGTTACGCAAATAATAAATGTGTGATATGAGTCATATGTCTGTTGTGCCTCAGATAACTTCTGACGCTTCCCAGCTTGGATGGATTTACTTTGTTTTAGCTACAAATTATGAGCTCCATCTGTTGTTGTGTCCTTCGGCAAGACGCATAGCCTTCTCCCTTCACTTTGAATGCATTGTAAATGTCCAAAAAAGTAGATTCAAATCATTAAAGGAACTGTATGAAGCCTGTGCTCTTACAGTTCTAAAAGAGATACCACAGTCACAACTGGCCAGGGCCGGGCCTGGTTAGTATTTGGATGGGAGACCGCTGGGAAAATCAGGTGCCACAGGGGGGCGCCAGTGGTAAAAAGCTGTCACTGTGTCTTTAGGCAAGGCACTTCACCAACATTGCCTAGTATGAAAGTGGTGTGAGTGTAGGTGGTGGTCGGAGGGGCTGATGGTGCAGATTGGCAGCCTCGACCTAGATAAAACAAAAGTATAAAATCATTATTTTGTATTAGGCTATATGGTTATATGTTGTTTTGTTTAAAATATAACGTGTATCTGCATAGACTTATTTTTAGGAGCCCAAATATTGAGAACACAACAATTGTTATCAGTAGAAGCCATATTTCATCTTTTATTTTACACCACGTATTACAGCTGGGGTGAGGACATAAAGGGGCTCACAGATTGCATTACAGAATACATTAACGTCTGCACAGATGTAGCTGTACCCACAAAAACAGTACATTGCTTCCCCAACAACAAGCCCTGGATCACAAGCGATTTCAAAGGGATTGTGAATGCAAAGAAAAGGGCTTTTAGAGACTGACCAGGTAAAGCTGGAGCAGGAACAGCAGGAACTGAAGGTCAGGTCGGTTTAAGAGAGACTCGAGAATCCTACAGTAAGAAGCTGGGGGAGAAGTTAAAGCAAAATAACAAACAGGGAGGTTTAGTCTATTGTCTCATTACTCCTATAATCTGAGGACATTTACTAATAATAATTTGGCTTTCAACACAAGAGATTTGTATTCATATTTAATAACATGACACTATTTCATTTGAAGTAATTACAATAACACTGGTACAATAAAAGGACTGGAATTAATGGTGAGTGTTGATAGTGCCAGTCAATGGATAAAATCAAATTAAATGATACAAATTGCTCAACATAGAGGTTTTAACTGTATTATAATGCTTTCCCCTCATTCAAGATCTATTCTGAGTGACTGATTCATTTTTGAGTGATCTTAATTGTCCTGCATTTGTGGCATCGTTGCGCTCAATTTCATTTCAAAGGCTCAATACACAGTAATGATTTTGATTATTATTTCTCTCTTTTTTTTTTTTTGTAAAGAATGTCATAAAAAAAAAAAAGTTTATTTATTACCATGAAATCCTGCCTGCCTATTGTAAAGATCATTAAAAAAAAAGTGTCCCTATTTCTTTGTTTTTTCAGTATCAGCACAAATGATAATGTTGATTCAATGTTGTGTTGAATACAGCTGTATAATCCTTCTGATTCCCACCCTGATGTAGGTCCTGGTCTCGGGTCTCTGCACTGGCTCCTGTGGCTCAGAGAATAGACTTTGAAGCAGCTCTGTTTGTGTTCAAGTATCTCCATGGCTGAGCACCAAAGTACATCACTGACATATGAACCATCTGCACTGTGAGGAGCTCAGGGGCCACCCTCCTGTTGGTGCAGCATGTGCATGTACCGTCTGAACCCGACCAGGCCCATTCATTCCCTGCATGTGTGAGCAGCAAGATTATAAACTACACTAAAAGAAAAGAACACATCACCCCAGGGCAGGAGTGCATTCACTGGCTTCTTGACAATTTCAGAATTACATTTTTAAATCTTCCTCCTGACATTTAACGCCATAAAGGGCATGTCCCCATCCAATCTGCAAGGTGTTATGGCACCATGTCATCCAAACAGAGCACTGCCCTCGCTGGACTAATGGAGCTTCTAGAGTGTCTAAAAGCAGAGTATGGGGGACAGCGTTCAGCTCCCAAGCTCCTGTGTCAGAGAGGCCCCCACAGTCTGTACATGTAATGACACAGTTTGTGGACAGGCTGTTTAGGAAGGAAGATCAAAGCTGAGTTCATGGGAGAATAAGCCAAGGCCGCAACTTTGTCTTCAGGATTGGTGGGGACATTTCAGATTGGGAAGGTGATCTTGTGTATTCTGGTGAGTTTCAGAATGAGCATGTTTCAGAATGAGCATGTTAATAACAGCTCAATACCCATTAACGTGGTGCATGAAGTGTTTTTATCGTTTGTGCCTCGCCACAGCACCTGCTCCAGACCTCACTCACAGCCTTCATTCCTCACTGCGCTGTGGACAGAGACTCCACTAAACATTCCAGACCACAGCACAGTTTTTTCTTCGGGATGAGGCTGAAACTGTGTTTTATGTTGTAAGTCAATTTGTCAGGTTGTCATGATTTCAGAGTATGTCGGCAGCATAGATTTGATTCACTCTTTTAAACCTTTCTCCGTGACTATGAGACCAATTGTCGTCAAATAAACAGCATTTAGCCTGACACCAATAGAAAAAGACAGTCCAGTAATTTCCCCCCGTGTCCCTCAACTAACCGGGTCCACTTTTTTCAGACACAAGTTACCCCTCCTGAACATAGACTGAATATGCTCCCGAACTAATCCATCCCGACCCATCTGCCCAGGACAAATGGGTTCAAATGTTGTGACCTGACCATAAAATAGTAAAACTAAAGTGTTGCGCGTCGCTGCCGTCATATCTACAAGGACAGTTTTGTATCTGTTAAAGTTACGCTTCGTCTTTCACTTTTTTTTGTTAATTTAGCGTCAACAGCATTAATACAGTTGTCCTTTTTGTGCAGATCTAAGACATGTGCCCTCTTTTGTTTATCAGAGCTACAGAACATGGATTCGCACATCATTAGCGCATTATAAGAGCAAAGGGAGGGATGAAAGCTGGAGTCGGCACTGCAGAGACACCAGTCCTACGTAAAGTTACACCTATGGGATGGGCACATTCTGATAGGACTCACGTGTTTCATACTTCAATATCATACCTGCCGTTGTCCCTGGTTTCGTCCTTCAGCCTCTCACGGATCATCTCTCCCTCCTCTCTGTTTGGTGCTGTTATTTGGTGCTTGCTGACATATGACATTATTTTTTAAATACACGTACGGTTCTTGTTCACTTGAACTCCTACTTATTTTTTGTTTTGTAATGTTTTTACTTAAAAACACAAAAAGCAAAACTAGTTCATTTTAAACAGTTTGCAGTGGTACAAATGTATGCCTTACTTACCTTATGCATTCTGAGCATTCTAGTTATTCACTGCAAATAGTGCACTTTTCACAATTATCAGAAACCAGAGCGAGAGAGTTTTGCTGCGATAATAAATAAAACAACATTTTAACCTCAAGAGCTGCTTATACAATGCAACTGTACTGGGGCAAGACACATTTTTCTCAGATACATGGGAAACAAAATCTGGTACAGACTCTTTAATGACCCTTTCTTGTTCTGTAAAACACTTTGAATTAGGTTACGTGCGAATTGTGAACTAGAAATAAACTTGCTTAATATGCAATTCCAGCTGAGGGCAGAATCTGACATTTGAGGAGTCAGTAGACCTCCCCAATATTGTTGTGAGCTGATACAGAGTGAAGTGTAGCTGCTGTCAGTGACTTGTGAGGCCTGGGAACCTGGGCTAAGCGGTGTAAAAGACAGTCATTATCCTATGGTAAGAGCTCGTCTCAGGGAGCACTCACGCAGAGACCAATGCATCTGAGCTGCGTTGCAATATGAGCTCGCAGTGGGATGCCTGATACGAGATGAGACCCCGCAAGCTAAAGAGCCCACCGCCGAAGAGAAACGGACTGCTCATTACTGCATTGTGTAACTTTTCTGGTGGACGGTCTGTCAAATGCTTTTCTTCATAAAGATGTTATTACTTTGCCTGAAATGTTCCACAGTATGGTATTAAACCTTTCTATCTACATGGAGACCAAACCAGACCAAATTACAGGTCAGATCTGTGGAGAGGCGACCCCGCTCACAGTCAGAATGCCTGTTTTTCTAGGTATTTGAGTAATAAAACAAATGTAAGGTAGGTCTGTATAATGTCATACTGTGGAACATTCTAAGCAGAGCAATGATATATCCATAGAAACAGGAAGGTAACGGACCCCCAGTAAAAAAAGTTACACAGTGCACCTTTAAAGGGTTCATATTACAATATTTTCAGGTCTGTGTTCTAATGTTGTTCATCGCAAACAGACCTGGAGTTGTGTTTTGTTTCATTCACATGTTTAACACACAAATCCTGCATATCTAAGCTAATTTCTTCTCTCAAACTGAAAACGCTTTGTTCCACCTTGAAGAAAGTGCTCCACTGTGTTTTTAAACTCCTTACACCACATCATTTGGATGATTTCAGCCTTGGAATTGCCCCTCTCTACAGAATTAAAAGGTTAAAAGGAGCTGTTAACTTGTAAACTGCTGCATTATAACATCACAAAGTGAAACAGAGCATTTAGAGCTTTGGACTAATAAATCCGGTTTACTCAAACATGTGTGAATGAAACAAAACACAACTCCAGGTTTGTTTTTGAGGAGATAACAACATTATAACATGACTTTAAGCTCACAAGAATCCATTATTATAATATATAATATAATAAATGTACACTATGTAACTTTTCCTGAGCAGTCTGCTTCTATGGAGATGTTATTGCCTGGAAAGTTCCATAGTATGGTTGTTCAACATGCAAATACTGGTGTTGTTATTGCTCAGAAATACCTAAAAACACGCACTCTCCACAGATCTGACCTGTAGTCTGTGGAGTTACCTGGTTACTGTAGAACCTTCAAGCACATGGCAGACCCTCCACTAGAAAATCTGCGTGAAATACTTTTACTTTTTGTTCTTTAAGTTAAATTTTAAACGGGTACTTTAATACTTTTTTTTTTTTTTTTGCCCCGGTATCTGTACTTGTACTTAAGTAACTAAATGGAGTACTTCATCCTCATCCACTGACAGCCACTGACTTCCATATTGACCAGAAGGACATGTACTACTTACGATTCCCCAGGAGTGTCTGTGGCATCTCCCCTCTGTACTGTCACGGCTCATGATGTCCCATTCACAGCCTGGCCAGTCCTTTTGTCCTCTGCTACACGTGTCCTATAGTGTATCAGGCCGGGGATGCTAACCGCCATATCTGCACCCCAACCATGCGTCTCCATTCAAATGACAACACACGGGGAGGTTGAAAGGAAAATCCAAAGTCGAGCAGATACGAAGTGAAAGACTGAAGGCCATTCTTCAAAGGGAGTCTGCTTGTCAGCTGTAGTTGCCTGTTTTTGGTAACATTTATTCAGACAATGGCAGAGGGAAAGGAGGACAGAGAGATGAGGCGGTGCCCATTGAAAGCAAAAGCCACATCCGCCGAGGCGTAACCCAGGCTATTCTTACCCATGCTCTTATTTGTGTACACTTTTTATTGATTGCCTTAAAGTCCCATGTTGTACCTGGGGCTTGATGTGTCTGTCAGGGCTGCACAGGAGAGCAGCAGTGTTCCTCCACACAAAGCAATTACAACAGCCCTTTAAATGTAAGCATAACACACAGACGCTTTGAGGACTCTGAAACCCAGAGGTGGACAATGGTTGAATTTCTTTAGTATGCATACAGGACCTGGGTGATTATATATATATATATATATATATATATATATATATATATATATATATATATATATATATATATATATATATATATATTATACTGATCAATGAACTTTTATTTAGTCTAATTTAGGGCCACATATGCACTATTTGTATTGTTACTGACCTTGGATTTTTGCGATATTTGAGCCTTCACAAACTCATCAAACTCATAAGAGTTCATCTTGCTATACTCCCCCTGTGAGGTTCAAATTCCAAGATCTGATTTGAATAATTGTGCTATTGAGTAACTTTGCTTTGGCATCTCATGTTTTATTATCATTATGATTACATGCACACACACCCACACGCATATATACACACACACATACCCATAAATACATGCACCCCCGTAAGAGCATATACAGTACATGTTCACATATCCTTATACTGTATATACATGGGTGTATCACATCACCATACCCAGTTTCATCATATATGCATGTGGACACATGCATGTACACACCTACCCTTATACGCACATATGTACATGATGCTACCTTTGACATTTTGGCTTTGACTTGACCTTTAACCAGGATAGTCCTGCTGAGATTGAGAATCTCTTTTTCAGGGGATTCCTCCCCCCCACAGTACATGTACATGTTTTTAGTGGTAGGTGAAACCGGAGCACCCGGAGGAAACCTACACATGCACAGGGAGAACATGCAAACTCCACACAGAAAGAATCAAACCCAGGACCTTCTTACTTACCATGTAATTACACAGTAACATGTAGTTAAGTGGTGAGGCCCAGATTTGGTTTGTGCTTTTACATTGCATAGGTTTCATATTATGGATCTTTTATTACACCTAAGGAATTGGGGTTTTTAAATAACAAAACAAAACAAAAAAACACATAAAATGTATGTTCTTGTAGGCTCCTTTTTAGTGTCAATCATGGCAAGGCAAGTTTATTTGTAAAGCACAATTCGTACACAAAGTAATTCAAAGTGCTTTACAGAATAAGACATACATTAAAATTCCAATACAAACAAATAAAAAAAAAATAGAGTCAAAATAGAAGCCTGTCTCACATGGAAGGCCTGTTTCTCTCAGGAAGACTGTTCTAGACTACATGAATCTGAAACACTGACTCCCCGTGTTTGGTCCTGACTCTGGGCACCAGCAGGAGGCCGGTCCCTGAGGTCCTCAGAGTGCAGATGGTTCATATGGAACTAACATGTCAGAGATGTACTTTGATGCTCGGCCATGGAGAAACTTTCAATCAATATGTTGTATTCTCTGTGTTCTCCAACAGTCAGGGCTGTTGCATAAGTCCTCATTCCAACACAATCTGAGAGAGAGTGGCCTTTGACCTTCTCCAAGAGCAGTTATCGGAGACATGGATTTAGAGGAAGTGGTTAATGGGGCGACGCCAAAGGTTAATAATGTTAGTGCACTACAGTCATGTTCAAGGACAGCCTGCTCACCTTCTGAATCCAATTGAACCGCATTCAGCACAAACGTAATTCAATACCAGTATTCTCTGTGTCCAAGCTCCAGCTCTGGTGTTCAGTAGCTCAGCAGTATTGTTGTCGTGTCTTAGGCATGACACTAAAACCACCTCTCATCCAGTACTTTTCCTCTGTATGTTTTTCAACAGCAAAATTGTCTGTATCTTTTGCTAAAATGGGACTACTTGTGTTTGTCGGCGTTGTTTGTTTTGGTTCATTTGGGGCTTTCACATTGGGCATCTACCTAAACCACAAAGCTGCGCTGTGATTGGACCAGTCATTCAGTGGCATAGACATAGAAGTTGTACAACATGGATTCTCATGAGTTTGTGAGAGAGAAGAGTAAAACAGACAGGCCAAACAGAGAATAATGCACAGCTCTAGCTTCTGTCACTGGATGATTCAAACATGCAAAAAAAAAAAGAAAAAAAAAAAAAAAAGGTTTATTGAGCTTATGGTTCGATGGTAAGTTAACAGTTCCCCAAGGCAGTATTTTGACTCTGTTCAACCACCTCAGAGCACAAATAACACTTAAAAAACAACAACAGTGAATTGGACTGACATTTGATCTCTATACACTCTATTTTTTTAAATATTAAGAAGAACTTAAGCTAAAGTTGACCTTGTGTTTCTGGCACAAATCCTCACTAGCAAAAAGTGCATCACTGCATCCATCAATCTTTCAGTCAGGTTACACTCTTTCAAAAGGTTTATTGATTTGGATTCACTGGAGGATAGAAGCTCCAGATACAGGCACTACAATGAAAAGGAGTTGATGCATACACTAACCTCTGAGTATTTTAAGTTAATGTCCTATTAGAATATATAAAGTTTGTCAAAAATAAAGCAAAACAAATTCCA
This sequence comes from Taenioides sp. WSHXM2023, assembly GCA_029959045.1. Taxonomy (NCBI): domain Eukaryota; kingdom Metazoa; phylum Chordata; class Actinopteri; order Gobiiformes; family Gobiidae; genus Taenioides; species Taenioides sp. WSHXM2023. Next base: position 2,988,881 of record CM057100.1, read on the forward strand.
TTCATTATTTTTATATCGGAAACATTCCACTTTTCTACATAATCACAAACATTTAAAGCTGGATGTGTCACAGAAGCATTCTACATTCTACAGTTGTAGAGCAGGTTGATCCTCTGGACGTCCCAGAAGGACAGGCCCTGTCTCTGACCGATGGGGACGCTGGGGTCGGGTTTGGGGGTGATGGTGTCCTGCCCGTTGATGGAGAAGGCCGTTCTTCCGTAGTGCATGACGGAGGAGTAGTCGTAGGGCGTGTTCAGGTTGTTGGTGGACTCTAAGTGGAAGTTGTAGGCCATCTGCTGGTTCACATTGTTCCAGTTGATGGTGACGTAGGAGTCGCGGTCGCTCCGGTTCTGTTCATGATGGAAGCCCAGGGCGTGGTTGATCTCGTGCTGAATGACGCCCGTGTACACACAGCCCTGTCTGTTCAGAGACAGCACCTGCCGGCCCCCCTGTCGGCCCATAGACGAGTAACAGCCTCTCTGGTTCTCGATGCTGATGTAGTCGTACTGACTCTGACGCGGCACCAAGCGCACACACGTGCCTCTGTGGAAGGCTTGCATGGCCTGGCCCATCAGGTTCCTTTCATAGCTGCTAAACTCACTGCTGATGGTGTAGGGAATGGTCACCAGGCCATCGGTGCCTTTGGGCCACAGGCAGCTCTGGCCCCAGGAGCACATCATGGCGTTCCTGGTTTTGGGCGGCAGCAGGTCTCCGTCCAGGAGGAACACGTCTGAGTTATTGTTGGAGCTCAGGATCTGTTCGCTGATGTCTACAGTGAGAGCTTCCGGGGGCACTGCTTCTTCTCCGGTGGGTGGGACATACAGAGCCTGGCTCTGACAGACAGCCAGCAGCAGCAGAACACACACACGTACACAGGGACTCATCTTCAGCTTCATGTGCAGCTCCATGTGCTCCTGTTTGGAGCCAGTCTCTTTATACTGCCCACTACAGGTGTGTCCCTCAGGGATTATGGGCTGGACTCCACACCACTAGTCCTTAAGTCAACACCAGAGACTGAGACCAGCCTCTGGAAGAAGCATCCAAAAACAACATCATTGTTTGGTGTTTGAAGGGCTGGACAATTGTAAGACTTTAGGACCTTTTTAAGACCACTAAAAAATAAAAAAAATAAGACCTACTTAAGAATCCTGACCTAGTCCCAGTATATTACAATACTGGTTCTTTTCCTGGGGGGCTTAACAAACAAGCAGACAAAATATGCAGCAACTGGGCAGTTGACACCTATTAACAACTACATTAATTATTAACATGTAATTCACCTACTAAATAAACAAGAATTGTGTTTTAGTGTAAAGATTCAGATTACAGTTACAGCTATGTCCTTTGTGTTGTAATGTGTGTTAGATTGTAGGTCTTTGTAATTACATGTGCAGTGGGGATCCGGGAGGTTCACTCTGCAGGAAACTGATTAATACTGCTGAGATGCGTTTTCGATGATGCTGCCAAGTGTTTATATTGCACCAGATTTGAGTAGAAATGTCACATCTTCATGAGTGCAATTATAGTTTATATTTCCCTGAAGATTCATGGGAAATGATTAAAACCATTCTTTACTATGTGCATGCTTACCATGTTGGTCATGTTACTTTAGGATATACTAGCTAGTTACACACAGTACTCTTTACCTGACAATAAACAAATCCACACAGGCAAAGCTTCAGGAGTTTCATACTTTCATACAAGTTTTATTAGCCATCTTTTCTTTTGCACACACTCTGAATCATAGTTGTAGTTGAGAGATATTTAAAACTCATTTGTGGCAGATACAGATACATCAAAACAAACAGAATACGAGGAAGAGGCATATCAGCTCCAGCTGCACCTGCAGATCAGATCATTCCAGCTTTTTTCGTGATAACATTTGTTGTGTTAGCATGCTAGTTGCCCCCTACACAGCAGTGGCAGAGAGAATGTAGGAGGATCTGCATCACATTTAGACCATGGTCCATGTCATTATATTGCTGTTCAGGCAAAGTTTGTTCGGAGGCGTATTGGACAAATTGGCAGGGGCGTATCACAACACGCTGGATGATAAATACATATTATACACTTTATGAGGGCCCCTCCCTGCACAGAGCCCTAGGTAATAAAGTACCGTTTACTGTAGCCCAGTCCAACGCCCCCTGGCTGCAGGATAGAGGCAACGCCCAGCAGCTGAGCATGTCAAAGCTCAGTGCAGGTGCGTCTGTATGGCGCCCATGTTCTGCTTTTGTTCTTTAGACAATGCTGAGTTTACAGATTTAAGAAGATCTAAGAATGTAGTGTGACTTTTTGTTTTTGTTTTTTTTGTTTTTGCTTGTTTACTTCTGTCGCTGGCCCCATGTGTGACTGGGGCTTAAATGTTCTGAACGGGTTGAGATGAGATGGAATGAGTCAGGAGTTTGGATGAGTCAGGAGTTTGGTGAATGTGAGAACATGTGTCGGTCTAAGTGTGCACAATGACTCCGATCTGCAAACTCTGGCACTTCTGACTGGAGAAACTACCTCTGCTGTTCACCAGAAGAGACATCTGTGTTTGATGATTAGCTGGTCTCTTCTTTAGGGCACTGCTCATTCAGGCAGTTTATCAAAAGTAAACCAGGCAAATATAGGATCAAGGTGTGGACCCTTGTTCACATTGTCCTGGAACTTAATGGCCTTAGGGGAATACACATTGACAACAAATCATTTCCAAACCCTGCTCAACCTGGCAGAGGAGCTGCTGAAAATCATATGTGTCCTTGTGTGGACCATGAAAAGAAATAAGCCAGAGCTCTTGTAAAACTTCTCAAACAGTGAACCAGAGACCCTCACGCCTGTGTTTGCATTTGTGTGCACACATACTGCTGTGTAGTATGTGCCAGTGATGGACCAAATGTTCTGCTCCTCAGCAAGAAGCTCTTGGAACCTGAAGTGGACAAGGACCTGAGAAAGTGTCCACAAATTATGGATTATATAAGGTGTAAAGATCGAGTTGACAGTTTGACTAAGTAACTTCTATTACATTTTTATTTGTATTTTTTGGATAATTTTTGTCAGTTTAGGCATAACTCCAACTATCTATCAATACTTTCTAACACATGTGGTCTAGAATCATATCCCGTCTCCTGTTTCTGATGGACACGATTGACAGCGGATTAACAAATCTGAGAAATGCACAGTGTGTTTGTCTATCTCCATGTTCTCCTGGCCTGCCCACTAATGGATTATGGGCTGGGCTCCACACCAATACTCCTTAAGTCAACACCAGAGACTGAGACCAGCCTCTGGAAGAAACATCCAAAAACAACATGATTGTTTGGTGTAGCTTTTTACTATACACTTTATATACATATATTATGCTTTGTGTTGCTATATATTGTTGTTTATGAAGGACTTGGCACTACCCCGTTTTCTGCTGTTGGCATAAAACATGATTTGAGTTATGGCTTATCTAGTCATACATAAAACAGTGCATTTAAACAGCAGCAGTGTGTAGCCAAGTAGCCCACATCTCCTCCACAGGCCAGGGCCCCTCTCACAGCTCACTGGGCTGGGGCTAAATGGACTGTTGGAGTAAAGGTTACAGTTTAGCTCAAAGCGTGAGGGTCATTTTCCATCGATCCAGAGCACAACACTGATGAAAGGTGAAGTGGTCAGGCTCAGACAGCTCTGAACATGAGCAGTGTCATTAAACTTCATATGAGAAAATGGAGCAGTCGTGTGAGCCCAGAAAACCCATTCTGAAGACAGGCTTACGGCGAGACACTACAGGAGGGCTGAACCATTTGGGGAAAACATCAAATTGGGATATTTCTGTCAAGCAATGAGATTCTGATAAGATTTATATAAGCGCGTCCTGAAGACTGACACAGAGACTGAAATCTGAACTGACAAACTAATACAACAATCACATTTCAGGACATGTTTGTGCAGATCTAAACAACAGGCAGAATATGAGAATATTTTGCTGTTAGTGGAGACAATTATTATATTAAAAATGTGCGGCCTGTGCGACTTGCAATTTGCGTCCGTTATTATTGGAATTTCAATTTGATTATGATTAGTCTTGGTCCTACACTACAGGCTTATGGTCAGTTTGCTCTCTCATCATATACATCTGTGTAAGATGTTTTATTATTTCATATAATCAACGTGCCGCTTTATATAGATTTTTATTGGACATTTCTCAAAATGCCTTTTTTCCCATAGGAATCACCCCTTCATACACTCAACTTTTCAGCCTTCTACCATGTTATAATGTTGTTCCCTCATCAAAAACATGCTGGAAGAGGTTTTAAAAGTCATCCATGAGTATGTTAGTGCTCTCCCAGGCCCTATTTGAAACCATAGATATATATTTTAAATATATATGGGCCTGTTGTGTATAGTGTGAATGAATGAAATGTGAAACGTGGGGCCAGCCTCTCAAATCTGCAAAACAAATTTACCTACAGGTACGAATAAAGCAACCTCACCTAATCCCCCTTGTATCTTAAGCTCCCACATGACAATTCTCCATAAATACACAAAAACATGATACAAAACTGTACACAGCAACTTGACAAACCTGAGGCGAAGTGCAGTAGTTTCATTAGTGATTGTGCTGTGATAGTGCTCTGAAGGGGGAGTGACTTAGTGTAGAGGCCAAAGAGAGGGGAGACTCAGAGTGACAAATACAAAAGTGAAACTTGTAAAACATGTTAATACATTGTTTTCGCTAAATATAGCATTTTCAAAACTATAAAATGTAACACGGTGATCTAAATATGTTATGTGTTAGCTTTTAATACCTCATAGAAGTAAAATACCTCTTTTAAGGATTTGGTGATCTAATTCTAAGCCTTATGTCTTAAAGGTTTAACTAAAAGAAAACACCTTGTTGACTCAAATCAACAAATTCTGGCTTTATCTACTTTTCAGCTGTATATGTCCCAACTATGTGCAATTTTACACTTTTACATGCCTATATTATGCATTAAAGACCCTATATTTGCAAATTTGACTCCTGTGAGCTTTTTAGCCATGTTATAATGTTGTTACTTCCTCAGAAACATACCTGGAGTTGTATTTTATTTACAAATTATTGAGTAAACCTTTATTATCAGACTGTCTACATCTACACAGCTCAAAATACCGCTACCTTTTACCCATTGTTCACTAGAAATTGGCAATTCCAGGACTGAAATTATTCAAATGAGTGTTGGGAAAAAGCTAAATCTGCAGTGTGGTTTGTGTGTTAAACATGCGTGAATGCAACAAAACACAACTTCATGTATGTTTGTGATGAGGAAACAATGTTATAACAGACATCAGAAAATATGGGCCCTTTAAAACATTACGTAACAGAAAATGTTAAGAGATGCTCAAAACTGAATCCTCAAAAAACCAAAACAAAACAAACCCCCGCTGAGCCTGCGCCCTCCCCTTTGTGTGTGAACGTTACATCTGAGCTCCTCTCCAGAGCTCCACCAGTCTCCCAGGACGCCTCCGCCCGCTCGCCCACGCTTTGAAACGCTTTCCTCAGGCGCACACATCCACTCCCTGAAGAAAAAAACAAACGCTTTTTTAGACATCGGATTTTCAACATTTTATCAAAACAGCACTGTGTAACTTTTTGGTTTTTTGGTTTAGGGGTCCGCCACCTGCTTGTTTCTATGGATACGTCATTGCTCTGCCTGGAATGTTCCACAGTGTGACATTAAACAGCTCTACTTCACATTTTTTTCCAATTACAGGTGGTTTTAGAGCTCAAAAATACTGAGAAAAACTGGCGTTCTGACTGTGAGCGGGGTCACCTCTCCACAGATCTGACTTGTAACTTGGTCTGGTTTGGTCTCCATGAAGATAGAAAGGTTTAATGCCATACTGTGAAACATTCCAGACAAAGCAATAACATCTGCATGGAGAAAAGCGTTTGACGGACCCTCCACCAGAAAAGTTACACAATGCAGCTTTAACTGGTAATTAATTAAAAATATAAAATACATAGTTAATTTATTATTACATTCTGATCTATGTTATAATGTTGTTTCCTCATCACAAACAGATCTGGAGTTTTGTTTTGTTTCATTCACACGTGTTTAACGCACAAACCCTGCAGATTTACGCTGAGTTCTTCTCTCAAACAGAAAACACTCTGTTCCACTTTGTGATGTCATGTGGTAATACAGAAATGCGTTTATAAACTCCATACACATTCACTAGAAATATTTGATGTATTTCAGCCCCGGAATTGCCCATCTCTACTGAAAAAAATGTAAAAAGTAAGAGGTTGAAAAGTACTTCCTCATTACAAGCATTTTGAGCTTTGGAGACAGACTAATAAATAATTCATGATTATAAAAAAAACATGTGAATGAAACAAAACACAACTCCAAGTACACAAGCTTAAAGTCAGTTCTGTGTAATACAGGTCTTTTAATTTGTTATTATTTATGAATAGCATAATTGAGTGTTTGGAAAATTTTCAGTGTATAAATGTTGTTTTTTATCCTTTGTATCCTGTCTGTTTTTAAGTAGTTCAGGGAAAGATGATTACAGTGAAGAGGTTTGTTCTACTTAAAAAAAATTAAGTTCATTCAAACCTTGTGGGCGCACTTCCAGCTCGCTTTTTCTTTCTTTTGAAAAAACATCATCCGTCTCTCTGTAGCTGCTGCTGTCAGGCTCCTCATTTTGGGATTAAAATGTTCTTATTAATCCGCTTTACATGATCCTGGTGTTTTTATTTCATATTTTGTTCCTGAATCAAGATATTAACATTAATAACAGACAATTCAGGCTTTCCACAAGGTCACTCCTGTTAGCATTAGCAACTGGTTAAATTAATGTCAATGTCAATGTCCAGCTGTAGCTGATGATGCTGGGTCAAAGAGTTTAAATACCTGGGACTGACGCTGGGCCCGACATTGACATTTAAGAAACACATTAAGTGCCTCAAAAAAACTGTTAATTTTAACTTAGTGAATTTTATACAGGCAAGATCCTTTATGACTCTATATGCCGCACAAATGTTTTTACACTCCATGATTCTGTCTCATATAGAGTGTTTCATAACCACACGGTCACTTGCTGCTGGTACAACACTCAAACCAGGTGAATCACTTTTTCAAAAAGCTGTAAAAATATTGGACAAGAAACCATTCTCACATCACCACTGCACTATGTTAGACAAGTACAACTTGCTTAATTTTAATAATTTTGTTCATTTCAAATATGGATGTTTTGTATATAAAGTTTTTCATGGACTTGTCCCCCTCCGTTACAGGATTTTATTAAAACAAAGACTGTCAGTGGGAACTAGGGCCACGGCCCGGGGGAACTGTGAGGTCCCACACAGACGCACAACATTCAGACAAAGTGTCTCAGTCAGAGGCACTAAGTTCTGGAACATTCTCCCATTATCAATAAGAGACACTCCAACACTGGACACTTTCAAATCAAACTTGAAACAGGCTAAAGGAAAACCAGACTTGAGGACACTTTTAGTGTTTATCTGCTGCTATTGTCACTTGTTGTTTGTGCTGTGGAGTCACCTGCCGAGGGACGACAGATGGAAATGAGCATTTTTGCTATAATCTGGCATATTTACACTGCCATGTTGTAGATGTTCATCAATATGCACTGTCCCTATTACATAAAAGAATAAATAAATAAAATTCATAGCGTTTTAAGCGTTCCTTCCTGCTAAACCAGCGGTGCGGCAGAATGGGGTGTTACAGCCTCGCTCCTGATTGGCTCTTTAAGGGATACAGAATTCCAAATATGGGGCCCCTATAACTGCCTCAATGAGCTTCATTTGACTGGAGGGGAACGCCATGGGTGACGTCACACTCGTTTAGTCCACTTCTTTATACAGTCTAAGGGTCTGATGCATCCGTTTCTCAAGAAAAGTAAGTTATTTTCGTTTACAGGTTATAAGTACTGTATAATCTCTCTCTGGATGTCTGTTTTATGGATGGTGACCAAGATCCTGAAGGTGCAATGGACTGTGAGCTTCTGAGGCTACTGATGAAGGACATATACGAGTCTGTGAGGGCTGGTGTGGGAGAAAGTTACACAGTACACCTTTAAATTGCCTCTATTACACAATTTACTAATCTGTTCTAACGCTGTTTCCACGTTTAAGACAACAAACTCTGCGTACTTAGGCTGAGTTCTTCCTTTAAATGCAAACCACGTCGTGATGTGATGTGGCGATACAAGAAGTGCTCTACTGTGTTTTTAAACTCCACACACCTTCACTAGAATCATTTGGAAAATTTCAGCTCTGGAATTGCCAATCTCTACGGAACTAAAGGTAAAAAGTAGCTGTTAACTTGAAAACTACCGATTCATGACATCACAAGGTGGAACGGAGCATTTTGAGCTTTGGAGATGTAGACAGACTAATAATGCGGGATTACTCAAACGTGTGAATGAAACAAAACACAACTCCAGGTCTGTTTTTGAGGAGAAAACATTATAACATGACTTAAAGGTCACAAGAAACCATTTTGTGTAATACAGGACCTTTTAAAGACTTCAAAAAGTGAGTTTAGCATAACATAGTAGCTTGAGCTTGTTGCAGAGGCGGTGGGTGACGTAGAGCTCTATTTTCACAATGATGACACAAGTTTGTAATGACATCTCCATGGTGACAAACATGTGGCATAGAAGTTACACAGTACACCTTTAAAAACTCCAAACAGTGAGTTTATCATATGATGGAGCTTGAGACTGTTGCGTTGCGGTGGGTGACGTAGAGCTCTATTTACACAATGATGACAGAGGGCTGGAGGAGCGCGTCTGTCTCAGAGGTTTGTGTAGTGCTGTAGATGGATGGGTCCAGGTGCGGCCTCGCTCAGCGCAGCCCGCGGTGATGTACAGCACCTCTCCACGCCGCTGTCACACGCATGAATTATACACACGTTTATCACCGCGCAGGAAATGAACACAGCACAGAAATATGGACTTCTGTTTTTCGTGTTGTGTAACAGAAAACTTTTACAAACACAACGCAACATCAGGGCTGGGGCGAGGTCATAGACTGTACACTGGAATATTGTGGCCCCTCTCCCTGTAACTGCTGCTGTGATCCTCGTCATTTTGTCTTTGTAATGTTTATTGATTTAACTGGTTAAAATTGTGTTTCAGTGAGTGACCTCTAAAAGAACATGAAAATAAGTGCAATAACAATAATAAGTAAATGAAATAAGTGCATTTAAGTAGTGATGTGACGTTCCGTATCGAGGCCTCGAAGCGCGTGCTGAGTAGGGGACGGGGCGTTTGATTCATTTAGGGGAGGAGCTGAAAATGATGACGCTCGAAGCCTCGCTGCCCGGCTGTACCACGTGACTGATTCAGGAAGTGGTTCGGATTTTGCCAATTTGCATTTTGGCATATATATATAGACACAGTATTCTGCCATCACTACAATATACATGTTTTGCATACCTCTTTATTATTATTAATTTTATCTTTATTTTTAATTTACAGGCTTTCTGCAAAATGTCAAACACATGAAATTCATGCCATGTGATATGTTTGCGTCCAGTAGATGTCCTACTAGAGCAAACGAGCTTCAAGAAGCTTTGCGCTGGAGTGAACCGATTGGATGAAAGGCGTCAATGCTTCATGAAGCTTCATCTGCCCATCACCACATTTAAGTAACTGGGAGTGAAATTAATTGTACTGACCCTCTTTTGTTGTCTGCCTCAGGTGTTCTGGCTAAAAGAGTCCCCAGGGAGCTGGAGCACCTTAAGGAGGTTCCGGGGCAGGTAAACATGTTGTCAGGAGGAGGGGTGCACAAATATTTTAACTCTTTTCTATTTACTATGTTTGCATTATTAAAACACTGCTAAATGAATAGATATATATTTATATATATTTATAACATTTGTCAACACTGTTTTTGATATGTTAAACGTTTTAAACTGTGATCAGTTACCTGTGCTTACCTTTGAAATGAGCTCATCCAATTAAGGGAGGTGGCCTATAATATTATTATTATTTTCAATTCATATGGAAAAACAAGAAAAAATCTCACAGGACTTTGCCTGTGCACGCTCTATATCACAGCTGAGACACTAAAAATGTCCACAAGTCTGCTGAATGATCAAATATTATTTTTATATAAAATACTTTGTGGAAATGTATAACTATAGCATTCATGCAAGAACTTTTTGGTTGCATTATTAAGAGTAATAATATTCTGAAACAGCAGAACAGTTCAATGTAAAAAATAAAGTGAATAGTGAATGTTTATAAGAAGGCATTAGAGGTACAAATGTGTTTGTGAGAACGTTTCATGCATGAGGGTTTCTTCAAACTCATTTAAATTACTGTATGTTTACAATTTAAACAAATCTATTAAAGCTACAATCTGGATTTTCACCTTCACCTCCCCCTACCGGGCCCCTCCCCCTCTCCACACCTGGCCTTTGTTCAGACTCACCTGTGCTCTCTGCTCCTCTTCTAAAGTCTGCACATTATCACACAGCAGTAACGTAGACAGCATCTAGTGGCGACATGTGAGAATACAACAGGGCCCGTCTAATTACAAATAGGAGCTTTAAAGTGAACATAACACGCACATGACAGGTGTTCTTTTCCTGAATAACAGTTGGAGTAAATAATAATAAATAAATCCCCAATCTACAATGAAACTGTGTTTTCAAAAGTAACAGTGCGCGGTTCTTGTAATAACAGTGATAACTAAATTATCACATTCAAACCAGATTGCTAACAGATAAGCAATCACAGCTTTCATTTGTACAGCTAGGTTTTCATTTCCATTTTAACACTGAATATTAACTTCGGTGGTGTCCATTATTGTTACAGGAAAATTGCTATGAAATCTACTAAATAATCCATCCCAACCTTTAACTCGGAACACTTTTGAATTAAAGCCATTCTTATTGCGACTACTCACCCATAGTTCTTCCTTCATCTTTACACGGCTCTCGTGCAATGAACAAATCTTATCTGGGCAAAGTAAATGAACATGTGGCTCAGTGCGATTGTGTGAGCGAGGCTTATTCTATTAACTCGGTGTAATTGCGTTTTGAGCGGCGCTGGTTGTAATGGTGGGTCAGTAGATCTTTGGCTGTGCACAGTGGTGGGTCTGCTCCCTCTGTGATTGATGACGCCATTAGAGTTAATATAAATGTCTGTCTCCATGTTTAACCCACTGTCCCGCCCTTGTTTGATAATTACATAATATTAATGTGCAGGGCCAATGTGTCAAATGAAGTAGTTACACTTTAATAAGACTGTAATCTTTTTAGAAAGGCTTATTCTTTCTAACTTAGTGTTACTTTTTATATATTTGGGATTAGCAATTGGCAATATCATGACCTTATAGAAGTCAAGGCTTCACAATTCAGTTGGGGGTCCGTCACCTTCTTATTTCTATGGTTTTTATTTCATTGTTCTTCTTGGAATGTTCCGCAGTGTGACATTAAACAGCTCTGCCTTACATATACTCAATTACAGGTGGTTTCATAGCTCAAAAATACTCTGATCTGACCTGTAACTTGGTCTGGTTTGGTCTCCATGAAGATAGAAAGGTTTAATGCCATACTGTGGAACATTCCAGACAAAGCAATAACTCCCGGAGAAAAGCAAGTGGTGGATTATCCAGCAGAAAAGTTACAAAATGCACCTTTAAAGAGGAGGTATTTTACTTCTCTGCGGTATTAACTGCTAACACATAACATATTTAGATTAATATGTTACCTCTTGACGCTCCTCCTCCCTTTGCTCTCTGTGTTAAGTCACTCCCCCTTCAGAGCACTACTGCACAGGTTTGTCAAGTTGCTGTGTACAGTTTTGTATCATGTTTTTTTATATTTAGGGAGAATTGTTGTGTGGGAGCGTGGGTGACGTAGGCTTGTGGGCGGAGCCTTGTACAGAATCTTACCGCTAACCGTAAAGAGGGTTCAAATAGGGCTGGGAGAGATCGCTGAATTACTCAAACATGCATGGGTGACATGTACACTTCAGGCATGTTTTTGATGAGGGAACAATGTTATAACATGAGAAAAAAGCTAAAAAGCTAAAAACAACATAATACCTCCTCTTTAAAAGGTGAATAGCATAACTTTTCTGGTGGAGGGTCTGTCAGATGCTTTTCGCTGTGGATATTGTTGCTTTGTCTGGAATGTTTCACAGTGTGGCATTCAACCTTTCCATCTTCACAGAGACCAATCCAGACCAAGTTACAGGTCAGATCTGTGAAGAGGCGACCCCGCTTACGGCGAGAATGCCTGTTTTTCTAGGTATTCTTGAGCTATAAAACCACCTGTAATTGAATAAATAGAAATAATAAATAAGATAGAGCTGTTCAGTGTCATACTGTGGAACATTCCAGGCAGAGTGACGACATAGAAACTCCATAGAAACAAGCAGGTGATGGACACCAAACTAAAAAAGTTACACAGTTCACCTTTAAGTACAGTGTGTTTAAAAATGACTCAAGTAAATGTAACTGGGTAAATGTAACTGAGTACTACCCATCTCTAGTAAGTGTGTAGGATTGTCAAATGACGTAAATATGCGTCTGTACTCCACCTCTGGCTTGTAGTTGTGTAGCTCTACTTCTCCACATCAAATTTCTCTGATCTGGCCAAGATTTTAAAACTTATATCAGGTTATTCATCTTGTTTTCAGATTTATTATCTACTTACTTGTTCAGAGACTGTTTAATTCTAGTCTAGAGGTAGTTTATTTTGAGATAACTTGTCAAGTAAAATGATATTGCTGCATGGACGGATAATTTCACTACTTTTAAGTCATTTACAGATAGATTTAGTGTTTATATCTTAAATTCTGGCCAAGCTTTTTTACAGTGTGATGCGTCAGAAGTGCGTCTAGACTCTGAAAGTGGCTTGTGTTCCATCAAAACTTTGCATATTTTTACATCTCACTCGTCTGAAATTTTGTGCACCCTCATATCTCTGTGTCAGCTCAAACGCACAGCGGCCTTGGCACGGCGCACATGATCCATCGCAAACACGCACACACACACACACATCACAGCTGGCAGTGTTTCAGGTGGGCAGGCCTCGTCGCATTCTTCAGGATCACCCATGTGGAGTTTTGCTCGCCCCACACTCGCATCTATCGCCACGACAACAATGTGACGGTGGTAAACTTGGAGAGGGCTTTGTTCTGAGTGCGGCGTCATGGGGGAAACACAAGCCCCGGGGTCTAAACATGGCCGCCCATTCAAGTCAATGGGCCGAGCTCAACGGCACATGTCTCTAGATTAGTACTTCCCATTGAATCGCGTATCACGTGACCACTTTGACCAATTAGAGCGAGAGTAGCCAGAGCGGTGCCGAAGCTAACGATTAAAAAGTAAAACCAGTTAAAGGGACCAGTAAAAGGGACATTTGGCGGATTGACAAACTGATCCGTAAAGCTGGACACGTGATCGGCTGTGAGCTGGAGACATTTGTCACAGTGAGGGACAGGAGGACACTGGACAAACTGCTCTCCATCATGGACACTCCTGCTCACCCACTGCACCAGACTATAGAGGGACAGAGGAGATAATACTCCCTACAACTGTACAACAACTCACCCACTGCACCAGACTATAGAGGGACAGAGGAGATAATACTCCCTACAACTGTACAACAACTCACCACTGCACCAGACTATAGAGGGACAGAGGAGATAATACTCCCTACAACTGTACAACAACTCACCACTGCACCAGACTATAGAGGGACAGAGGAGATAATACTCCCTACAACTGTACAACAACTCACCCACTGCACCAGACTATAGAGGGACAGAGGAGATAATACTCCCTACAACTGTACAACAACTCACCACTGCACCAGACTATAGAGGGACAGAGGAGATAATACTCCCTACAACAACTTAATCTTAAGACACGGATAACCTTATGCCCTGTCAATCAGCAGAGTATTTACACTGTTGTTCTTGTCTCTTGTTTATAGCTGTGATTTTATAGTTTATTTTATACTTTATCACTTATTTTTCTATTTTATTTTGACTTGTACATATACATTTATTTTTATAATTATGTCTCATTTGACACCTGTCTCTTCTTTTGCTGTACCATCTATTTTTGTTACTCTGTTTTTATTTTATATTGTGATGTTTGAGCTGCTGTGTCCAAATAATTTCCCTTGTGGATCAATAAAGTTTGTCTAAGTCTGAGTCTAAGTCTAAAGCTGTTTTTAAGACAACTGAAAGATTTTGAGCTGAGAAAAAGTTTATGCTCTAAAAATCGCCACAGACGCTCTTTTTGAAAACTGTAGGTGCTCTGTCAGCCGAGCACGAGCAGTTTGTGATTACATTGTGCTCTATGGGAAAAATCCTTTCTGAGCAGGAGGGATTTTTTCGCTCCATTGAGTCGCCACTACGCCAACTCAAGACAGCTCTTAGCAGCAATACCCTATCCAGTTATTTTAATAGATCCAATGGAAACGGCGTCAGAACACAGGGGTTGTTGTTGACAGGCGGACAGAATAGAGATTGTGATTTTAGATCATGTTTGGTTTGGGTTACTGCAGCTGGACTGAAGCTTGTGAAACTTGTAGCTTAAGTCGCCTTACACATACAGTATTGTGCTTGTGTCTGCTCTATAATTACAATCTATGACACCCGTGGATTATTATGTTATGAGCTATACAATACTGATCTAAAACGACGTAATAAAAGAAACAAGTGCGCTGACGTCTGTGTTAGAAAACTGTGGTAAAAGTCATCACAACAATGCATGCTGTGGGCCCTTCCTGTGGACAGCTGCACGTCACACTAGAACTGAGCTTTTTTTTTTTCGTTTGTGCAAAATAACTGCTCAGTCCTACGTGTATCACGGATTTATTTATTTATTTAATACAAGAATAATGCACAGGATACATAAGTCAAAGAGATAAAAGATGATGTGCACCAGATTTAGCTTTCAAACTACTTTCCATCTCTTTCCATGTCTTATTCCAAGGTACGGGTACAATGACGCCTTTATATATATATATATATATATATATATATATATATATATATATATATATATATATATATATATACATACATACAATATCATAAATCAAAAATAGTTATTTGAGAAAACAATCTTACTGAAAATTGGTGTAAAAATTCAAATTTGGCCTAAATTTTTACAGTTTAAACTTTGAAGGTGGTGTACCTGGTTTTTACTACAGCTGATTACAGTGTTTCCCATACATTTGGTTAAGATTTTAGTGGCACAAATTATTGTATTTGAAAAATAATAAAGGCTTGGGCCTGTTCAATGCACCTTCATAGCTCCTACAATGGCTTTTGCCCCCCCAAAGCACATCCATCTGCGCTAAAATGTTCAAATGACAACTGATATTCAAAATGAGAGACTGCGATAAAAAATGGGCTGACTAAATACTAGTTTCAAACAGCGACTCAGACATCGAGGGGCTGGGGCAACGCTCCAGTGTTAAAAGGCTCTAAATTAACATGTTATGTGAGCACCCACATTGAAGACCTTAGCACCCTGTTAGCTCCTGGTGTTAGTGATGGGAATATCAGCTCTTTTATGGGATCCATTCATTTCAAAGAGCCATTCTGTTAATGCTTAAATATGACAGAAGCAAATGTGAGAACTCAGTTTAACAACAAACTAGAGAGAGAAATGACCAAGGCTCAGATTTGATTAAAATGGTTCAAAGTGAGAGAGGGAGTGTGAAATCCATTTGAAATTATGAATAATCTAAAGAAAATGCACTATAATATTAATTTAATATTTAAAAATGAACTGTTTTTAAATGCCAGATGTGTTTTTAGTGCACAAAGCTCTCACTTGTGTTACCTGCTCTGAGCCATGTTCTAATGTTGTTTCCTCATGAAAAACAGACCCGCAGTCGTGTTCTGTTTCATTCACACGTTTGAGTAACACTTTATTATTAGTCCGTCTGCATCTGAGCGCTAACTGGCTAAAACAGGTGTTTTTTCATGTTTGTTTTGTAGCATCTCGTCGTTTGAAATAGACTTTAAGCTTGAATAGATTAATTTGATGTTTGTTTTGAATAGGATAAAGCTGTATTACTCTATTGCTGTTAAGGCTGAACCGCTGCAATAAAACGCCTGTCTTTTGCTTTTTGGAGGAGCACTTAGCGGAGAGCGGTGTGCGCCTAGAGCCTTAAATCAAAGACATATTCTGCTCAACATAACACAGACATGGATCAGACAGAATACAGCCATTTTACACAGCTTTTGTCCGTCAGGCCTCCATTAGCGTCGCCATTATGGGGCAGAAGGAGCAGCGTAATTGGCTCACATCACATCGCTCGTTAGCTCATCAACTGTCCATTAAAAGCGCCATTACAGATGTGTATTCAGACGGCAAGTGGAGCAGGCCTCAGCAGCACCGTCCGGACAATGCCCATACAGGCCTACAGCTTTTCAAATGGTGCTCTTTTGTTTTTAAAGCCCTAGTGTGGAACGTTTCAAAGATAGTCTAAAATAAAAACATGTATTGAGTGTCTGGTGGGAGCTGACGTCCCTGTAAACTTCATCACAGCAAAGAGTGGACACCTCTGATAGAGAGCTGCACATCACACCGGTGAGCGGCAGATTTTTTTTTGTACCAAAACTACTACTTCGCAATGCTGCTGAATCCTACACATATAGACGATTAATAATAGTAATAAAGTATTTAATACAGGAGAAAAAAGATGACTCAAAGTACAATTTCAAGAGGGTAAATGAGAAAGGAAACATTACAACATGGTTAAAAGCTCTGAACATACATTCTACATGATAGGTCTGCTTTAATAAATAAATAAATAAAAATACAAAAATAAATAATAATAATAATAATAATAATAATGTGTTTATGTGAAAAAAACAACAACAATCTTGCTGAAAATTGGTGTAAAAATTCTAATTTGACCTCAAATTTTAGATTTAAAACTACACTTCTAGCACTGCACCTGATTTTTACTATAGCCTAGCATTAAAAAATATATATAAATAATAAAAAAATAAATAAAAATAAAAAACAGAACTAGTTCATTTTAAACAGTTTGATCCAAAGTTATTCCACACTTTCAAATGTTTTTTTGTTTGTTTTTGTTTTTGTTTTGTTTAGTGTGGAACATTCAGTCTTTAAAAAAACAAAAAACAAACAAAAAAAAAAAAAACATATTGGGTGTTTTTAGGGAACCATGACCTGTTTTTAAAGATATAACGTTAGCGTTTTCAGACAGGGGCTCTGACTCTGGCTGGTTTACTCTGAGCCGAGTGCACTGGGACTTAGCAGTGCAGTGGCGTCTCACACTGATGAATTCTGGGGGAACTTGGAGCGGAGCTGATGTGATTCGGCGACTGCCCACAGAGCTGTGAGCGAAACAGCTGCTGTGCCAATCCACTCCACAGCACAGCGCTAACCTGCACCGCGGCTAATGCTAACCACTTCCCCCTGAAATGCTCTGACCCGCTCACACGCACGACTGACAGCCTCCATTAAAGATAAACCCCGCTGAATGCACTGTTCTGAACTGAAAGATCCTATACTCACCTTAAGGCCACCACACACTACAGGAACCACAGAATTTGCCCGATTTTGGCTGCGATTTTCTTCTCCCCGAGTTCAGGGAGGCGTAATCCGACTTTGTGTCTTCATGTGCGAGTTTGAAGCTGCTGTGGTCCTCGTGTGTGGTGTCAGTGTGAATCTGAGCCGCTCTGTCAGATCACAACCACCAAACATCAGCAACGCTACGGTAAAATCCGATAAAACAGCATCAGAAGCGGACGGATTGATGGACACAGAGTCGCAACATACAAAATCAGGAAACAGCAAAAATAATGAGGCGACTTTATTAAGTAAAGTTGGAAATATAAACTGCAGCATCTCATCTGCATTATGCATAGAAATTGTCCTCCGAAAATAATGACCCCAGTCCACAAAACAGCGCTGTTAATCCAGTTTGAAGTGTTCTTTAAAAGTAAAAAGGTGACAGTAGCTCCTCACCTGTGTCTGTTTACGTCCACACAGCGCACGGATCAAGGTGAAGCTGCAGATTAACGATAGTGTCTCTATTTCCTGTGGACTTTATCTCCAGCCTTCTGTGCATTAAAAATCATATATCTGAAGTATTGCACCACATTTCACAAATAATAATAACACAGTTTTCTCTTGCTTCTAAACTAGAAGTGCAGTGCTCTGATCTTTTGAACACTTAAGAGCCTTTAAGCGAGTGGTTTTACTGTAGACAGAAAACAGCTGACGTGAGGTGCGCTCACAAATTTATAGCCTATAGTCTGCAACCATATCCCGCTGCAGTCTTTGCGATCAGAGATTTAAAAAATCATTAGACTTTCCTCGTGTCTGTGGTGTGTGCTTTTTGTCACACGTTTAAAAATCGTTGAAGACCAAAAAATCCCGTAGTGTTTGGCGGCTTTCACTCATCTTTACTCATCAGTATGTTGTTGCTTCCTCAAAAACAGACCTTGTGTTTTTTTTCATTCACACATGTTTCAGTAACATTATTAGTCTGTCTACGTCTCCCAAGCTCAAAATGCCCTCTTCCACCTTGTGATGTCATGTAGTGGTAGTTTAAGTTAACAGTTACCTTTTACCTTTAGTTCAGTGGAAATTGGCAGTTCCAGGGCTGAAATCATTCAAATGATTCTCGTGGAGATGTATGGAGTTTAAGATTATTAAGATAATATTAAAAGAGTAAACAAAACTAAATTTTTAGAAGTCATGTTTGATGAAGGTCTAAACTGGAGGTCTCATATAAATTACACAAAAGGCAAAATTTCCAAAGCAATTGCTGTGCTGCATAAAGTAAACTTCTAAATGGTGCAGCATTTTTAACCTTGTATAACTCTATAAATGCACCATATCTGATGTAATGTGTGGAAATTTGGGGGTCAACATACAGTATTAAACTTACCTACAGCCATTATTTATTTTACAGAAAAGGGCCTTGAGAATTACAGTATTAGTTAAACTTAAAGTGTTGAAAATGTGTGATATTGTTGACTTAAGTCTATTCAAAGTCTGTAAATATTCAAAAACAGTTTGAGATGAGAACAAACCACTGCAATTTAAAAGGAACCTGCGTGTTAAAAAAAAAAACAAAAAAAAAATAGAGTCAAAACCAAGGTTATGGAGCAAAGCGTTGCTGTGAAAGGAGTTCATTTATGAAATAATCTTGACAAAGAAATCAAAGGATCAAGTACAATTATGGCATTTAAAAATACATAAAATCCAGTGCAATGTGTATGTATGAAAAAGAAAACTAAGTTGCTGCACATAAAAGTGAAGATTTCTGTTTGCAATTGATTAATATTTGTGACTGAAATGAAATGTGTTGATTTTAAATGTTTTAAAGTGACCATCGGTGTTTAATGTTTTGTCTGGAAAAAGGATAAGGCAGATAATATAAGATGACTCTTCTTTCTGCTCCTTTTCATTTTTTTTTTTTTTTTGTATGTTTAATATTAGGACACTGTTAATGTCTTTTTACACTTTATGAATGAGTTAAAAAAAGCAGTGAAGCACTTCCTGTATTACCACATGACATCACAAGGTGGAACAGAGTGTGTTCTGTTGGAGAGAAAAACTCTAAATATGCAGTTTATGTGTTAAAGACACGCTACGTAACTTTTTCACTATCTTGTCACCATGGAGATGTCGTTGCTTGGCCAGGAATATTTCGCAGTGTGTCAGCAAACTTACCCAGCATGGAGAAAAGCAAGTCAGATCTACGGAGAGGGGCACCCTGCTCACACTAGGTAATGTGTTTTTACTGCTCTTATCCATTACAAAAGCGTGCAAACAATAACATACTGATACATACTGATGATGGACTCTCTACCCTCTCTACCAGAAAAGTTACTTAGTGCACCTTTAAACGTGTGAATGAAACAAAACACCACTTTAGGTATGTTTGTGATGAGGAAACATTAGAACAGATCAGAAAACAGTGTGATATAGACCCTTTAAAATGTGTTAAAAAGTGTTTTGCTTCATTTAGTTTAGTTTAATTTAGTTTATTTGACAGGGACCATGTACATCAACATTCATCACAAAGGAAAATATGCCTAGTACCAGATTTTAGCTCTCACAACTAATTTCCATCTGTAGTCCCTGGACTAACAAGACACACAAACATATATTAAACACGGAACAATGCAGGAAATACAAAAGTTCAACATTTCATAATAAAACAGTAAAAATGACCATAGTAAAAAGTGCATCTGAACACCCCTGTCCCCTGTAAAGTGCATTGTGACAGTTTTCTGACAACGGGAAAACCAACATTTAGTGCTGACATATCTGTGTATTTAAAAGATGTTTTTTGTTTCTGTACAGAATGTTTTTAAGTTTTTGCATAATTTAAGTTCTGCTGGAAGTTTATTCCATTCTGTAATTGTTTTAAATGATAATGATGATTGTCCTAGAGCTGTTTTTTCTTTTTGGTATGGCACATTGCCCAGTTGTCATTGAGTGTGTCGTTCTACTCATTTGTTCAGATGTTAGAGTAACAAACTTTTTGAGAGGTGGAGGTGCCATATTATTAATTATTTTGAAGAGCAGACGTAAATTTGCATATTTGATATTATTGTCAAAGTTTAACATATTGTACTTTCTAATTATTTGATAATGCATTCACAGTGCACCTAAACCTGACACTGAATTATATAAACTATATGTAACCACTGAGTTTACAAATTTCCAATCCTGTACTGTAAGTCTGGTTTCCCTTGTCCTGTGAAAGCTCCAGGTGTGGATTCTGGATAATGCTGTAACTGTTCAAGGTGCACTGTGTATCTTTTTGGTTGGGGGTCCGTCACCTGCTTGTTTCTATGGATATGGATGGATGTCATTGCCCTGCTTGGAAAGTTCCACAGTATGACATTAAAAAGGTCTACCTTATGTTTATTCAAGTACATGTGGTTTTATAGCTCAAAAATCAGATCTCACCTGTAACTTGGTCTGGTTTGGTCTCCGTGAAGATAGAACGGTTTATTAATGCCATACTGTGAAACATTCCGGACGAAGCAATAACATCTCCACGGAGAAAAGCGTTTGACTGGCCCTCCACCAGTGCATGTTAAAGTTCCACTGTAAAAGCAAAAAATATTATTCCTTTATGTTTTGAGCAGGGCTGCAAGTCAAAAGTTTTTCATGATTCAAAATGATGCACGATACAAGGCTTACAATACGATATTATCGCGGTATTGAGCCGTTTTTAAAGAACTAAATACATTTTAGCAACTGTATTTCTTTGTTAAACCACTGACATGCAAAGTTAATATGAAATACAAAATTGTCGTGCACTCAAAAAAGAGAATTACTAAAAGATACGAAAATATAATCTTGGCGAAATATCGTTACAACAGCCCACGATAGCGATACTGACTAAATTTAGTACATTATATTATATCGTGTCGCCACGGTAACAGCTGAACGGTTGACAAGGTCTGAATTTGAGAAGTATTGGTTGCAACCAAGTGTTTCCACAACTGGTAAAATTAGCGTATGTGAGAACAGGTGAAGGTTAACCTTGCCTAGGAACAAAATGCATGCTTTCAACATTCCACCATAGAGATGCATGTAGGACACCCCCATGGTGATGTCACTGCGAAGTATCATTACTACTGTGAATACATGTGTGAACTTCTGCAAATTATCATGTAAATTATATTATTTCTATGAGGAGGTGTGATAGTACAACGGCTCCATAAGTTCACCTTTAATGAAATAAGCCTGATTCATACGGCGCACAGAGAATATCACCGTATCACTGCCCGTTCTATTTCCTCCGTAGTGAAGTGTGCTGCAGACGTCATCATTATAATTACATTACCATGAGAGGGCCACAGTTCAGGTCCTGCTGTTAGACAAGCACACACTGGGCTGTGACAATGAAACTGTTAATAGAGGAGACTGGAGGGCACTTTCCAAGACTTTTCACTGTTATCCAACATTTGATATGTTGTAATTAATCAGTCCATTAATTTCACACAGATTCTTAACAATTTGGAGAGCAACATGTTATCATTGAGTTAAATTTACATTAAACAAGCATCATCATCATCATCATGTGAACACAGCTGCACAAAATGTCTGATTGTGCAGCTGAAAAACTGGAGATGTTGGGGATTGAACCCAGAACCTCACACATGCACAGCATGCGCTCGACAACTGAGCTACAAGCACTTATTTTGAATAATTGAAAATACAGTTAATAATATTACCATAACTACTTTTGTGAAACATCGCGGTCTCCCAAAGCTCCTTGGCAGCATGAGCGCTGTCCATGGTGCTGAAAGAGTAATTTCTTTACAAGCCTCTGCTGAAATGTGGTTTACATAAACATACAACACCTCGGATTCTTTTTTTTTTTAAGATAAAATAACCTGAAAATGCAAATCCAAAAGTTAAAAAGGCCAAATACCAAACAGTAAACTACTGCATGTAACCCGGGCTCTTACTGTTTTAAAAAAAACAACAAAACATCCACATTTTTCTCAATCTCAGTAAATGGACAGGTCATGAACCTCTAGAATTTACTCACTTTGCTGCAGAGTACGGTGGCCGGCAAGTGCAAAACACTTTTAGATTTCACAAAACACATTAACAAGTTTGAAAACAAAATTACATTTAAAATACACAGTCACAGCTTGAAAACAAATTTGCGTTTCATAAAAAACATTTGCAAATGTGCAAACAAATTTACAAAGCACAAAACACTACAAGCGCAGAGACAAATTTACATGTGGCAAAAACACAAATACAAACCCCCGAAACAAATTAACAAGATGGAAAGGGAATGACCTTAAAAGCAGAAGTGACGTAACGGCGTGCGGGACAAGCAGGATGTCAACAGTAATTCAATGAGAGCGTGTGTTAATAGTCAGAACCTTTCTTTCTTATTTCTATTGTGGTGAATGAACAATGTTTTGCCCTAATTGTGGATTCAACCTTCTCCACGTTACTCGCTTTTGTTCAGCCTGCGGACGGTCTCTGAAGATCGCACAGAACCCAGACCAAACGGAAAATATCCTGAAATACTGTACTGACTATTTCAATGAGGATCACTCTTACAGTGTCATACTGGATATGCTGTCGACTTTGCATGGCGTACAAATGAGTTTGAAGACACTTAAAAGTAAACTGAATAATGCTGAATAGGCTGTATCGACGAAGACATTACACCCCCAGAACTACCATAATTCATGCGATCTGAACTGAACTCCATGGACCCGGTCAACTCTTTGGTTATTGAGTCATGTGGCACGGCCTTAGACAAAAAACATAATATTCGAGTCAAGAGAGATGACGTGATGCATATATTATGAGAACTTAATCCTCAAGGATGTCAGAGGAGGGCTCGCAGACGGTTCATCAGAAGAACCTTCCATTCAATTGGCTCCAACTACATGTGGGATGCTGATGGGTATGACAAACTGGTGTGGCCATATCAGGATGCATAGATGGATTTTCACGTAAAGTTCTGTGGCTCAAATGTGGCCCAACAAACAATAATCCAACAGTTATCGCTCAGTATTTCTTTTTATATGTGTGAAACCTTAACGTTGGCCCCATGAGGCTGAGGACAGACTGTGGCATCAAAAACAGCATTATGGCTGCTGTTCAGTGTGCACTACGCCACCATCATGATGACCATTACAGTGGGGAGTCCAGCCACATGTTCGGTTCATCCATCACTAACCAGCGAATTGAGTCCTGGTGGTCCGTATATAGAACGGGAAGGCAAGTACAACATTTGGTTTGACTCATGTATAAAATATTTGTAATCTCTGGTTGTGTTAATGATTATAATGACTCGATCTTGGATAGAGCTTTTTGCAGACCTTACAGATGCTGGACATTTCAATGGGAGCCATGAGCATCAGTGCCTTTTGAGATTTTGCTTTGGTGACATTGTCCAGAAGGACCTAGATGAGTGTGTGAGGCTGTGAAACCGAACTGTCACCGAATCCATCCTTCAAGAACAGCTTCATGGCCAGGAGGAGTGCCCAATGAGCTGTACTATTTACCACACAGGTAACATATAAACATGTATTAAGATGTATACAAATACTGTTGTCTTCCATTTAACACAGATATGGCTCTAGGGACTGTGGATTCCTTGTTCAACCAACTGAGCTGGATGCCCTCCCTGAGCTCAGGATGTCACTAGCTCCAAGTGGAGACCCAAACATACAGGAATACCTGGACTTTTTTAATGGAGCACAATCATTTACAAAAACCAGACAAGTGGGAGTCTGCTTCAGAACTTTTCATAAAGGTAAAAGAAATTGCACAACTCTAAATCGGGGTGAATTATTTCTTCCATAAAGCTGAACATTTGCCCAATTTTACTGTGTTATTGCATTAGCAGTTTTCCACTCTAATGACCAAC
This sequence comes from Taenioides sp. WSHXM2023, assembly GCA_029959045.1. NCBI lineage: Eukaryota > Metazoa > Chordata > Actinopteri > Gobiiformes > Gobiidae > Taenioides > Taenioides sp. WSHXM2023. The sequence continues at coordinate 3,013,255 of CM057100.1, forward strand.
TCTGGTGCCTGTTCACCTAAAGAAGGTGGGGACACATCAGGAGCACAAAATTAAATCAAAATTGTCTGTTCATTGCTAGTAAGAATAGAACACATGACTCTTTCAAACACTTTTATTTTATAGCAGTTTGTTGTAAAGGGAAGCAATGTCAACACTGTAAAAACAAACAACGACACAAATCCTTGTAATACTTGAGAAAACTGTATATACATATGCAAAACCATTTGTGAACAAATAGATGAAAAAATAAGATTTACAGAGAAAACGTGTTGTCATTGTTTCTAAAACTGCCAGATCAAAATAATCCATCCACGTATATTTTAAAAGACTTACCAGAACAAATATTTAATGCTAAAAAAATGAATGTATCACAGTGTCAGTCCAATTCTGTGAATCCATCCATCTCTGTGTTAGCTTACCCCACAAGCTCTATCAAAAATATTACATTTAAGAATCAGCACAGCCATGACTATTTTTAGACAACTGTATAACAGAATGGGGAGAAAGTTAATGAAAAGAAAAGCAAATTGGACCTCAGTTTTTTCAGAATTTAAATATTATCCATGGGGACATGGTGGAGGCAGGACAAACATGGATTTCAGTTTTAAGAGGTTACCTTGTCAATTAAGGCGGCCCTGTTTTTAAGACTGTTGTAAATTCAGTTAGCAAAACATTGTTCACTCCAAACGAATGTTGAAGAGAGAAAGACTTTTCACTTCCTGCTTGTCGCGCTCGTTCGTCACTTCCGCTTTTTAGGACATTCCCTTTCAGTCAAGAACTTTGTTTCGGGGGTTTGTATTTGTGTTTTTGCCACATGTAAATTTATCTCAGTGCTTGTACAAGTATTTTGTGTTTTGTAAATTTGTTTACACATTTGCAAATGTGTTTTATGTAACGTAAATTTGTTTTCAAGATGTAAATGTATTTACATCTTATTTTACATGTATTTACAAGTATTTTAAATGTACTTTTGTTTTCAAACTTGTTAATGTGTGTTGTGAAATGTAAAAGTGTTTTGCACTTGCTGGCCACCGTAGCAGAGGCTGCACTAGCACTGATACATGATCGGCTGCAGGTGCTGGGGTTTAGGTAGTGACCGTTCAGATCAGAGAAAGGCATTTTAGTTTTAAACCAACTGGATTTCAGTTTTGAAACTGGCAACTCGAATAAGAGAGTCATGGCTCATTCTGCTTTCTGATTGGATAATCACCTTGAACCAAAACACCAAATTATAACACAAATAAATGGGACATTATGTCCAATGTTTTTTTGTAATTAAGAATAAATCAGCATTGCTATCAGCAAAAGCTACATCTGATTTGAACACGTTCACCTTACATCTGGGAACATAGATTCACACGTTTATCAAATTTAAGATGAAAATCACAAAGCAGACATATTAAGTGAAATCAACTTTTCAGAGCTTTTAACCATGTTATAGTTGTTTCACCTCACCATTTACCCACTCGAAGTTCTGCTTAGGGCGATTCATTCATGTTTAAGCAATCTTCAGTCATTTCTTTTCAAGATGCTGTTCAACCCCCGTTTTCACCACCATCGGTGCACTTCCACTGTGACGCACTTACTTCATTCTGCAGTTTTATTTTTCTAACAGGGGATGTACACAGGATTCGGCAGTGTTGTGTTGTCATTTTGGTACAAATAAAAAACAAATCTGCTAGCTTGATCTGCAGCTATCAGAAGTGTCGACCACTTCAAGACTAACCATAACCCTAACTAGAAGCACTGCTCTGTCTGAGGCTTTGTTAGATTTCTTTAATCTGATCTTTATTCTAACACAATGTAACCAGAAAGAGCTGACTAAGTTGGAACTACAACAGGTGAGCAGATTTGTGCTGTTCAACAAGTCTGGTAATATTCACAAGCCTTCTTTTTTTTTTTTTTTTTTCCCCCCACCTCTCACCTCTTTAATCACAGACCTGAAAATCAGCTGTTTACATCTTTTTTTTTTTTTTTTTTGAGTTTTCAGACAATCTTAAAACTTGTAAGACAGTCTTTGCTAATGTGTGCATCGTAGCAGTGAACATTCCACCATAGAGATACATGTAGAACATCCTCAACACAGTGCAAAGTATCGATACATGAAATCCTATACAACAGGGTTGTAATGGACTAAACTACATTTTGTTAATTGCAAGAATTTCAAATTTGCAGCCCTGGTAAGTGAAAAACACTTTATGCAGAATTTTGCAAGAAAAAAACGAGCTAAGAACACGAAAAAACGCCCTTCCCTGGTGCTGACAGACCTCAAGGCAAGTGAGGATGTTTAAATCACATATTATTACCTTTCCGATGTCAGAAATTATAAGTCCATTTTCTTTCTGGACAAGATGTACTAAGAGCATTTTACGTGGTCACACCAGTGTACTTGAGGCGAGATTACATTGTTTTTTGTACAGGCTGAAACTGATGATTACCTCAAATATGCTTAGCCAAGAAGGGACAAAATGGAGTAAGAGTCTGTGACGGGGTTCTAATCCTATGTAATGACGATGGCGTAGTCAGCAGGATGTTTTTGATTATTTAATCCCAAAAAGAAAAGCTTGAAGAGTGCTATATACAAAACAGTGAAACACAAAGGTATTTACAACATGTACACAACAGCAGAAATATGCTTCATAAGAACCACAGGGTGTTACCTTCCATGTACAACTCCTGGACCAGACTGACTGAGGGAGGGAGAGTGGCCCCCTTTTATCCACCAAGGCTCCTCCCCCAAGCCAATTAACACAAAAATACTGGTTTCCAATACTAAAACCAGAATTAATAGTGATAACAAAAATACAGAAAAATACTTGAAAATACACTGTTCAACATGGCCATGTCTCTGCGCCTGTAGCAGAATCAGGATGAATAATATCGCTATTTTAGTGCTGCAAATTATAATTCGTGATGACGTCACTGTGACGTCAGACGCCAATGTCCCGCGCATGATGACGGAAACAGGAAGTGCGAGAGGCGCTCGGTTTGACAGTGCGACTCGCGAACGGGAGATGGAGACTGGTTTGGAGTTTGCTGGAAAGCAGGACTATGGACATGGATGGTTTAACAGTGACTCGTGTGGATCCGAGACAACTGCGGTGGTGAACGGACGGTAAACATAGCGGAGAACGGAGCGGACGGACGGGGAGCGGGAAATGGAGCAGAATGAATGAAACCAGGTAAGTGGCCAGCGCGGGTTTGTTTGGGCTACTGAGGTTAGCGCGGCTTTGACGGGGCTACTCCGTCACAGAGTCCTTCAACTCTCTAGAGCAAATAACGACTACCCGTATATTTCTTAAGGATCCCTGCGCAAAGACCTGCCTGTCATGATAATTACAACAGTATATGACTGACTGTTTGATATCTGAAAGAGGGAACTATGGTTTTTGAGGGTCAGTATCAAGGGTACTTTTTTCTTGTACTAGTTGGTTGGTGAGTTGTTGTTTTTCTGTGCTATGATCAGATTTAAAGATACACTGCGTAACTTATCTGGTGAAAAGTCCGTCATATGCCGTTAAACCTTCCTATCTTCATGGAGGCCAAACCAGGCTATGTTACAGGTCAGATCTGTGGAGGATCACAGTCAGAATGCCTGTTTTTCTCTGTATTTTTGAGCTATAAAACCACCTGTAATTGAATAAACGTAAGGTAGAGTTGTTTAATGTCACACTGTGGAACATTCCAGGCAGAGCAATGACATCCATAGAAACAAGCAGGTGACGGACCTACAACCAAACCTTCTATTACACAATATTGATGCAAACTAACTACTACTACTTTTTAATATTGTTCATTTTGAGTATTTTTTGGGATAATTCTTCTTTAGGATTATTGTGTCAGTGGCATAATGTCGGCCTAGTTTCCATGTCATCGTCTATATTTTCACCAGCAGTACATCACACTTCAAAATGTTTTATTGTGACAGGCCTGGCAAGAGCAAACACGCCATTACACACGAGGCACTTCTGCTGCATTAAAGTGGACCTAATCTGTAAAACAGAGTTTTCAGAGTGTTAGCCATATTATATATAGTGTTTCTCCTTCTCATTTATCCACACAAAGTTGGATTTGGAATGATTCATGCATTTCCAAGACGCCATATTGCCGATCAGTCCCTCTGGTACACGCCCACTGTTTTGTACTTACTTCGCTCTCCAATTTTATTTTCTTAATTGGTGATACATGTAGGATTCAGCAGCGTCGTGTAGTCATTTTGGTATAAATTAAAAAAAATAAATAAATAAAAGATAAAATCTGCAGATCTCTAACACAATGTGCAACTATTCATAGGAGGTGCCAACAGCTACATGGCGCTTTGTTGTGATGACGTTTACAGTGACATCAGCTCCCACTGGGTACCACAGTTTTCTAAGTTTCTAAGTCATAGAGGATTTTCCAAGGAAGGAGAAATACAGCGACTGTTTGTTCTTTTTCGAATGTTGCACATGTGGGACACCACCCCCCTCCTCCACAGCTCCATAAGTAGAAACGCCACCTCCCGCCTCATCTTTAAGTTAGAAACCATATTTGTTTACAGCCGGTACGCATTCAGAATTGCTAACAAATTACTGTTGAAATTTCCTGTCCAGAAGTCATTTATCGACCAGCGCGTCAGTCTTTAGACCCTTCGTCTGCTTCAGTGACGCCATCGCTGGAAGGAATCTCCGAGAATCACCTTAGTTTAGCTTCGCTCCTTTTCCCCTTCTCTTTTTCTTTCAGCGACCTCAAAAACGGACTTTCTTTTGCGGCTAACTGGTAGTGGATTCTTGTCCGCCATCGCAACAAACTTTGTACAAACTGTGAGGAAGCTACAGTTGGAAAAAGCCGCTAAGAACCGCTGCGTTGGTCGAGTAAACGGCGTCTTGCGTATGTGGAATGCGTGAGAGGCGACTGTAAACCACGTAATTCCAGCGCGCTGGCGAGTCAGTTACGCTAGAAAGGTAGGGAGTTTGATTGACAACCTGACAGCCAATAGATAACGAGGGAGCCTTGTTATCTATTGGCTGATGTTTATCTGGCCCCACCACGTCCACAGTTGATTTTCATAATTACAGGGCTGCTGCGTCTCTATAATGCTACAAAAGGTCTTCTTTAAAGGTTCTGTCAGTGGTGCTAACCCGCTAAACATATTGTGATAAATCTTTTACCATTCAGTTCAGATCTCAGTGTCTTTGTCAGGCATGAAAAGTACAGTAGCTTACCTCTGTCTTCTTAGGTTACATCCGAAAATGGGAACATGCTGTGTTTTTGATGCCCTGACTCTCCTGTCCCTTAGCTCTCCATGCTAGTCACTCCCCCTTCAGAGCGCTGTCACATTACAATCTGTGTGCATTTTGCTAATGAAACTACTGCACATCGCATCAGGTTTGTGAAGTTGTAGTGTATTGTTTTGTATCATGTTTTGGTATATTTATGGAGAATTGCCGTGGGGGAGTGTGGGTGACGTAGGCTTGTGAACTGAGCTCTTGACAGAATCTTAAAGCTAACTAAGGAGGGTTTGAATATAGCCCAATACACCATCTTTAAAAAAAAAACAAAAAACAAAAAGGCATAACAGTACAGTAGTTTGGCTCAGTGGTTTTCTACAAAGACCAAGAAATGAACCATATGTATCTTTAACACATGTACTTGCTCTTCTTTGTATGTTTTCATCTTAAGTTTCGCACATGAAATAGGCCGTGCGCTGGGGGACATATACACTTTTGTAACATGCGACTATATCGTGCGCCAATCTCTCCGCACACACAGAACCGCCGCTCCTACGATTAGACTGCGCCATCCGGGACCGTGCTGTTTACACTTAGATGGAGTCTTTTCTCTGGGGCTGTTACGTAAGCCCCTCCACCCTCCGTCTGCGCGCATCCAAACATCTATAGGTCTGTGGAGTGAGCAGACGGCTGGTGTCCACGGGGACGGAAGGCATGTCAGATAGAGGGCATTGTCAAAACAAACACGGCGCGCAGTAATCACGCTCACATATGAAAGCTGATAGAACTGTTTTCACTGGAATGAACGGGGAAAATGCATGTCAGACTGTGTTGACAAGGTATGCACCAAGATTGATTTTTTTTTTACATTGAATTCCAGCTACAAAGAAATGTTGATACCACTTGGACAGGTGGGAAGGTAGTATAAACAATAAAAGTACTGTACTTAAAGGGCACATCCTACGCTATTTTCTGATCTATGTTACAATGTTGTTTCCTCATCACAAACACACCTGGAGTTGTGTTTTGTTTCATTCACACATGTTTAACACACAAACCCTGTATATTTAGGCTGAGTTCTTCTCAAGTGCATATGAGAAGATGGATTACTAATTTCACTAAAATATACTTAACATCATTATATCTTAGATTTGACAAAAAAAAAAAGTTTATAATTAAACTTCCTAGTTGGAAATGGCATATGCAGAGGTAATTCCATAACTGTTACTAATAATAACAACGTTAAACTCTTTCTGCAAAATTGACTTTTCAGAGCTGTTGACCATGTTGTTGTTTCCGCTCACCATTTACTCACCTGAAGTTGTATTTGGAGTGATTTGTGCATGTTAGAGTAATATTTAATCTCATATTTTCAAGACACAATTTTTCAGGTCAACTCATGTTTTCACGCTACTGTGACGCAGTTGCTTCATTCTCCAATTTTTTTTTTCATAATCTTTGATATGTGTATGTGTAGGACGACCACTTGTTTCTTCTTTCGTTTTAGATGAATATTGTGGTTTAAAATGTCCAAAAACTGGGCCAAAACTATGGATGCACCGATGCCATATATTCCATATACATTTTCACTCTCTGCTTTGCTATCGGTTGATATCAGGTATTGGGAGATACTTAAAGCTGTATAATTCACACAATATTTATTATTATGATTCATGATTTGATAAATGAAGGTTTAAACTGCCATTTTGGGTGGAATTTCCCGTGTTGACACAGGTTTAGGTATTCCATTTTTGCCTCAGGACTACGGTTGTCAAACGTATTCAGAATCAGATACTAAAAACTAGATACTCATTTGAACAAGTATTGATATTAAAAAGTCACATACACAAGACACAAATGAACCTTTCCTAAATGTCTTTAGAATGATCTTGAGCTGAATCAGAACAAGTATAAGAGCACATAGACTAGTATACGGACCACTATGGAACCTACCTGGACCACTGAAGGATTACACAGATGTATTGCCTAAATAAAGAGTCTTTTTTCATCAGCATCGTGATATCCAAATTGGTAGTGAACCTCTTCCTTAGTATCAAACCAGAGGGACAACACTACTATGGACACAACAACAGTTTTTGCCACTGGCGCCCTCTTTGGCACACGGTATTCCCAATGATCTCCCATCCAAGTACTAACCAGGCCTGGCCCTGCTTAGCTTGTTTTTGATGAGGAGGTTTAACCACGCAAATACAAACTTAATTCCTTTCTAAATTCTCTGTCATCCATGTATATAATAAAAGTGAAATCACTGGAATTCTGAGAAACCCCAATGGCCCAAATCCATCAAGAAACACAGACAGAATTTAGAATGTTTATGAATAATTTGAACTTTGCATCTCCTCCATCTCCTACTACTCTTACCGCGTTCATCAAATCCAAGTCTGCGTCTCGCCTCATATTTCAGAGCGCGCATCAAAACCCTGAATTATGAATGGACTTTTGCATGATTAATATTTTAAATGCAACTAGTTTGCCTATGAATATCAAGTTGTGTTCGGGGCATCAGGAAATTACATTTACTATCAGATGGAGGGGAGCATAGGGCCCGCTGGAGTGCATGGATGCGCTCTGAATAGTGGGATAAACGTGCGCCAGTGAATGCACCGCGCTGAAGTGGCAGAGACAGGATATTGTATAGATATAATGTATGGTCTCGGTATTGAAAGGTGGGCTATGTATTAAAGATGAGGCTTGATAGGGGTGGTGGGTAAGTCCGTGTGTCAGCTGTTTATGGGCACATGCATGTTCTTATTTACATGCTGTGCTCTCAGGAGGTTTATGTGCTCCTGCAGAAGCTCATGTCATAAATCGCCTTCACACACAACCTCCTCACACGGACACTTTGCTCAGTGGAAGTGCAGATCATGAAACGGTGGAGTTTATCGACACCATATATAAATGGACACGGCTGCCGCGCTAGCCACACTGCTTCAAACAGGAAGTGAGCATGGGCACAAAGTGTTTCCTTCGAAATGGTTGCCCCTCTCTCTGTAACTGCTGCTGATACGTTCCTCATTTCGACCATAAAATGTTCATTTGAACCCGCTCTACACAATCTTGGAGTTTTTATTTCGGGATTATGGCCATTGTACAGTTATTGGCCTTTTCTTTAGCATCTCATGTTAGAACTTAAAGCTCCACCACAGGTTTTTAGCCAACAAAATCAAAATTATTGTTGTTGTTTTCATTTTAGATGTATTAAATTCCACTGAAAAACCTGCGTCTGTACTGTGAACGAGCTTGTATCACCACAAACCTGACTTACTTGGCCTTGCGAAGGGCCTTCACCCTGTTGTTTCCATGGAAATGCTGTTCCTTTGGCTATAACTTTCCATAGGATTTCATAAAGCAGCCATTCTCAAAGTCTGCTGTGCCGTGGCCGCTCCATCGATGCGAAGATCACACAAGCCCCCCCTAATAATATGTTAAAACAAAACATCCCCAAAGTGTACGCTGCTGCCTGTGTACGCACTCTGAGTTGTACAAGTCTCAGAACATTTTGGGCATCAAAAGTTTACGGCAGTGGACTTATTTGGAGAGAACTGGGAGTGAGACAGACCAATTAGAAGGGTCCCAGGTGTCGGAGCTGATTCTCGGGTGGAGGAGGTGTGAGAGCAGCTACAGCGACAGACTCTGCACCACCTGTCTTCTCTTGCACAGGGACCCCCACCGCAGTGCCACACAACCAGGAAATCACCTGTGTACGTGTTGGGAAAGTTAATCAAACCCATGAAGTGATTAGATATGTTTTTCCTGGCTTTTAAAGGTCATATGTTACACAAAACTGTCTTTAAAGGGCACATATTACACTATTTTCTGATCTCTGTTGTAATATTGTTTCCTCATCGCAAACGTACTTGGAGTTGTGTTTTGTTTCATTCACACATGTTTAACGCACAAACTCTGCATATTTAGGCAGAGTTCTTCTCTTAGTCGGAAAACACTCTGTTCCACCTTGTGATGTCATGTGGTAATACAGGAAGTGCTCCAGTGTGTTTTTAAACTCCATATATCTTCACTAGAATCATTTTCGTCATCTCAGCCCTGCAATTCCCAATCTCTACTAAACGTAAGGTAGATGCTAACTTGAAAACTACCACTAAATGACATCACAAGGTGGAACTGAGCATTCTGAGCTTTTGAGATGTAGACAGACTAATAATAAAGGGTTACTCAAATGTGTAAATGAAACAAAACACAACTCCAGGTCTGTTTTTGAGGCAATAACAACATTTTAACACGTCCAAAAGCTCAGATGAATCAATTTTCTGTAATATACGACCTTTAAATCATGTCCTCAAAAACATACCCGGTTTTGTTGTGTTTTGTTTCATTCACACATGTCCGAGTAACCCTTTATTAATAGTCTGTCTACATCTGGAAAGCTCAAAATGCTCTGGTCCACCTTGTGATGTCATAACCTGGTAATTTTGAAGTTAACAGCCACCTTTTACCATTTGTTTAGTAGACATTGGCAATTCCAGGGCTGAAATTATCCAAATGATTCTCGTGAGCACTTCCTGTTTTAGCACATGACATCACAAGGTGGAACAGAGTGTGTTGCGTTTGAGAGAAGAACCTAAATATCCTGGGTTTGTGTGTTTTTGAGGGGGTAATAGGACATGAGGTAACTTAACATGACATGCTTTTCTCCATGGAGATGTTACTGCTTTGTAATGTTTCACAGTATGGTGTTAAACATTTCTATCTTCAAGGAGACCAAACCGGAACAAGTTACAGGTCAGATCTGTGGAGAGGCGACTCACAGTCAGAATGCCTGTTTTTCTGAGTATTTTTGAGTTATAAAACCAGCTGTAATTGAATAAATGTAAAGTAGAGCTGTTTAATGTCACACTGTGGAACATTCAAAGCAGAGCAATGACATACCCATATATACAAGCAGACAACAGACCCCTAACCAAAAAGTTACATGGTGCCCCTTTTGTCGATTTTGTGTAACGTAGGGCCTTTAAAACTCATTCATCAGATTTTGAGAGTCTATACACATCCACATCCAACACTGCACAGACACTTTTCAAAAAGAATAAAATAAATACCAAAATGATGAGGTGAAATACTATTTTGACAATCACTTCTGCAGTTTTTACTTTTATTGCAGTTTAAAAATGTAAGTTTTGTTCTGGAAATATGACAAAATGTGACAACAGTGGTCGCCATAAAGCAAGTACTCGACTTGTATACTTAAAAGTACTAGTTGAGATTCAGGTGATGTAAAACATTTGCTGTGTAGAAATGAGGATGAGGTAGAATTTGCTTGGTAGAACAGTTTTTGTCATAATGATTACAACGCCTAGCATGCTAACAGTGCACTTCCTGACTCCTGGACAGACAAGAGTTGCTTAAAGACGGGGTATTTTACTTCTATGGGGTATTAAGTGCTAACACATAACATTTAGATCACCATGTTCCTTTTTATTGTTTTATTGTATGCTATATTTGTCGAAAACAATGTACAAATATATTTTATGAGTTTAATTTTTTTTTGGTTTTTGACACTCTGAGTCTTACCTCCCTTTGCTCCCTGTGCAAAGTCACTCCCCCTTCAGAGTGCTATCACATAACAGTGAAAAAACTCCTGCACATGGCGTCAGGTTTGTCAAGTTGCTGTGTACAGTTTTTTGTCATGTTTTTGTGGATTGTCTTAAAGCTAACCGTCACAAGGGTTTGAATAGGGCCCAGGAGAGATCGCTAGATGACTCAAACATGCATGGATGACTCTAGAACCTCTTCAGGCATGTTTTTGATGAGGGAACAACGTTGTAACATGGTAGAAATGTCCCGCTCTTTAAGAACATCGTGTATAGGCCCATTGAAGTGCACTGCCTGAATCATATACTTGAACGCAAACAATTCTACATCGATTGAGCGTATAAAACCACCCAAAACAATGATTTAATAACATTTTACTTCCCCCAAATCTGATTCAAGCCAGTGAATAAAAAAGACATGTATTTTCAAATATAGTCTTCATCATCGTAATCAGCGGGAACTCTGGATAGCGATCTTTCAGTGTAATAGATTCCGAATTGAACGGGTGATTTTGAAATTGCTTTGTGCGTATCTCGGCAATAATCAGCCTCATTGATGAAGACGGGCTGCCTTCCGAGAGCGTTCTAATCACACAAACTCATTTAGGATTTCATCTGCTGGCGCTCTTATCTGCAGGCATCTTTGGGGAAAATCCTCCATACATATTTATAGACTGGGACGGCGCTCTCGACAACGAATGATTAGATGATTAGGAATAAGAGAAATTTGATGGTGATTGATAGCCAGGAAAGGGGCAGAGGTTGCCAAACATTGACTTTTTAATCGCTTGTGTGCCAATTATTAACGTTAACCCTTTGACAAGCTAAATGTCACCATATTGCGTAGTCCCGGAGCAGACTGATTCACCGAAGGCTAATTCTGCAGAAGAAGAAAAGCTGTGACATACATTTACAGTACACACCACAATTAGCGCCCCGACAGACACATTAAATCATCAGCATGAGGTAATTAGGGAGCGGTAATAGCATAAGACTTCTGCGGCTTCATCGCTAATATTGTTCCTCCCTCAACTACTGTCTCTCAGGATTTACACAATGTGACTAAAGTATGTTTATTGAAGTCAGCTAGTGTGTATGTTCGGATCAAAAAGATTGTGCTTTGTGAATTGTGAAATGCCTTGCCCAAGGACACAGAAACAGTAAGCACTGATCAGAGCTGGAATCAAACGGTTGGTGGGTGAATGCTCTAACCAGTGGCAGTTCAATCATGCAAATGTGCAAAAAAGTAAACACGCCAGGACCGTCTGTGCTGGCTTTAAGATTACCTCTGCAGCCAGAACCACACGCTTTGAAAAAACTTGACAAAGACGAGCTGGATCTGGAGCTGTGTCCTGTGTCCCTGATTTCAGAGAGCTTGATTGACAGGCGGATTAACCAATCAGAGAGGCGCGAGTTCCATTTGCATCAAAAACAACACATGAAAAAGGAGTAAATCTAGATAAAGGGCAGAATCAACAATCGAAGCATCAATCTATTACTTTTTTTATTTCAGGTAAAAGTTTGTTCTGAATGTTATGAGAATTTTGTTTTTTTGCGTTATGAACGTTATGTGTGAATGAAACAAAACTCGGCTTCGGGTACTTTTCAGGACTTCACGTGACATGATTTAAAGGTGCAATTGTGTAACTTTTCTGGTGGAGAGTCCGTCAAATGCTTTTCCCATGGAGATGCAAGTTTAGTTTATCTTTCATTTTTGACACTTTGAGTCTCCCATCCCTTTGCTCCCCATGCAAAGTCACTCCCCCTTCAGAGTGCTATGACAACACAATGACAACACAATCAGCATGCATCCCTCTAATGAAACTACACTACTGCTGTGTACAGTTTTGTGTCATGTTTTTTTGTGGATTTATGAAGAATTGTCGTGTGGGAGCATGGGTGACGTAGACTTACAGCTAAACGTAACAAGGGTTTGAATAGGGCCCAGGAGAGATCGCTAGATTATTCAAACATGCATGGATGACTCTAAAACCTCTTCAGGCATGTTTTTGACGAGGGAACAACGTTGTAACACGGAACATCACGTATAGGCTCATTAAAGTGCTCGGCCTGCATCACATACTTGAACGCAAACAATTCTACATCTACTGAGTGAATAAAATCACGTACATCGTATGGGAAAATGACCAAAGACTTGGGACTTGACTTGGATTTTGAAGCCTTGACTTGGAAAGACTTGATGCTCAAAATGGTATAGAAAAGTAAAGAAACGTCAGTATCGCGCATTTCCCACTCTCCCTCTCCCTCACTCCCTCAGCGGTATGGCGCACGCTACGGCATCCAATCAAATCCCAGTACAATCAACGCTGTAAAACTGTCCAGCGGAAAGGAAAAATTAGTCCACGGGTTATATCGTTCGATAGCAGAAGCACATAAGTTCGGTTAGCAGCAGCTAACCGCAGTTAACACACGGTAGCACTCACCACAGTGCGGTCTGGTCCGTGGGTCAGATATTGGCAAGCAAGGCCAACCTGATTCTGAGGTCCAAGCATCCGGACAGTGGCATGGATCCAGTCTGGTATTTTAGATCTTGTAGCAACACCCTCTGCATGCTGTTAGCCGCTGTTAGCTGTCCTCCGTGCTCGAGAGCTGCGACTGGTTCTGAGGTGAAGCAAAGCATCTGGACAGAAACGTGGATCCAATCTGGTTTGTTATAGGCCTATTTTGTTCTGAGTGGCCCATACTCCGTGCCCTTGTTTTTTTGTTTTTTTTTCCCCAAGAGAAAGCGTTGCTCTGGCCAAGGCATCTATAATGCCACTCCCCGCTGAAACTCAACTGAGCCCGGCCTGAACCAGAGCTGCTCTCCGCTGGTTCAGGCATCTGGGTTTGGATGTAGTCCAGCTGTAGCATTTCTCACACTAGGGAGAGCATCTGACACACAGGGAGGGCATTTGACACACAGAGGTATTTCAGAACATGTTTGTAGAGGTCTAAACTACAGCTATTCCACAGAATAAGACCCCATGGACACACACTACTATGGCTCTTAATTTGATTAGTCTTATTAATTACTGGTTGATTCTTCTGGTTGATCAATTTTCTTCTGCTGTTCCCAAGTGCTTGGTCTTAAGATTAATTTAGTTCCCAACTTAAATGATACTTGTTCTCTAAGGTGTGCTAGATTCATTTAACAGAATGCAAGTCATATGAATAAAAAAAAATGGAGAAACCCCTTGTTGATTTCGAAATGCTGTACGGTTTAATAAATTCACACTATAAAAGTATATGTAAACATGTCTTATTTAATCTAACGTTTTTAATGTATTTGACGGCGCTCCAATAGAAAAGTTACTCAATGCACCTTTACAAAATAAAGCACTTTAAGTTAATAGTGTGAATAAGAAGTGACATTAAAGGTGCACTGTGTAACTTTTCTTGTGGATGGCCTGCACCTTTCTCATCTCCATGGAAATCTTACTGTTTTGCCTTAATTATTCCACAGCATTGAAATAAACCTGGTAATCACAATGGAGACAGGTTAATGGTCAGAGCTATGGAGAAGCAAGCCTGAATATGGCAAGAATTCATGTTATTAAGGTTTTTTGAACTTAAAACATCTGTAACTGAACAAATGCAAGGGAGCTATGTTTAATGCCCTACTCTGGAACATGAGATGCAAAGAAATAACATCTCTGTGGGGATGAGCATGTACATAGAAGTTACACAGTGCTATATGAAAGCATAATTTTGTATATTTCTATTATTTTCATATTTTATTCTTTTACACATTTAAAGTCCATAATCTGTCAGTTTTAATTGGCACTTTATAAACAAGGTGTAAACTCACAATGGATCTATTAATGTAGTTTTTTTTATTTTTTTTTAATGACGCTTTAATATTATATATATAAAGCATTTGACGAACCCTCCACCGGAAAAGTTACACAATTCACCTTAAAATATTGTTTTAAAATATTGAAGTAAAATATATATTAAACAAAAAAAAAAAAAAGAAGTGACATAGTACAGGTTTAAATTGCACGTGTCCGCAGTGATGTGATCCATGTTTCCTGTTGATATTTCTCCACGGGGGCCCTCAGCTCCCCGACGGCGCACAGCCACATCCCAAGAGTCAGGAAAGTAACAGGATTCACGGGAGTTTAGCAGCACTCGTGTGCAGTCTCGGAGTTGCTGGAGATGACATCATTTCTGTACACACGTCCTCAGAGTGAGTTGTTGCTCAGAGCTGGGACGGATCATTTGTGTCGCGAAAATGAGTGTGTTAAATCAGACAGAACAGAAAAAACGCACAAGTCAGGTTTATTTCAGGTTATATTAATGATGCTCTACATGCTCTTCTTGTATTATCACATGACATCATTTAGGCTGAGAGAAGAAGTCAGCCTAAACATGCAGGTTTGTGTGTTAAACGTGTGTGTGTGAATGAAACAAAACACAACTCTCGGTCTGTTTGTGAGGAGGAAACAACATTTTAACATGGATCAGAAAATATCTCAATATGGGCCACTTAAGCTCTGTTTAACCTTTAGAAACCAGTGTGGAGTTTTGTCGCGTCGGTAAAGCTAACAACAACTAGCATGCTAACAGCGCACTTCCTTATTAATGAACAATACAATGCTTTATGGATTTATTTTGACCTCAAGAGATGTTTAGACATTACATCTGCAATGGAGCGAGATGCATTTTTCTCAAAAACATGGGACAAAAATGTGGTACAAAGCCTTTAAACGTTAGTTGTAACTTTTGTTTGATTAAAAAAAAATAAGTTAGAAAATCCCTGACTTAAAACTTAGACATGTTATTCCATTAGAAGTAGCTGCAGTAAAAAAAAAACAAAAAAACAATAAGTTGTGTCGTGCAAGGTGAAAGAGGTTGATGGATGCATTTCTTTGACAGATACAGAGGTGGACAGTCTATCAATACAGCACACGGTGAGAAGCCAAGGGCCAATCAGATCAGAGTTATTAGTAATCCAATTACTGCCCGGGTTCAAGCGGCCGGTCACCAGTTCAAACGGTGGGCATTAATTATAGTGCGAGCGGAGAAATGTGTGCCAGGGCTGCAGGCAGAGGAGGCTGCTCTCATCCACTGTGCCCACACAATCCTTTTTACAGACACCAAATCCATCCGCAGCCCAGCGTTTGGGGAGAACTTTTGTGGTGCTTTGTCTAAAATGATTACCAAACACACAAAATTGATTCCTGTGAGCTTTAAGCCATGTTATAATGTTGTTTCCTCATCGTAAACATACGTTGTGTTTTGTTTCATTCACACACACCACACACATCTTTACTATTAGTCTGTCTAAATCCCTAAAGCTCCAAATGCTTTATTTCACTTTGCAATGTCATGAAGTGGTAGTTTTCAAGGTAATAGCTACCTTTTTTGTTTGTTTTTTGTTGTTTAGTAGAGATTGGCAATTCCAGGGCTGAAATTATCTAAATGATTCTAGTGAAGGTTCCTGTATTACCACATGACATCACAAGGTGGTCTGTTTTTGAGGAGGTAATAAAATTATAGCACGGTTTAAAAGTGCATTGTGTAACTTTTCTGGTGGAGGGTCCCTGTACAGATAGTGTATGTCATTGATCTGCCTGGAATGTTCCACAGTACGACATTAAACAGCTCTACCTTACATTTATCAAATTACAGGTGGTTTTACAGCTCAAAAATACCAAGAAAAACAGACATTCTGATTGTGAGCGTGGGTCGCCTCTCCACAGATCTGACCTCTAACTTGGTCTGGTGTGGTCTCCATGAAGATAGAAAGGTTTAATGCCATACTGTGAAACATTCCAGACAAAGCAATAACATCTCCATGGAGAAAAGCATTTGATGGACCTTCCAGCAGAAAAGTTCAAAGCTCACAAGTCAGATTTGCGCAATGTAGGACCTTCAAATGTCTGCTTCTGTGTCTGATCTGACTGTTTGGCTATAACTCTCCTCCTCATTATTAATATTTATTTGAAACCAAAATCAAATCCCTGCCGTCTCTCTGCTGCCGCCTGCTGGCCACCTCACCCGTTTTAGACCAGAACCAGCAGAGAAAATACCGAAAAGCCAAATAATGAGTGAAAAACCATGTGTAAAAGTTGACAGCGTTCCATTACAGTCACATCCGCTCTGCACGGGAAGCACTGCTGTAGGCTACAGGCCAGTCAGCGCCAGTGTAATTAACAGAGCAAATTTAACGCTTTATCTGAGAAGAATCAGAGGAGCTGGAGGAGCGCGCCGAGTCTCGAGTCACAGCTCCCATAATTCTCCACAACTCTTCACACAATCACAGGAAGGCAGTAGTGATTTTGACTTTTCAAGCGACAGAAGTTTCATATTCTTTCATAGCATCGAGGTGCCGTTCTATCAGTGAAGAGGCTTTAGGAGGAGGGGAGAGAGGGAAGGAGATGGGAGGACCAAGGGGAAGATGGAGGAAAATGTGAAATAAGAATGTCAGCGCTTGATTGGTAAAAGATAACAGCCTTCTCAGGGATCACGTGAAACGGTGGGCTCAGACTTCACCATTGTTCACGCATCACAACCACAGGGAATGTTGATGACACCGGCTGCTAAGTATTGATTAAAATAATATAAACAGGTCTTTTTGTTGAAAAAAGTATAAATGTCAGGGCCTGCCTCTTCAGTGCCGGCACAGTTTGCATGTTTTCCTTGTGTCTGGGTGGGTTTCCTCAAATCCTCCAGCTAAGGTAGTCCTGACCAAGACTAGCTCAAGATCTGGAGATGGGCCATCGGACGCGACACTGTGGCGTTGATATTACAGTGCTAATAAAGTTAGCTCAATGAGGAATGGTTCCTGCCGATATTCAGGAAGAGGAAGGACTCTCACCAAAGCTTTAACCAATCACTGGCCAACTGAAATGCTTCAGTTATTACATTCTTGGCTGAATGAGTGGATAGTATCATACCTGCTGTTTCTTATGCTTGGTACCTTGCTGCAATTGTTAATAAAATATTTTAGTTGGAAAATACATGACAAATACATGACAAATACAGGACAATACAGAATTAGGTGACTCAAATATGCATGAATCTAAATAACACACAGGGTAGGACAACAAACTAATGTAACATGGTTTAAAAGTCAAAGTTTTAGATTTTACAACTGTGTGTAACTTTTTAATGAAGAAACAGACTGAAATAAAAGCATGTTGTTTTTTTTATATATATATATTTATTTATTTTTTGGTTGTGTTAACTGAAAAAAAAAAAAAATGCATTTCCATAAACCAGACTCTTATTTGGCTCTGAGGAGGGTCTCCTCCTGTTTATTTCCATGGAAATGTTCCTTTGACTATAACTTTCCATATTATGGCCTAAAACCTAACTCCGGGGAGAAAGAAACTTTCTATTTGTGATGTGTACTGTACCTTTGACCACTAATTCTGAACAAATCAGGCAATCAAATCCAAACACTAAAGGTCAAAATATCCTATTTGTGTGATTTTATTTTCCCTGTACCGACGCCTGCTCAAATAGTTTTTCTATATTAGTCTTAGTATTGATTCGTATCTGGGTACAGATTTGGCTTGACAGTCCTTTTATTTTCCTATAGTATAGTAGTATAGATTCCAGACAGCTTTTGAGATCTGCTTTGATGTAAAAATGAATGAACATTGAATAGTTGCTGATATTGTACGTGGAAAAGCAAAAAACAACAATCAAAGCAGACTGATACCACTCACAGACGTTACCTCCCACTGGCTCTCTCTATGTCCGTAATGGAGCAGAAAATGCATAAATGCAAATTCAAACGCATCGCTGTAAATTGTGAGTGTGAAATGTGAAAGCGGGGCAGTAAAATAGCTCCTCTCAGCGTGTGCCGGGCATGTGTGAGGAAGCCCGCTGTGTCGGAGTGCTCCATCGGGGTGTGACGGGTGCGGGCGGGTGCAGACGGGGAGGAGAGGGGGTTTTTGGGGGACTGTGTTTTCAAGGGTCAGACTAAAGTGTAAAAAAGTCCAATGAAATACAGTTTATTACTAGCCTCTGTACGCGACTATTTTCCATGTATTTGACAGATGTTTTGTATGAGCAGCTCTCAAGGTCAAAATAAATCAGTTGTGTACTGTCTGCATTTAATTATAAAATGTGTTAGATGTTAGATAATCAGGAATTGCACTGTTATACTTACAGGTACACAGGTGTTCTACTGTTATATTGTTCTACTGCTGAGATACAAAAAGGCAGGAGACAAAATGAGCAATCAAAACTGCACATGGGCCATTAAAAGCCCTATATTGCGCTGTTATTACCTCCTCAAAAACATACCTGGAGTTATGGAAGAGAGTGTTTCCTGTTTGAGAGAAGATCACAACCTAATACACCTTCACTAGAATCATTTGGATAATTTCAGCCAATCTGGAATTGCCAATCTCTACTGAACAAAAGGTAAAATGAGCTGTTAACTTGAAAACTACCACTTCATGACATCACAAGGTGGAACAGAGCGTTTTGAGCTTTGGAGATGTAGACCGACTAAGAATAAAGGTTTACTCAAATGTGTGAATGAAACAAAACACAGCTCCAGGCGTTTTTGAGGAAGTCACGACATTCTAAACTGGCTTGAAGCTCACAAGAGTCACTTTTGTGTCATATAGAACCTTTAATACACTAAGGCCAGCAGGAAGCAATGGCCATCAACTGAAAACACAAAAATACACAATCTCAAACACAACACCCCAAAATACTGGATACATTTTAATAATATAATCCTCTTTAAAAAATACCTGTGCCCTACATAGAGCTACACAGATAATTACGATGCTCAAAATGCGTAAGGTAAGTGACGAATAACTTTGGACCACTGCAAAAACATTAAAAGGGACTAGTTTTGTTTAACACATTTTTGTCTTGGGTAAAGGGTCATTCTGTCTTCAGTTATAAACTTAGAGATTCTTCTAGTCAGACAGCAGAGTTTGTTTACCTCCTTTACACGTTTTGGCTTCTTCCTGTATCGTGATGGTGTATGACGTGCCTTGTAGCTGATTTATTTGGTTTTGTCAGACAGAGAGTAGATGTCCACACTATTCCCTATTTAGGGCACCAATTAAGGGTCACACCATATTTAGGGGTGTCCAAATGACCGTTCAACCGGTTTGACTGGAACACGACTGAATGTAGCAGATAAAAGCGTTGGTTTATGGCATTGCTGACCGCTGATTCTAAATAAAACACGACTAAATAAACCGTTATGGTGTTAGTGGTGCTAGCGTTAGCCACTTACCTTAGCTCCAGCTGTTAAGAGCGATAATTTCCACATTTCAGACAAAAGGCAAATAATCCAGTCTGTTTATGTGAAATCCAGCATGACAAAAACATGTATGATTATTATTAGTCCATAAACACTTGTGTGCCAGTCTGATCTGATCTTTATTTATGACAGAAATAGAGTTTTATTGGAGTTTAGGGTTACACGCTGCTATTCTGACATGTCACTATTTAGACATTGACGTCTAATTGTCGGAGCAGTGGCATAAACATTATTTTTCAAGCGTCCCATTACTTCGACTTTTTTTTTTTCCATTGTCGGAGTAGCAGCACTTTACTATTTAACATTCCGCTTTTCCAACATGAATAATATTAATGTCATAGCCTATTATACTTTGCGCTCCCATAGATCATAAGATACTTGATCAGAGAATACATCAGCCACATAGGATATCAGACAGTGGGAAAATGTCTGATCGCCATGGGAAACATAATGCATTTTACAAAAGAGCATAGGCCAGCCTTTGGGAAAATATCTAATCTAAAACGGAGGCTGCAAGTGAGTGAGAGACGCGTCTGGGTAGACTATCTGGGGTCTTCCCTGGGGCCTCCTGGAACATGCCCGGAATACCTCCTGAGGGAGGCATCCAGGAGGCATCTGGAACAGATGCCCGAACCACCTCAGCTGGTTCCTCTTGACGTGGAGGAGCAGCGGCTCTACCACAAGCTCCTTCTGTGTGACTGAGCTCCTAACCCTATCTCTAAGGGAGCGCCCAGCCACTCTGCAGAGGAAACTCATTTCGGCCACTTGTCTCTGCGATCTTGTCCTGTCGGTCATTGCCCAAAGCTCATGACCATAGGTGAGGGTACGTGAACGTAGACTGATGGTAAATCGAGAGCTTTGCATTTTTGGCTCAGCTCCCTCTTCACCACAGCGCTCCGATACAGCGATCACATCACTGCCGATGCTGCACCGATCCACTTGTCAATATCACGCTCCATCCTCCCCTCACTCGAGAACAAGACCCTGAGATACTTGAACTCCTCCACTTGAGGCAGGGACTCTCCACCCACCTGGAGAGGGCGATGCCAGAGTCACGTGACCCAAATTTAGTGAGCTGCGTGTCCAAATCGCTCTGTGAATGAGTGCACTATAGAGGGCGCTAATGAGCACGGGCCTATGTAGTGAATGAGGGGTTTGGGACTAGGGTGGACATTCAGACACAGCCCAGGTCCAAGGAGCATGAAACGTGGTGAGGGACAGCAGGGTCTGGCAAAACCAAGAAAATCATCCTACAAGACACGTCACTATAACAGTCCTGTATCCTCCCCAGAAGGTCGTGTACCTTCAGGTAGTAGCCGAAACATTTCAAACTCTCCTGTCTGTCGAAAAGAATCGTTAATGCTAAGTAAAAATCAGGTACAGCACCTTTTTAAATGGCTGTTGTTGTTGGTTGTTGATGATCACTCAGGTTTAGGTCTTATCTGTGTATACGTCCTAAAGAGAGCGAGAGTGACAGATGCGTTTTGTGTGTTTTACATGGACGATTGGAGCTGTTTTGTCCGTGCAGACTGGCAGCAGATTGCATTATTGTGTTCTCCTGGTCCCTGGGCGCGTTCCAGAATCACCCCTGATGCCCTGCCATGACCAGCACAGTCATGGATAAAGAGCACAGACCTCCATGCTCAGAAGTACGCCTGGTCATCCCACGCACTGCTCTACACAAAGGTGGATTCCGTTGCTTCTTTTATGTTCTATTTTATTTTTAGGATGTCTTTATTTGTTCACTTTGCTCTAGTGTTGTCACGATACTAACATCTCAAACTCAATTTAGAAGAAATAGTGAAGAAATAATGAGACAAACTTGGATGTTTCCTCTATCTGCAGGTTAAGGCTCTGGAAGCACAGGTTCAGTTCTAACACCTTTTTTCAAACAGTAAGGCAGCTGTACAGTTCCTTTTAATAAATACTATATTCATTTATAAAACTGATTATGAGTATGCGCTTAAGAGGCATTTTGAAATTTAGAAAAGAGAAACTATTACAAAAAAACAGAGATTTAACTCTACCCGAGGCAGTATTTGTTGATGAAGTTTACTCAATCGGTGCAGTGTAACTTGGGTAACATTTCTCCATATTGGATTATGTAACTATAAAGAGCTCTTGATGGTAATTACTATAGCCATTTAAGCCGATCTGAATAGCTCTTTCCCTTAAATAAACAATTGTGTTCAATCTGCTGTGTGTGTCCTGTATTGGCCCACAGTTGGCAGTGCAGCTTTTTTTTTTTAACCAAGGAAACACATTTTGCTCTGGTGGGGACACTTCAATGAAAAAACAAACAAACAAACAAACAAACAAAAACTATACGGCTGCTGCTGCTCAAACCTGCACTACAGAGAACAAATATGGCTGGATGGACAACTATTATGGCCTATTAAATCGCTACAAATAGGTAATACAGTCTAGAGGGCGAGTGAAGGACAAACTCAGAGCAAATGTGTTTTCGCAGAATGCACATTGATTGTGTTGTGAAAGCACTCTGAAAGGGGAGTAACTAAAAACCCTCCCTGGAACATTATAGACAATAACATCTCCACAAAGACGAGAAAAAGTTAAATAGTGCACTTTTAAGTATATTTGCAGCCATGCTACCCACCTATTTGTTTCACAGGAGGTGTTTAGGGGCATGCACATCATTTTTAGAGAATGGAGAGTTGGCATCATGGCATTGGCATTGTTAGTTTTTCCACTGTGTCTGCATCTAATGAGAGAGCACTTTATTGTCAAATCAGAAAGTGCTTTACTGTCAGGGCAAAACTCCGCTCTGGTCTCTGAAAGCTGTGAAAGCATGAGCAGACTGTACTTCCTGACAAAGCTCAGGTCTTTCAAAGTGTGCAGTGAGTTACTGGAGATCTTCTACCAGTCTGTGGAGGCCAGTGCCCTGGATTTCTCTGTGGTTCTGCTGGGGGAGCGGCACCAGGAAAAGGGACATTGGGCGGATTGACAAACTGATCCGTAAAGCTGGACACGTGATCGGCTGTGAGCTGGAGACATTTGTCACATTGAGGGACAGGAGGACACTGGACAAACTGCTCTCCATCATGGACACTCCTGCTCACCCACTGCACCAGACTATAGAGGGACAGAGGAGATAATACTCCCTACAACTGTACAACAACTCACCCACTGCACCAGACTATAGAGGGACAGAGGAGATAATAGTCCCTACAACTGTACAACAACTCACCCACTGCACCAGACTATAGAGGGACAGAGGAGATAATAGTCCCTACAACTGTATAACAACTCACCCTTATGTAACAGATAATACTCCCTACAACTGTACAACAACTCAATCTTAAGTAACGGATAACCTTATGCCCTGTCAATCAGCAGAGTATTTGCACTGTCATTCTTGTCTCTTGTTTACAGCTGGGATTTTATATTTTCTTTTATTATTTATATTTCTATTTTATTTTGACTTGTACATATACATTTATTTTTATAATTATGTCTCATTTGACACGTGTCTCTTGCTCTTTTTTGCTGTACCATCTATTTTTGTTACTCTCTGTTATTATATTATATTGTGATGTTTGAGCGACTGTGTCCAAATAATTTCCCTTGTGGATCAATAAAGTTTGTCTAAGTCTAAGTCTAAAACTCATCTCAGTGAAATGAACTAGTTCTGTTTTAAGATGGTAAAAATCTGGTAGAGCGCCTTTAGTATCTGCACAAAACCACAGAATATGTCCCGGCAATGACAACAAGAAAAAATATTTAAAAACTTTTCTGGTGTATTTTTTAAGGGGCCCATATTACGTTCTGGTCTGTGTTAGGGATTATGGCACTACGTCACTCCACGTTCTCCTGCACATGGGGCCTGCAGAAAGAGCCTCTGTCCTGTCCTGTATTATGTCAGTGTTTTTTAGGATTTCAGGTTCTCCCGGGGGCGGGACTAGGTGTGTCCATCAGGTATGAATGGATGTTTGGGCCATTTCTTCTCGTCATTTACCTAGGGTGAGCAGATTGAGAGAGAGATTAAGACAGCTGGTTTTGGGGCGATAAAAAAATTGGCAATGTTTGTACTTTTGTAACCGGCGATTTCTGTTTAAACGTCCAAATGTGTGATATTATGTGTATCAGGAATTTTGGACAATTTACTGTATTTCACTGCATAAACCATAGCTCAATAATATAAACCAGTGTAGCCTATATTTATTTTTCATGGGTTATTTTCCTGTCTATGTCCACTGTCCTCTGCTCCTGTCACCTCTCACACACCTCTGACAGGGCCCTGCTCCTGTCACCTCTCAGACAGGAGGTTTCAGTCTGTGATTCAGAGCAGAACACCTCAGCCTTTAGTCTTTATCAGGACGTCTGAACACATGTTTTATCCTGTATTTATCGTGTATTCATCATGAGACACTGTTGCTGAGGGTGAGACTACGCCCGTACAGAGTGTGCGCGTCGTGGTTACGTGCGTCTGATTTCGCGACGCTACGAACTTTTCCAGCTGGGATTTATGAACGCATCTCTGCTAATGAGGTTAATTTTCATCTAATAAAACGTGGTGTAGAGTTTGAGACATGAAGCAGTGTGTTAGTGCATCCCGCCTCTCCACAGAAGCTAATATGCCTTCGTAATAATACGCGTAATAAATGTAGGTGCATTTTCTGATCAAAGGAGCGGTCAGTCCCGTCTCTGTGAGAGTGCACAGGAGCGAGGAGAGAAAGGTGCTGGAGAAGCGCCGTGATTGTATCCATGGAATTATAATAAGATCCATGATTGTATCTGATCAGACGAGCCAAGACTGGCGCCAACACGGACAAAAGTGTCCCATTCAAAGCTGTCAAAATCCCGGACATTTTGGGCTCATTTAGAAATGTCCCTAAAGGAGGACAAAGAGGACTCACCTGCATTTAACACATATGGGTCATTAAAGGTGCATTGTGTAACTTTTCTGGTGGAGGGTCCGTTTCTATTGATATGAGGGCCTCGTTTCTATTGATATGTTGTTGTTTTGTCCAGAATGCTCCACAGTATTGCATTAAATGTATCTTCATGAGACAAAAAGTGACACTACCAAGCCAAGTTACACATCAGATCTGTGAAAAGGTGACCCTGCTCATGTTTCTTAAGCAGTAAAAACACATGTAACTGAATAAATTTAATGCTACAGTGGAACATTTCAGGCAAGCAATAATATCTACACGGAAAAAAAAAAAATCAAATGACAGACCCCTGACCAGAAAAGTTACACAATGCACTTTACATACATATGAGTTGTTTTTGGTTTCATTCAAACATGTTTAACACACAAACCCTGCATATTTAGGCTGCGTTCTTTTTCTCACACTGAAAACACGCTGTTCCACCTTGTGATGTCATGTGGCAATACACAAAGTGCTCCACTGTGTTTTTAAACTCCATATGTATTCACTGGAATCATTTGGATCATTTCAGCCCTGGGAAAGGTAAAAGGAGCTGTTAATTTGAAAACTACCGGTTCATGACATCACAAAGTGGAACAGAGCATTTTGAGCTTTGGAGATGTAGACAAACTAATAATAACCAAGTGTAAATGAAACAAAACACAACTCCAGGTGTGTTTTTGATGAGGTAACAGCATTTCAACATGACATGACAGCTCACAAGAGTCAATTTTGCATAATATAGGACCTTTAAATCAAAATCTCTCTCTATAAATAACCTTTTTTGATTAACAGAACTAGAACGGAGCAGTCTGACCAGTCTGTGAAAAGCACAAGTTTAGCTCTGAAATCTGACCTTAGACTTGATCCTTTCTGTTTGGTAAGCTGCCGACTTGAGTGTGCTCTGATAATAAGGCAGAGGGATCTTCGGTGCAGGCGCCCGTCCACCCGGCCCCACGCTCCCAAGACTCAAGCTAACTTTGACAATCTCTTTGGCTAATAATATCCATAGCATAGACTTTATTTTTTAAGGCTATGAGGATGGAGCCGAGAATTAAACTTTTAAAAGTGCATAGGACAGATTAGACCATCCATTTGCCTAAAACGTAGTGTTAGTGAAATTTGTTAAAGGTTGTATATTATACAAACTTGACTCTTGTGAGCTTTAAGTCCTGTTAGAATCATCAAAAACGTGCCTGGGGTTGTGTTTTGTTTCATTCACACATGTTTGAGTAACCCTTTATTATTTGTCTGTCTATATCTCCAAATCTCAAAATGCTCTGTTGCACCTTGTGATGTCATGAAGCCATAGTTTTCAAGTTGACAACTCCTTTTACCTTTAGCTCAGTAGAGATTTGCAATTATCCAAGGCTGTGTCCAAATGTCCACACATTTCCCCATGTTGTAGAGTCTTGGAAGACGCCACACCCACATATCAAACACAGTCCTTCCACCGCGTTGGTCTTGTGTCACGGTCATCAAAATGGAGGACACATATGATAGTCTCAAATCTTTTTGGTGACATTGTGGCTCGAATGTTTCAGCATTCCACAGACTTGTGGTTGCCCCTTTGCTGGACTTGTGCTCTCCAATTAGAATCAAAAGCCCCAAATACCCTTGCATTTTGGTCTTATCCAAAGGTTTCCATTGCGTGCCAAAAACGCTCCTGGCAGGAGTGGGGGGTCATAGGTTGATTCAGTCATATGCCAACTACACTGTGCATGTCCTTGTATGAGTAATTGTTTGAAAAATGTGCAAAAATGTGTGCATTTGCCACTATTTTGGTCCCAGGTCCCTTTGTACTCCACAAAAGCTATAACATGTTTTATTCATAGATACAATTGTGAAAAAAAATTGAAATGAAATATATTTTTTGCATAGAGACTCACACACAATCATTGACTTCTATAAAAGTTAGGTGGACGTAATATTAAGCTGAATAGGGTTTCCGGTCTGTAAAGGACTCCAACACCGTGTAAGGGTTAAAGCCTAAGTTGAGTACCAGAGCTTCAGACAGAACAGTGCCAACAGTTAGCATCACGTCCTTAGGAAATGTTGATGACATCAGCTGCAAAGTACAATTTTTTTGTTCTTTTGTTTTACTTTTTCTTCATGCAAACTGCAACTTAACTGATGTAAAATTATGATAAATATAGATCATAGGCACTATCCCATCAAACCAAGTAATGCACAAAACATGAAAACCTGTGATACACACTTTAAAAGGTGCACTATGTAACTATGTTTTTTTGCACATTTTTTGTTTTCATGTGCTTGTTTTGCTTGATATGGCATTGCTCTGCTTGGAATGTTCCATTAAACTACTCTACCTTACATTTACAGGTGGTTTAAAGCTCAAAAATACCTAGAAAAACAGGCTTTCGGACTGTGATCAGACCTGTAACTTGGTCCTGTTTGGTCTCCATATAGATAGTAAGGTTTAATGCCATACTATGAAACATTCTAGACAAAGCAATAACATCTCCATGGAGAAAAGCACTTGACGGACCCTCCACCAGAAAAGTTACACAATGAACCTTCAAGCTGTCAGACACGTTGCGAGAGACGGATTTAATTGGTGAAATGTCCAAACGCGTGGCGAGCTGTGGCCGGGCCCTGCTGTGGAGACTATTTGGTATTTGTTGTGGAAAAGGCAAAAGAAGTTTGCAAGAGAGAGGAGACTTAGCACGAAGGTTAGACCACAACAGGGAAATGTCAGAATGAGGCTTCACTTTGGAGATGGGCAAAACTTTTTACTCTGAGGTATGTTTAGATTCAGAAAGAAAAGATGGTGAAAGATGTTAATGCTTGAATTATGTCGGAATGTAAACTTCTATACTTTTGAAACTCATTCAGTATAACTTTATACTACATGAAATAGGAATTGTTTCAAATGTCCAATATTTGAGCTGTTAAAGGTGCATTGTGTAACTTTTCTGGTGGAGGATCTGTCACTTGCTTGTTTCTACGGATGTGTCATTGCTCTGCCTGGAATGTTCCACAGTATGACATTAAACAGCTCCAATGTTTTTTTTTTTAGCTCAAAAATACATAGAAAAACTGGCATTCTGACTGTGAGTGGGATCGCCTTTCCACAGATCTGACCTGTAACTTAGTCTGGTTTGGTCTCCATGAAGACAGAAAGGTTTAATGCCATACTGTGAAACATTCCAGACAAAATGAGACAAATCTCCAAGGAGAAAAGCATTTGACAGATTTGAGTTGACATGAGTTCATAAGCACTTTCAGCACTTTCATAAGCACTTTCAGCACTTTTTTAACTTTCAGAGGTCAGAGTAGAGCTTTGCCATCACGGTAATGCTAACAAACATTAGCATGCTCACAGTGTACTTCCTAAATCTCAGAAAGTAAGAGGCTTTATAATTAGGGGTAGACATTTCAGTGCGTTTACAGTGGTTGTGGTTTCCATGCAAACAGCACAATTTGATGTGAGTAATCAAAGGGACCAGAAAGAAATGAGATGATTTTGCAGTTTACATTACATTTCAATGACCTTTTAGATCCAAAAATGTAATGATAATAAGATTTTGAGTGTACATGTGACCACAGCCAATGTATCGCTACTGTAACACATTTTGCTCAACTACATGGGGGAAAAGTACACTATTTTTAAATCTTATGGTATTTTATATATCTAAGGGTGTTTTTCAACTTGAATTAGGGCAGATACATGTGTTCTACTCTACAAAATGTTGCCCGCGCAGCCTCAATGCAGAAAGCGCTGCTGTCTGTGCGGTTTCTGCACTTGTAAGAACAGATTTCACAACTCGAGATTAACTTGTCACCCTCTGAGTACATTTACATGGCCAGTAGAAACTAGAATACCAAGATAACCCAATAATTAGATTTGGTGTGTTTATAGCTCAAGAGAAATCTGATCATCACAAATACCGGTGACATGTGTCAGAGAATCAGTGGATGTTGTATTTAACTGTTGTATTTAAAAGAGAAAATACAAGGAATTGTGTAGTAACTCTTTCTGTCTTCGACAATTTGCCACATTAGTCTTTCTCAAAACCTACGGCGTGAACAATCAGACCGAAATCAAATTACTCACATCAGATATAACTGTTAACATGACATTTCAATAATCCTATAACTCCAGAAATCAGATCATGGTCAGGTTTTTTTTTGTGTGTGCATGTAAACATACTAGTACACCCCCTGTTGTAACTAGAACCTCTATAACGAGATCCTCCTGGCCTGTCCACAGTACAGCGCGAGTGCAAGTCATAAAACACCAACTAATTGACAGGCTCTGGACACAGAATGAAGATGGACACTGACCGATGCCCCCCCAGTGTGACAGGATGGCTGTTGACAGGGGAGATGGGAGGGATCAGAGAGAGAGAGAGAGAGAGAGGTTGGGGGCTGATGAGACCGTTATATCTCAGGACAAGGACAAGACACACCGCGAGCCAGGAACAGCCACATGAACGCATCACCGTCAATAAAACGGTGCTATATTACGCAAAACTGACTCTTGTGAGCTTTAAACCATGTTAGAATGTTGTTACCTCATCAAAAACATATCTGGACTTGTGTTTTCATTCTCATGTGTTTGAGTAACCCTTTATTATTAGTCTGTCTACACCTTGAAAGCTCAAAATGCTCTGTTCCACCTTGTGATGTCATGAAGCGATAGTTATCAATTTAACAGTTACCTTTTACCTTTTGTTCAGTAAAGATTGGTAATTACAGGGCTGAAAGTACCCAAGTGTTTCTAGTGAAGGTGTATGGAGTTTAAAAACACAGTGGAGCACTTCCAGTATTACCACATGACATCATGACAACTTTTAAAGGCGCTGTACCTTGTCTTAAAAGCATGAAAAACAGGTAGTTCATTTTAAACAATGCAGTTGTCCAAAGTTTCTCCTCACTTGCACCAAAAATCAGGTACAGCGCCTTTAAAGGGTTCTTGGCCGTGGCAGGTCTTCGATACAAACAGTGCATTTGTGAGAGTTAGAGCGGTGGGGTGGTTTTGAGGAAAATGTACTTCTTTGGTAATCAAATCAGGCCAAATGAGCTAAAGTCTAAAGGCGCAGTTTGTCCTGAGACAGACCGTAAAAGAGCGGTGCTTTACGTGAGTGCAGCCAGATCATTATGGATCTGGAGTTTAGTCCAGTGCCATAGCCTCGCCCTTTAAATTCTGCTCTGTCAGACTGTATAAATGCACCCAGGAGTATCTGATACGATAAGAAAACATGTCTGGGTCCCTCAGGCATTCAGGTACGCTCCATTTTAAAAGAACAATGTAAGTGTCAATTGGACTAAAGTTTTGGTGTGAAGCTGTCCATCCACAAGGCTTCAGTTCCACGTGAGGACTGTTTTAACGAGCTGACAGCCCTAGACAAATATACAGTAGAAAAACACACGCAGTAAAATGAATGAGGCTATAGACTGACCTGTTGAAAGAGTCATTTATTTTTAGTGCAGTCTCATACAGCATAACATGAACATTTCAAGTCTCAATTCATAAAACCTGCCATGGCTGTCAAAAGAACAACAGCCAGAAATGATTCTAATCATCCTATTGTAACCTCACAACAAAGCAGTCCATTAGAATTATAAATACTTTTGAAGTAATATGAAGACTGGTTATGAAATCATTGCATGTAAATTGTGGGAAACCTCAGCAAACACATTCATGAGAAATGTAAATGGGGCGATGGAACTGAATGAATTCAAACAGCAGTCTGAGATGATTCTAAGGACTCACAACACAGTCAAAGTAAAGCAGAGTACAACAGTCTTCTTCTTTTGAGTGATTGTGAGCCATGGCACTTGTTGCATGAGCTGCTCTTCTGCCTTTGTCTGATCAGGTTTTCACATGTGGCAGTGTATGGGCCCCATACACTGGCAGTACAAAGGCAGTGTATGTGGCCCACAGTGTTTATGAAGAGTAAGTTAGATGGAGTTTAGTTGTCAGGCTCCCTCTATATTGTTCATGATGCTAAAACGTGCTCACAGTCTGTATTACATGCTGATAGTGTCCACTGCTGTGAAGAGATTTTTAACTTGTCAGGGATGCTCCTGCCTCCACTTGCCTTGTATTCAGTGAACCCAGTATGTGCCTCCTGCTCATTAATGTTTAGAACATCACACAAACATTTCACTTCATCTTCTCCATGACGAGGATTGTTTTGCTCCCAGCTGCTGTCTGGGTGGAGGACTGCTGTTTGACTGATCAGAGTGTTATGAGCCTCTGTGTGGCTGGCTCAAACACTGCTCTGTGCTCTGTTGTGAACATTTTCTCTTTCATATTCTTAACCACAGCTTGCACAAAGAGAGTGGATGGTGGGAGACTTTCCTGCTCTCAGTGGCTCTCCTCTTACGTACAGTAGTTGGTCATTCTGTCATGGGCCTTTGGGATGGTGGTCCTTCTCTCCTCTAGTATTTCACATTCAGTTTTTTAGTTCAGTTACAGCATCTACCATCAGGGCAAGATTCTTTAGAAATGTGACAGAGGTCAACAGTCCCCTCTCTTTGCTGTCCCAGCCTGTGTCTTCTGATGCCTCCCACAAATGCTGTTTCAGAGCTGGAACCTCTACACTGCACTGACAGCCCTCGGGGAAAGGGGCACCCGGCGGACACTGAACACTTCTGCCAGTTCTTCTCACGATGATGGTGGGCACATTCACATCTTCATATGTTTGTTCACTTAGGAGCGATTGTGCAGCAGAGCCTCACCCACTAAAACTTTCAGCAATACACTGTACCACCTTCTATCACCCCTGCCCATTAGAGTCTTGAACCATTATGCAAAATATGTCTCTGGTGACAGTTCACACCTTAGGGTAGTTCAATCGACTAATAACAAATACTGTAAACCGCTGACTGTAAACCATTAAGCCATGTGACTGGACCAGACTCAATGTTATTTAAAGAATTCCCAAGGATATCGCTTTTTACAAGTGCTACTGTCAGATTCTTGAAGTGCTTCACAACATGTTTTAAAGAACTTTTGTTTAGCTTCCATTCTCATAGTCCATGTATTAATGACGCAAGCTCTTGTTGTGGTGGTCACTGATAAGGTGCTGCAGATACACGGTAATTCTGCCTGTTAATCTGGATGAAAACTCGTTGCTGAATATTTTAAACATTAAGTGCTGGTGTATGTCCTCGTCAGGATGCAGTTAGTCCTGTTTCATTATCAGAGCTATCAAAGTTGGCATTTGATGGGTTTTTTTTTTTTCTTTCCATTATAAAAAACATGCATTCTGTTTAATAATTGTTCCTTATCGAGGTAAAATGCTCAGTCAAATACTGAAAAATGAGTTGCTTTCTAAATTGACCAATTCCTTCTAAAATGTAACGTTTTCCGCTGTTTTAAAATAAAGCAAATTCTTAATTAAGTGCACTTTTCTTCTTTTTGATGCCAAACAGACATTGCTGTGGGATCGTTTGCCAAACAAGTGCAGTGTTCAGCATTTCAAGCAGGGGCCCTTAAGCTCAACCTTTGGTCATCCTCCAATTAGACTTTCAGAGCCAGTGTTTTGTCAACTAAGCAAAATCGACAAAAATGTTAGTACTACAAGGATATATCCATGTCCTGGTTATCAGCTGGAACTTGTGATGCCCATGAGTTATGTAGAGTCTTAAAATGGAGCAACCACCCCGTCGGTTTATTTTTATTTTTTTCTCAGATCTTGAGTCGTGGGTTTCAATATTTCGCTAATTCAATACTTTTCTGTGCATGGAAAAGAAAACAGATAGATACTCATCAAAGCTGAATTTACTTTTGGAGGACGATTTCGTAAAATGAAGTACAGACAAATACTTTTTTTTGAGGGGATTTGCACATTCAGTTTGTGTGGCAGGAAAATTGTTGTTGACTTTTGAACTAGCCCCTTCACAAACATTCACAGAGCGTTTTTAAAAGGCCAGATGCATTTGTTATTAACAGGAAGTTGTTCATGTTCCAGTTGTTTGATTTTGACTTGTTTCACACACTTATTTTTATTGTTTCATGCCTTATTTTATGGCCAAGCTCAACAGGCTGCACCATTTTGTGTCTATTATTTGAGTAAATGGATTGTCCAGTTATTTAACAGCGGCCTACATTTGAGCTGAAAGTTGACACAGCACTACACGTACATGAAAAACAGCATTTAGAGCTACATTTTAGACATGCAGGTTGTCAAGGAGTGAACACTTCAAAGTCGTGTGTTCAAAGATCCAGAAGTCGTTGTACGAAGATTTGCTGCCAAAATAAATAGTTCCAAATGAAGACCGCTCATGAGAGAAACAGAAACTCTAGCTCTAATCCTAACAACCTCAATCCAACCCCAACCTAACCCCACTCAGGGGCGCTGAAAAACAGTGCTGCAAAACACTGAATAAACTTTAAAAATACTACACCTTTACACGCTGCGTAATAATGATGCATGGGTCACTATTTTTTGGACATTCGAGAGAAAAGACAGAAAAATGAATTATTATAATTACATCTTTGAATCTATTTCTAGTGTTGTTGCTGTGCTTTATTTTCATACCCTAGAGGTTGGTTTTCTTTTTGACAAAGTGGAGACAGATGTTGGCCTCCTCCTTGCGGTGCCAGGGGCTTCTGTAAAGTCAGAGAGAAGCTTCAGCTGCCTGTGGAAGCTGAAAACCTGCGTCTGTAGCAGCACGAACCAAACCCAAGTGAACAGTGTGGCTGTGTGTCATGAGCATAAAGAGAGTGAGCAGATAACGCACAAACCCTTCACAGGAGTTTGTATCTTGTAGGGCAACACACTGAGCATCTTTAGATCCTTTAAATGAAATTATTATACTGAAACTAATGGTAAAGATGCTCACACCAGTATTTGTGTTCCTTTATACTTTAAGGTTAATATTTCACATTTTTGCTTCAAGCGTCTTATCTTAACCCTCACCTTTTTGTATGGTATATTTCTGTGTTTAAATAAAACACATATTTGATATTAAAAGTCATCTTTGTTCTGAATCTGAAGATACAAAACACTGTTTGCTTTACTGGGCCTCATTTCTCTGGCGTTAGCTAAAGTGGAGCAAAAGTCTGACAGTGAAGAAGACGCAGTGCGGTTTTGTTCCTGTGAGTGAATGGATGTGTAAAACATGAGCAACATCTGAGGGGGAGTCAATTCATCACAACTACGTCCATCAAACTGGGCTCTCACACATCTGTCTTATGTCCTAAGTCTGTCCCATGTACTAAAGTCTGTCTCATGTCCTAAAGAGGAGACTGTTCCATGTTCTAAACACTGTCCCATGTCCTACTTTGTTACTGTAGGATAACGCTGGTTAATTTGCTGTTGAAATACGCTCCTTAATCCAAACACTGTAAGAATTTGTTTGGTTTTAGAGCAAAAGAGAAATTACACAACACAAGCATCATAACTCAGTCGCCCACAAGAGCAGAGACACACAAACTTTTGCACTCACTCTGCTTTCGCTCTCATTTACAGATTGGTTATGCATCAGAAATAATCTGCACACTTCTTCTTCTTTTTCTTCAAAAGAAAATCACACACAACACGCCCACAAACTGCACATGCTGTTTTTCAGTTTATACTCACAGTTTAGGACCTGAAATGATAACTCTTTGTGTTCTTTATTTTGTTGACTTTTAATATTACAGTATGTAACTTTCTGGAAGTGGCACGTCACCTGCATGGGAATAAAAAGTTAAAAGCACACTTTGGAACATTCTCTATAGATATAGTTGAGTTTTATGCCATAATGCTAAAGGAAGAATATTTCCATGGAAACAAAAAGGGGAGGCCCTCCTACAGAAAATTAAAGTCAGGTTTGTGGAAATGCTTTTTAGTTTTTTAGTGCAATAAACACATTCAAACTGAAAAACAAAAACAGGCCTTTATTTTAGTCTATTTTTAGCTAAATTTAAATATGTAATTCCAGTGTTAGTTAAATTGTAATTGGCTGTGGGACATTGTGTTATATATTATTATTATTATATATTGTGGTATATAGTTTTTATTTTCCATGTGCTTAAACTTGTATGTATTTATGGCAAAAAAAGGAGAAAATTTAATTTGTCAACTGGACATAGTTTATTTGGTTGAATACGTTTCGCAGCTCATCCAAGCTGCTTCTTCAGTTCTGGTCAGATGCTGGTGGACACTGCTTTATATCTGCCTGAAGGGAGGAGCTTAATTACAATGAAAATTACTCTGAGACAACACATATTTAAATACAGTTTCAGTTGGTCAGGTGATACAATATGGAGTTGTTAACAGTTTCTGTTAGTCATGTGAGTCTATTCAATATGGAGTTGTTTACAGTTTCTGTTAGTCATGTGAGTCTATTCAATATGGAGTGGGAGTGGGGGAGTAGTTAGCATATCCATTCAGGGCCATGATGGGTGTTTTCACACCTCTGGACCTGACCTGGCTAGTCCCATTGTTTTCCCAGTTTGTTTTGATTTAGGTTTGAGGATAGAGTTATAGATGGGAGACAAATGATGTCTGAGACCCCCATTTCTGTTCAAGGAAGGATTCTCTTTCTTGACAAAAATAGCCTCTTTAACTCCCCTCTCAAACCAGTTCTTTTCTCTGGCCAAGATCTGGACCTCGCTGTCCTCAAAGGAGTGGCCTGTGGCTTTTAGGTGGAGATGTACGGCAGATTGCGGCCCACCCTGGTTTTCCCGTCTGTGTTGATACATCCTTTTGTGAAGTGGCTGTTTTGTTTCTCCAATGTAGCGCTCACTACAGTCTTCACTACACTGAATGGAGTAGACCACATTGCTTTGTTTGTGGCTCGGAGTTTTGTCCTTAGGATGGACCAGTTTTTGTCTTAAAGTGTTTGTGGGTTTGAAATAGACTGGGATTTCATGTTGTCTGAAGATCCTCTGTAGTTTTTCGGAAACGCCAGCCAGGTAAGGAATAGTTACACCCCTTCTCCTGGGCTCTGGTTCTCTGTTGTCCTGTTTCTTTGTTCTCTTCGTTTTATTGAAAGCCCATTTAGGATCTCCACAAACGGAGAGGGCTTTCTCCACGTGTTGTTCTTCTTTCTCCTTTCCCTCTGCGCTTGTAGGAACCACTTGGGCCCTGTGATGTAATGTCCGAATGACTCCCAGTTTGTGCTGAAGTGGGTGGTGTGAATGTATTTATTTATTTGTTTACACATGATTGCTGAGGTAGATTACAGAACCACTGCACTGTCCCCTAATGAAACAACAGCTTAAAACTCAAAATGTGTAACAGAAACTTTTTGAACACTTGTGGTGCAGTTACAGTAAAATGAAATGTAAGAAGTTGCATGTTGCATATAAAGATGCACTTCAGATCCTGCTGAAAGTCCCTCGATGGACCAGTGCCAGTTTGCCGTTTGTGCAAAATAAGTGAATGTTGTGATCAGAAACTTTGTATTTAAGTTTATGAAGCACCTCGAGGACTCACAAAATTAAATTATAAACATTTTAATTATGCCTGAGCAGAGCAGTGTCAGGTTCACTTCTGAACTCTGGAGGCATTGAAGGAACTGTTTATATGGACGATAGAATATTATTACTTTTTGTTTGTCTTCTGTCTGTTTTAAATGTTTTCTGTGTACACTTTGGAGTCTGACATAAAGCTTGATTATACTTTTCTTGCTCCTATAGACTCAAACTGGATTATTTCTAACTACAGCCAAAAATCCATCTATATGAAATGAGTTCTTCTGATCAGACCACTGCTGCATGGACCGTACCAGGCAAGCCTTGATCCAATTCTGGTTTTATGCTTCCTACAAAGAAGTGGCACTTCAAAAATCAATGTGAAAAAGTTTGTAGATTGGTCTATTACCATTGCACAGAAAAGTTTTAAAAGTTATTAAGCTTAATCAAAAAAGAAAAATCCAATAGGGTACTTCAAGCCCTATAGAGAAGACACGAGGAAAAAAAGAGGAGGGCAGAGATTTGCTCACCTCAAGGTTGGGGAAAAATGTTTGCATCACTGTACACTGTCCCTGCCGGTGTAAGAATATAAACAAATATGGATACTTTATTGATACCGACGCAACGTTGACACTGCGCTTCTCAGTCGCCTTTGTGTCCTTTGAATGGCACAAGCTTTTCTTCTTATTTGGTTCAAAAGTTTCGATAACTGCTCAGTGTGTCAGCCAGGCAGCCACAAGAGCAGCCAACCACTTGTACGGTAAGTGTCTGTACCAATAGTATGTCACTTTTAAGGCCTGATTTTCCACAAGGTGCAGTATGTTTGCGCTTGTGTTATGCATCACCACCAGGGGGCAACACCACTTATGAGCATTAGACAGGCTTCACTATGAAATGTATAATGTCCAATATATTATAACGTATAAGACTTTTTTTATTTATTTATTTATTTTTGTTAATAATGATCAAATTTTCACATTTTTTTCTATTTTTTTAATACAAATAATAAATCTAGCAATACAAATATTGACAAATTAACAACAAAGACAACTGAATGAATAAAGAGCCTTTGAGAAACTAATGTGGGCTTTTGGACATGGATAAGCGGGTGATGTGATGCAGTTTAAACCTAATGTATCCCCTCTTTTATTCCTGCTGTACATGTGGTCAAAACTTTAAACCTAAATATCTCAGAAGTAAACAGAACGCAGATAGAACCGTCTAATTCTAAGGGGACGACTTGGCATGTGGTAAACACTACTGACAAGCAACGTAAGAGGCTGGATTTTGCTCCTCTATCTGCACATGATGATGGATTGGACATGGGCAGTTAGAAATCAAGTGTGGTAATTGCAGCTTGCTAGATGTGGCGAGGAGACGCACTGGGATGCAGAAATTATAGGAATGATTTTTACTTACGTTATGCAAGAGGCGCGAAAACGTTCTCCTGGCATCGTCTTAAATCAAGCCATTGAGCAGTGCAGCGTCCACGGGCTTTAATCAAGACGCACGAGATTCACCAAAACCACGGAGAAGCTACCAGCCATAATCAGGGATGGGGAGAGCAGAGGAGCCGAAAGGAGTTAGGCGGAATTGTCTGTTCGAGAAAAAAGGAGACAAAAAGAGAAAAAAACAAGAAGTACTGTAATATCACAATGGCACAGTTGTGGTGGAAGGTCCATCAGATGCTTTTCTCCAAGGAGATGTTATTGCTTTATCTGGAATGTTTCACAGTATGGTGTTAAACCTTTCTATCGTCATGGAGACCAAACCAGACCAAGTTACAGGTCAGATCTGTGGAGAGCCGACCCTGCTCAGAGTCAAAATGCCTGTTTTTATAGGTATTTTTGAGCAGTAAAACCACCTGTAATTGAATAAATGTAAAGCAGAGCTGTTTAATGTCATACTGTGGAACATTCCAGGCAGAGCAATGACATAGCCATAGAAACAAGCAGGTGATGGACCTCCAAACAAAAAGTTACACAGTTCAAAAGAAGCAGTACCTGATTATTTTATTTATTTGTTTTTTCCCATGTATTTGAGCAAAATGTGTCTTTCTCCAGTACACATATATTGTAGAAGTACTGTGACTCCAAAACTCCATATTAAATCAAGTAAAAATCATGTACAATGCCATGTTATACTGTTTTTCTCATCTTAGTTGTATTTTGAATAATTCATGCATGTAGGAGTAATCTATACTGTCCTGCATTTGAAACTCTGAAAACTTTGTTTTCACTTGCACACCCACTGCTCTGTATAATTCACTCTTGTTTTAAATGTGAAATACATAAACTTTTATTTACAAAAAAAAAAAAATGTTGATTTAGTTGGATGCAAAACAGGACATGACACTATTTTGTGATCTGTTATAAAGTTGTTACCTCCTAAGAACATACCTGGAGTTGTGTTTTGCCTCTCCATAGTCAAGTTTAATACGATTCTGTAGGACATTCCAGGCCAGAGGCGTCAAACATTATTCACAGAGGGCCACATGCTGAAACCTGTAGTTATAGTCAGCCTAGTTATGACAGCAGGATTCTTAAAAACCTGCAGTAAAAAAACACTGCACTGTGTCAAAATCAGCAGGAAGCCAGAGGGCCAACACAAAGTGGTCTTAGGGCTGCATTTGGCCCCCGGGCCATTGTTTGGACATGCTTGTTCTGGACAATGCAAAAATGATCTCCATGGGAAACAAGCAGAAAAGTTACATATATCACCTTTAAAGAATATTCTTTGTTAGAATGTTGTTACCTCCCCAATAACAGACCTGAAGTTGAGTTTTGTTTCATTCAAATGTTTGAGTAACTCTTTATTATTAGTCTGTTTACATCTCCAAAGCTCCAAAGCTCTGTTCCACCTTGTGATGTCATGTACCAACTACCTTTTACCTTTAGTTCAGTAGAGATTGGCAGTTCCAGGGCTGAAATGATCCAGATGATTCTAGTGAAGGTGTGTGGAGTTTAAAAATACAATGGAGCACTTCCTGTATTACCTCATGACATCATAAGGTTTTTTTTTTCAGTTTGAAAGAACTCATAAATATGCAAGTTTTGTGTTAAACACAACTCCAGGTATGTTTGTGATGATAGATTTTATTTGTACATGTAGTAAAAACATTTCAAACAGGTAGAAACAAAAAAACAAAAAGAAAAAAATGACCGTGCAGGAGAAAATGAGAAGATCTTTTCAGTCTTATAAGATCACCTCCCCTATAAACATGATTTTATTACAACAGTCATGAACAGGCAAGTTGACTTTCAGTAGTTCAAATATTAAATACCATTAGAAATCAATGTTTGTCTTAATTGTCTTTTAAAATAGTCCAGTGAGGAAATCGATTTGAGAGTCTGGGCTAAATTATTCCAGAGGGTCGGCCCTCTGAACTTGAGTGTTCTTTGATTTGTGAAAGTTCTGCACAAGGGAAGATTTAAAAAAAAAAAAAAAAAAAAAATCTCTGCAGTGTCTCGTAGTATAGGTGTGAACATCTGAGGAGTACATAAAAAGTTGTCAAAAGAAATGGGTAAAACATTTGACAAATGCACATACTTATACATGAACAGACAAATAAAATATATGTTTACATTAAATATTGTCAGAATATTGTATTTTCTGAATAGAGGAGCAGATGAGGACAATCTGCATGAATAATTCATAATTCTTAAACATTTATTTTGCATTAATAAAATGCCAAAAGAATCTGAGAAACCGCCTGATAACATTGTTGCAAATGCGAACTGTGTGTCTGTAACTTGCACTTTCCTAAATGCACCAAAACGGAGATTTTATTCGATCTTCGTATGGTTCTGTATGTCTTGGCTCTCCTACTAACACAGCAGTGCCTTTTGCTCCATGGTGCCGATACACTCTATACTCTAACATCTTAAACGAGGGACAAGCGAGGCCTGTCCGATGCACATTTCCCGAGCGGCGTGGCACCACACTAGCGTACTGTGGAACCCGAAAACTAAGCCAAAGGGCATTTCCGGAGGACACTTCCACATCCGTAGCGTTTTACTGAAGACTGAGCAGGTGGAACATTTGTTAACGGATTCACATCTCGATTGCATCTGCCTTTCAGAAACATGGCTCACTCCCACTACTCCTCCATCGTTAAAATTCCAGGTTATACAGTGTACAGCTGAGATGGATTCAAAGGAAAAGGCGGTGGCGTCTTGATCTACATGAAGGAAACCACTCAAAGCAAACAGTTGGACTTTGATAACTATAATCTGGAATATGTGGGAATATCAGATCACACTGTACCTGTGATCTGCATGTTTGACAATACAATACATACACTATGGAAAACTAAAGAGTGCATTTGTGCATTATGTGCATTTTATTTTACTTTAAACCCTCAAGTCAAATACATTTGATAATAAGGTAACATAAGTAAATATGTGTATTCAGCATGATTTGATCACATTTCATCAACATGAAAAAGTACATGTGTAGAGGCGACTGAAATAAGTTTCAAAGCCTAAACATAATTTTATTGCATGCAACCGCTTTCCATATTTTCTTACACAAATCCAGCGACCTTTCTTTTTCAGTGTAGTTCTTTGAGTTTCATGCAAACCTTGTCAGAGAAATCCTCATTTATAAAGATGTTTGTGCCTTTGAAAGACTTTGCTCTTGTCTGTTTCAAACTCAGTGAGCTTTGGGTCAATTTTTAGATGTTCCAGAAAGAGTTTCTTTACTTTTGACACTCTTGACTTCACTCCATGACTCTGATTTTGTATCCGGAACTCCATCGATGATGATGTTCTTTTTCTTGAGATGTTATCCATATAATCCAGTTTAGCTGCCAAGTTGTTTAAAGAATCTTGGGAATACCCAAGACTCTGGTCTGCTGCAGTCTTCATGTCATCTAGATCAGCTTGCGTAAACTGGAGACTTATTTTTAAGTCCTGTATGTCTTTTGTCACACTTTGGACATCTTTGACCAAGTTGTCCATGCGAGCAAACATGGAGTCCACAGTCACTTGAACACATGATCTGAAGCTTTTTTCTTGTTGATCAAGAAGTTCTTTGTAAAAGGACTTTTACTCCTGAACCATAGGCAATGTAACAGAGTCATCCTCACACTTTCTTGGCATTTTGATGATGATTTGGATTGAAGATCCAGGTGTGGTATCAAAGAGGTGGAGTAGGCCTTTGTTTTCAATCTGCCAGATATCACTTTAATCTGTGACTATCCACTTTTCTTTTATCCACAATTCAGAACTATATTGGAGAACATTTGCAAAAATGTGGAAATTACTTTGTAGAAGTGAGTGAATAGTATAGAAATGTAAAAAATGCAAGTTCACTGAGTTTTGCTAGTGTTCACACTGCTGCAGGAAAACATGAGCAAAAAACATTATAACATAGATCAGAAAATATATACTTTACTATTGAATCTTTTTTGTAG
This sequence comes from Taenioides sp. WSHXM2023, assembly GCA_029959045.1. NCBI lineage: Eukaryota > Metazoa > Chordata > Actinopteri > Gobiiformes > Gobiidae > Taenioides > Taenioides sp. WSHXM2023. The sequence goes on from CM057100.1 coordinate 3,054,970, forward strand.
GTTAGTTACAACTGTTTCCAAAAGCTCCTAAGTCGAGTTCTGAAAACAACACAAGCCAATTAAACTGCAAACTCCAACCCACTGCCACGACCTGCGCCTCCTGCCTCGAGCCACAACGGGATTTATTTTTTAACAGCATAGATCAGACATAGATAGTGTAATATGGGCCCTTTAAAGTCTTATTGTTCTTCTTACAGTTCAAATATGAGTTCACATTGTCTTGCGGCGAATACCTGGCTGAGGAGAGTGAGTTTATTTACGTGGCCTCCCTGAATGGCATGAGTGAAAGCACAGGGCAGGTAAACAAGTGCTCGTGCTCCTCTCCAACGGCTATGACCAAGGCCAGAGCCAGTGCACTGGACACAAGGACACAGGGCTCATCAGGACAGTAACCAGTCACTCGTGTGTGTGTGAGTGTGTGTGTGTGTGTGTGTGTGTGTGTGTGCGCTGATGACAGAGGAACAATGTGGATTCTGGACAGGGTCTTGCTCAATAACTCAAATGTTCAAGGTAAGGTACGCTGTTTTCTGCACATGTAGCCTACATTATTCTAAGTTATTCAACAGTTTTTGATTAATTGCAGTTGTAGTTAGGTGTTTTGTGTTGTGATTAAAAAATTGAACACAGTTTGCAAATGTAACACTCACCTCGCACGTGCTGTAGTGTGTCTAAACACTTCACTCTCACCAAAAAACACAACTGAACACTCAGGAATGACAATGAAGAGATTTCACAGACACAAACGCACTACAAACACAGTGTAAAAGATTTGTGTAGTGAAAACCTGTGTGAATCAGGCTTTCACTCAGGTCCAAGTCAGACACAGTTCAGATGCCGACGGCTAAAAACCACAGATATGAACATTTTGCTTTTGTGTTCCCTTTATGTACACATATTTACAGCATTTATGTCACTTTCAGACCATCAGAAACAGAAACAACTCTCTCGTCTAAAAGTGTGGGACCACTCTCCGACCTCTTGTCTGGACCATGGTTACACGAGTTTATAAATCTAATGACTGTGTGCGCATTTTAATCACCAAGTTTTACTTTTATTCACAAAGCTTAATTATTCAAACATTTTCATTTGTTTTGTGTGAATGGTTTTGCAAAGTAGATAAAAGATTTGCCTGATTAATTAAAAGTTTCAGAAAATATGCCAAAGCAATTACAAAAAATAACTGTAATATGGTGTTCCTATAAAAATCATTTAATATTATTATTTTTTATTTATATTTTATTTTTCATCCTATGTTATAAAAGATATACGTAGTAGCTGTTGAGAAAAATCTAAAATGTGTGAAATACAGTCTGTGGTCCTGGCCACACACACGCACAGTCCCCGTTGGTTCTCAGGATCCAAAAGCCGTTTTGTGGGACCCTCCTTATGTGAAATGACATGAGTGTGTAAAAGTGCTGCTATCGTCACATACAGTGTCACATAGTCGTGGAATTTGGAACAAAGAATCCTGACATCATGTGGAATACAACAATAACCTTATATTATATGGGTTTATGTATTTCTGTTTACAATTATTAGACCATTTATAGAAAAATATAGTTTAAAAATGGCATTCTCAAGGACAAATTTTCCCTAATAACTAATTGATTGTGAAATATTGGCATGGAATTACAATTCATAAATAGACAACTTCCCCAATTTATCAGCTTCATTTGGCCGTAGACGTATCCTTCACTTTCATGGATATGATTCAGACTTGGCACAGTTATGTATGAATTATTATCAAAGACATCTTGTATCTTTTAAAGACAAATTGGCTAAATAATAATTCAAGGCCACAATTTACCATCTTTTTTCACACAGGACATCAGGCCTCCGTACTTACAAGTGTGTGTATGTGCGTGTGTGTGTGCGTGCGTGTGTGTGTTTAAACCAAACTAAAGTACCAGTGAATGGTTTATTCCTCCATGTAAAATACAACTCAGTAATATAACTAGTACTTTTACAGATTTGATAATCGCTGCAGAGTTCTTTCAGATTTCCATTGTATGACACTGGACAAAGAACTGGACAAAGAACTAACATATAACATACTTTAGTATCACTTCTTTGCTTTGTGTTCCAGTGACAACCCGACAGTCTCTGTTGCTGTACACCACGGTGGACAAAGGTCCATAGCAGAGGTTATCATCACAAACCCTGACTTGTTTCATACCTAAGCCAAGTTTGAAGGGAAAAGACTGTCTTAAAAATGTTTGCAGAGACCTGTAGCAACTTCTGCCACTGCAAGGCAAAAAGAAAAAGCAAGATGTTGGACACCTACAAAAAAAAAAAAAAAAAAAATTTTTAGAGCCAGTAACCGTGTTATATCTGTTTCCCCTACTCATTTACTCAGTTTAAGTTGTATTTACAGTGATCGACGCATGTTTCAGTGCTTATGACTAAAACTATGCTGCCACATACAGAACACATACACTGAAAATGATCTGAAATTCTCTTTTCTGGTTGAAGTTTGGCTGCTTGCAAGTCTCCATCATTGCTTTACCTGGAACGTTCCACAACATGGCATTAAATTGATGCATTTTACATTTATTCATAAAGAGCTTCAAAAGCATTGAGGCTATTTTTACTGTATTACTGTTCTGTATTCTTGCTCTAATTTGACCAAGTGGCTACCTGCTTTACTCCATGAGAGATAGGTATGTTTAATGACATATCATGTAACATTCTAGGTAAAGCAATAACCATCAACGAAGCAGGTAGCATCATTAGAAAAGTTACATAGAGCATTTTTAAAGAGGGGGTATTTTACTTCTATAGGGTATTAACTAACTGTAGCAGATTGATCTGTGTAGAACTGACTTCTACAAACGTTAAGTCTGGAACAGCTCTCAAAGTGAGATGAAAACAAGGATCGTCATGACGACTGCTTGAATCTGATTGGTCGATAGCAGAACAAGTCGAAAAAAAACCCCAAAAAAACTTTTGTTACATCCAGTTGAGAAAAGCACAGACATCTTCCCTCTCCACAAATGGACAAAGCTCTTACCTTCTGCATGTTTTTCATACACTAAATCGTCTGTATCTGTATTGACGCTAAAATAGGCTGAAGTCCGTGTGTCGACATTGCCATGTTTGTTTGGTTCGTTTAGGCATTTGGCCTTTGGCTTCTGCACAAACCTCATTGCTGCGACGTGATTGGTCCACCCGCCTGATTACCCTTATAGTGGGCACATGCCAGGATGGATTCTTGTGAGTTCATGAACTGAAATATCGAGAGGAGGGCTCCATTCTTCTTCTGTTTTCAAAGAAAGTGGAACAGTGTTTTTGTGCTTCAGTAATAGGTCTACAGGAACTTAAGATATGCAAGCTGTGTTCGAGACCTCCAGGTTGGTCTGCAGACAAGGAGAAGGACAATGGCCGGGCCCTGCTGCCGTTTGGGCCCATAAAAACATAATTACTTAAAACTTCTTCAAAAGTTCAGCAGCTAAAGGGTCATGGAGGTAATCTGTGAAAGAGCAGGCTTGTAATGGGAAGGACTGATGAGCACTAACGTAGTGCAAAACAGCCAATGAAGACACTTTAACGTTCAACAAATGCTTTTACCTCAAACTGTCTCACCTTTATAGTAGACAAGGTGTACTCTGAAGTTTTTGAGGAAACTTCATTTAAAGTGACACAAGTGTAAGTTTAAGGATGTGTCCTTCTTGAAGATCATAAACAGTGTTTGAATGGACTTTGTGACCTAAGTCTCAGTCTGTTTCCTAGAGTTGTTGAATTTCTACTTCATTGAATGCACTTAAAGCAGGCGTTCTCAAACTTTTTGAGGCCAGGGAGCACTCACCGGTATGAAAATATGCCAAGGACCCCCTAAAGTCCACTGCAATGGCATTACAATAAAAGTCAAAAGTTCAAACCGTGTTTATAACCAAATTTGGATGAATGATTAATTTCTCATATTAATTGGTGTCGTTGTTTACAACAAAATGTATGTTTGGGATTGTATATCATAAGAAACTGTAGTATTCAAGAAATGTTCCATGTTATCAAAATTTTGGGGGGACCCTCAACACAAATGATTCTAGTGAATGTGTTTGGAGTTTGACATGACATCACAAGGTGGAACAGAGTGTTTTCAGTTTGAGAGAAAAACTCAGCCCAAATATGCAGGATTTGTGTGTTAAATATGTGTGGATGAAACAACACAACTCCAGGTCTGTTGGTGATGAGGAAACAACATTAGAACATAGATCAGAAAATAACATAATATGGGCCCTTTAAAGAGGGGTTATATCTTAAAGAGGGGATATTACACTTCTATGGGGTATTAATTGCTAACATATCGCTAACATATTTTATAAGTTTCACATCCGTGCTAAGTCACCCCCCCTTCAAAGCACTGTCACATTACAATCAACATACATTCCGCCAATGAAACTACTGCACATCACATCAGGTTTGCAAAGCTGTAGTACACAGTTTTGTATATTTATGGAGAATTATCGTGTGGGAGCTCGCTAGATTACTCAAACATGCATGGATGACATCTAAAACCTTTTCAGGCATGTTTTTGATGATGATGTTTTTGAACATGGTAGAAAGCTCCAAAAAGTTGATTTTGGACAATACGCCCTCTTAATATAATAATCTTAACTACATTTTTGTGAGATGAGTAATCTCACCTTTTATATGCACTTTAACAGTGCTAACATGTTTAGTCTGTATGTACTTTGTTTCTGGGAGTCAGTCAGCTGTGGGTGGTGCATGTTCAAAGGATGATCCAAGTTAAAGTGCACCTAAACTACACTTTTGGTGCTCTTACAGTCAACATTTTTCAAACTCAGTGTATCCCCCACATACCTCCTTGCCCTGCTTTCTAAATGATAAAAGGGTCTGGAAAAGTTTTGGAAATTTAGAAAACATTTGGGTTCCAACAATAAATGTCTAAATCAAAAGATAAATCAGGGACTGCTGCTCATCTTTTTAATCCAAAAAGGTTAGCTGTGCAACAGCGCAACACACTCTCGCCTGTGGCTAGCAGCTCCCGCTGCTCTCTGCACACCCCACCATTATACACGGCCCTGCTTGAGCCTGAGCCGAGGATCACTGACGCACAGGCCGGACTCGGAGAGTGAAAACTGGCAATATATTACTTGTTAGAATCTCAGCAAGATGGGATTTTATTATGCTCCGTGCTGTTCACACAGACATTTCACCGGAGCAGTACTGGCGTCTCTCCAGGCAGCCCGTGCGCTCTGTGAGGCTTGTGCCATCGGAGCACCGCACAGCTCATCAGCAACACTGACCTCAGCACTTATACTCCTCCACTCCTCATGAGGCCCATACGTGCACGCTCCCTCTCCCACATACCACCACGAGCCACGAGGGCCGCTCTGATTGTAGAGAATACTCCTACTTGTGCTCCATGCAGCTTTGTGTGGCTCCACGGCTTTCCCCTGCCAATAGTGAATGAAGCTTTGACAAATAAGACACCAAATCCTGGCGCCGCTAGGAGGGGGTCTCGTCCAGGGAGTAAATCAGTGTAGGATCGCTACTGATTTGATGTGACATTGGAACTGAGTGGGTTGAACATTTGCCATTTTGAAATCCATACAGTTATTTTATTCAGTCTGAATTAGCTGATAAAAGTACATAATTGGTTGAAATGTGTTCATTCAAAGTCATGGAAAACTGAGGAATGGTTATGGAGAAGTCATGGAAAAGTCATGGAAAACCTGAAGTCAAAGTCTATATACGAACCCTGGATTATTGTTTTGAACGCAACAGTAATTTTCTTCACAGAATGCAAACTTCAGTGTACTTTGGAGTTTTAAATTTTCAAAGAATCCTTATTAAAAAAAAAAAAAAAAAACATATCGTGCTTGTCTCAGCTATATAGTTATAATCTATGATATGTGAAGTCAAGGTTGGAAAAAGTAAGAGACAATAGACCAGGTAGAGTCGTAAAAGAAGTTCTTTATCTGGCCAGATGTAAGGGAGTTACAAGCAGGAGATATACAGAAGACATGCGAGGATAGAAAGCAAGCCTCTAAGAGGTCACAGTTCGGTCTTTATATATGCTGGAAAAAAAATAAACCAGAGTGTGTTACATATATGGAGTGTTGCTGGACTTCCTTGTGAGCCAAAAATACCAGACAGTTGACAAGGTCTGAATTTGAGAAGTATTGGTTGCAACCGAGTGTTTTCACAACTGGTAAAATTAGCGTATGTGAGAACAGGTGAAGGTTAACCTTGCCTAGGAACAAAATGCATGCTTTCAATATGTGTGGATCATTATGTTATAATTTTGAACATTTTAAATTGCAATATTCTTTTAAAACAACTTCTTAAAAGAAACAATTCCACTGACTTTGGCGTTATCATGCTAGCGAGTAGTAGATTTTTTATTTTTTTTTGTACCAAAATGACTACTGTATCACTAATTAAGAAAATAAATTAATTATGCCTTTTTGACACCAGTCTTTTACTATTTATTTAGAATTTATTATTACCATTTATAATTTTTACTCTTTGTTATTGTGATTAGTGAGCTACTGTGTCCAAATAATTTCCATTGTGAATCAATAAAGTTCGTCTAAGTCTAATAAAATTGAAGAAGAGTTAAGTACGTCACAGTGGGCGTGTACCAGTGCAGGTGAAAACGGGGGTTGATCGGCAAAATGGAGTCTTAATCATTTAAAGATTGCTCTAACATACACAAATCATTCCAAATACAACTCCACAGAGTCAATGAGAAGGAAAACAACTATAACATGGATAAAAGCTCTGAAAATCCCGTTTTGCACAACAGGTCGGCTTTAATCTCTTTGCTCTGTATTAATGTGCCAGCACCAGTGGCAGTTCAGTATCATGTGCAAGAGCTGACAACAACTATCATGGGTACATTCAAAATACCTGCTTCCTTTTCAAATCTTCCAGGTAGTATCTGTTTTGGGAGGCTGCCGGGTATAGCACAGCCTCTGTCAGCTTAGTATTATTTATGTCTCTAAAGTACATTAAATCCTACAAGCTGTCAGAGTGAGAGCCGAGTACATTAAGACAACACAAGACAGATTTATAAAAATACAGAAGGGAAATCAAAGAGGTAAAAGGAGTTAGAGCATTTACTTTTTCCTAGCATTTCTCACTTAAACATTCCGGTATCCCCCAGGCTGCTGTCAGCTCCTTAGCCCCTCGTATGTTGCACTATATTTTACATTTTACATACTCAACAACATTTTTTAGCTTAGCTCGTGGGCCATGTCATCAAAAACATAGTAATGATTTAAAGTTGGACTAAATACACAACCACATTTCAGACAGATGTACGAATAAACTTAAAGGGGAGAGTGAGGGAGGAGGAAGGGGAACGAGAGAGAGAGAAGACTGATACATCCTGGAGACAGTGCAGTATAGGGAGGGAGGAGAGAAAGAGAGAGGAGGAGAGAGAGGAAGAAGAGGAAGATGCAGAGAGAGGGAGATACAGGAGGGGGAGAGAGGTGATAGACAGGGGAAAGAGAGAGAGAGAAGGAGAGACAGTTGAAAGAGAGAGATGAGGAGAAGGAGAGAGAAAGAGAGGAAGAAGTGGGAGGAGGGGCGTTTTCAGACGACATCACTACATTCTATAGGCCAATTATATTTAATAGAGATGGGGGCAGCAGTATTCTGTTGTAATAGAGTGAGTTCTTGGGTCTAGTCGGTAATAGAAAAGATCAGGTTCAACATTTGTGATTTTACCTTTTGGTTATTTCATGGTCAAGTACAATGTAATCAATAGAAACACTGCCTCTTGCCCCCCATCTGAGAGTATGACAACTACTAAGTACTAATAAGGAACAGTGGGATTGGTCTCACAGGTATCTGCACTTCTACCCCCGCCCCGTCTTGCGTGATGTCACCAACTACTTGGAACTGCAGAGGCCACTGGAGGCAGCACACACTTAGATCTTAGCATTTTTTTATTTTTTTTTACCAGAAAGCTGTGAATGTTGAAAATGACTAGGAACTAGATAATACTTAATAATACTAAAACACCATATGCTGAGTTTAGTAATGAAACAAACCAGATTCGGTGTTTACTTCAAAATGTTTAAAGCAGAAGGAAATATAGATGATAAACAGTATTACAGAATTACCCCCCAAAAAGTATTCTAAAAGTACAATATTGTTAGAAAATATGAGCTGCATATAAATAAATAAATGACAGAATGCTACAGTTAAGTGGTTAGTTAGTATCTATAATGAGTTATGGAAGTTCATAATTCAACCTTTTTCAGATCAAATCTCATTGTAGTGCAGAAAAATAACCAGAGATTCTCACGAGTACAAAGAAAAAGTGCTCACGATAAATACGGATCCCCAAAAAGTACTTTCCATCTGTCATGTATTGAAGGATAGGTAGATACAGTAATTATCGTGACAGGCCTAGTCCAACATGCTAACTACAAGAGCTGAACGGGGAAGACTACTTCATTATAAACCACAGATTAATGCAAAAATGATCATCAGTCCTTAATTAAGATATTAATGTATTTTTACATTTCATTTCTCATTTCAGGAAATGAATTTCCTCCGCAGAGTGGCTGGGCGCTCCCTTAGAGATAGGGTGAGGAGCTCAGTCACACGGGAGGAGCTCGGAGTAGAGCCGCTGCTCCTCCACGTCAAGAGGAACCAGCTGAGGTGGCTCAGGCATCTGTTCCAGTCATGTCCCACCAGGCGGAGCCAGGACACACTGGAGGGACTATGTCTCTCGGCTGACCTGGGAACACCTTAGGGTCCCTCCGGAGGAGCTGGAGGAAGTGTCCGGGGTGAAGCTTGCTGCTTAGACTGTTGTCCCCACGACCCAGCCCCGAATAAGTGGAAGAAAATGGATGGATGGATGTATTTTTACATCAATATTGTTTTTTATGTGTGTTTATTTGAATGATTCAATCTTTGTCTCATAACAATTCAAAAACTGTAAGTGTTTGTATTGTGGATTATCATAAATGAGGCAGAGAGAGGAGTTTGAAGAGAATCTTTTATGCTCAGCATTAATTGTCTGCTTAGTAATGTTGACTGTAGACAATAATGTTGTGTTTATTACACTGACATGAGGGATTTAGCTGCTACATAATAAGCTGTACATTAGTCAGTGCACATTGTGTTATCTCCATTTCATCAATTTCACATCATGTAAACATCATTACATGATTAGTTTGAAGATAAATCATTGTCTATGATTTATCTATCTATGATGAATGACAAAAAAACTCCTAAAGTGGACTAAGTGCCATTCATTAAGCGCTAATTCACCGCTGCAGGAGCTCTACAGGTGTAAATGAAACACAGAATTCCACTGCACTGAAATATGCCCCATATGAAAATGTTTCTGAATCTAGCTGTTTCACATTCTTTTGTGGTGAAACGGTGTAACATATGTAAGTGTGTGTTACACTGTCCACAAACAATTTGTATTTGCATTTACTGTATTTGGGAACATTTTGTTCTACATGGCAACCATTTATACATTTGTATAACTCTACACATGTGCAAATACTGAACTGAAAAGGTATTATTCTGTGAATCCTCTTCTTGTTCACTGTTTATTTTTGTATTTATTTTTTAAGAAATGTGGGAACAGTGCATATTAATGAACATTTAGAGAAATTTAAATATGCCAGATTATAGCCTTGGGCTCATTTCCATCTGCAGACCCCCTGCAGGCTGCTGTTACAAAAATAAATAAATAAATGAATAAATAAATAAACGTAAACACACACTATTTACACAGACTGTACAGACAGGAAGGGAACAAGGACAACATGTTCAGCCAGAGAGTTACGCAGATTTAGAATCCATTGTCTCTGTACTTCACATAGTACCTCTGTACTACACTGAGTCATACTGCATGAGTTCTATTGCACGTACTTCTGTATTTAACTTCATTTGAACAAAGAGCTTAAGTTAATAAAATGAGGACAGCACATGTCCAGCTTTTAAAGGTTTCAGCTCACACATGATCACAAGTTTGCATCTTTCACCCACAATTTTAAATGCTTCTTAAAACCAAGGAAACTGGTGCTGCCCCTCACTGAGAGTGGAGTACTATTCCAGAAGGTTAGACCCCGATATGACCCCGATATGACCCCGATATGACCCCGATATGACCCCGATATGACCCTGATATGACAGGACGGTCTGGGAGAAAGATGTTCACCTAAATGGGAGTTCACAGTCACCTCTAACAGATGCTCCACACATTATTATTATTACTTTTTGTCTATATCACATTGTTCTGTTGTATGTATGCATGTGCTTGTTTTATGAAAATAAAGAACAAGAAATGTACTGTATTTGATCTATGTCTGTTCTGTTGTTCTGTACCTGGTTCTCCCTCCCACAAATTCAATATCGTAAGTGGGGATCGAACTGTCAACTGTCAAATTAACTCTCACCGACACAGTTATCATATTAAAGACAAAAATTCCATGGTTCCTTTTTGACCCACTGAAATGCTTCGGGGCTCAGAGAGTGTGGCAGGGAGGGCCTCCACAGAGCAGTCCAAGCTCCCCCGCTCGCCCTCACCTCTGCTAATTAAAGCCAGCCAACTTGGAGATTTAGGAGCACGGCAGTAATAAAAAGTAAGCGACTTCTATAAAAGCCACTCCCTGAACTCTTGGGGAGAGTGGGAGATAAAAGAAGAAACCAGTTGAGTTTCATGAGCATAAAGACTTTCAAATTCAGATAGGAGTCATTTTAGGATGGAAAATGTAAATGCATAAGCTGAGTTCTGCTTCATTCTGTAGTGAATAAGTGAAGCACAAAACACTGTTTAACTGAGGTGAGAGAAGTGACTTTGTTTAATCAAAATCATGTCCAATGAGCTCCTATTTGTCACTGAAATAAAAAAAAAAAAACCCTGATGGCACGGCTCTGTCTGCGTTCTTCATGTTCCAATGAGACGTTTGCTATAAGACACAGGTGGGGGTGAGCAATACAATGGCACTGATTTGCATGCTAATAGTGAACATTTAAATGGTGTTTTTTGTGTGAACAGGCAACGGTGTCAATGACGTGATAAAGCAGAGGAGGAGATGGACCCGAGGTAGAGGCTGATGGTTAGACTCCTTTTTTTTTTTTTTTTGGGGACAAACATTGATGTATTATCTAATGGTTTGATTTTTACTGTTGGTCAGCATGTGTTCCAGGTGGTGAGATGGTGATGATGCCTTTAGGAAAGACAAATTAGCTTTACAAATATAATTCATGCTGATTGCTCTTTGTGGCATGAAACAATGAAGAAATGTCACAAACAGGCTTAAGCTTTATGTGGTTAAAATAAAAAGTGAAATGCCCACATGTATAGTGTGAATATTCATGAATACCAAAAGAGTAACAGACATAAATGTTAAGATTAAAAGCAGCTTTATTATCCCCAAGGGGAAATTTGTCATGGGGTTGCAGCTTAAAACATCCCATCCATTTGTATATTGAGATTGTTTGTCATTGCGTTTGTGTACAGGATCCTCCCATTATTGATAGCAAATAGTTGTATCACATTGTCTTCTTTGCAGTCCGTTGTCACACCTTTAATGTCTTGGGTTCTTTTTTAAAGACAATACAGTTAAGTGTATTTACCTTGTTGACGTATTTCGGCTGCTGCTGCAACTTCAGAACTGTCCCCGGTGTTGGTGACGTGTAGTATATCAGCTGTTGTTACTTCCTGTGGGCGTGGTCAGCTGTTGTTACTTCCTGTGGGCGTGGTCAGCTGTTGTTACTTCCTGTAGGTGTGGTCAGCCTGATGGACCTGGCAGGTCGCTCAGACTGACCCTGCCTCCCGTCGCCTGGTGCTCTCTGGAGGAGGGTGTCCCTGGTGTGTGAAAGGAGGAACGCTCCGTCATCACGGTTAATTCTGTCTGTGCCTCATTTCTTGATTTCACCGTCCTCCCTGATCCAGCGTTTGAACTTGTTGTTTTCCGATCCAATGACCTTTGCCCCGTCCCAATCCATAATGTGGTTATTTCTTTCACACTGGTCTAATATGGCAGATTTTAGGTTTTCCTGCTCTGCTTTGGCTTTTTGTGTTCCGGTGAGTCGCCCTGATGTTTCCTTTTCACATTCTTTTTGGTGTTCCTTTTTTCCCCTTTGTACAATTTATTGCATATTGTTGTGACACCTGTTTGGCATGGAGAATTCTTTACAGTAGGGCATCTAAAACCATGACTGGTTTTACACGGTGATTATCTTCAGTGACTTCCTTGACTGTGGTTACTTGTGCTTTTGAGTTTTGATCATGTGGGAAATTGGACATTCAGGGCAAAGAAGCTCTGTAGAATCCAATGCACTGACAGATCAGCCTTACTTGACAGTATTTAACCATCCGGTTTAGGGCTTCAGTTTGTGCCACATGGCTTTCTTCTGCATCATAATTTGTCTCAGTTTTTAAATATTATATATAAGAATGTGCCATTTGGCAATGCCCTTGTGAATACAAGATTGGTTTCCTGGCACAGTGGCAGTGCCATGTGTTTGGTACAGTGTCTCGCATTAGTATTATCCTGCCACAGTGAGATGTGTGTCTCATGAACACACACGACCTTGTGGAGAAGCTTCGCCAACACTAAAGAGGACTCCTTCTTCACCTGTTGCAGCTTCTTTCCCTTTTGTCTTCACTGAACCACTCCTCCTCCTTTAGTGTGGTCTTCAGTGTGAGTGCTGGCAGACAGGATTTCACTCACTGTATATGGGCAGAGTCATGAACACTTCTGTGCATTCCCTCAGGGCAGATGTTTCTTTGGTGCACTGTGACTGTTGAATGTTTGTACAAATATATCCCTTCCTCAGTGTCCAGAACTATACTATAAAAATAATTGAAGTATCTGAATTATGGCTAAAAATTACTTTCCGCCTGGAGTCCCATTATTTTTAAATGAAAATTGTTAACAAATTATATTTTATATAATATATTATTATATTTTTCCAGCTTTTCAGTGAATAATGTCATTCCCAAGTCCTCTGTGAATGCCTCACAGTGAAAAATTGTGCCCGGAATATTCTCTTTTTCTTGTTTCCTTCTTGGTTGTTGGACTGTTTCCTGTAAAGCCTGGTGAGATTAGTGTTATTGTAGTGGACTGTGCGAAAACCAGCGTTAATTGAACAGGAAAATGAAAGAGAAGATGATGTTTAAGTGAGAGGAGCTGTTTCGGCCTCCAATATGTGGTCAGTATAGTATAATAATGGTGTAGTTCTCATGGGAGCTAGAAAGAAAACATGAAACAAACCAAGAATCTGCTGCTGTGAAAGCTGTGCCGCTGTGTCTTGCTGTTCAAATATCTGTATCAGCGTTAATGCCCTGCGCTTGGACATAGTTGGGTGAATGGAATAATGAGAATAGGTTTCTCTCTGGTTTTAACAACACATCAACACACCACACCGGTTTGAGCTTTTCTTCACTGGCTGCCTGTGCATTTTTGAATTGATTTTAAAGGGCCTACATTACACAAAAGTGACTCTTGTGAGCTTTAAGTCATGTTAGAATGCCGTTACCTCCTCAAAAACATGCCTGGAGTTGTGTTTTGTTTCATTTATATTGGTCTGTTTCCAGCTCCAAAGCTCAAAATGCTCCGTTCCACCTTGTGATGTCATGTAGCAGTAGTTTTCAACTTAACAGCTCCTTTTACCTTTTGTTCAGTAGAAATTAGCAATTCAAGGGCTGGAATTTACAAACACAGTGGAGCACTTGCTGTATTGCCACATCACAAGGTGGAACAGAATGTCTTTCGTTTTAGAGAAGAACTCAGTCTAAATAGTTAATTTCTGTAAACAGTCTCTGGTCTTGACCCAAGCTGATCACTAGTAGTTAGATATGACTGACACATTGTGCAAAATTGATTATTTTTGAGCCATTATTTTTAGCCTTTTAATCATATTATAAGCCTACTGTCATCCCTTCAACAGAAACATACATGGAGTTATATTTTTGCTTTATTCATGCTTGTTTCGTTATTCCAGTGTGTTCTCTGAGCACTCAAAAATGCCTGGATTGTTGCATCACAGATAAAAGTCCAGACTTCTCCTGCACAGCCCATAAACCATCACCGGGCTCGTTCTGTGCTCAAATTGTGTTCACAGTAAATGCACGGCTCTATCCCCATCGGTCAGCTTTTTCTTACAAAACCTAAATACCTCATTGGAAACAATGCATTTTCCAAAGGCAGGTGTTATTTCAAGTTAAAAATTAGATGACAAAACTGCACAGCCATAGTTTGGAGCTTGGAGAGGCTCCATCTGATGAATTCTCCATACCTCCAAAAAACCCTGCATTTTTCTTATAGAGACTTTACCTTAGCCGAGCTATTAAACATGGGATTTAGAGCTCTGTCAGGCTGTTTAAGCAGAAGGCACAAGACAAGCCTGTTCCACTGGGCCCTTGCATAACAATGACATAAATACACTTCCATGTCTGCGCCTTGGCTTTAGCGCACTCTCTCATGACGGCCCCATATTTCATACTTGACCTCTCTCCTTCTCAGTCCATTTATCCACTCGGCTGTTTGCTCTCCGCTCCAACCTCCTGACAACACCTTTTTACAAACATATTTTTCTACGTGGTGAATTGTGTCTTTGAAACAAATTTAGGGTGGTTTATGAAGTCCACAATGACAGGTTTAACAGCAGATCGGTTCTCCGACCATGTACCATCTACCATGTTATAATGTTCCCTCATCAAAAACATGGCTTACGTTTAGCTGTAAGATTCTGTTCAGTGCTCTGCCCACAAGCCTATGTCATCTACATTACAATTCTACAAAAATATACAAAAACATGATGTAAAACTGTACACAGCAACTGATGCGATGTGCAGTAGTTTCATTAGCGTGATGCACCGTGGCTGTTTTGATAGTGCTCTGAAGGGTGAATGACTTAATGCATAGAGCAAAGGGTGAGGGAAACTCAGTGTCAAAAATGAAAGTAAATCTTATAAAACACGTTAATACATTGTTGTGGCGAATATAGCATTTTCAAAACAATAAAAGATAACATGGTGATCTAAATATGTGATGTGTTAGCAGGTAATATCCCATAAAAGTAAAATACCCCCTCGTTAATATTTGAAGCTTCATTATGATCTGTGGTCGCTGTACCGGACTGAAGAGGGAGCTGAGCCGAAAGGCAAAGCTCTTGATTTACCGTCAGTCTACGTTCCTCCCCTCACCTATGGTCATGAGCTTTGGGGAATGACCGAAAGGACAAGATCGCGGATAAAAGCAGCCGAAATGAGTTTCCTCCGCAGAGTGGCCGGGCGCTCCCTTAGAGATAGGGTGAGGAGCTCAGTCACACGGGAGGAACTCGGAGTAGGACAGGACACGCTGGAGGGACTAGGGGGAAGTGTCCAGGGTGAGGGAAGTCTGGGAGTCCCAGCTTAAACTGTTGCCCCCGCGATCTGGCCCCGGATAAGCAGAAGAAAATGGATGGATGGATTATGATCTAGTTTAGTCCTGTTCTGGTAGTACTTGGAAATAAATCAATTTTCACAGTGAGGTTTGATGTGCATCTGATTAAAAATGCCAAATTATCCCCTTAGAAGTAAAAGGTTGTGTCATTTTATTTGTGAAAATGTTGTCTTGTTCCATTCAATATAAACAATAATATAAACTACATTTTTTATACTTTAATGAATGTTTGAATTAAACATGAGAAAAAAAAAACAAAAAAAACAAAAAAACAGCAACAACAAAAATATTACATTTTGCTGTTCGTAGTACTGCACTTTTCTGAATTGAGATGTCTGATGTTTTTTCTGGGATCTACTGTAACAACTCCTCTAGTTTGGGGGACCCTTCACGCTACTGCCCCCCTCATACAATGAAGAGAGAGAATGAAACTAACGAGATGCCGGGTCAAACGTCGCCAGGCCAAACAAGGTCTGCGTCAGGTCTGGGGAACCAGAGCACCGTGATGAAAAATGAGCTTATAAAGCAACCCTGTACATATACACAGGGGTGAATGGGGCTAAAGGATTTGTTATTAACCGGGACTGAGTGCAGGGACAAAGTCTACAGTATAATATGCATTTATCACTGGAAACATGTGTTGTACTACAGTCCTGCCCCAGCCTGACCCATAAGCCCCTGCACAATACTATTTAGACAATGGGCCTACACCATGTCTCTGTGTGTCCATGCTAAACGCTCTGCTCCAGTGTCTGTTGAGGATGTAGTTACTTCCAAATCTTATGGTACAATATTAAGTTGGTATGAACTTTACTTTTTTGTAAACATTAGAAAACATGCAAATCACTGGCTGTGTATTCCACAGCATGCTGTGTGCTGTTGTTGGATAACACTTAATCTAAACGTGTTCAGTGACTGCCATGACTTTTATATTTGCCCACTACAACTATGATTCAATGTCTGCAAAGAAAAAAGAAAAACAGTTCTAAATGCAAAACCCTGATAAATTCTTCAGTCCCAAAAGAAAATAGGGCTGCATATTTTTGAATAAAATATCACATAAAAAGGCACTGTAATTTAAATCCTCTTACAGATCAGTTAACCTGAGACAGGACAAGGGGCAAACACCAAACAATGATGTTGTTTTTGGATGTTTTTTCCAGAGGCTGGTCTCAGTCTCTGGTGTTGACTTAAGGACTAGTGGTGTAGAGTCCAGCCCATAATCCCTGAGGGACACACCTGTAGTGGGCAGTATAAAGAGACTGGCTCCAAACAGGAGCACATGGAGCTGCACATGAAGCTGAAGATGAGTCCCTGTGTACGTGTGTGTGTTCTGCTGCTGCTGGCTGTCTGTCAGAGCCAGGCTCTGTATGTCCCACCCACCGGAGAAGAAGCAGTGCCCCCGGAAGCTCTCACTGTAGACATCAGCGAACAGATCCTGAGCTCCAACAATAACTCAGACGTGTTCCTCCTGGACGGAGACCTGCTGCCGCCCAAAACCAGGAACGCCATGATGTGCTCCTGGGGCCAGAGCTGCCTGTGGCCCAAAGGCACCGACGGCCTGGTGACCATTCCCTACACCATCAGCAGTGAGTTTAACAGCTATGAAAGGTACCTGATGGGCCAGGCCATGCAAGCCTTCCACAGAGGCACGTGTGTGCGCTTGGTGCCGCGTCAGAGTCAGTACGACTACATCAGCATCGAGAACCAGAGTGGCTGTTATTCATCTATGGGCCGACAGGGGGGCCGGCAGGTGCTGTCTCTGAACAGACAGGGCTGTGTGTACACAGGCGTCATTCAACACGAGATCAACCACGCCCTGGGCTTCCATCATGAACAGAACCGGAGCGACCGCGACTCCTACGTCACCATCAACTGGAACAATGTGAACCAGCAGATGGCCTACAACTTCCACTTAGAGTCCACCAACAACCTGAACACGCCCTACGACTACTCCTCCGTCATGCACTACGGAAGAACGGCCTTCTCCATCAACGGGCAGGACACCATCACCCCCAAACCCGACCCCAGCGTCCCCATCGGTCAGAGACAGGGCCTGTCCTTCTGGGACGTCCAGAGGATCAACCTGCTCTACAACTGTAGAATGTAGAATGCTTCTGTGACACATCCAACTTTAATGTTTGTGATTGTGTAGAAAAGTGGAATGGTGTGGGTAAATAAATGAATCAATCAAATTGTTATTTTCATTTTTTTCTGTATAAAAAAAATCTAACTTTTTACAAGTCACAATTTGTAATTACTTCACTCAACCAGACCCAGTTGTATTTTGACTCTGCTGCCCATTACTGATGCATGGCAGCTGTCTGGCATTGTGCCTGTCTGGTTGCCTGGCACATCCAATCTCCATAAATATATACAAAAGTATGATACAAAACTATACACAACTACACAAACCTGATGCAGTGTGCAGTAGTTTCATTACCAGGATGCACGCTGATTGTGTTGTGATAGACCTCTGAAGTGGCAGTGAGGGAGGGGGACTCGAAGCATCAGAAATGAAACTGAAATTAACATTTTAATTTGTTGTGTTCTGAGAGTTTATCATTTTGTATTTTTTGAAAACAATAAAAGTTAACATGGTGATCTAAATATATAAATATATTATGTGTTAGCAGTTAATACCACATAAAAATGTAATACTTTTACATATATTTTTGCATCCACTTTACATCAGAGGTGCACTGAAGAGCCCTTAGGTGATGTGAGTGCATGCTGAAGTACCTATTCTATATTTCATACCTGACCTCTCATTTTGAATACATTTATGCTCCATATTTAGATTCTACCTTTGCCGCTTGTTTCCCCATGTGTAATTTACGATGATCAAAATGAGCATGTGCATGTACCGTACCGTGTCGGGATTTACTTTTGCTTCTGAGAGCAGCGCTATGTGTAAGTGAGCGCCTGTCTGCACCTTTAAATGCGGTTATAAAGTAATGCATCAAAGGACGAGTAATAAATTTTAAAGTGATCCGTTAATATCCAACAGAAGACCTACGGAAAGACGGGAAATCAATTTGAGGAGCTGCGTAATCCTGGTGGCATGGCGCCTTGTTGCGTTTGGCTCTGATGGCGTTAGCATGCAGAGTGGTGTACAAGTGTACATGACTGTCCTTGTTTATGAAAATGAAAAGCTCCCTTCCACTATAGATCAATAGGCTGCCCACACGTGTTTGCTCTCATGTAATTAGATAGGGCCCACTGAGCAGTGTAATTCATGCATGGACATAGATCTATAGCATACATGGATGGTTTGCATAAAGTCCCCAGTTTACGGCGGCCTGTAAAATAACTTATCGCCTTGGTTCTGTTTTATTGAGGTTATTTGCTAATACGACAGGGTGAGACGTGCACTATCAATATTTCAGAACATGTGTGAGGTAGTGAGTAGCAGTTCTTCACAAAGTATTTGATTCTGTTTATATTGTTCAATGTGCACCATGTTACATTTCTGCTGGAGGGGTTGCCTGCTTGTCTCCATGGAGATATTGCTTTTGGAATGTTCCACAGTATGGAATTCAGTTTGTCTCCCTACAACTTTAAGCCAGTTTTTGTTTCATTTGGCTATGCTCCATACTGCATAATATTAATAGCTGTAATATGCTCCTACTGGTTTAAAATGGCAATCCAATCACAACTGAACCTGGGAGTCCATTATCATTATCTGCATATACTGAGGACCTCTCATACCAGAGCCAATTTGGGTTTATTACAAAGTCATTTGGTCGTAGGATCTCAAACTCCTATGGGAGGTGCCTCCTATTGGTTGGCCTGCTGCTGGGCAGATTTGACACTGAAAGTGACACACACACACACACACACACATACACACACACACACACACACAATATATATATATATATGTGTGTGTATATATATATATATATATATATATATATATATATATATATATATATACACACACACAGACAACATATTTTCAAGTCTAAGAACACCGATTAAGGAAGTAAGTCTGCATTGAGTGTGCCTGTTTACATGCACATTACACCTGATCGTAATCCGATTTCTGGAGTTATCGGATTATTGAAATGTCATGTAAACAGTTCCTTCTGACGTGAGTAATGTGATTTCTTTTGATTGTTCACACCTGTGAGGATTAGACAAGGACAATTATGCAGAAATTCTCAAACCAATGTGGCAAAAACAAAACTGAAAGAGAAAATGTCCAAATGCCATATGCATTGTCTTTGTCTGTTATGCAAATACAACAGTTAAAATGTGTTGATTAATAGCAGATGTTTTTGATGATCGGATTTATTTTGTGCTTGTAAACCCGCACACAAATTTGATTCAAATCGCCTGATTCTTACTGGCCATGCACATGTACAGTATGTGACTCATGTGAACGCTGAGTATTAAACGTCACTGCTAATCTTTCAGACTAACTGAATGAGATATGAATTATATAATATTTCATAACATATAAAGCTGTGTGCTTATTATGAAATTGTTGGTACATGTTTCTCCTTCCTGTACTGTGCTATTCACTGTATCAAGGTAAAACAGATTCTATGCCCCACTGTTGACAGCCATTCAAGAAGAAGAAGAAGAGCGTACTACTTCAAAGTACATGCAACTTGTATACTGCAAAGGAAATCAAGTATTACATACTTTTAATACAAGTCATGCAGTAATTAAACAGTTTCTACTCCATAAACATACATTAGAGCTGGCGTTTTTCAAGACAATAAAACCTGTAATTTAATAAATGCAAGTTAATTATGTTTAATGCCATACTGTGGAGCATTTCAGGCACTGCAAACAGTAAACAGTGCACTTTTAAATCTTCTTGATTGATAAGATATTTTATTATTAGCAGACAGTGCACAGGGGTTAGATTTAATTGCACTGGTCTTTTATATATCCCTTTTTCAGTTTAATG
The DNA here is from genome assembly GCA_029959045.1 of Taenioides sp. WSHXM2023. NCBI lineage: Eukaryota > Metazoa > Chordata > Actinopteri > Gobiiformes > Gobiidae > Taenioides > Taenioides sp. WSHXM2023. The sequence continues at coordinate 3,075,289 of CM057100.1, forward strand.
TTGCTTTAAAATTTGTGCATTATTCATTCACTCCACACTCAGTGCTAAGCTTTTGCACCATCAACCACTCTATGTAAGAGGTTAGCTGTGGACCTTTGAGGAGACGGAGATATGTTATTTGCTTTCTGCAGGAAAAATAAACACACTGAAGTAGTTTTTACTTTCACTGTAACTTAGAGGACCAAAAAAAAAAAATGAGACTGAACAAAATATTCCACAGTGGAGGGGCTGAAGTTTGCCAAACATGCAGCAGGTATGTACCACCTCCTCCATGTGTTAATGTGATGTGAGACACTCAAACCATGACTCCTGATTTAAAATTCCTGCGTTTGTATGGATTTGAATTGGTTTATATTGGACTAAGCCAGTTATTCAGTTTTTCTTAGCGGGTTAGTGTTCCAGGGAGGTTTCATAGAGCAACTTTCAGCTCCTCAGTATTGCAGAAAGTTGGATAAGGTTAGGGCAACAGTATCAGCTGTATTCATTTAATCATAATAATAATGAAAATACATTGGTTTTGTATAGCGCTTTTCACGGTAACACAAAGATGCTTCACAAGGCCACTAAAACAAGGACAGGACAGACAAAACTGTAAATTATTATTATATTATCTATATTATAACATTATTAATATATATTTTCAATACGTATATAATGAAATACCACTGCTAAAGGGCCCGAAACAGCAGCATGGCCCAACTTTTTCTCATACATAGTAAAATTTTATTTATGTAAAACCAGAACATTGTGAACAATATCTACTACACACAGTCATCGTTAAATTATAGAATGTTCCTATTGTAAATATGTGTAAAATGACCGTGTGATTGGCTGCACAAGAGTGATTCAGTGTTTCACTTCACCAAATGTCCTGTATACTACACACAAGTGTCTGGCTCTTAAGTTTCTGCGACAACACTTGGGGACCTCTCTAGTGGCCTCCCATTCAAGTACTAAGCAGACCCAACCAAAGATCTGAGGGGACTGGGCATGACAAGGTGGTCACTTTCTGTCTCAAAGTGCTTTTACAACATACTCTGTGGTGGAAAAATACATTTCCAAGTGTAAAATCGGGCGGAGTACTTTAAAGGGCCCATTTTCTGATCTATGTGATAATGTTTCCTCATCACAAACATAACCAGAGTTGTGTTTTGTTTCATTCACACACATTTAACAGAAACCCTGCATATTTAGGCTGAGTTCTTCTCTCAAACTGAAAACACTCTGCTCCACCTTGTGGTGTCGTGTGGTAATACAGGAAGCTCTCCACTGTGTTTTTAAACTCCACACACCTTCACTAGAATCATCTGGATAATTTCAGCTCTTGAATTGCCAAACTCTACTGAACTAAAGTTAAAAGGAGCTGTTAGCTTGAGAACTGCTTCATGATATCACAAGGTGGAACAGATCATGTTGGCTTTGGAGATGTAGACAGACTAATAATAAAGGGTTGTGAATGAAACAAAACACAACTGTAGGTATGTTTTTTAGGAGGCAACAACATTCAAACATGACTTACAGCTCACAAGAATCAGTTTTGTGTAATATAGGACCTTTGAGAGCGAGTTTAGCGTATCGTTCTAAAAACAAGTTGTTGACGCGCACATTCCAACAGAAACACATTTGACATGGTGAGTTTTGCCAGTGGTGCTAAAAGCTCGTACCCCTGCTGAGGACAGTGAAGGGGTCTCCAGACACAGCGCGCTCCGAGTAAAAGCTCCAGATGACATCTCCCATCTCAGTGTCAGCCTTATGCGCGCTCACCAGGCCGTCCACGTGCTCCACCCATATCTGAGCCAGCATCTATTTTTGGAGGTTTGAAACACGCTAGTAAAAATATAATGAAATTTTTCTTTTTTCAGGGCAACCCACACACAAACACAGACGGAGCAAGTGTGGGACGACAGTAGCTGACAATAGCTTTAACTTAATTTCAAATTAAGTGGGCGGTTTATTCCCATTTTAAAGACGAATTAATTTATTCCTCGATCATCTAAACATTTATTCCGCTTAAAAATAATTCCGGTCATTCAGCACATGCTCGTTGGGTCGTCCTTTTGACGCGATGACGCACTGCGAGATGGCGGCCGGGAGCAAACTTTGGTGTCGAACTGAAACAATTTTTTAAATACGTGCGCTGAAAGAACTACAAATAATGAAAAGAGTGGTGAAGTGTGAGTTTTCTTCCGGTCGACGTAAATACGTTCGTGTCCCTGTCCAATCAGAACCCTTCCCCACCCCCAGACGTTGAGCAGAATTAAATAAAGCCGATTTAACGCGTTTTCCATGTAAACTTCAATTCAGAATTATTATCTCCATGTAAACTTGCAGGAAAATATTTTAATTCCGAACTATTTAATTCAGAACAATTAATTCGGAATTAAAAAACATGTAAACGTGGCCAATGATACTTAAACTACATTGACAAATTCTATGGTGGCTGGCATTAAAAAAAACTGGAAGATTAGGCTACTTACAGTTTTAAAGTTTCAGTTTCTGCACACCACTGCACCTTCCCTTTTTTAAAATTGTAAAATAGAAGTACACTATTTGGTAAATCTGTGTAATCCCTCAGTTGTTCAGATATGATCAATAGGAAAATTTAATTTTGTCAGCTGGACAAAGGTCTAAGAGTGAAGCCGCTTCTTTAGCTCTGGTCAGATCACTGGTGGGACACGGCCTTTGTCCAGTTGGCAGAATAGAATTTTTTATTTGCTACTATCTGACAATTAACTTTTCATAGTCCATCCTGAGTCATTCCTGTTTTAATTCAAAGGAGAAATTAAATTCTATCAACTGGACAAAAGTGTTTTTTAATCAGAAACATTTCGCAGCTCATCCAAGCTGTTTCTTCAGTTCTGGTTCTCCTTCAGTGGATCGCACCTGGACGACTGATGGATTTTACAAACATCTCTGCTTTTAACTTTTCCTGTTTCCATGGAATCATACAGGTGACATATCTGTACTTAAAATAATGACTATGGACAGAAAAAGCCGTTGTTTTGCAGCTTGGGGCGCTCCCTACACTGGGATCTGGTGTAGGACTGTATCTTCTGGCAGCAGAGGGAATTACCATGGGGGAAAAATGATCTAAGACAATAATGAACATATATGAACAACAGGTTCATATAAGCATGCTGTAATAATGAACGCAATTTGACAATAGAAATGCGAAATACAACTCCAGGCATGTTTTTGATGAAAGAACTATGTTATAATATGGTTAAAATTGCAGTCAATTTGTATAAAACTATTGTCACAAAGTCTTTAATCACTGGAATTAAAAGAAGAGCATAATTAGGCTACTTGCCTTTTCAGTTTCTGCACACCACTGCGCCTTCCCTTTCTAAAAATAGTTTTTTGACATCATACTAGTTTGAAGTGTACTTTCCAGCAATTAACTTTTCCAAGTTTATCTTCATTCTCTGGGGTTCTGGATGTGACACATGTTTTTGTGACAGTCTGTCATGTAACGAACTTCAGAAAAGGTAACGGTTTATTTTGATGCCACTATCAGGGAAAACAATGATGTGTAAAAAGATGATCTGACAGCTGAATTTTTTCCTGTTCCCCCAACTCCAGAAGTGCTCTAGTTACTACTGATTTAAAAACTGACAAGTACTGCGATTGGAATTATATTTGTGCTTTATGTTTGAAGATCAGGATTCACTGTCATGGAGAAACAGAGGGAGGACCCAAAATATAGTGCGTTAATAACAATCAAAGAAATGTAAACCAAAATCCAAAAATCGAAACTGCCATGACATGACGAGACACTGATAATGACAACGACCAACAAAGAGCAGAGGAGAACACACACAGGGTATAAACGCACACAGACACAGGTGTAACACTTTAGGGCAGGGAAAACCATCAACAGACAGGAAACTAAAAAGCAACAAGCTGACAGGACAAATGTCAAAGTAAAACACTAAGGGCACATTACACTAAAGGAATAAGATACACCAAAATATGCAACAACAATGACTATAAAACATGAACCATGGCATTCACATTCTGAACAATTCTTAAAGCATTTACAGATTTAAGGGCTGAGCCGCCTGGGCCTTTCTCTCCAGAGTTTCCATGTTTTCCCCAGTATTTGGGTGGGTTTTCAATCAATCAATCAATCAGACTTTATTTCTATAGCACCTTCCAACAACCAAAGCCGACCAAAGTGCTGTACAACATTAAAAACAAGATTAAAAAAAATAAAATAAACATAGGTCAACGAAGCACATTACACCATTAAAATAAAGAAAGTGTCACAGGGCCACTAAGTGTTAAAAGCCATTCTAAATAAGTAGGTTTTAAGTTTGGCTTTGAACAAAGGCAGGTCAGTGATGGAACGTAATTCAATGGGCAAAAAGTTCCAGAGTTTTGGACCGGCCACTGCAAAAGAACAATCACCCCACTGTTTGCACTGGGACCGGGGGACCTCCAGCAGATGTTGCCCAGCAGATCGTAGAGCTCTGCCGGGTTGGTGAGGGGTCAAAATCTCACACAAGTTGGAAGGTGCAAGACCATTGACTGCATTAAAACAAACATCAAAATTTTAAAATCAATTCTGAACTGGACAGGGAGCCAGTGCAAGGAGTACAGGACAGGGGTGATGTGATCATGTTTCCAACTGTTAGTGAGCAGGCGAGCTGCAGCATTTTGCACGAGCTGCAAACGGTGAAGACCAGCTTGATTAATCCCCACATAGAGTGCATTACAATAGTCTATGCGGGAACTAACAAAGGCATGGATAGCTTTCTCCAGGTCACCATGGCTCAAGAAGGGTTTAACCTTTGCCAGGAGGTGGAGCTGAAAGAAGCTTGCTCACACAGAATCTATTTGTTTATCAAATTTTAGACTGCTATCCATTTTCACCCCCAAATTTTTGACAACGTGGCCAAAACATGAACAATGGGTAATCAGGCCTTATCCAAACCCTTCTAAGATACTGCAATACTCTGCCCACACGCCTTCGTTATCCACACTCCCACACCACAATTCTCCATAAATATGCAAAAACATAATACAAAACAATACACTATAGCTTTACAAACCTGACGTGGTGTGCAGTAGTTTCATTAATGCATATTGTAACGTGATAGTGCTCTGAAGGAGGAGTGACTTTTGACTCAGATCATCAAAAACAGAAGTGAAATTCTTAAAACATGTTGTTTTCGTTGGATTTAACATTTTAAAAACAAAAGGTTACACAGCGATATTAATGTTCTGTGTTAGTAGTTGCTTTCCCATAGAAGTAAAATACCCCCTCCTTAATGTACCTATGACAGATTAGACTACTCATTTCACTAAGAGACCATTATATTTAAGGTATCCGCAAAAAGCATTCACACTCGTTTCCCCAATTTGGCCATTTTTTTAGGTTTAAAATTTACTTCCTGGTTGGGAATCGTGGTATCACACTAGGAAATTTCATATCTGTCCCAGAGCAAAACTCCTTTTTTAAATTTTTAATCTGGCAAATATAAGAAAACACCTTTATTTTGTTGAAATAATGTTGGAAAAATGCCTTGTGTGAAAAGTCCTGAACTTTTTTCTTTTTTTTTTTTTTAAACAAATATTTTTATTAAGGAATCACAGTTCACGCATAAATATTGACATATTTATTTACAAATCACATCATTTTTTTCCTTTGACATTTTTCTTATTTTCAAAAAAAAAAAAAAAAAAAAAAAAAAGACACCATCTTAATAATAAGTGTCAAATCCGGAGATGATCAAAAATTAAATAAAGGCAAACAATTTAAAGGCAATAATAATAAGTGCAGAACTTTCAAACAGAATTCTCCCTCGTGTCATTAATAACTAATAACTAAATAACTCTCTACTTCCTCTAATTTTTAACTTATTTTAAACTTTATTTATATTTACAGTAGTTATAACCCCACCAAACTAAATCATAGACCATCATAAAAATCCGTCATACGCACTTTAACAGCTACAAATACGTCTGAAGCACCATTTTCCATTATATCATAAAAATATAAGCTTCAATTAAAAGAATTCTTCTAGTCTAAAGGTAAACACACTAGCCACTGTAGTGCAATTATGCAAATACGGCCCTATAAAACCTGGCTCTTCTCTCCTATTCGCTGAAATAATGGCTTCAATAGCTCGCCGTATAGGATCACTCACCATTATCCCCGTATATAGATGTACCTTTCTCGCTATGCTCATTAAAATGAATTTCCTAATGACTAAATGTGCAAACCCGCTCCTGCCTTGGCTGTGTGTCATGATGCTCGCTCGCTCTGCAATAATAGTATGGCTCTCTTCCAGCTCAATAGCCTCCGCTTAATGTGGCTATCTGCACACCGAAGCCAATTACAGAGCGCCATGCAAAAAAGACCAGCCAGGCGGCGATAACAGCAGCGTGGGTTAAATATTGGTAATAGTCTCGCCATAGGAGAATTGACATCTTAAAGAACCACAAACACAGTGCAAGTATCAATTAATATGTGAGATATGGTTCCTCCATTGTGCAATAGTATTCCTGGGAGATGTTGGCGAATGATTTGCGTGGAAGAAAAGTTTCTGCGCTGAGTGATTCTTCGGACACTTCTAACGCAGGTTTGATAGAGGAGGAAATGCAGCAGATTGTGGTAGGGATGTAACGATTTTCAAATTTCTCAGTACGATATTTTCACAATAAGCATCTCCTGTTACGAAATCAATTGCGATATTTTGTACTGGCAACAAAATTGTGAATATGCTACTCATTTTTCCTTCAAAAATGCCTTGACAAACCTTTGCTCTGTCCTAAAACAAATATTTAAAAGCGCTTAATAACTTATTTCATTGTGTAAATTGGACTGAAACAGAGCAAAGAATTATTGACTGTAGTTCCCTCAGTTTCTTTTAGATTTTGCTGCACCATAACAATGAATTTAAGCAAAGAGACTTGAGATTCAATATATTGTTATGGTCCACAATATTACTGAGAGACTTTTGACGATACGATACCATTGTTACATCCCTAGATTGTGGTTGTTGATGAGTATTTGTGAGTATGTATGTTTTTGTAAGTGTTTTGATTACACAAATATAAATTGATATTTTGCACTGACATTACGCTGGAAAATAATTTGTTCCATTAGATTTTTAATTTTAAATACCGCTGAATTTCACAGTTTGAATTTTTTTTTAACTCTAAAAAAACATGTTTGAATTTTTTTTTCAGTTAATGAAATTATATGTGTACATTTTCAAAGTGTTTAAAATTATATATATATATACATATATATATAAAATAACTTTTAAATATTCAGCAGAAATATTCTCAATCTGAGGGCTTGAAAATATTTCTGCTGAATATTTAAAAGGTGAAATTTTCATTTTGAATTTGAAACATATTGAAAAATTTGTAAAATTTCAGCAACTGAAATTCAGAATAAACATCTTTTTTTCAGAGTTAAAAAATTCAAAGTGAGAAATTCAGCGGTATTTTAAATTCAAAATCTAATGGAACAAATGATCTTCCATAGCGTAGGCGTAACTTTAAGTAGGACTGGTGTGGACAAATCACCAATGTTGAGCTGACCTGGGACAGTCCCCACCAATGTGTCACCCACGGACAGCAGATCAGGTCCAGACAGCATCCCGCTCCATCCCCATTTCTCTAAATTTTCTCCCAACTGATGCGGATACCAAGAACCACTGGTATACGCATTAGTGGTTCTTGATCGGAAAAAGGTGTCTTGCCCTCTCCGGGTGGGTGGAGAGTCCTTGCCTCAGGAGGAGTTCAAGTATCTCGGGGTCTTGTTCACAAGTGAGGGGAGGATGGGCCGTGAGGTTGACAGGCGGATCGGTGCAGTGTTGGCAGTGGTGTGGTCGCTGTATCGGACCGTTGTGGTGAAGAGGAAGCTGAGCCGAAAGGCAAAGCTCTCGATTTACCGTCAATCTATGTTCACGATCGCGGATACAAGCGGCCGAAATGAGTTTCCGCCGCAGAGTGGCTGGGCGCGCCCTTAGAGATAGGGTAAGGAGAACAGTCACACGGGAGGAGCTTGGAGTAGAGCCGCTGCTCCTCCACGTCAAGAGGAGCTAGCTGAGGGGAGGGCATCTGTTCTGGATCCCTCCTGGACGCCTCCCTCAGGAGGTGTTCTGGACATGTCCCACTGGGAGGAGGCCCCAGGGAAGACCCAGGACACGCTGGAGGGACTATGTCTCTCAGCTGGCCTGGGCCTTGGGGTCCCACCGGAGGAGCTGGAGGAAGTGTCCGGGGTGAAGGAAGTCTGGGAGTCCCTGCTCAGAGTGTTGCCCCCGCGACCCGGCCCCGGATAAGCGGAAGAAAATGGATGGATAATGCGTATACAGACGTCACTCCCACTCGAAGTCTGTCCGTTCTCCCCATAAAGATCTGCACAAACTTTGTATCACACATTTTTCTCTGTGGTAAAAACAAACGAGGGCATGAGCAGCTTGACAAACCCGATGTGATGTGCACAGCGTTAACATGGTGATCTCAATATTTTTTTTCACATTTACTTCAATGTGTGAATGAAACCAAACATAACTCTGGGTATGTTTTTGATGAGTAAACAGCATCATAACATGTCTAAACGCTCACAATAATCAATTTTGCGTCATATAGACCTTTAAAAGAAAATACAAAAAGTATATATTTTTTTACCACAACTACATGTCCAGGCCAAGGCTTTTGCTGCAGTATCTCACCGTTCCTTTGCAGACTTGTTTCTTTTTTAAACAAGGGCACTGCATCAGTGCCCTCTTCAGAAACAGAACATCATTTGCTAATGGACATGTATAGCTCATATTGAGAAGTGACTGCTGCTTAGAAAATGACACTCAAAGCACAGATTTCCAGAATAAGTGATCTTCATCAAACCAAGGCTACTCGTGGTCAATTTATTATGAGTGTTTGAATGTAAAGCGTCTTGGTCAACTCCAGATACTTCACATAAATTGATTTCTTTGGGCTCAGATCTGGCTCTTTTGAAAGTTGTTCGTCCATGTGTGTTTGCCCCGTGTTTTGACGATCATTTGAAATGGTGCTCAAAGCTAATTAGCTGATGGAGAGCGAGAACATCCACACAAAAGCAGAGAACTGAAACCAAGTAACAGATGTGACTGTTTTTGACTGCTGTAATTCTCTCATAGTTGGGTTTGAAGTGGACATATGGATTATTGTGGCTTTTTCTTTTTAAACTTGCTTTTGGGTTTGTTTTAGTATTTCACATTTTATCTATTGAAAACATCTATAAAAAAGAGGCTTTTGAGTCACACATGGAAATGAAATGAAAATACAAGGCCAGATAGGTTTTTAGATTAAAATTTATATTTATAATTTGGCTAAAAAGTTACATTTTGAAATTTCCCATTAAAAGGAACAGTATATCTGTATCTGTAGGTGGCACATCACTTGTATGGATGGATGTAAAGTTAAAACTATACTTCTCATTCTCCATGAAGAGTTTTATGCCATTCTGAGGAAGATTATAGCCAAAGGAACAACATTTCAATGGAAAAAATCAGGAGGCCCAAATAACTATCAGGTTTGTGGAGATGCAAGCCCACTGAGGGTATGAATACAAGTTTTTGTGTACAATAAACACAATCAAATGATTTGTATTTGTATTTATTAAAGGGACAATACATATGTGGCAGTAGGCCCGTGTGCCTGCCGATAGCCTATTACGTGTGGCCTGAACCTTTAAGAGAGTCCTTTACCTGCTCGAACCTTTGGTCGCCTCTGACGTCACCCACCGTCTAGGAGGTGGGCAGGTGCAGCAGCACGAGCGCCGGATTAAGCTTTACTATCGCTTAAAAATCACTTTTCTCAGGCCTAAAGCCTGGTGATTTTGCTTCGTGTTGCGTGTTCCATCCGTGAGTCTTATGCTATCCTCATTCATCCCTTTATTCATTTGCCAATGTTTCCAAACAAACAATTCCTCCTCTCGCAGACCTCCGGCACGTGCACGAGGGTTTGCTTGGGACATCTCCCGGCTAAATCCTAAATGATCACTTTTAGGGTTGGACTCTCCATGAGCTTCCCCTCTTTTTCTTCCCCCTTCTACTCTGCTACAGCTTCCACCCTTTTACCCTTCCCAGCTGCCGTGAGTATGGGAGCAGCTTATAGCAGATTTAATGTTGTTAAAGACTGTCATTATTGACTTTTAATGTATGTATGAAAAGAGTGAATTAAACAATTTCTTTTATGAATAGTTTTAAAAAATATTTTTGTATAACTCAAACCAAGCAACTAAATAAAATTGTATATTTTCCTAGCTGTCGCTTCATCCTTACCTGTGCTGCCTTTATATTACAAATTACCTGTTCCCTTCAGGGTGGCATTGCTGGATAACATTATGGTTACACGTTAGGGCTAGTGAGCCAAAATTGGAGCCTATTTATATTTTTAGGGCCTTCTGCCCCCCCTGCCACGACACATATTAAAAGACAAGATAATGCTAAAGAAAAACATGTACTTGTAAATATGTGGGATTGTAGCCAAAGCTAATTTCCATCCTTAGTGAAGGTCAGCCACATAATTTTGGTCTTAAAATGTTTGTATTAACCCATTCTACATCCTGGTGTTTTTATTTTGCTATTTTGTCCTTAAATCAATTCCTATTCCTAATAATATGGAACTCGGCTCTAAATTCAATCCTATAATATGTAACTTGAGCTCTCTAAGTCTAATATTACCCTTACTGCCCTGGAATTACATGTGAATTCATAGTAACAAGTACTGTAAAATAAAGATGAACTGAAAATGAGTGTCTCAGTTGGTCTCACAAAAAGATCAAGACATTTGTGGATAGAAAAAAGAAAAAAAAAGTTGGAATGATTTGATTAGTTTAACAAGTTTTATGACAACTTTGTGGATCCAGTCTGCTTCAGCATGTGGGAATTTTCAGTTTTTAGTTTGAGTCATCTCTTTTTTTATGGGTTTAAGTCGCCGTTTGCCTTCCAACAAACTTTACGATGCACTCTACAACCAAATCTATCAAATACTGAAATGTGTACGCAACTTATAAGAGTCTACTACGAGACAGGCGGACCAGACAGACCAAACCTGATAAGGGAATCACTGTCTGAAAGGGGGAACATGATAGAGCAGATTCTTGCAGCGAGTGGGTGTGAGCGGCTATTGTGAGCTCTTACAAGGAGCAGACGGCAGCAGCTAATCCAGACCCCTGTGGGTGAGGGCGGAGGGGGGCGCACATGCACTAATGACCGATCAGAGTGCACCTTAACACCTCTACCCCCCTCAGCATCCTGCACCCACACTGGTCTGGGGGTTCGGCAGCTAATCTTGAAGTGACTCGTGTTTCAGTGGTTGAGGAGGCATACCTGAGTGAATCTGGTGGTAACTATGATGCACTCTTTGTTGTTTGAAGTGATGTTTTATTATTACAAAAAACAAAACAAAAAAACAACAACATATAGTTCAGTTCTGTGCATGTGAGACCAGTTGCTCATGGTTACCCGTAGCAACTGGAGGCTCTTAATGACCACTAATAATAACACATAACTTTTTGGGAAAATAATCTTTTAAAGGTTGTATGGAGGATTTTTTTTTCTTTTTAGTTTCAAATTGTCAGTGGAAGTTCAAAATAGCATTATAGAGATGCAGCAGCCTTGTAATTATGACCAAAAAATAATAATAATAATAATGAAAATCCATCAACTGTGGACGTGGAGGGGTTGTTAGGTTGTCAGTCAAACTCCCTACGTTTCTAGCGTAACTGACTCTCCGGCGCGCTGGAATTACGTGGTTTACAGTCGCCTCTCACGCATTCCACATACACAAGACGCCGTTTACTCGACCAACGCAGAGGTTCTTAGCGGCTTTATCCAACTGTAGCTTCCTCACAGTTTGCACAAAGTTTGTTGCGATGGCAGACGAGAATCCACGACCAGTTCGCCGCAAAAGAAAGTCCGTTTTTGAGGTCGCTGAAAGAAGAAGAGAAGGGGAAAAGGAGCGAAGCCAAACTAAGGTGATTCTTGGAGATTCCTTCCAGCGATGGTGTGCACTGAAACAGATGAAGGGTCTAAAGACTGACGCGTTGGTCGATAAATGACTTCTGGACAGGAAACTTCAACAGCATCAGCTGTAAACAAACATGATTTCTAGAGTCAGGAGGAGGTGGAGGAGGCGTTAATACTTAGGGAGCTGAGGAGGGGGGTGTCACACATGAGGAACATTTGAAAAAGGGCAAACAGTCGTTGTATTTATCTTTCCTTGGAAAATCCTTTATGCAGCATATAACTCAACTTTTTTTTAACTCTCATACTTTCACACCAAAGAAAATATTTATATATAAGTTCTGAGCACCAGCAGGTCTAAACCAGGTCTATAACAGGCCTATTCAAGTCATTGGGTTTGTATTATTTTCTATGGGGCTGCCGATCTTGACAGCAAATATGGACTATAGAGCCCTTTTAAATTTTACACAAATTAACCGACTTTATGTCATATTTTAGCTGCAAAACCTTTCCCAAATTCTGCAGATTATGCAGAAATACACCATACAACTGCACAACAACTCACCCTTATGTAACAGATAACCCTATGTCCTGTCAATCATCATATCATCTTTACACTGTTTTCCCTATGACCTCTTGTATATAACTGTGATATACTGTATTTATAGTACTATTTTTCTGCTTTTTACTGTACATACATTTATATAATTACGCCTATTGACCCCTGTCTCTTGGTATTTTTTGTTTTTATTTATTTCTATTTTTTTTTTTACTCTTGTTATTGTAATATATTGTGATGTGTGAGCTACTGTGCCCAACTAATTTCCCTTCAGTGGATCAATAAAGTCTGTCTAATTTAAATGGTCAATCACACTCTCGCTCTCAGTTTGAACCATTTTATTCAAATCTGAGCCTTGGTCATTTCTCCCTGAGATTACTTTGTTGTTTAAAATTTTAAAATGCACTTTCACTTTGGCATTGTTTCGAACGGCTCCTTGAAGTAAACTGATCCAAAAGACCCATCACTAGATCAAACTGGCTCTAAAGCAAAATACAAGAACGTAACACATTTTCTCTTGTATGATTCTAAAAAGGAAGCAGACTTCAGTATAAAATGTTCACTGATCAAACTCATGTATGGCGAATGGCTTATTGGCAATGAAATCGTCATGACTCACTGCACAGTTTAAATATCTTCCCCACGACTTGTATTTACAAATGTGCCATGGTTGCTATCATCAGAAGCCATTACAGCAGATGGTTAGCCATGAGCAACGCAATTTGGAAAAAATAAAATAAAAAAAATAAAAAAAAACAGGCACACACACACAATAGCACTTATTTCCACCACATTTGTCCAAACACAAACGACCATGCTGGGCTTTGGAAAATATTGCAAATTACAACAGGAAATGCCGGAGAAAATGGGATTGTTTTGTCCTCAATCAGGCAGCCGTTTAATTTCTGATGCTTCGGAATTTAATTTGATTTCAAAACCCGTGAAATTACGCAATGCCATCAATTATGCACAACCTGAGGGAAATGAAAAGTGTAAGAAAGCATCTCAAATGTACATGATCATAAATAGGGATGGTCTGATACGGGGTTTTATTAGCCGATACCGATAGCCCATATTTGACTTGTTGTAGCCGATAACCGATGTTAATACCAGTGGTGGAATGTAACAAAGTGAAACTGTACTGTACTTTTACTTTACTAATGTACATTTATGTATTTTGTACAAGACGATGCTTTTGAGCGCATGTTTTTGTACTTTCTACTACAACATTTTTTAACTGGATTGAAAAGTAAAAGTACTTTTATTTTTGCCTGAGACCTGCTGAAAAGACTGAGGGGTTTATTTTTATCAAGTTCATAGTTTGAGCAAACAAAAATGTATAAAATGTGTACAAAAACTGATTGATTCAGTTGTTTCTATTAAACAAAATACAGCAGAAATCTTTTATCAAAATCAATACATTTAAAGCCTAATAAGATCAATTGTACATTTTTAAAACAAGTACTTGAATCATTTTACTTAAGTACATTTTTTCATGTGATACTTTTACTTTTACTTGAGTATTTTTTTTTTTTTTTTACTCCAGTATCTGTACTTTCACAAGTAACACAACTGAGTACTTCTTCCACCACTGGATGATACCGATATTAAGATTTTTGAGTCCAAAACAAAGCCAATAAATGGTCACCTTTTTATATAGCGCTTTTCTACCTTCAAGGCACTTTACATCAAGGAACCACTCACCCATTCACAGCCACTGGTGGGTTATGTGTCTTGCCCAAGGACACAGTGACAGCATTCATCTGTGGGAGCTGGAATCGTGGTGAATAATTAAGATGCTCTGAATGCATAAGGTAAGTGAGGATTAACTTTGGACCACGTTGGACCACTGCAAACTGTTGAAAATGAACCAGTCCTGTTTTTCACGTCTGTAAAATAGTAAAAATTAGACACAGCACGGCTTTAAGTTATAGCAAAAATACATAAATTCACTTTTCTGAAAATAGTAACAGAATGTAATTATGCTGAACATAAAATAAATAGGTGCTTGACTGTGTAAACCTGCAACCATATTACTCTAATTGTTTCCATTGTAACACATGAGTCTGTTCAAAGAGGCAAGTCTGATTCATTGAGCTGCATCTGGGAGTGAGGCACGGGGCTCACACAGACTGAAGCAGCGCAGAGCAAAAAATCTTGTGCCAAATATCGGCTACATTTTCAGTGTCTGACCGATACCAATATCTGTGAAAACCTCCGATCTCACAAGAGCGATATATCACCCATCTCAAATTATGACTCTGATAACGAGGTGAGATGAAGAGCAGGCTATCTCATTGACACTTTTCATGCATAGGATTTTCAGATACACCAGGATGAGCATAACCCAGGCAGGATACATGTAGCGATATGGCGCGTGTAAATCCGTGCGATTCCAGGCAGAGATTATTGTCTTATAAGGGATAAATGGAACTTGGCTTGGATGGAGCGTGCTCCAGGCAGTCAGATGGTGTGTGGAAATGAGAGGCTCCACATGTTTAGAAAAGAAGCCAGAGACGAGGCCACAGGGCTGGGTCAGAGGAGGGCAGGCAGAGGGCTGGACCATGGAGGGGACTTCATGTATGTTAAGGAGTTTTGTCTTGATGTACTGTATGAAAAAAAAAAAAAAAAAACTAAGAGCAGACAATCTTGTGTCTTGTTAATTAGGCCTAAAGAAGCCTAAATTTATTTGTTTATTCAATATTTTTAGATCAGTCAAAACCTGCTACTGTAAAACCTTTAGTGGTTTGTGCACAGAACCTATGAAATGAAAAAGAGGTACACACACATTCAGTATTGATTGATGTCTGTATGTACAGTGTGCTTGGGCCCCTTTAATCCTTCAGGTACTGTCAAGCTCAACAGCAAGTTTCAACTGTGGCTGTGGGTAGAGTTTAAGTGTTTCAGTCAAAAGTCCTGCTAAAGACCTAACATTTGCATATTACATGTATGCATAGTAGTAGAGTATATACTGTTACACTACCAGACAAACCTTTGGACACACCTTCTCTTTCAATGTTTTTTTCTCATATCAAATATATATACTTCTTCTTTTTGGTTTTTGGCAGACTAGAACACTAGTTGTGTATTGCTGCATCTCTTGGTTAAGAGGATGTTTCACAGTTGTGTTTTACAATTATTTGAATGTATTGCTTGGTCAGACCCTCCCGTCATTGCAAGAGCAAGGTCGTCTTTTGAAATGCTGTCCACTTTCCAGGAATCTTTCTGCAGTATCCAGAATCACTGATCTTGTCCCACTCTCCTTGTATTCTATTATTCTTCTCAGCTCCCTCAACTCGTTTCACAGCCTCCTTGTATGTGATCTTCTCATTCAGACGTGCTCGGGCATTCTCAAATTGGTATAGCCTTAAGCGAACGAGAGCTTTGTGCACAAATTGATCTCACATTCCTTACTTTGTGACAAATGAAAATCCCAGATCTTGTCAGTCACTAAACAAACCATGATCTCTGGTTATTGCCAACGCGCCAAAATACCCACTCACTACTGTGAGGAATATTTCAACAATTCTCCTTTTCTTTTCGTGCTCCATTTCTTTGGGATTTCCAAACTCGCTTCCAGCTTCCTTTCTCACACTCCGCCAGCATTTCCGGTTGTATCAGATTCTGCATCCTCCTGAGCCCCCCGTCCTTCCCAACCACACGTCACATGCTTGAAGCAACATGTATAGAAATCTGTAGCAAAGACAAAAAGTTAAATAAATAACTCACCTAAATATGGATCCAAATAAATAAGTATCCACCCTTTGCAGTGTTTCCCACAGACCAAGTAGCATTGGCCAGGGGGATCAGATGGCAATGATTCTATCATAAGGGACCTCCTTGGGTTCTGGCCCATTTATGGAGATTCTTAAGCAGGCAGCCAGGTGTTCTTGTTGAAGCCTAGTCCTGAGGTCTGTTTTTATCTGGGGATAAAATAATAATAAAGCACTAAAAGGCCCATTGCTTCATAAAATATTATAAGAAATATATAAGGAATAGTGAATTTTCCTGCTCGCAATTCACTGATGAGACTAGTATAATCAAAGCAATGCTGGCAAAGAAGCTGAGGCAGGGGTAGAGGGCTGACCACTCATCATACTCACTTGCCAGAAGAGTCAGGAGCTCCTCCTGGTTCTCGTTCTTGAAAGAAAGAAAGAAAGAAAGAGAGAGAGAGAGAGAGACTGTCTGTGTCTGTCGTTCAATTCACTTACCTGTAATGACCCTGTAAGGATATGATTTTTGAATGTAAACCACTCTTGAAGGAGAACCCTCTCTTGGTGTGGACAGATCTTTTTTGCCAGAGTCTGCAGCTGTGCAATGGCCATATTGTCAGGGAGGGCAGCCGACTGAGGTTTAAGGACATGGAAGGCTCCTACGATGTCCAGCTCCTGGAACCTCCTTTTCAGTTCTGTCTCCAGTAATGTAAGATTGGATGACCTATAATAAACAGATCAGCACATTTTAGGAGGAACCTACACTCACCTTTGAAACAGGCATTAAGGACCAAGAAAGAGAGTGTGTTTAAAGCTCACAAGCTTTAGATAGTTTGTGTGGTGGACTATTTCATTTTTTATAAGCCAGTAAAGGCACTTGAATCCACCAATTATGGCCTCATGCTCCAGCACAATTACTGGGTCAAACGAGTCCATTACTGATACACCTGTTAATAGAAAAAAAAAAAAAAAAAAATCTATCAGAAAATGCATTGGCCTATTACATGAAATTGTATATTATTTATTTTCCCTTGTGGAAAGTACCTGAGGAAAGTGATGCCTGACATTTGATTTTCTCCTGCTGGTGCTCTGTTTTGATTTCTCTTTATATAATCTTTGTGGTATGTGACCGCAACAACCTCCACAAATGCCCTCTTATTTGCACCTTTCTTTGATGCAGGTTTGTGCTGCTTACAGAGTCTGGAGAACATCCCTTAAACAGTATAAAATACCATTAATCTAATTTGCTAAATTAAGCATGCACTATTAAGTATTAAAAGAAAATTACATCAATAAATAATTCAATATGCTGAGTACCTGCTGGATATGGTATAACCATGGTTTAAATTGGATTGAATCTATTCTGGTGCCCCTGTGTTCTCCAGTTCTCCTCCTTGCCTACCAGGAACAGAAGATTCAAATTACTTTCCCCACTCTTATTGTTCTAAATTTAATGTCTACACTAATCTCTAATCTAATATTCCCACCTCACCTCTTGTTTCAGTCACAGCATTTTGGCCTATATGAATTTCCTCTCAACAGCTCTGAGCAGCACTGGATTGTTCATCACTGTTTGATGCCTAGAAACATTTGAATCGAAATAAATTACTAACATTTACTAGCCACAGCCATTTGATTGTTCAACTTTATTTCAGACTGAAACCTCCTCAAGTTGCTCCATCTCCTCTGGACGAGGCCTTTTTGGCGCAGAAAAAAAACAAAAAAAACAAACAACTTTTCGATACTCATCTGGATTAAAGCAGCAAACATTCAGAGTCATAATAAAATACTACTACTACTACTACTACTACTACTACTAATAATAATAATAATGATAATGGTACTAAGAATTATGATGATGACGATAATAATAATAAGAAGAATAGAAACACCGTATGTGTTCTATTCTTTTTGATTTTGCTATGGGCAAATGCCATAGCCTCAACTATAACCACATTTAATCTTAGGCTAATAGCATTTTTTGCTGCGTTACCACCAACGTTGTCTATGCTGACTTAGGGTGCGATAATAATAATAATATAAGGATATTATTAACTTGAATTAACAACAGTTTTGGGCAGGTGTGTTTGACCACAGTATATCATACTATCCTCTGGTAAACCGCAGATGTCGCTGGGCGTCTTCTCTGTGCCAAATATCCCGCTACTTCAGGGTTTCCTTCAACAGGCCTCAAGCATTGCGCATGGACAGGAGGAGCGGGCGAATCAGCTCTCAGTGAGTGTGCATGGATGTATCAGTGATGCACAGCTTGATCCAAATTCAGTGTTTGGGAGTCACCAAAAATATTTCAGTGATATAAACATTGGTTAATACACTTTTGTAATTTATAGAGTAGCCTAAGCTGTCATTAAAAAGACAAAGTCATCATTGGATGAATGACATGCGCAAAGGTAACCCGAGCTTTCCAGGAAATCGCATCAATTAGGCATCCCCGTGAGGAACTGCTCATACAGTCGATGTAGGCTACTGGGAAATTCTTAATAGCCTAGCTTAACATTTACTATAAATAACTTTTTCATGAATGCTGAAGTGGGACAAAATATGCTAATGCAATAATGCAGGTTCCTCTGCTGCTATGCATCAACATTGTAACACTGTTTTAAATGCAAGAGACGTCAGTTTTACTTAAGTCAATAAGGCCATGATTGAGCTAATCAAAAGCATGGCCTACACCTTTTAAAATAAGTGGGTCGGGAAGGAGGTCGAGTACATTATTTTAATGTTAACTTGAGGTCCAAGTTGCGCTTGGGTTGGTTGAAAACGTCGGGCCAGTGCAAGTGTTTTATATGTGTACCCTCACTGACATGTATCTCTCCCTCTCTCTGTGCCTGAGCAAGAATGACAGATTCAGATTCACGTTGGAAAAAAAAGAGGCAAAATCAATTTGTGGCGCTCAGTTTTCCTTTTGTGGTCTATGTATGGGACCACAGATCGGTCTGTGTATGGGAATCACTGCTTTGCTTTGCTGACAGCACTGCAGACCCTCGGCCTTCACAATAAAGTCTCCTGAAATGGTTTTCACTTTACAGCTGTGCCTTGTCCAAAGCAATCAAAGCAAAGGGTAGCTGTTTTTAAAAATCTAAAACAAGTTTGGAGTAATTTTAAGTTATTTATTTATTTATTTTATACGTCCACTATGTGTTCCTTCATAGTTTTTTGGCCTTCAGTGAGAACTGATGTGTTTTAACACACCAACCCTGCATATTTAGGCCAAGTTTTTCAAACAGAAAACACCCTATTCCACCTTGTGATGTCATGTGGTAATACAGGAAGTGCTCCACTGTGTTATTAAACTCCAAACACCTTCACTAGAATCATTTGGATGATTTCAGCCTTGGAATTGGCAAGCTCTACTGAACAAAGGGTAAAAGGCTGCTGCTCACTTGAAAACTAGTATGTTTTTGAGGAGGTAACAGCATTATAACATGACTTAAATCTCACAAGAGTCAATTTTGTCTAATGTAGGACCTTTTAATAGTTATTGTAATTTCTTGTAGGTATATTCTAATGACAAAGCTGAATTGAGCATTATCATTTATGTTACTTTGTATGTAGTAGTTTACATGCCACACTTCTGAAAGTTTTGTTTTTGAAATGCATCAAAAAGAAAATCTTATAGGATTAGCTAAAAACTCTACAAACTACTTTAATGAATGCAAACATAAGCAGCTTCCTTTCTTACGTTATCATCTGTCTTCTGCTTTCCTTCAGAACTTCACGAACCACACATACACCCCCATCCTCTGTATAGCTCCTGCACCTCTCCTCTGCCTTCAAATAGAATGAAATATTTATACTGCGCAGCCTATAGGAAAAACACGGTTGATTGACAGGTGTGCGTGGCTGCTGAGGTTCAGAGGTTGGATGGTACGGTTATTAACGCGCAGGTAGCACAGAGCTGGAGCCTTGAGCCAAAATGCACCTCGCACTACCCGAGCTGTGCCATTCTACCAGGGCTCACTGTCAATTAGAAAGCAGCGGAGCTAACAGGCAGACAGACAGCTGCTGACAGGGTTAATGAGGCAAGTTTAACCCAAAGAAAAGCTCCTCTCCTGGGCTAAAGTAACATGTCCGGCGATGGTTTTCAGTCAGGAGGTATTTATGGATTCAAAGCAATGGTTGTTATCCACTTACTTCACAGGTTAACAGTTCCGGGTTTCCTTCCGAGGCACTGTGGGATTTTTCTGAGCACAGTTCATAAGTCATCTTCAATTTAATGTGGGTGTAGCTGATTTCTGTCCATGTAGTTGAGATGTTTTTTTTGTTTTTGTTTTTTTCTTTTTCTTCCCCCAGTACCGATATATTGTAAAAGCTGCTCTAAGGTCATAATGAGACAGCTGCGTGTTGTCTGCATCTATATCTTTGGACATGGAGACAGTATAATAATAAGTTGTTACTCAAATGTTTGAATGAAATAAAACACAACTCCAGGTATGTTTGGAGGAGGTAATGACATTCTAACATGAATTAACGCTCACAAGAATCCATTTTGTGTAATATCGGACCTTAAACTTAAAAATATGCACACTAGGACAATCTTCAAGCTGTTACAGTACAGATATATCGTAAGTAGCTTTTGAGGTCAAAATAAGATAGCTGTCAGCATTTTACTGTCTGAGAATCAGGAAGTCCACATTAGCATGCTAGTTCTTGTTAGCAAAACCATCAAAGTAACTCTGCTCTGGTCTCTGAAAGCTATGAAAAGTGTTTATAAACTAAAATGGTGGTGAATAATTAGGAATGCTCTGAAGGAAAGTAAGTGAGAAATAACGTTGTACCACTGCAAACTGTTTAACATGAACTAGTTTTGTTTGTGATGTTCTTAAGACGGTAAAAATCAGGTAAAGCTGCACTTTGTTGCAAAATCAGACTGCTGTGTGCTGTCTACACCTAATATCTTTTAGTTTCTTCTCTGTGACATTTCAAAACAAATGTTTTACTTCCTATGCTATTTATTTTGCTAAAACAAGTCAGCGTTGTGCACAAATGGCAGCGACAAATGTGCTCTAAATGGTGAGACCTCCGCGAGGGAAACAAGACTGCAGGACTCAAGGAGCTGTTGCAGCCAAGGGCAAAGTAATTGTAGTAGTTTAGAAGCCCTGCAAAACTTTGATATGTACTACACGAACAAGCTTGTGCTACAATACACTTTTTTTGCCTTCATAAGTAAAAGCTGTTTTGAACACAGACGCACACAACTACAACAACTGCAACTCTGAATGTTCAAAGGCACCTGACTTTTACTGTCTTAAAACGTACATTGTGTAACTTTTCTGGTGGAGAGCCAGTCAAATGCTTTTCTCCGTGGAGATGTTATCGCTTTGTCTGGAATCACAGTATGGCATAAAACCTTTCTATCTTCATGGAGACCAAACCAGACCAAGTTACAGGTCAGATCTGTGGAGAGGCGACCCCACTCACAGTCAGAATGCCTGTTTTCTAGCTATTTTTTAAGCTATAAAACTACTTGTAATTTAATAAATGTAAAGTAGAGCTGTTTAATGTCATACTGTGGAACATTGCAGGCAGAGCAATGACATATCCATAGAAACAAGCAGGTGATGGACCCCCAAACAAAAAGTTATATAGAGCACCTTTGAAACCAGGGGTGGGTAGTACTTTTATAATCATTTTCACAGACAGTGTACACGCCCACTGTGACATACTTCTCAAATTGGATTCTCTTGATAGGTGATACATGTACATGAAGGATATGGCAGTCATTTTGGTACAAACTGAAAAAAAAATAAATAAATAAATAAAATAAATCCACTGCTTGCTCGTGTGATGTGCATCTCTCCACAAGAGGGACCAACAGCATGATCCAGCACAATGATGTTTGCAGCGACGTCAGCTCCCACTGAGCTCCACAATTTTCCAACTCGGAAGTCAGCAGACTCAGAAGACACAAGCACAACATGTCTTCTTTAAGTAGTGCACCTTTAATGCTGTACTGTGGAACATTCCAGGCAAAGTCATAATAATCTCAAACTGAGACGAGCACCAGAAAATTGACATAATGCAGCTTTTAAATCAATTACCTTATGAATCCTGTTTTTTCTGTCTTCTCAGTGGAGTGCTGTTGAATCGGCTTGGATCTGTACCTTGGAGCTGTTGTTGTGGCTCTTTGTGATTCATGTTTTTTCTGCACGTCTAAACTGGAGAAGAGTGTCTGTTGAAAGGTCAATTGAGTTGGTCTTCTACAGTCAGGACAAAAGGAGCTGTCACTCAGAGATGGATTAGAATTTGTCTTAATCTGTTTTGCATTTTCATATTTCCAAAGAAGAGGAAGGTTTTTTGCTGTTGTCAAAGTAAAATTTTATTTATTTAAATTTTATTTAAATTTGGCTTGTCATACATACGTCTCATACTTTAAAACATAATTATAAAGATATTATGCACTATTTGAATTGTTAACGGCCTTTAAACTTGCCCCTTTATCTTTGCCTTGGAACTTCATGATTCAGAACTTAAAATAATGACTACTTATTAATGGAGAGGGGGCATTTCAATCATGTCATAATGTCGTTGCCTCTTCAAAAACATGCCTGAAGAGGTTTGAAATGTAAACCATGCATGTTTGTGTAATTTAGCGATCTCTCCCTGGCCCTATTCAAACCCTCCTTAAGATTAGCTGTAAGATTCTGTGCAATGCTCCGCCCACAAGCCTAGGTAATGACCACCGGCAACACTCACACTAGGCAATGTGGGTGAAGTGTACTGCCAAAGGACACAATGGAAATATTCCTTGAGGCCTCTCATCCAAATACTCACTAATAGGATGTGTTTAGGAGGAAGAGCGCCCCCTGAGATCAGAGTGATGTTACAGCGCAGCGATTAGGTCATGTGTAAAATCAGTCTGTAACATCACCACAGAACATGCTAAAGTGCTTTCCCATGTCTCCAGATTTATCAGCCTCTTCGTCGTTTGGACTAATTATTGTTTAGAAGCAAGAGGCCCACAGAGAGCAGATGTTGCAGATGTTGGGAATGTGGTTTAAATTTATCCCAAACAGTGTTCAGTTTGTCTCTGTGGCTAAGACTGGCTGATGTACAAAACCTGCCAAATTATATCTAC
Source organism: Taenioides sp. WSHXM2023 (assembly GCA_029959045.1). NCBI lineage: Eukaryota > Metazoa > Chordata > Actinopteri > Gobiiformes > Gobiidae > Taenioides > Taenioides sp. WSHXM2023. The sequence continues at coordinate 3,098,629 of CM057100.1, forward strand.
GAGCGTCTCTTTAGATGCAAAGAAGGAATTACACCAAACCTGAAAAGTCCAGAATACCTTTCTGTATATTTTATACAGAGGGATATCAGTCTGGTCACTATGCCCTTCGTCAGGCTCACACACAGCTGTCCAATCAGATTTGTTTATTTCAGTGATGGACGTGGAATAAATTTTTCTTTCACCTTTGATCAGGCATGCACAAACCCCCTCAGACAAATTTTTCTTGGCCCTCAGGCTTCCAGGTGAATTGGCCCAAATTACCTCGAGCAGTTTTGACTGCAAGTTTTTTGAAAATCTGCCTTGATAAGACAATATTTCATATTTATTGTGTGGTTTTGTGGATCGTAGCATGAATAAAGGACTGATAGCTCATTCTAACGTGTTAAACATGCAGATATTTCAAATATTCACTGTACTGAGCCCCAGTCTATGGCCCTCGATCGGCCCTCTGCTTCATCTGTGTTTAGATGTGTGGCCCGTGATGAAAAAAGTTTGGACACCCCTGCCTTAGATTAACAGACTTTACAGCATCTATAGAGAAGGCAGATATTGGGCATTTTTTCACAGGATGCATTTGTATGTATGGAAGGTACCATGTATGTTACTTTTATTGCATTATTTTATTTAACAATTGATATTTTTATTTTATTATTTACTTAAATTGTCTCATTCTCAGTATATGCTCAGGTCATGCCTCATGTGAAAGCTCAGAACCTCCAGAATTCACTCCCTGATCTGCAGCGGCTGCACTAGCACTGAGTCATGATTGGCTGCAGATGCTAGTGACAGATCAGAGAGAGCCCTTTTACGTTTAAACTGACCTTGCAATTAATCAAATGTGAAATAATGATTTAAGTTCATTTTAAAACTACATACTTTCAAATGAGATGAAGGCAGAACGGGAGAGGTCAAATAATCAACTCTGCACTTGCTGTGACTGCAGTATGTTGGGGCCGCTACTGCTTGTGACTGATGGAAAAATGCCACACAGAGTTCGTGGCAGTTTAATTTGAAGCGTTTCTCAGCACAATCTCATGGAGATGAAGTATTAGGCCATTCTTTTTAAACTCTCACTTCAGTCAAATTGATTCCAGCACACTTTTCTTCACCAGTTTCTTTCTTTTTTTTTTTAATCCAATATCCATTTTACTTCCACCCCTCTCTCTAAGTGCTGTTGCAAACCCTCTGCCCACTAATGAGTTGGTGTCTGGTAGAGTTTTTACTTTTGATGTACAGCATCAAATGGTGATCCAGTGAACAGTGGAACGGTTGAAGTAAAAGTAAAGAGGGGGTATTTTACTTCTAAGGGGTATTAACAGCTAACACATAACATATTTAGATTACCATGTTACCTTTTATTGTTTTGAAAGTGCAAAATTTGCCAAGTATTAACATGTTTATAAGTTTCATTTTTGTTTTTGGCAAGTTAAAAGTCACTTTAGAGCACTATCACAACACAATCAGTGTGTATTCTACTAATGACACAATCACATCAGGTTTGTGAGTGCTGTAGTATATTGTTTTGTATCATGTTTTTGTATTTTTATGGAGAATTGTCGTGTGGGAGCATGGGGGATGTAGGCTTGTGGGTGGAGCCTTGGACGAGATTGGAATAGGGCCCATGAGAGATTGCTAGATTACTCAAACATGCATGGATAACATCTAAAACCTCTTCAGGTATGTTTTTGATGAGGGAACAACGTTATAACATGGTAGAAAGCTCCAAAAAGTCATTTTTGCACAATACTCCCTCTTTAATGATTTGCCTGGAATGTTCCACTATTACAAATGTTTTTAGCACCCACAAAATTCCCTACAGAAACATACAATCTTTCTGAGAACAAATTGTTTAGTTTTACCCTTCATTCAAATGAGATTGCCACAGTCTATAATGTCTTCTAGTGCGCTGAAAAGTTTAAAGTTTCAAGGCTAAAACAGCAGCTTCAAGGCTTGCCAATTTCAGAACATGTTCATATGATTCTAGTGAAGGTGTATGGAGTTTAAAAACACAGCGGAGCACTTCCTGTATTACCGCATGGCATCACAAAGTGGGAAGAGAAGAACACAAAACACCAGGTATGTCTGTGATGAGGTTACAACCTAGAACATACTGTAGATCAACGTTTTTTCATAATATTTTAATAACTGGTTGAGTGTGTGTCCATCGCTCCACAGGTTGGTAGTTTGATTCCAACTCCCACAAATGAATGCTGTCGTTGTGTCCTTGGGCAATACAATGAACCCACCTCGCCCCCAGTGAGTGGTTCCTTGATGTAATGTGATTTGAGTGCCTTGAAGTTGGAAAAGCGCTATATAAAAATGTGAGCAAAGTTCTTAGAAAATTGTATCATATTTTCAGTACAGAGCATCACCTACCATATTTTTTCTTTCATTCTTTTTAGTTACATTTCATTTTAGTATTCAAATAGAATGTAATATATAACATAATTATATAATGGGCAGGTGCAGCAAACCATTACTGTACAAATACAACAAATCAAATACAATTATATTCAATACACACACACACACACACACACACACAAACAAACAAACAAACAATATACCAACTTCTTCCACCTCACAAATACATCCTCAACATTCAGCCACTAACAATTGATGTTTACAGTCACACCCATTCACTCACATCCATCCACACGCACACACACACTGTTCCAGCAGGTCACACAAAAGCCAAGCCTTTCCTTATTTGTTTTACGATCTTTTTCAACTCAGCGAGGAACAAAAATAATCTGCAAACACCTTGATGAGAGCTTAGTGTTCAGCTCTATTGCCCGTGCCTGTGTCTGTTTCTGTTTATGATTCGCGGCAGCCTCTGGACCAGCTGTGTGCCTCCCCCCGGGCACGCCTCCCATCCCACACACACACACACACACACACACACACACCACGTCCCCTTTGGCCGAGCTCCAGAGCCTCACCCCACACGACGCCGCGTTATTGCCCTCAGAAGGCACATCTGCATGACTCTGATTAATGGAAAGTGTGCCACGAACAGTTGGCCCGCTTTAGCACCCAGAGATCAGCTGATTGGATTTTTATGAAACTTCGGGGCACCTCATTCCTCATGCCATAATGCTGTTTGCTTGGGCTTGTAAACGCCCAGAACAATGCGTGTTAATTATTTGTCGTGCACAGATACGCCAAATGATGTGTCCCTTGGTTGTGTGTGCGTATTAGAATGGAGCTAATTGGACTTTGGGGGTGCAGGATGGATAATGCTGACATGTCTCGCACAATAAGTTGAAGGGATTAATGTCCGCGGGTGTTCCCCTCCGGCAGTGCAGCATAAACAGATGCTAGAGCTAGCGCCAAGCTAATTCAACTCAAAGCGCAAATATGACAATACTGTTCTGACAATGCAATAAGCTCTGCGCTGAATGAAGGACGCTGTCAATACACAATTCCCAGACTATTTGAGGCCTTTTGGAGTTTGTATCTTCTTAGGATTCCTGTGAGGGCTGAGCAGACTGTCCAAACTTGGGACAGTCCAATCAAAGCCGCTGATTTGCATCATTTGTGAAAAAATTCTTGTGGCATTCAGAACAAAACATATAGAAATATGTAACTTCTTTTACCTGAGAGAAATGACAATTGCTAAGTTGCTGAAATCAGGGAGAAAGGACACAGCTCCAGATCCACTTGTCTTTGTAAAGTTTTGTCAAAGTGTGTGGTTCTGGTTGGACAAGTGAAAACAACGCACTGTCCAGACGCTCTGTCATCCAGCCTCTCCTACAGTCTATGGTCTGCAGTGCGCCCCCTATAGGATCAGGTGGGTCTTGTCTGACCCAAATCCGGAAGGCTAAAAACACAAAGATCCTAGATTTTTATTCTTTCATATATGCTTTAGATCTACATGACTAGTCATAAGTTTGGACACATTTTTCATTTATATTTCTTCTTTATTTCCATGATTATTTCCACTGTAGATTCTCACTGAAGGCATCAAAACTATGAATGGACATATGTGGAATAAACTCAAAATAACTCGTTTTAGACTTTTTAAATATAGCCACCCTTTGCTTTGAGCACTGCTTTGCACTGTTGGCATTTCTTGACTCTGAGGCGCTGCTGTGAAGTGAAAACTATTTCAGGAGACTTCATCATGAAGCTGAGAGAAGGCCAAGGGTTTGCAGTGCTGTCGGCAAAGCAAAGGGTAGATCCTTTGAGGACTGAATATAAAATACATATACACTATATTGCCAAAAGTATTCACTCACCCATTCGTGGGGTCAGCGAATGCTGAGGTGCATACGCAGAGGTTGCCAACTTTCTGCAGAGTCAGTCGCTACAGACCTCCAAACTTCATGTTGCCTTCAGATTAGCTCAAGAACAGTGCGTAGAGAGCTTCATGGAATAGGTTTCCATGGCCGAGCAGCTGCATCCAAAGCTAAGCATCATCAAGTGCAATGCAAAGCATCGGATGTGGTGGTGTAAAGCACACCGCCACTGGACTCTAGAGCAGTGGAGACGCCTTCTCTGGAGTGACGAATCGCACTTCTCCATCTGACAATCTGATGGATGAGTCTGGGTTGCCTGGAGAACGGTACTTGTCTGACTGCATTGTGCCAAGTGTAAAGTTTGGTGGAGGGGGGATTATGGTGTGGGCTTGTTTTTCAGGAGCTGAGCTTGGCCCCTTAGTTCCAGTGAAAGGAACTCTGAATGCTTCAGCACCAAGAGATTTTGGACAATTCCATGCTCCCAACTTTGTGGGAAAAGTTTGGAGATGGACCCTTCCTCTTCAACATGACTGTGCCCCAGTGCACAAAGCAAGGTCCATAAAGACATGGATGAGAGAGTTTGGTGTGGATGAACTTGAGTGGCCTGCAGAGAGTCCTGACCTCAACACCTTTGTGATGAATTAGAGCAGAGACTGAGAGCCAGGCCTTCTCGTCCAACATCAGTGTGTGACTTCACAAATGCGTTTCTAGAAGAGTGGTCAAAAATTCCCATAAACACACTCCTAAACCTTGTGGACTCTTCCCAGAAGAGTTGAAGCTGTTACAGCTGCAAAGGGTGGACCAACGTCATATTAAACCTCATGGATTAAGAATGGGATGTCACTTAAGTTCATATGCGAGTCAAGGCAGGTGAGCGAATACTTTTGGCAATATAGTGTATATATTTAGTTCTATTTAGTGGAGTTATTTCACCTGTTTTCTTTACTTTGTAATTCCATGTATCTTGCTTCATATATTTGATGTCTTCTGTATGTATGCAAAATGTAAAAAAGTAATAAAATACTTTAAAGAGAAAAAATGAGGTGTGTATATCTTTTGAAGCTCAGTACTGCCAACAAGCTTTTCCCCAACCTATAGTTCTAACTCCCTCTGACTATACCTTTGTGTGTCTCTAGCATATTAGCACTGCATAACAAATGTCTACCTCCCAGGATCCAAGCAACTGAGCTGATCCAATCAAACAGGAGAGACACAGAGCTAGTGTGTGTCTTATTCCTGTTCTAGGAGGTATCTGAAGTATTAGAATAATAACAGTGGTAGGTAATTTGCAGTGAAAGCTCTGTTCTTTATGCAGATGTGTGTGGAGCCTGTGTGAGTGCGAGGAGATGGCCTGAAAATGTGTTGATTATTGCCGAACTCCTCGACTACAGCAGCTCATCAGAAAGTCCATCCAGCGTTTAATTGCTTTTCCAAACACCTTTAGCCCTTGAAAAATCCCATTCCGCTCCCTCCACAGATGCTAATTAGCCACTTAAACCCCACAGAATCAAATAGTTTCACTGCTGCACCATTTTCCAACCAGTGTTTTGAAATGCTTCCAGGTCTGCCTCAGTTCATCTCTCCCATGATGTGGAGGATTGGCACACACCACAGACTAACAGGTGATGACATCATGCGGCTCCATGCTGAAGGCCACATATAATCGGCCGCAGAGAAAGACTTTAAGGCAGCTCTGCTTGTGTACAAGTCTATCCTATCACCAAAGTACATCTGTGATATGTTAGTGCCATATGAACCATCTGCACTCTCAGGGACCTGCTTAAAGCCTGACACAGTCCTGGTTTAGTTCTAGACTCTCAGGGACCGGCCTCCTGCTGGTGCCCAGAGTCAGGACTAAACATGGGGAGTCTGGGTTTCAGTTTTCAAAGGTCAAAGGTGAAGATTCCAAACATAGCAACACTGACAGAGAATACAGGCTAATTTTTGAATGAATGAATGAATTTAAGATGATTTCTTGACTTGTTTTGCTGTTGTGATGGTTAGACAAATCAGCTTCAAATATTCATCTGAACGTTCCACCTTTCCTGATTACTCTCAGCAAGAGCCGCTCCAGATTGATACTTTGTAGAACTTAATACAAATATCAAGATTACTAGTATTTCAGAGCAATAGCAACGAACAATTCAAAACAAAATATTCAATCTTTTAAAAAAAAGTCCTCAAAATGGCACCTAGCTAACAGAAAACTGAAAACCAAGGACAGACAGATACCCATAATCTGAGTATGGGTATCATATCAGAACTGATGTGCGTTAGATTTCTTCTGCAACTCCTCTTCACCTCCTTCCTGCAAAGAGAAAAACGGCGTGAATGTACCGTTATATAAATGGACTTAGTATTGCACAACTTTGGCGAGCTGTGGACCCAAACGCGCTCTGACACACTGCTGCCTGTGAATCATGTCCCTGCTGAGTTCTATAGGGGCAGCGAGCAGAGGAATGGTCATTAAATCTCCCCCGACGCCTCCTTCCCTGCTACCTGCGCGCTAACACCGGCTAACCCGCTCCTTATTTTGATACATACAGTTTACCTCGCACTGCTAAACCTCTATATATAGCTCAAATCCCTAGACATATTTCTTTTGGGGGTACAGTTAGAGCAGTTTCTTAGCAACCGCCTCAGCTGTTGGTTGAGGCAGGTGCTCTCCCTCCCTCAAGTGTCTGTCACAGAGCTCCCAATTAGCGGCCGTCATCTCCGCGCGCGTTTAGGCCCGGTTACAGTAGTGCCGCTTACAGTCACGCCGAAACCAATTAGCCAACTGCACCGGCCTAATTAGCGCGCGGCAGCCTTCAGCGCCATTTCACACCAGTGGAGAGGGGACGCCGAGGAGAGAGCGGAGATGTGCAGATGTAGATGTGTCAGACCACGTGCAAGAATGGGGATCAAACTCCGGTGGAACAGGCAGGTAAGTGGAGAGAGCAAGAGGGGAGTGGGAAAACTGATGCAGATGGGTATGTCCGACTGTTGAAGGGTCTGCTGGAGCTTTTCAGCAAGAAGGGGAAGTATTTAAGAGGGGGTAATTACACTTCTAAGGGCTATTAACTGCTAACACATAATATTTAGAGCACTGTGTTAGTTTTTATTGTTTAAAAAATGCTATATTTTCCGAAAACAACATATTAAAGCAGACCTATATATAACTTTTAGCCATGTATAGTTGTTTCCCCTTCTCATTTACCCTTTCGAAGTTGTATTTGGAGTGATTTGTGCATGTTAGCAATCTTTAATCACTTCAAGATGCCATTTTGCCGATCAATTCCCGTTTTCACCACCACTGGTACACACACACTGCTTTCTACTTCAGCCAACACAAAAGAAAAAAAAAAAATCCATAGGAAGTGCCGACAGCTGCACATCTTTCTGTGATGATGTTTATGGCTTCAGAGCGCTATCAGAACATAATCAGCGTGTCAGGTTTGTCAAGTTGTAGTGTGCTGTTTTGTATCATTTCTTTCTTTTTTTTATACTTATGGAGAATGATCTTGCAGGAGCATGGGTGATGTAGACTACATTATTTAAACATGCATGGACAGGGACAGACTGGCACAAAAAACAACCCTGGACTTTATTTTTTTCCCATATAGGCCCACCAGCTGACCTTGAATATACACATATTAGTGAGTGTATATTCAAGACTTTGAACTCAGTATACAATTAACCCTCTGGCTGTTAGGTGTTAGACTCTACATTTTGGTTATTGAACAGGGCCGGTCGACAGACAAAAAAAAAAAAATGGCTGACCAATGGCCATAGACCAGTCAGCCGTTCTGGACTTTTCCAGAACTCACAGATTGCCAATCCATTCCTGTGCATGGATGTCCTCTAAAACCTCTTCAGGTATGTTTTTGATGAGGAAACAATGTTATAACATGGTAGAAAGCTCCAAAACGTCAACTGTGCATAATACTCCTCTTTAAAATCTAACTTTTGATATTGATGGTTTTCATATTCTAGAACGTAATGAGCCATATTCTCAGATGGAGGGCAAGAGCGTTAATTACATACTTAATAGAAGTTGCTAAATCACAACAACAATCTGCATTTTAACAATATTCTTCGCAGCTGCACCCCATCTGTAGCTGTCTTAAAAACTAGAAAAAACTGCTGGTTCATTGGGTGGAACAGAGTGTTTTCAGTTTCGGAGAAGAACTCATCTTAAATATGAAGGGTTTGTGTGCTAAACATACACACAACACAACTCAAGGTCTGTTTTTGAGGAGGTAACAACATTCTAACATGGTTTAAAACTCACAAGAGTCAGTTTTAATATAGCACCTTTAATTTGAACTCTAAACCAACCTGAAATAAAAAAAAAAAGAAAAAAAAAGTTCAAAATATTGGCTCATGCGTAATTATCGACAATATCTAACACGGTAGCCACAGTGGAGACAGGAATGCATATTTAATTAGCATACTGTACATGTATTGATTTTTTCAGTTCCAGATTCTTTGTTCTGCATTGTAAACAGTATGTTATAGAAAACTTTTGCTGTTCCACTGTTGTTTTGCAAGTTTTTTTTGTTTTTTTGTTTTGTTTTGTTTTGTTGAATTTGTGTATCTCCAAAGTTTAGGACTCAAGGACTCCCCATTATGAGGCATAAGCAGAGCTCCAACACTGTGGTGGTAAATGCGACGGGAGAAATACGCTGTACGGTGTGGGGGTGTGCAGCTCTCGGCAGCAAACAACACATCTATACAGCTTGGAAAAAGTCTCTGTCACTCGCACTTTTGTCAACTTTTTCAGTCTAGTCTCAGTCTGGTCTTTTGACTGAAAGCGTTTGAGTTTTAACCAGGGAAAAACAACACAATGAATATGAACAAATGAATATGAATAATACGTTTATGTATCTGCTGAGTCTAGAGACTGAAAGTACATATTACTTTCTTCAGCGGTTTTATATGACAGAAAATTGCTTTAAGTCATGTTATAATGTTGTTACCACATCAAAAACAAACCTGGATGTAGTTTTAAAATATAGTAGAACACTTCCTGTATTAGGACATGACATCACAAGGTGGAACAGGTGGAGTTTTCTGTTTGAGAGAAGAACTCAGCCAAAAGATGCAGGGTTTGTGCGTTAAACATTTGTAAATGAACATAAATCGAGATATTTTTGTGATGAGGGAACAACATTATAACATAGATCAGAAAATTGCATAATACGGGCCTTTTAAAGAGGGGCATTACACTTCTAATTCATCTCAGTTTCATGTTTGATGCTCTGAGTGTCTCCCTTTACTCTCCGTGCTAAGTCACTCCCCCTTCAGTGCTGTCAGAGCGCTATCACAACACAATCGGTGTGCAATCCGTTAATGAAACTACTGCACATCACATCAGGTTTGTGAAGGAAAGTGTGCTTTTGTATATTTATGAAAAAGGATGGCAAGGGAGCGTGGGTGATATAGGCTTGTGGGCGGAGCCTCGTACAGCTAACCGTAAAGAGGGTTTGAATAGGGCCCAGGAGAGATCACTATATTACTCAGACATGCATGGACGACACACAAAACCTATTCAGGCTTTTTTTTTGATTGATTTTTGTTTAAAACCAAGTCATTAATGTTATTGTGTTCTTGAACACTTTGCCCATATTTCCCACACAGCTCCAAGGCAGGAGAGTCCTTCTGAGTGAGCTAAAAGCACATTTAATACAGTGGGCTTGGACAAATTGGTGCTTCCAAAAAAAAAAAAAAAAAAAAATCCCATTTTGGCTTGAGGCAGGAGGCGCAGGTCGTGGCAGTGGGTTGGAGTTTGCACTTTAATTGGCTTGTGTTGTTTTCAGAACTTGAATTATGAGCTTTTGGAAACACCTCAGTTGTCACTAAGCTACAAAAAAGATTCAACAGTAAAGTGAAATAAAATTACTTCAATTAAGAATGCGATATTTTTACTTTTAAAGAACACATATTATGCTGTATTATGCCATATTACGATATTTTCTGATCTATGTTATCATATTGTTTCCTGATCACAAACAGACCTGGAGTTGTGTTTAACACAAATCCTACATATTTAGGAGTTCTTCTTTCAAACTGGAAACACTCTGTTCCACCTTGTGATGTCATGTGGCAATACAGGAAGCGCTCCACTGTGTTTTTAAACCATACACCTTCACTAGACTCATTGGAATAATTTCTGCTCTGGAATTTCCCATCTCTTCTGAACTAAAGGATAAAAAGTAGCTGTTAATCTGAAACTACTACTTCATGACATCACAAGGTGGAACAGAGTATTTTGAGCTCTGAAGATGTAAACAGACTAATAATAAAGGATTACTCAAACATGTGTGACTGGAACAAAACACAACTCCAGGTCAGTTTTTGAGGAGGTAACAACATTACATGACTTAAGGCTCACAAGACTCAATTTTGAGTTATACAGGACCTTCAAATATGTTGAAATAACTTGAAAAATGCTCTGTTTGCATATTGCCTGTTTAGTTGTTTCATAGATAAAACACAGACTGTGTTCACAGCGAATACATGGCTTTGTTAGCATAGTATTCACAGGGAGTAAGGACTTCATTTGTTCACTTTCTAAATGTTCATTGTGGATTGCTTTTTGTCTGAGAAGTGGAAATTATCGCTCTTTTAACAGCTGGAGCTAAGGTAACAGTTTATTTTGTTGTGTTTTATTCAGAATCAGGATCAGAGCCATAAACCAGCGCTTTTCTGCTTCATTCAGTCGGGTTGTGTCCAGTTAAACACCTGTCGCTGTACGCTGTTGTTTTCCCAACTCTTGCAATGCATTGTGGTCTACATTGACCGATCTAGTGACCACCGATGTGCTTTTCAAGGTGCATTGTGGGAAATGAGTGCACAACTTTTTCACCAACTGGACATTCGGACACCTCTGAAAATGGCGTGACCCCTAGATAGAGACCTAAGCAGGGGATTTCTCAAAACTGGAGCTGTACTGAGCATGTGCGAACTTAAGTAACAGATACGGTCGGAGCTGTTACTTTCCTAAAACGACTCAAACTCCTACCAGGACCTTTTAAGTGATCATATTTTATACACAAAATAAAGCAGTCTACCGTTTAATACAGCCACATTTTAACCCCAGGCTCATTTCTGTGGTGGTTTGTGTCGCTCTTGAACCAAACTGACGCTGTGAAACTGTTGTATTTTTCAAGTGTTAAAAACGCCTTGTACTGAAGCTGCAACAGAGCTCTGCAGTCTCATGTTCTGACTTGAATGTATGTCGTCTTTTTTGTTGTTAGAAACCTGTTAAAAAGCCTTAAGTTAGCAAAATTTCTCCATGTTTAGCTCCTTGCCATATACGTACCATAGTTACCATAGCAACCAGTCTAAATATCCAGGATACTCCAATGGCACATGTGCACAGGGATGTGAGTATCCTGGTTTCTCTGAGCGCAGGTAAACACCAGATCCAGAATACTGTCAGAACCGGGATATTCATGCACACGTAAACACACTCACCGTTAGCATCTCTACTTCCTGTCCAATTCAATCTCTATAGGGATTTTGCAGGTGTTAAGACACAAAATTACAAAATGGATTTAAACAGCACATTTTCAGGAGCCTGTGATCACTCTGAACGTTCACGGTCCTGTTTAGGAGTTTGATTTTCAGCTAAACGGTGAGAGTGACTGTAATTTTATGTGTGAGAGACTTTTTTTTTTAACAGCACAAATCAGCTCCCCTGGTGTAGTTTCAGCTAAATCTGTTAAATCTGTTGAGTGTGTTAAATTTAACTTCAGATTTAGGTCTTTATTATTAGTCTGTCTACATCTCTAAAGCTCAAAACGCTCTGCTCCACCTTGAAGTGGTAGTTTTCGAGTTAACAGTTACGCTTTACCTTTTGTTTAGTAGTGACTGGCGATTCTAGGGCTGAAATCATCCAAATGATTCTACTGAAAGAGTTTAAAAACACAGTGAAGCACTTCCTGTATTACCTCAGCCTGAATATGCAGGGTTTGTGTGTTAAACATGTGAGAATGAAACAAAACAAAACACAACTCCAGGTCTGTTTGTGATCACGAAACAACATTATAACACAGATAATGAAAGAGTTTAATAGTGGCTCTTTAACTGATGTAAAATTGTAATAAATATTTAATAAATATTGACCACAGATACTTTCCCACCAAGCCAAGTCCTAATTAGAAAAAAAAGTAAATAAAAAAAACATGAAAAACTGTAAAGAATTATGAGAAGATTACAGTACAGACACAAGAAAGTCAGGCCCTGAGAGGAGAGAAGAGGAGGAGAGGGACCAGGGGAAAAATGGAAAAATGTGTCTCCATGGCAACGCAGATGTTTGTATGGGGTTGGGAAAGACAGAGCGGTGAGTCGGGGGGGATGATGACATAATGTAATACTTGTTTCTGCACTATTTTGTCAAAGCGTATCGGAGGTGAGGCGAAATGTAATAACCAAAGCAAAAGTTATATTTGATTAAAGGTCCTGTATTGCGCAAACTTGACTCATGTTCTAACAGACCTGGACTTGTGTTTTGTTTCATTCACACGTGTTTGGGTAATTCTTTATGAATTCTTTTTCCTCTGGTGAGCTACCTTTTACAAAACGAAAATGCCAGAGAGCTACTCGTTTTAACGGTCGCAGGAAATGGAGTAAATAGAATAAAAAAAGTAAGAAAAGTAAAGTAGAAAGTAGAGCCTTAGATGGGGTACAGATTGATGCCTAAAACATTGACACAACTATTATCCATTTATTAGTGCACAAAGATAAGCGTCAGAATGAGACAATTACAACAGTAAAAGGCATTTAATTTAATCATGTTTTAGTTATTTGGCACAATACGTATGATTCAGAAATCCTACAGGTACAGATACACTTTGGAGATCCCAGGTCCACATCTCCAAACCTCAAAATACTCTGTTCCACCTTGTGATGTCATGGTAGTTTCCAAGTTAACAGCTACATTTTACCTTTAGTTCAGTAGAGATCGGCAATTCCAGGGCTGAAATTATCCAAATGATTCTAGTGAAGGCGTATGGTGTTTAAAAACACAGTGGAGCACTTCCTGTATTATTAGAGTGTTTTTAATTTGAAATCAGCCTAAATATGTTTTCGAAGAGGAAAATATTAGAACATAGAAACAGAACATCAGAAAAATAGCATATGGGCCCTTGAAAATTTGAATTTGCTGTTTATGTTTTATAAGTTCCTCCCTCTCTTTGCTCTCCATGCTAAGTCAGTCCCCCTTCAGAGCGCTATCACATAGTCGGCATGCATTTTGCTAATGAAACTACATTGGGTTTGTCAAGTTGTAGTGTACAGCTTTTTGTATATTTATGGAAAATTCATAATGCCACTGCTAACCGAAAGAGGGGCTGTTTGAATAGGGGCTGGGAGAGATCACTAGATTACTCAAACATGCATGAGGTAGTTGTAAAACCTCTTCAGGCATGTTTTTGATGAGGGAACAACGTTATAACATGGTAGAAAACTCCAATGTTGATGTTGCATAATCTAAACTAGTCTAAAACTACATGTAAGCGGCTGAAATTGTACTGGACCTAGAGGTAGACGAATAGAATCATCGTTTCCAATCCGTTTACGTGCATCACCTCCTCTGCTGAATTTAATAAGACTTTTTTTTTTCTTTCAGATGAGCCTAGATTGATGACCGTACTGTATTTGTCCGTGGCGTCTCTTCGTGGCGCCTTCACTGAACCCTCCCGCTGTGGAACAAACAGCTCACAGAACGCTGCTGGCTCTGCTTTCCCCGTGTTGCGTTCAGGTTGCCTCGCGTTGCATCATAATCATCGTTAAGTACAGTGACTTTACAGTTTGGGCCCGAAACAGTAACAACAAAAGCTCTGTGCGGATATAAGACTCCTACTGAGAGCGACTTTATTCACTGGTAATATACAAGGATGAAGCAGACAGAACGGATACATACTAAAAGAATCCAAAAATGTTACTATGTTGTTTTATTCTGTAGTTTTTAGTACTGTGTAAGTTACATTGATAGCATAAGTGGGGTGACCAGACGTCCCTATTTACCCGGGACAGTTCCAGTTTGAACCCTGCGTCCCCTGTCCCAGCAAATTTATACAAAACCAGTGATTTGTCCTAGTTTTATACAAGAAATATCCCAAGTGTCCCTATTTTTGACCAATTTGATCTAAACCAGGACTAAAATAGGATTCACAGTTTTTGACTAATCTGATCCTCACCAACAGTAAAGAGGAACTGTCATTTGTTGTGGAACTGTCATTTGTAAAGAAAAAGTGCAGTGGCAGAAGTCCCTCGGATTATGACTGACACGAGAATGCACAATCGTACACGCAGTTTTCACAATTTTAGTTATTCCAACCATCCCAACTCGGGTGTGTCCCAGTTTTGAATTTTGAAGATCTGGTCACCCTAAGCATAAGCCATGTGGTCATTTGTGTCCTTCTCTTACTGATACTCTGCTGTGACGTCATGGTGACACAATGCACACATTAGCAAACACTGCTAAAGAAGTTTTCATCTGGTCATCTGAAAACTGAAGAAAAAATATAAAATAGATTTGAACAGCACATTTTCAGGAGCCTGAACTTTCATGGGCCTATTTAGAAGTTTGATTTTCAAGTAAAAAAAAAAAAATGCATAGTACACTCAGATGGCCGATGTCCAAAAGATTTTTTTTTTTTTTTTTTTTTTCATTTTTAAATTAAAGCCTTCGTCAGATCATTTTTCTTGCTTTGGACCACAGGATCCAAAATGGTTGCCAGCCCAGGTGCTCATCCCCCTCCAACAAATGTGAGGTCCCAGAGTGAGGTCAGCCCACTCTACAACAAGAAAAAACAGATATTTACATGAAAACATTCTCATAAAATACCATAAAGCATCTTAGGTCAAAGTCCACATTAAGGCTGCATCCCATTACTCTGTCATAATTGTAAACCTGCTAAACTGTTAATTGATATTTACAACTGCTGAAAATACTCACATTTATGAGACTCCCTGGCTGGTCGATGTGACGCTCCATCCTGATCCCAACACCTGCCTGAGCTTGTAGGCCGACCCCTTCGTTTCAAGTCTGGTCGAGAGTTTACTTCGTTTCAAGGGGTATGTGGCCCGAGGTCGTGGCCCGAGCCCGTGATCAAAATTAGAATCGAGACGCCCCTTGGCCTCACATGAACGCACAAAACCAAGGGGTAGGGGTAAGACGAAGGGGTAAGACAGAGGAATGGGACGCAGCCTAAGTCTGTAAGTAGCAAGTGTCTTGAGTTGGTGAATTCAGAAGTGCTCTATTTGACAGGAGCATTTCTAGATTCCTACCTCTATGTACAACATCTATATATCTACAGCTAAATCTATAAAATGAGCTGCCACAGGGTAATTCATGTTTTTAAATCTGATCATACTCCTATGTTCTGCAGTACGTGGGTTTAAATCCCTGTTGTTTTACCCACAGAGGCTTTACCACAGGGACAGGTGATCATATAAATGACAGATTTAGTATTGCAGGAGATGATTCCTCTGATGGGTGTTTCTTTTCCAGTGTGAGGATGCTTAAAGCTGGTACAGCGGAGGTGTTTGATTTTCAACAAAAAGGCGAGAGTGACTGACTGAAAAACTGACTGTAATTTTATATAAGAGAAACTTGTTCAGCGGCACAAATCAGAGCACCTGTTGTAATTCTAACTAAACCACCCTTTTTTGGTCAGATTGTGCTAGTATAAAGCTAAGATTAAAGCCTAATAAGACTCAGATAGAGCAGTGCTTACAGTTAGCGTCATAGCTAGCATGTTGATGATGCCAGCTGTCAAGTTAAATTCCCAGTTCTGTATGGGAGCTGAAACATTGATTTCAAAACAGTATCCAGATAACCACCTCGAAAACTTTTTCTACCGTGGACCACTAGTGGACGGGATTACACTTTATTTATTTTGTGTGTAGAATCCCTCAGTCGTCCAGGTAGAATCCATAGCAAAGGGAGAAATTTAATTTGTCAACTGGACAGAGTTTATTTGGTCGAATATGTAAACTCTGTCCAGTTGACAAATTAAATTTCTTCCTTTATATATTTTGTTTATTTTATTGTAGTATTTTTTTTTTCTTTTTGTATTATGTTTTTGTCATTTTTTCATATCAACTTGAACTTGAAAACTTGAACACCACTCCTACTGTGTTTTAAATTCCATAAACTTTCACTAGAATCATTTTAATACTTTTAGTCCTGGAATTACCTCTACTGAAAGGTAAAAGGTAGGTGTTAACTTGAAAACTACCACTTCATGACATCACAAGGTGGAACAGAGCATTATGACCTTTGGAGATATAGATCCAGATGTAGACTAATAATGCAGGATCAGTCAAACACGTGGAGGAAACAAAACACAACCCCAGGTATGTTTTTAAAGAGGTAACTTTTAAGGTGGACGGTCTGCTACTTGCTTGTCTCCTTGGAGATATTATTTCTTTGCCAGGAATATCCCACAGTAGGGCATTAAACATATCTCCCTTCCATTTGTTCAGTTGCAGGTGTTTTATAGCTTAAAAATACCTTAAAAACATGAATTCTTGCCATATGCAGGTTTGCTTCTCCATTGTGATTACCAGGTAAACAGTAATATCTCCATGGAGTCAATTTTGCGTAATATACAAAATATGTGATATGGCTTTTCAAAGACGCATTCCTGCCCCAGTTTGTGCAGTGTAATAGACTCTTGCCTCAGTAGCTCCTCTTTAGCTGCATATGAGGCTGTTGAAAGCCCTGGCTGTACTCGCTCAGGCCTGGACACGTGTTTAATTGCAGAGCTGAGACGATGCAGTGCTGGAGAGGCTGCCTTTCTTCACAGTGCTACGTAACGATAATGGGCCTCACTCATGAATCTTTTCTTTTAAAATGTCCGTAACTTCCACTTTAAGAAAATGCTGTGAAAACTCTGTGCCAGCATTCACAAAGCAGCTGAATTCCTTCTTAAGTGACCGTTGTGCCTAATACACCAACACCTCCACGCTCATTTACATGCCATTTACATAAAGAATTAATATGTCCTTGGTTAGAAATGCCCTCTGAACTTCCAAATATGGCCAACATGGGTTTGGTATTATGAAGTGTGAAAGTGCGAGGGAGCGAGTGAACGAGGAAGTCAGGTGGAGCTTTTTTACGGCTTCAGTGGCAATTTCAAACGTTCAAACTCACATGAACACACTCAGGGAAGGAATATTTAAGCCATAAACTTATTGAAATAAATATATGTTATTGGATCACATAGTAATATGTTTATAGGAAATAATTTAAGAAAATGTATAACTTACAAACATGGAGAAATTAGAATTTTTTGTTGCTTTATCAGAGTAATAATATTCTAATTTTTGTTCTTATGAGCGCTCCTGACTGTAGGATTTGTGTCACCAGAAGAACATTTTCAGTTAAGAAAAGGTTTTGTGAATGCCAAAAATGTTCATAAGAAGGCCTTAAGTGCAAATTTGCTCATAAGAACGTTTCGTGAATGAGGCCCAGTGAGAGAAGTCAGGACCTGGAGAGAGCCCAGCGCACGACTTCGCACGACAGGTGTGTCTCTGTATGTTACGTCTTGAGTCTTATGATTTGGTGTTAGAACCATGTGCAGCAGCAGAACAAACAGACTCTTCAGCCTCTACACCTATTCTCCTTCCTCCTTTTCATCACCAAAAGGGTCAGTGGAGTCCAATTTTTATTTTTATTTTTTTCATTGAGGGTCACACATTGAAACAAGCAGTGAGAAGCAACAGTAAATCATTCAAAAACTTTGTATTTGAGATTTTAAATGGCACCACACCTTAATTCACTGTGTTAAAGTTGCATTGTGTAACTTTTCTGGTAGAGGGTCCATGAAATCCTTTCCTCCATGGAGTTGTTATGGCTTTGTCTGGAATGTTCCACAGTATGGTATTAAAGCTTTCTCTCTTCACAGTCAGAATGTCTGTTTTTCTAGGTATTTTTGAGCTATAAAACAACCCGTAATTGCGTAAATGTAAAGTGGAGCTGTTTAATGTCACACTGTGGAACATTCCGGGCAGAGCAATGACATATCCATAGAAACAAGCAGGTGATGGACCACCAGCCAAAAAGTTACACAGTGCACCTTTAAAATCGGTGTTTTTTCTTGAGGTTATAATGGAGGGTATTGTAGTTGAGCATTTATTTTTGCTTTGTGATTGGATAATCAACTTGACTGCGTTCAACTTTTACATTCTTTTTAGGAGTGAAATAAATAAATGTGAGTACCATTTGTTACGTCTTATTTTCATATACGTGTTGTTCATGTGTTAGAAAACAGACGTGATGAGACACTGGTGTAGTGTGAGTTTCTCTGTCACTCATTCACACGTCTGTAGACTAGGGTTGTTCCAATACCAATACCGCACATTTTTCAGGTATCGGTATCAACAAGTACTCATTCAAATCACCGATACGATACCACTTTTCTGAATGACCCGTAGATTCAAGTGTTTACGTCCGTTGCTAATGCTACCGCTAATGCCCAGAGTAGCTTAAATAGACTCTGGAGGCTCTGCAGACACTTAAAACACGCTGATAATGACAGAAAAGACACTTGAGTTACATGTTTGATACCTTCATTTAGCTTTTAGTGTGGACGCTCAACTTGCGGTACAGAGAGTGCAGCCCGACAACAGCGGCAACAGCGTTAACTCGGACTTTGTTTCCTCTGCAGAGTTATCCATGTGCTCCGAGGATGAGCGTCTTTTTACAGGCCTCACTGTTGGTTTTATCCACGCACTGCAGTAGAAAGTAACGAATTACAAAAGTATATAAGCACTACTTATGGTCAGCATCATTATATATTTGACTCTTAACACTTAGTTCTCAAAATCAAATTTATTCTTCTAGATTTTTCTTTCGCGATACCCTTTTAGTAGATTTATTTATTGCACTTGTACAGTAACAAAATTGAGTAGCCTTAGTCGACTTCTTCACACTATGTGGTATTGGACTGGTATCGGTATCGGCAAGTACACTAAGGCCAAGTATCGGTAATGGATCGGATCCCCAAAAATGGTATCGGAAAACACACACACACACAGCAGTCTGCTCTCTCTCACTGAGCGTGTGGAAGGAGTTCTGTCCACAGTGGCCATTAACATTTTCAATTTCTTCCTCTTTTTTTTTTTTTTTTTTTTTTCTAAATCTAAATTAATCACAAAGGAACATTTCCCGCTGTCTTACTTGCAAAAGCTGAGACTCATTTACAGGTGAGGGGAGAGAGTTGGGCTATGAAAAAAGTCAGTACCTACACACTAAGCACTGACACGAAGTATTAGCAAAACTAGATAATCATTTGAACAAGTATTGAAAAAATAAAAAATATAAAAAAACATAAATAAGTGTTTATAATGAATCCTCAAAAGGGGCGCTATTTTCTGATCTGTTTTAATGTTGTTTCCTCATCACAAACATACACTGATTTGTGTTTTGTTTCATTCGCACGTGTTTAACACACAAACCCTGCATATTTAGAGTTCTTCTCTTAAACAGAAAACACTCTGTTCCACCTTGTGATGTCATGTGGTAACACAGGAAGTGCTCCATACACCTCCACTAGAATACTTTGGACAATTTCAACCCTGTAATTTCCGATTACTACTGAATAAAAGGTAAAAATGTAGCTGTTAAAGTGAAAACTACCGCTTTATGACATCACAAGGTGGAACAGAGCATTTTGAGTTTTGGATATGCAGACAGACTAATAATAAAGAGTTACTCAAACATATGTGAATGAAACAAAACACAACTCCAGGTCTGTTTTTGATGCGGTAACAACATTATAACAAGGCTTAAAGCTCAAAAGATGCTTAATATTGGACTTTTATTTTTTTTTTTTATACTTTATTTTTTAAGCTTTAAAAAACATTTTCTATGCAATTCCCAATGACAAAATAAACCGTATATGCACAATAAAATAAAATAAAATAATAATAATAACAATAATAATAATAATAATAATAATAATAATAATAATAATAATAATAATATAGGACTTTTAATATATGAAACTATATGTTAATGCTGCAGGTGGCGCTCTCCGTGGTGCTGAATTGAATGTCCGTTAAAAGCTTTGTGTTCAGATGTGTTGGGTTCATCACCACAGACAGCAGCCAGGTAAAAGGGGTCTTGAAGAGGCCTGTGTGATCCCTCAGTCCTCCAGGTAGTATCCACAGTAAAAGAAATTCAGTTCTGACGACTCGACAAAGTTATAGACTGAAGACGTTTCACTGCTCATCATCCGAGCGGCTTTGATGAAAACAATTCCAGCGCACTTAGAGAGAATATAAACAGAACCTCCACCGGCTCCCCATCCATCAGCTCATCCATTTCAAAGTCCTCATCACCTTCAAAGCCCTCCACAACCAGGCCCCGTCCTCCCTCTCAGACCTGCTGCACCCCCACGCTCCAGCCTGCTCCTCTGACGCCAACCTCCTGTCCCTCCCCTGCTCCTGTCTGCACCTGTCCCTCCCTTGTTCCTGTCCATGCACCTTCACTAGAATCATTTTGATGATTTCAGCCCTGGAATTTCCAATCTCTACTCAGCTAAAGGTAAAAAGTAGCTGCTAACTTGAAAACTTCCGCTTCATGACATCACAAGATGGAGCAGAGCATTTTGAGCTTTGGAAATGTAGACAGACTAATAATAAAGGGTTCCTCAAACATGTGAATGAAACAAAACACAACTCCAGGTATGATGAGGTAATAACTTTATAATGTCTTAAAGCTCACAAGATTCTGTTTTGTGTAATATAACTGCACCTTTTAAGAGAGAAAATCTACTTTTTTTTTGTTTTCTACCATGTTATAACATTGTCCTCTCATCGAAAACGTGCCTGCAGAGGTTTTATAAGTCCTCCATGAATGCTTCAGTAATTTAGCAATCTCTCCAGGGTCTTAATCGAACTAGGAATGGGCCGATCCATTACTGGTATCGGATATCCTCCAAATATCAATTCAGCCAATATTCTGGGTGGGCCTGAAATGTATGTAATAAGACGATTTACTGCCACAGAACACATTTGGATCAGTTTTGTCTTGTTTTTATTTTATTTTTCAAGGCAGTAAATGCTCTTTCAGTTCCTGCACAGGTATTGGTTGATAGTATTGAAATCAGTATTGGAACTGAAAAAGCTGTACTGTTGCATTCCTAATTCAAACCCAGTACAATTCTGTGCAAGGCTCCACCCACAAGGCTACGTCACCCATGCTCCCAGGCGACAATTCTCCATAAATATACAAAAACACGATACAAAACAATATGCTACAACTTAACAAACCTGATGCGATATGTAGTAAGTTCTCAGAAAGGCGAGTGACTTAGCGTGGGGAGCAAAGGGTGCGGGGACAACATGGCGACCTAAGTATGTGTTAGCAGTTCATACTCCCTCTTTAAAGTCAGCCTCACGGTTTCTTTACAAAGGCAGAGTGATGGTAGACGAGGCGATCTGTGTCCGATTCCGTGCTGTTTTTTACGGACTGGGAGTCTGCGCCGTGAGCCTGGTACTCAAGTGTGCGGCGCAGGATTTGACCAGACCTCTTTGTGCTCTCTATCTCTCTCAGTGCTACAATGTGCCTTAAAGTAAATAAGGTCGCAATCTGGCTGCTTTGTAGTGGAGTCCAGACCCAGACTTCTTAGACACAGAGGAGCTCTTTGGAATGATAAACGCCCACACAGTCACAAGAAGAAAGGAGACTATGGCTGACCTGCTATAACTTACCAGATTTTTTTTTTTTTTTTTTCCCATGAGGAAAATGTGTTGCCCTAGAACTATATATATATTATATAAGCAGGTCTTGAGGTGGAAAATAAGCCTGCTGTGTACTGTCTGCATCTGTCAAGGTAAAAGGTCCATTGTATAAGCATTTGAGACACTTTTGGCCATTAAAATAGCCTATATTTATTGTTTGAAAGCATAATCCAAAAGTCAACAATGCTATTTTATGTTAACTCTCATAATATCTGGATAATTTATAGCAAATCCTAATGATGTCACAAAGTGTGTCACCTAAAACTGAAGCAGATCCCAAAATACATATATAGTTTGTATATTCTTTGATTTCACAACAGTTTTACAATACCTGCATGCTTTAGGCAGCATAGTGGTCTGATTAGGGTTTGACTCCCGAGACCTGGGGCAGACTGATGGAAGTAAGGCTGCCAATCTGCTCCAACCACCACCAACACTCACACACACCACAAAACACTGTAAAGCAAAAAAGAAAACAATGAGAAACGTTGCATGGGTACATGTATATTTCTAATTTGTTGGTGCTCTTTGGAGAGGGCTTCTTTTTAGCTTAATATTTTAGTAGTTGTCTTTAGGGTAAAAAAATGGCTATAGAAAATATGACAAAAACAAACAAACAAGGCACTCCATCTGTTTAGAAAAGTTAAAAAGTCTTTACTGCATTTTGGCTTCTAAGCGTAAAACATAAACAGCTACGAGTTTCAGCCAACATAGCTTTCATTGGGGTGCAAGGACAAAAACCATTCTGTAAAGCACTTTCAGTTACGTTGTGGATGAATTGTGCTACACAAATAAACTTCCCTTGCAACATTCATACTAGACAATGTGAGTGAAGTGTCTCGTCTAAGGACACAACAACAGTTTTTGCCACTGGCGCCCAACTGTGAGACCTGGTATTCACATCCAAATACTAACCAGAGCCAGCCCTGCTTAGCTTCATGTACAATGTCGGTATAAGAGATAAGATGGATAAGGGTAGTTCATGTGTTTGTATCTAACAGTGTACAGCGATCCACCACAGCGCTGATTCTCAACAGGGACAGTCACAGTGGTTTGGCCTGATGGAGTTTGGTTTGGAAGGAGGAATGGGATAATTTTGTCTCATGCTAGACAAAGAGTTGTTCAAAATCTTCTTTAGGTCAATGGAAAGTCGGTGTCCAGTGTCCATGTTTTTTATTGAATGTTATGCTTGATTTTAGCCAAAGAATAAACTAAAATAAAAACTAAAATTAAAGTATAAACATGTATCCTGTGAACGAGCTTGCATCTCCAAAAACCTGACTTCAGTCTTGAGGAGGGTCTTTTCCTGCTTGTCTCCATGGAAATGTTACGTTCTTTTGAGCTTCTGCTTAGCTTCTGAGATCTGCTTTGACTTGGAGGTTGCACAATATATGGAAGTGGGTCCCTGGGCATTGGTCTGTGGCGTTCACTGCTCCTGACAGGTTACGCCAACAATGTGAACTTTAACCTTTAGTCCTCCAGGCACTGCCCACTTTAAAAAGCCCATATTACACTATTTTCTGATCTCTGTAATAATGTGTAATGTTGTTTCCTCATCACAAACATACCTGCAGTTGTGTTTTGTTTCATTTACAGTTCTTCTCTCAAACAGAAAACACTCTATTCCACCTTGTGATGTCATGTGGTAATACAGGAAGTTCTCCACTGTGTTTTTAAACTCCATACTCCTTCACTGGAATCATTTGGATGATTTCAGTCCTGGGATTGCCGATCTCTACTGAACTAAAGGTAAAATGAGCTGTTAGGACCTTTAAAGCTTGTTTGTACTGTGGCTGTAGACAGAGTTTAGATGTTCCACACTTAGTATTTACCTCACATCTACTCAACTCTGACATTTGCAGGGAGTAGATCTGACCACCAAGACCTTCCAGTTTCTACATAGTCCAAACAGATACCCCATGAATAAGACACAGTTATCAGAGAAAACTCGCTTGATGTAATACTCCCACTATCTATCAGTCTTCTATTGTGTTTTGTGGTTATTACTGTACTGTTCGTCTCAGCACTTCCTCAAACATATGGAATCATTGCACAGTTTAGAAGAAAAACTCTCTTTGTCTGAGCACTAATGAGCCTGCCACAGACAGCCTAATTATTGGAGTTTTGCAGACGAACGTGAGCCTGTGCTAAGTCTTCATTTGCGAGTCCAATCAGCGCGTTCCTGTGACAGCCCGTCGTGCCAGCCGCCTGTCTGCCAGAGGAGACCACAAAAGCTTTTAAGTTTGAATAAGACGCACTCTGATCGGAGATAGAGCTATTAAAATATTCAAATTGTGGTTTAATGAGGTGTAATTGTATGGGATATAAAAATAAGAAGCAAGAACAAAGAAGGAAAGATGTAGATGTAGAAGTGTGGTTGAAAGACTATTTTTGACGCTTTGATTTTTTTTTTTACTGGTGTATTATGGTGATGTGGGATGAATTTGCAAATGAAAAAAAATGCAGAGCCCACTCTTTGTCAGAACATTTCTTACAAGACACAAAAATGGTTGCAAGCCCAGGTGCTCATATCTCCCTCCAACAAATGGAAGATCCCAGCATGAGGTGCCAGTGTGAGGTCCCAGTGAGGTCAGTCCACTGTACAGCAACAAGAAACATAAATATTCCATGCACAAAACAACATTTTCATTATACATATACCCAACCATACGAGAAAAATCATCTTAGGTCAACGTCCTCATTAAGTCTGTGAGGAGCAAGAGTCTTAAATTGGTGAATCCAGAAGAGCTCCTTTTTGACAGGAGCATTTCCATTTTCACACCTCAAAGGGGCAGTTTTACATGTTCAATGCCAGTATATGTTAAGGAAGAAATAAGATGCTTAAACTCTACAAAATGAGCTGTCACAGAGTAGTTCATGTGTTTGCATCTAACATTACTCCTCTTCTCTGCAGTACGTGGGTTTAAATCCCGGCTGTTTTACCCACAGAGGCTTTACCACAGGGACAGATGATCATATAAATGACAGATTTAGTATTGCAGGAGATGATTCCTCTGATGGGTGTTTCTTTTCCAGTGTGAGGATGCTTAAAGCTGGTACAGTGATAGTGATTCTCATCTGCGCAGTGGTTTGGCCTGATGGAGTTTGGTTTGGAGGGAGAAATGGGATGATTTTGGGTCATACCAGACAAAGAGTTGGTCCAATGTTCATGTTTTTATAGAATATTATGCTTAAGTTTAGCCAAAGAGTACACTAAAATAAAATCATTTAGAAGTTTTTATTGCACTTAAAACATATGCCCTAACAGTGAGCGAGCTTGCATCTCCACAAACTTGACTTTGATTTGGTCTGGAGGAGGACCTCCTACTTGTCTCCATGATTTTTTTTTTTTTTTTTTTTTTTTGCTATAATATTCCAGAGTATGGCATAAAAGGTACCCATCTCTATGGAAAATGTTCCAAAGTTACATTTTTTATATACTGATACTGACGGAAGTATTGAAAAGTATCGATGCTCTCGCAAAAATATCTATACTGAATCTATATCTATATTTATATCTATACTTGTCCAAAGCTTATATAACATTGCTTAAATACATTGTATGAGTTTATCTGAACTTTTATTATTTTATTATTTATTTAATTTATTAATTTATTTATTATTTTTTAGATAGACAAGCTGGAGTTGAGCAAAGGAACACATTTTAACATATATAATACAAAATGCACTGGTATCAGTATCAGAACATTATTATGATACTTGCCCTAACAAAAATTACTGGTATCCCCCAATTACTACTCAATATTGGGAAAAATATATTGAAAATGTATGTAGTTAGAGAATATTGAATACCTGCATTAAAGACTTTCACATTGAGCTGATTATATTTCACTGTAAATACCCAACAGACTCAGCTGTTTGTTGCCCCATTTGTAGTGCATTTATTTATCAGTAATTATGCACTCACCACAGGAGCTGGAGCTGGAGCTGCGGCAGTTTCGAGTCTAAATAATGTGATCAAATAGCGCAACGTATTCCTTTGATTTTAGGAAAAACGGCCAACTTTAAGATTAAATGTACAGGAACACAGTTAGTCAAAATAAGTGTCCTGCAAACAGATTTTCAGTGCATGTGTTTAGTTCACAACACTGGCTCTGGTCACATGTGCACTCAAAATCTGCTTAAAATCAAACTTTTTGGAGATATGAGATTATTTAGTAATTTCACGTTATTTAAGTAATGTAAAAAGCAAAAATATCTAATTTCTTTCTGACCATGGTCCTAAGGTTTATTATGTCATTTTTTTTTTTTTTTTTTCTGTCATAACGTTCAAGGCAACCTCACTTTTTCATTGCTTAGTCATAACACA
This sequence comes from Taenioides sp. WSHXM2023, assembly GCA_029959045.1. Taxonomy (NCBI): domain Eukaryota; kingdom Metazoa; phylum Chordata; class Actinopteri; order Gobiiformes; family Gobiidae; genus Taenioides; species Taenioides sp. WSHXM2023. The sequence continues at coordinate 3,124,945 of CM057100.1, forward strand.
AACTCTTACCAGTCTCACGAACTTGTCAAAATAATGCTATTTACTGCTTTTTATAAAGAAATACAATTAATATTATGCAGAATTAAGCCGCCGCGTTCCAAACAGGAAGTGAGCATGGGGGCACTTCCAGCTCCATCAACTCACTTTCTATTGGAAAAAAATAAAATAAAAAAAATAAAAAATCTCTCTGCAGTGAGTCTCGGCATTTTGGTCTTAAAATGTTTGTATGATCCCACTCTAAGTGATCCTGTTTATTTTATTTTGCTTTTATGTCTGTAAATGAACATTAATAACAGATATATTAGACTCCTTCTTTACTCGAGGTCGTTCCTGCTAACATTAGCAACAGGTTTGATTGAAAGTGTTGCTAAGCACCTGCTTCCTGCTAAACCAGGGGTGTGAGAAGGGGCGTTACCTTCAACAGCCTTGCTGTGGATGGGTTGGTATGATACTCACCAAAATTCCAAATATGGAACTCAACTTCAAATTTGGCTCCAGCCAAATAAAGCTCACCGAGGTGAGCAGTTATAGGGCGAACACTGTGGGTGATGTCACACTCACTTAGTTCAGTTCTGTATACAGTCTATGGTGCAGCTCAGCTGGATACATCTGTAATCAGCAGCAGCAGTGCTCCAGTCACTACTTTACTTTACTTTACTTTACTTTACCTTACTTTACTCACTAGTTTGTTTGTTGCTGTGATTACTTTACTGTTAGCAACACTTTGCTGTATTTGGGATTTTTGCTACAGCTCACTTCTTTGACCAGGACAGAGCTGCAGACACCAGTGGGGATGTGGGTGAAGCAGCCCTTTCTGCAATTATCCTGGAACCTCTCATGCAAATGCTGCTTCCCAAATGGCAGACTTTTGAACCTTGGGTCCAGCACAGGAGCCAGAGTCAGACTGTTGACATCCCCAGTGTAGCTCTTCATAGTTAGAATGCTGCAGGCGTGGTGGTGCCTCTGTTGGTTGCACCTGTGGCTCCTCACTGAGCCTGTTTGTGCTGAGTCATTGTGGTGAGTGCAATGATTTTAGATGCAGACACTGTTTTCTCCACAAACACTTCACTGAAGTCACATTATTGGCCTAAGGACATCCAGGCACTCATTCATAATCCTGTAGCTGTCTCCTGAAGTCTCTCTTTGGCGTCCACAGTGACATTTTCCCTTGCTTTTGTTCTTATTTCATCCTGTGTTGGTGTAGTTGTTTGTATCAGGTTTAAGATGTTAAAACCAAGGAGTGTTATTTATATTTGTATGTCATCAGTGTTTCCTGAGGTCATTCGGTGTTTGGGGTCTCACAGCATCTTGATCAGGCCTTGACTTCAGCCAGCAACCTCGGCCTCACTGTTAACTGTGTTTTTAAACTCAAGAAGCAAGTCAATTCTGTTATTAAATCCAGTTTTTATCTCCTTTTGTTTTAAAATGTCATTGTTTTTAAGGCTTTGAATGGACCGGCCCCACAGTCCATCTCGGATCTCCTCCAAATTTACACCCCCTACTCTGAGGTCTGAGGGCCAGCTCCAGCTCGTGGTGCCTAAGACCAGAGTTAAAACTAGGGGGACAGGGCCTTCTCTGTGGGCCTTCTCTGTGGCTGGCCCTAAGCTCTGGATCTCCCCACATACACACACTCATACACACATACCCACACGTACTGGGCATTTATTCATTTTTTGTTAGTATCGCTTTTATCTGTTTCTGCTCAATAAAATGTGTTGGATTGGATTTGATTGGACATTACAAAGTGTTTTCTAGTTTCTGAGAAGAACAGCCTAAATCTGCAGGGTTTGAGTGTTAAACATGTGTGAATGAAGCAAAACCCAACTCCGAGTCTGTTTGTGATGATAACATAACATTACATAAATCAGAAAATAGCATAATATGGGACCTTTAAGATTTTCTGACATGTGCAGTTCTCCAAAATGCAGCACACCTAGAAGAATGTCTCCAACTGCACATTGTCATTTACAAAGTGGCAGATGACCCACAGATACTGGTCCATGTATATAGAGATCCACATATAATAAACCTGGGTGTATTCAAGGCAGTCCTGTGTGATGTCACCATGTACTTGAAATTGCAGAGGCCACTGAAGGCAGCACATCTGTAGATTTAGCCAGAATTTGACCAGAAAACTGTAGATTTACCTTGTTTGAAGTAAAAATTTCCCCCCAAAAAATGACTAGGGACAGTAGATAATAGGGTTGGGCAAAAAAAACTAGGAATTGGAAATGAAAGTCTGCTCACTGTAATCACATGGAATCAAAGCAAAAATCATATTGAAAATCAAACACAAAAAAAGAGAAAAAAAATCAACAATTGTATTTTCAGACAAAATTGCACAGCCCTGTAGATAATGCTATTACACACAGTTTAGTAGAAAAAAAAGTGAATCTAGTGTTTACATTAATTTTCAGAAATACCGTGTGTGTTTGAGAATTGTATTACATATTGTCGTACCTCGCTGGTTTGCTCTGAGTCCGTCTGTCACACACAGCAGAAGTACTCCTGTAGTGCACCAGCTCGTCACACATCACACTCTTGACTTCATTGGGGCTCATCAGGTCAGAGTGCTCCCAGGCGTAGACTCACACTCTTTTTGGTGGCGCTGCTCGGTCCTCCATAGCCAATCACTCTCACAGTAAAACTCTCACTCAACATCGCTCAGGGCTAAGTACAGTGACCGATTACAATCATTTACCATTCACTATCACTGTCAATCACCCAACAGGCTATAGGCCACCACTACCTATCACTGTATCATACCTGTGACTGCCTGTACTAGTGTAATGCACTAGAGCAGATAAGTGTTAGACTAAATTAACATCTGTGTTGTCTAGGCTCAGCCTGTTACAACCTGCACAATTTTGCCCTAAGTGGGAAAAGATTTAGGTCAGGTGAGGAAGGGGTCCATGTCATTATTTTTTCATCTTTAAGGCCTTTACTGGTTAGCCACGCAGCGGAGTACTTCGATGCTTGTGATGGAGCATTGTCCTGCATAAAAATCATGGTCCTCTTGACAGATGCAGATTTTTTCCTGTACCACTGCTTGAAGAAAGTGTCTTCTAAAAACTGGCCGTAGGTTTTGGAGTTCATTTTGAGTCCATCTTTAACCTGAAAAGGTCCACCGAGCTCATCTTTAATAATACCAGTCCATACCAGTACCCCACCTCCTCCTTGCTGGTGTCTGAGTCGAAGTGGAGCTCTGTGCCCATTACTGATCCAGCCACGGGCCCGTCCATCTGGTTCGTCGAGAGTCACTCTCATGTCATCAGTCCATAAAACCTTCGCCATGTCTCTGAGCAGTGAACACTTTGTACTTCTGGGCACTCCAAGTAGGTTGTAGTTCTGGAATATGACAGTGCTGGAGGATAATGGGTTCCTGGTAGTTTCATGTTTGATTCTTCTTAAATCTCTTACAGTTAATTTGTGTCTTTTTGTGTATTTGTTTCTTGCGACACTGTTACTGAGACTATTTGCAATAAAACATGTGATCACGCCCCAATATGTTTGCAATTTCAAGACCACTGCACCCCTCTGAAAGGCTTTTTACAATTTTTGACCCATTTTGCCTGAGGAAAAGAAACTGCCTAACAATTCTAATTCACGCCTTAATACAGGGTGTTGATCTCCTTAGGCCACAGCCTTCCTCCTTAGACAAATACACATCACCTGACATGCTTAAATCCAATCAGAATTCAAGTTTATACAGCTTGGAGTTGGAGAATATGTATAAAAATCATGATATAGTCAAAATACACACTTGCCCAATAATTGTGCACACAGTGTATTACCAGATATAAAAACTACTTACCCACCTACGTAAAATAGTAATAATTTGTTATAATATTGTAAAATAATGTCTTAAACTCCTCCACAGTACAACAGCTTCAGAACAGTGACAGGGGCATTAGATGGTGTTTAATCTCTCTGTTTCTAAAGGCAGTGTGTTTTTCACCATATTCTTTATGCCTGAGGCCTGTAAAAAGAAGAAAAGCCTGAAGCACATGGCAACTTAACATATGTAAACAAGTGCATTTGGCTCTACTCCTCTGCCTATTTATCCAAAGTTTGGTTTTCACTCTTTAGTCTCCCTGAAGACATGGCAGAAACACTCTCATTAATAATGTTTTTAGTGGCTTTAGACCCTCCTCAGTCTGTGTTTAGTGGTGTAGCAGCAGCAGCTGTGTTCGGAGGACCAATCTATTCACTAAATCCGATCCATATTGGCAACCGATACCAATATCGAATCAGGACATCTCTACTCCCGCCTGTGTCCTCTGATCAGCTGATGCCAACCTCCAGTCTTCCCCACCAGGACTAAACACAAGACCTGGGGGGACAGGGCCTTCTCTGCAGCTGCCTCCACCCAGCCCAAACACATCAGAGACTCATCCACCCTCCCCATGTTTAAAAAACCCTCTCTTTAAAACCACTTTTCATTCACTTTTTTGTTTTTGTCTTTGTTCATCTCTTCATTTACAAGTGTTACGTATTATTCTTATTACAGGACCATAATAGATGCACAAAACTATAGCACACTTCTTACCAATAACCTTAATTCAAAGCTGCCCTTTATATTACCTCACCTGTTATTTAACTCTTACTGGTTTGTTAATTGAAATTTCAACTCAACAAACCTTTTCTCCAATATTAAGCACAGGATTCAGCAAGCAACATCTCCTTTCAAAACCCACAAATCAAAAAAAATTGCAGACTTTTTTATATCAGGGACATAATTACAAGCCCATCTTGTTCAAAGTGGTTATTATCTGTCTCCAGGTCTCCTGCCCCCACCCTGTCCAGCTTCAACACAGACACTTGGTCATTTTGATATTGTTGTTTGCTTCGTGGTCAAAATTAGATATTGTGTCATTTATCTCTAAAACTACTTGGCTCCATCGACTGTTCCAAACACCAGAACAGAGCATATTTCTGCAGAATCAATGTATCACTGAACTCTGCAAATCTGAGATCAAAACTTATAGATTAAACGCTGAATGATACAAAGATATTGGAGAGGAGATGTCATTGGATTGTACCAAAATTTGCCGGCTGTCTGATGTTCCCTGTCTGGTAATAAAGGTGACAGGGACTGGAGAGCCAGGCAAGTATTTTACTGTAACTGGCCTAAACCCTAACCCTGCTTTTTCTCTTAATGGCTACACAACCTATTCAGCTGACATTTTTGGAACATTTAAGCCTCAAATGCAGGTCAGTACAGGATTAGTGAAATGTGTGCCTATACAAAATCCATAACCCTGGTCCTTAACCATAATTTTAAAACTAGATCCTAATCCTAATATAATCTCTAGATCCTAATATAAGGCTCCAAATGTAACCATTATTGTTCATAACTGTTATAAATGTGTATATATTACTTTTTATATTTAATTCTTAATTGAGTTTTTTTACATTTCATTTATTTCACTTCACTTTTTCTTTTTTTAACAGTACCTTAAGGGGCGAGGGGTTCTGTTTTCTGTTCAATGTGTACGTATGAAAAGTTTAACTGATTGATAGATGTCATCCATTCATTTATGAGTAATTTAGTGATCTCTCCTGGGCCTTATTTGAACCCTCCTTACAGTTAGCTCTAAAATGATGTGCATGTGCAGTAGTTTCATTAGCGGGATGCACACTGATTGTGTTGTGATCGTGCTTAGAAGGGGGAGTGACTCAAAGCAGAGAGCAAAGGGAGACTCAGAGCATCAGAATTGGATGTGAAACTTATAAAACATGTTAATAGTTGTTTTTTTGATCAATACAGATGTTTAAAAAAAAAATAAAAGGTAACATGGTGATCTAAATATGTTATGTGGTAGCAGGTAATACCCCATAGAAGTCATAACTTATTTAACATGTCATTGTTAAATGTTTGTACTAACATGAGTCTGAAATCACTGTCCAAGACTATAATCTGTTATATTTACATTTGTCTAGATGTTCATTAAAATGCACTGTTCCCTTTTCTTAAATAAATACATAAATAGAAGTCAAATACTCTTTCTTTACCCAAAACCTAATGACAATGTCCCAACTGCGAACATATGCATTTCAGACAGTTTGCAGTGGCCCAAAGTTATTCCTCACTTACTTTATGCGTTCAGATCATCCTAATTATTCACCACGATGAGTTCATAAGCGCTTTTCAGTTTTACCATGACAGTAAAGCTAAGAACTAGAATACTAACTGCACACTTTCTGATTATCGGACAATAAAATGCCTTATATTTAGATGCAGAAATTACAGAGCACTTATTTTGACCCCAAGATCAATTATGCAAAACTGACTCATGCTATAATGTTGTTACCTCCTCAAAAACACCTGGAGTTGTGTTTTGTTTCATTCACATGTTTCAGCATCTGTTTATTAGTCTGTCTACATCTCCAAAGCTCAAAATGCTCTGTTCCACCTTGTGATGTCATGCAGTGGTAATTTTTCAAGTGAACAGCTCCTTTTACCTTTAGTTCAGTAGAGATTGGCAATCCCAGGGCTGAAATTATTCAAATGATTCTCCTGTAATGTGATTTGTGGTAGCGCGTTCATTATGTTTTGAGTTGGATTGACGTTTATTAGAACAGAAAGCTGTGTGTATGTGTCTGTGTGTGTCTGTGTGTGTGTGATCTTGACATGTTCCGTAGCTCTGCCCTCAGTCGCGGTGATGGGTGCTGATGGATTGAGCGGACATGTGTTGTTCGGGCTGGGTGCTCGGTGCCAGTGGTGAGATCTGACAGTGGTGACACTTCAGTCCAGCGTCAGATCGATCAGTGGGACCGGGCCTGTCCAAGCTAATGATGTAGAATTGACAGACAGACCCAAAGGCTAATCACCAGGATTACACTGTATCATTGACCTGTCCTTTAACTGCAGGCTAACAATTTAGGACTTCAAGTATTTAAAGAGGGAATATTACACGTATATGGGCTATTAACTGCTAACACATCACATATTTAGATTACCATGTTACCTTTTATTGTTTTGAAAATGCTATATATGCTGAAAACAGTGTATTAACATGTTGATGCTTTCCCCGTTAAGTCACTCCCCCTTCAGAGTGTTATTACAATTACAGTGCATCAAGTTTGTGAAGTTGTAGTGTATTGTTCTGTGAGTATTGGGCAGGATTGTACTGCTAATGAGTGATTGAATAGTGCCCCGTACAGATGGCTAGATTACTCGACCTTTGAGTGAAATGAACCATTTCATCATCAACCGAAACACCAGAGCTAAATAAGAATGAGGCTTTTCCTGTTGTGTTCACCTGGTTCCCCCTGGACACTGCTGCGATGCTGCAGGACACAGAGGAGGGACAAATTTTGGCTCTTCCACAGGATCTGCTGACCCTCCCTGACCAGTCCTCCTGTTAAACTGGACTGAAACCTTTGACTGAGACACGAAGGACACTGAGACACGCAGTGGAAATGTTGCTGCAGCAAAACTTGAAATCCCTTTGGACCAATAAAGTCTCTCTCAGTAAGAGTACTGTTGCTTCAATAAAAACATCACTCAAGTAGGAGTAAATGTATGCTGCCAGAAAAGTATGATTTATTTTAAAAAAAGTTACTCAAATAAGTGTAACTGTGTACTACCCACCTTTGCTCGTACTGTGTGATAGAGCCTAAATGAGAGGAGGCTCAGTTTGAAAAGGTCACAGTGGCCATATTCATTAACTTTTAACAAAAGACTTTTCAGGAATGAATCCCAACCGTGGAATGACCAGTAATCCAAAGCCTGTATTTGCATGTGGAAAGCTGGTCAGGAGTTAATGTGGTCAGTCTCCGTGCTGGATTCTGTTATTAGAAAGAATTGAGGATACTTAAATATATATTTTAAATATCCTTGGCACGGCAGTAGCAGATTGTGGAAAACGCTCAAATGTGAAAAAAGTAAGTGAGCAGGCTGAGTCAAACTACTTTTCATTCAGACTGCAATGTACAAGTGAAATATGACACAAACTGGCTGTGATCCATCGTTTGCTCTAAGCCAGTCAAACTTTTCACAAGTAGCACCTAAGGGAAGATTCAGACTATTCCAGATGGAAACTTTGCCTTAAAGGGCCTTTGCTCGATTTGTTTTTAAGTATTTGAGCAAAGTTTGCCTTCCCCACTACACATATATTTCATAAGCAGCTCTTGAGGTCAAAATACGTCTGCTGTGTACTGTCTCCATATATGTGTAATCCCTCAGTCGTCCAGGTAGTATCCATAGGAAAAGAAAATTTAATTCTGTCATTTTTTTAGGTGAAATTTCTTCAATCAGGAAGTGTGCGGTTAGCATTCTAGCTGTTGTTAGCTTTACCATGAAGGCAAAACTTCACTCTGGTCTCTGAAAATTGGGAAATGTGCTCATAAACGCATCACTGTGAATAATGAGGATGCTTGGAATGCTCAAGGTAAGTGAAGAACAACTTTGGACCGCTGCAAATTGTTTAAAATGAACTAGTTCTGTCACGTTTTTAAGTAAAAATCAGGTACAACACCTCTAACCACTGGTACTATAATTCTAACAAACAGCTTACCTAAAGGAGGGCAAAAATGTGGATATAATGGACTCTAAATCTAGCTAAAATAAGGACTATGGGAGAGGCATCGCATTGAAACGGACAAGCTAATTGGCCAAAGTTTATTCAAAACAATTAAGATGTCGTCCAATGATTTTGTGTGTTGTGTCTTGGTTGGGCCAGGTGTACTGGTTTACTCTGTATGTTTGCCCCACGCATATCAGAATTTTAATTTACTTGCAGTGTACAATCAAAATGGATACTTAATAAAAACTTTGTAAAGTAAAATAGGTAGAAAGTGTCTTGCTGAGATCCAGTTAGTTAAAACCTAGAATGTTTGAATGGTCACTATCTGAGAGTGAGAAAAACTTGGAAGTGTCCTCTGTCTGCAGGTTAAGGCTCTGGCAAGTTGTGATTTTATAAAATTGTTGTTCCTTTTATAAAACACTAAGACCACAGGCTACAAACAGTTCCATTAATATCAGAATAGTAACTACGCCAACACAATCTTGCCATTGTTCTGGTTAGTCCCTCTCCTCTGTCTAAAGTTTAGCCAATTCTCTTGTCCATTTGGCGTTGACAGTTTTACCATGGAGGTAAATGAAATAGTCTGTTAGAAAAACAAACTGAAATCCCCCCTCCATTACTCGCTGTAAATGTCAGCTGAAACTAAAGCGGCAGAGGTGAGGCTGAGCGCGGGTGAGGCATTCATCATTGTATTTCCTTGTCTAAATGCCACTCTGATTTGCCTGGTTATGTCCGCCGGTGTAAGTCATCTTCAGCGGGCCGTGCGGAATAATGGATGGACGCTCGTAAAACTGACAAGACTCAGGCCCAGGAAGCAGGCAAATGGATCCATAAAGATATACCTGCGACGCAACGGACAACGGGCCGAGCTGGAATGATTGTACACGACAAGGACAAAGCCAAACGCATCCTCGGAAAACGTGCTAAGTTCAGTTTTTGATTAAATGAAGCTGAGGCATAAATTCCACTGGGGAGACATAATTTTGAAGCCTACTCCTGTACCTCCTGTCACCTGTCTTTCACTAATGGTATTCAACTCGACTGCCCCAAAATATTTCAGCGCGCTCCTGTCCCACTCATCATGCAGGTCAAAGAACCAAACAGGTGAAAAAGGGCGTACTTGCCTGACCTTCTACATTCTCTTTGAATCCAGAAGGTTCTGAAATCGGATCAGAGCAAGACCTCCGTCCAAACTTAAGATGGTTGAACCACAAACACTAATTTGTATCACGTGTTTCTCAAATGCAGAAGATGTCTCATCTAGAAAATTTTTGCATCATTCAGAACTAAATCCTTGACTTCTACCTGAGATAAATACAAGTGTGTTTGGTTTATACGCCTGTCAATCACACCCTGTGGAATCAGAGAGACCCACTTTGGACCAATAAAGTCTCTGTCAGTAAGAATACTGTTGCTTCAATAAAAACATTACTCAAGTAGGAGTAAAAGTATGCTGCCAGAAAAGTACTGTAAAGTTTCAATCACACCCTGTGGAATCAGAGAGACCAGATATGGTTCCAGATCCACTTGTCTTTGTAAAGTTTTGTCAAAGTGTGTGGTTCTGGCTGGACAGGTAAGGGGGTTACGCGATGTTCATGGGCGTCTACTAACTTTGTATTAGAAGTAAAACTTTGCAGCTAGAATAACATACAAACCCATCCCAATACCTCATTGATTTAGCGTATATATAGAGTACTACTAGTTTTTAATATGCAAGCAGATACAGGATTATTAATAAGCAGATGCCATCTACTGAGTTGGCGCGATAGCTGTGAATCAAACCCGGTGACCGGCACCTGACGTATTATTAATATTCATATCTTGATTTACATTTATGAGGTATAAACCCCAGGATCATGTAGAGAGGGTTAAAATGGACAGAGAGAGGGGCAATGTTTTGTCTGTAGTAAGTGAATTGTAGTTAACGGAGCTGAATCACTTCCAATTTGAAACGGAGCGGCTCCATCTATATAAAGTTTTTATTTATTTATTTTTAAATGCTTTATTTTGCAAAACAAGTGCAAATTTACAAAAGTATACAATACAAATGGACAAATGGGGCGTGTGTTACAGAAAAAAAATACATTAAAAAGTACATTCATATAATTTACTTAATTCATTCATTCATTTGTAAAAAAGTACATATTATTTTTAGAGCCTTTTTTGTTTACACTGTCTTTGTGGGAAAAAATAAAAAAAATAAATTAAATTAAAAAAGCAGGTTTTTCTTTACTGAATTTGCATTTGTGGAGATAATCTTTTGCTTGTATAATTAACAACTGTTTTTTTTTTGTTTTTTTGTTTTTTTTAATGTTTCTTTGCCTTCTAATGAAACAAAATCCCCTTTTTTTCATTTTAATGAAATTTGAGCAGATCCAGGAAATGTGCTGTACAGCCTCTTTCATTTTCTATGTCCTTCTTAAATGTTGCTTTATTTGCAGAAATGTATTTATGAATAATTTAAAATGACACTTCTTTTATTGTTATACTTCTTTTCCTTTTAATATCACTGACAAAATAATTCTAATAGGAAACCAGATGGAACGGACGTCATTTCTTTTTGAATCTGAAGATGAGCCAAAGAAGCTGTTGTGTTGTTTTAAATGGCCTGTGCTCCTTTTCTTCCTCATTAGTTCCTGAAGACTGGCCTAGTGATCAGGTGTTGTCTCTATACATAAATAATAAGATGTACCAAACGAATTCCGAATCCCAAGGTATAGAAGTCAAACTAACTTCTTCTTCACATTAAGTGCAATTATCAGCGACGTCAACAAAGCCATGCTGATAAATTCCTCTTAAATAAATGAGGAGATTATAAAATAGAAGCAATTAAGAGCAATTTGAAACAATTATAATCAGAGTTGTTTTGAAACATCTTCTGTATGAATATTAATATGCATCCAGTGAGTCAAACAGGTTTATTTCACTTTCGTAAATATGTCCTGTATTCCTCAGAGATAACTCATATACTGAAACGTGTTATCAAGGGAATCAATTATTATATTAAAACTGGCACACCTGAGTTCCTGGCCGTCACAAAGCCTTTACCATCACTGTTGAGATTTTGAAGCTGATGCCATCAAAATTCCCTGGGGGTGAAACTAAGTAGAGACATTGCTTGTTTCTCAAATTAAACTTTAATCTGCTTTGTTTTTGCACTCGATTTTTTTGACATTCTATCCCAAACTTTATTGAGATTTTGCCATCGAAATTCCCTGGGGGTGTGATGCTAATGGAAAGCACTACTGTCAGAAGCTCTATTCTTAATTTATGCTTAATTTTAACACAATCTGACCATGAAAAAGTCACTTATTTGAAACTACACCAGGTCCTGATCACAGGCTCCTGAAAATGTGCTGTGTAAATCCATTTTGTTTTTGTTTTTTTTCTTGAGTTTTCAGACCATCTTAAAACTTTCTTGTCAGTGTTTCCTAGTGTGTGGATTATGTATCCTTGGTAACAGCCATAGAGATACATGTAGAGCACCCCCAGCGCAATGAATCAACTGATCGAAATCCCTTCACCCTTAAGAAAAGACTAGTATAGAGTGTCAGTATTGAAAATTACCTCGAGAAGTACTTAATATCAGAAATGGAGGTGTTATGAGCGAGTGGAGGTGAACAGAAATAATCAGACAATAAATATTAAGCATTTCACTTTTGATGTAATTCTGGTATTAAACTACACGTATCACATGTAGCCACTGATAATATAATAACAGCCAGTAATGTAATATCTATGGTAATGTATTAATACCTTGCTAGTACCTTTGCACCTAGTACTTCAAAGTTATTGCATTTGAACTCTTTACTTGTTATTTCTAACTAACTCCATTAGGGGCCCATGCATAAATTCATTTTCTATACGGAAAAAATGTAATATTTCCCATGAATATTAATTATCCAGCAGATGTCCTTTGCTCTGGAATATGCACTTTGCATGGATTGCAAAGGTGTTGAAAATAAACACAAACTTATTCAAACTTGTACATTTGGGTTTGACTTAGACTTAGACAAACTTTATTGATCCACAAGGGAAATTATTTGGACACAGCAGCTCAAACATCACAATATAATATAATAACAGAGAGGAACAAAAATAGATGGTGTAGCAAAAAAAGACAGGTGTCAAATGAGACATAATTATAAAAATAAATGTATATGTACAAGTCAAAATAAAATAGAAAAATAAGTAATAAACTATAACTTAACATACTCAAATGCATAACTGTATTAATGAATTTATTATGAATGTATTATTATTATTATTATTATTATTATTATTATTATTAATGAATTTGAATGGCACTATCAACATGATTTGCATACATGCATTAGAAACTTGTAAAAACTGTACTTGGGTCGACCCGGTCAGTCACCTTAACCATTTGACCAAATAAACTTAAATAAAATCATTACATCATTGGACATTATTGGACATCATTACATTATTGGACATTATGATATTATAAGACATTATTGCACACTGCTGGACATTATGACATTAATGGACATTATGACATTATTGGACTCTATTGGACATTATGACATTATAAGACATTATAAGACATTATTGGACTCTATTGGACATTATGACATTAATGAACATTATGACATTATTGGACTCTATTGGACATTATGTCATTATTGGACTCTATTGGACATGATGACATTATAAGACATTATAAGACATTATTGGACTCTATTGGACATTATGACATTAATGAACATTATGACATTATTGGACATTATGACATTAATGGCCATTATTACGTTATCGGTTGCTACACACCATTAAATGACATTATTATAATAAATCTGACTGCTATTTTTGCTACTTATTTTAGAATTTATTATTACCATTTATATGTTTTCTCTTTGTTATTATATTATATTGTGATGTGTGAGCTAATTTCCCTTGTGAATCAATAAAGTCTGTCTAAGATTCCATGTTCGTACATTAAACTGCAGCACTGCTCTCGAGGTGTTTAAGGTACATACCGAGCCCCTTTTAAACCTCCAGCCCGTGTACTTCCTAACACTGTGATAAAGCTTCTATTTCCCCTCTCATTAACCCCTCACGCTAAAGGGTCATGTGTATTCACCCCTCTTCTCTCCTGCTCAAGACAGGCTGACCTTTCACCCAGGACAAGCTGACCCAAACTACCCGGGGTCAAAGGGCACTGTGAGGTCGTGATCAGGACACTGTTATTTCCATGTATGTCCCGTTTGACTCAGCAGGTCACACGGGAGTGAGATTATCCTCACTGTAGAGCACCGTTTGACTTGTCCATGCGTTTTTGTAACATCTGTAATGGCCTGATAGCCACATGCCCTACAGGCTCCATAACAAGCTCTCAGCAAGGCCATTAACACGAACAAAAAGAACGAAGCGCATCACCCCGCTGCTAGAATTCCATTTAAAATCCCCCTCCTGACATAAAAAGCCATAAATGCTTTGTCCCCATCTCATCTGCAAGTAGGTCTCTACATTTAAGACCAGGCTTAAAACGTTCCCTCTTGGAAACCAGCCAGGCCAGCGAGGAGCACAAATAAAAGCCACAGTTTGAGCTAAAGCTGCCTAAGGTGCAAATCTGCTGGGAGAGTACGGTAACTTCAGCACTATCCCGTTTAGACAGACTTAGACAGACTTTACGGATCGATAAGGGGAATTACCTGGACACAGTAGCTCACACATCACATTAAATTACAATACACAAATATATGAAAAATGGTAATAAAAGTAGCAACAATAGCAAGTTCCTCCTGCCTTCCCTGTCAACAGCATTCATGTGTGATTGTTTCAGATGCCCTGCCGCCATCTGCAGCGATGACTGGATCTAGATGCCCCTCCTGTGCCCTGATCCTGTCCATGTTCGTCCATCTGCTGGCTGGATGATCCTCTCCCTGTCTTGATGAGCCCCTTCTGTCCCTCTGCCTTGAGTGGACTCTGGCATCTGCTTGTCTCCATGGAGATGTCATTGCTCTTCTGGGAATGTTCCCCACTATGACGTTTAACTGGCCTGTCTCTTGGCCTGGTATCACCTGCTCTTTGGAGATGGATCATTTTATTTGGAGTGAAATCAGCGATATTTCTATAGGGGCAAGTCTGTGGCAGATCTTCAACCATAAGTTATACACCTTTAATATTAATATCCAGATTTGATGCCGTTTTAATGGAGCCTTGGTGTTTAAGAACAATATTAAGCTACATTTAAAGACTCTGTAAAACCAGAGATAGTGTCTGAAAAACAAGTGAACTTTAAGAATGTTAGAACTGGAAAAGAGGAGGTTGTTTTGATGGAGAACATACTGGCTTTGCTTTAGCGTTTGTTTGTCTAAGGTGGTATCCCATAATGCTTTGTGTTTGTCTATTTTTAGCAAGAGTGAAAAGTGCATTATAAAAGTGCACTGCACATTCTTTCACAGCCTCAACAATTAACATTTAAACTATGTCATAAGGAACATGCCAGGACAATGTAAATGTAAATGTAAAGATGCAGTGGTAATGAACACAATTAGACAGCAGAAATACTAAAAAAAAACGAGTCTGGGGAAGATTTATGGACTTTAAAATTTCAAACCGAGTGCAGTTGTATAAATAAATAATAGTTTTACACCAATCACAAAGCCGTTTGCAAAGAACAGTTGAAAAATATGTTGAAAATGACAGGAATTGATGAAATTACATTAAGGAGTGTTCTATCAAAAAGTTACTCATAAATTAAACACAGGAAACCTTTTTTTTTCTGATACTTTCTTTTTTCTTAGATATTTATTTGTCAAATAATAATTTCTGTGTCGAATACAGGAGTTTTGGCCCTGTGTATACAGTATTTGCTAGCTAATGTCATGATTTCCAACCAATAAGTAAACTTAAACCTAAAAAAAAATGCTTAACTGGTAATTTTTTTGTAAAATTTTAAATGTAATGATTTTAACTATGTTTTAATAAATGGGTAGTCTAACCTGGCATAGGCACTTTAATCGCTGTTTTCCATTATGGCTCATGTGTTCCACTATAAGATTCTTCTACAAAATAAAATGACTTTTTTCTGTTTGTGTTTATGCCAAAAGACACGTTCCTGGCGCTGGTCGATACAGTGCGAGGTACAAGTCTGCAGTCTGCCCTTGTTTCAGAGGACACCCACCGCCTGCAACTTCTACTGCATTCATCACAGGA
This sequence comes from Taenioides sp. WSHXM2023, assembly GCA_029959045.1. Lineage (NCBI taxonomy): Eukaryota > Metazoa > Chordata > Actinopteri > Gobiiformes > Gobiidae > Taenioides > Taenioides sp. WSHXM2023. Next base: position 3,140,658 of record CM057100.1, read on the forward strand.
CTGAGACATGAAATCAAACTGCAATCCATAAAGTACATTCACCAAAACATCAGGGTTAGCAGTGCCTCTCAAACTTTTCACATAAGGTAACACTTAAAGAAGACATATTAAAGAGGGGGTGTTATGCAAAATCGACTTTTTGAAGCTTTCTATCGTGTTATAACTCATCAAAAACATGCCTAAAGTGGTTTATATGTCAACCGCGCATGAGTATTTCACTGACCTCAAACCCTTGGCTGATTTGTCCAATGCTGCCCACAAGCCAAGGTCATCTATTCTCCCACACAACAATTCTCCATGAACACACAAAAACATGACACAAAACAATACGCTACAGCTTCATAAACCTGATGTATGACATGCCGTGATGTGATTGTGTTGTTTAAGGAGAGGGACTTTTGTCTGTGTCAAAAACGAAAGCAATAGCATTTTCAAAACTATAAAATGTGATTAAAATATGTTATGTGTTATCAGTTAAGAAGTAAAATACCCCCCTCCCTTTAAACTTTTTTATGGTACTTAGAATTGTACAAGCAGATCATCAGTAGTAGTTCAAGTAGATAACCATTTCACATTAAAACTGTGCTAGGCCAGACCAGTCATGCATGTGAACACTACACTGCAGAAATACTTGGCCAAAATTAAGATATAAACACTTAAATCTATCAGAAAATGACATAAAAGTAGTGAAATTATCCGTCCATGCAGCAAGATCATTTTACTTGACAAGTTCTCTTAAAATAAACTACCTCTAGACTAGAATTAATCCAAGTCAGAACTAGTAAGTAGAAAATAAATCTGAAAATGATGAAAAGATGAATAACATGATATAAGTTTTAAAATCTTGGGCAAATCAGAGAAATTTGCAGTGTAGTGCTGTGCCAAAGGTTTCGTGAGAACCATCAACTACATGAAGAGGACTTATTAGCATTCATTTGCAACTAAATGAAAAGGGATGTAACAATAACCGAAATACTGTGATATTGTATTGTCAAAAGTCACATAATAATATCATGGACTTTCACAGTATATTGTGGAATTACAAGTTCCTTTGCTTAAATGCATTGTTTTATAGCAGCAATGGCTAATGCACATAGGGTACTACATATCCCATGATTCATTTCAGTGCACACAACATGAAGAAATATGTTTTTTGCTTAAATTCTTGGGATTATGACAGTAATGATTTGCATAGGGTGACCAGACGTCCCTATTTACCCGGGACAGTCTCAGTTTTGAGCCCTGTGTCCCACTGATTCCATTGATTTGTCCCAGTTTTATACAAGAAATGTACCAGGTGTCCCTATTTTTGACCAATTTGTTACCTGCTGACAGTAAAGAGAGGCATCAATTGTCACTTGTTTAGGTAAAATACAGAAAAGCTGCTTAAAATTCCCAAAACACAAAGAAAATGTGACTATACTGACTCATGTTTGTCATGAACGGGCAGAATGCAGAACAATTGCAAACCTAAAAAATTTGCTCTGGTACTACAACCTGCACAATGCATCTCTCCTGTTAAGGTTAATGTAGATTGTGCACTGTCCCTGTCTCATAAATAAACTAAAATAAATAATTTCCCTTAATTTCCTTCCTTATCCTTCACAATTTTATTATTACCAACCACCATAAACCAGGGGTGGTAACCCGAAAAGTTACACCAAAATCTTGTCAAGGTATTTTAAAAGCAAAAAATATAAATTACAATTATACCGCAATAAATATCGTAATGTGAGATGCATACCAAGATAATATCGTACCGAGAGTTTTGGATATATTTTGGAAATATATTTGGAAATTTGTGTGCTCAACCAGTGAGAGGCCTGACAGCAGCAGTCACAGAGAGAGGGATGCAGATTTTTCAATAGAACGTAACATGGAGCCAGAGTGGATGGAGCCACTTCACTCCCATGCTCACACCCGGGGCCTGCGATGTCCATCTATATATAAAGTCTATAGGGAGAACTCGGAACATGTAAATACCTAGCTACAAATTCAGAGTGCAGGTTTTTTCACTCCGGCTCTGAAATGTTTTCCAAGTTTCCAAGTAGAAATTCCGATATACGAACAGGAATACCAACAGAAAACGACCATCTGAAAACCCGAGCAGGAGACGGGTGGTTTTATTCCGTCTTCCGTATCTGTCTCTCCCACGCTGTCCCTGCTATCCTGTGTGCGCCGGGCTAACGCGTCCTGACACCTCATCACTCCACAGGGAGAGTTAGCGGTTAGCGGACAGGAAGCATGCAGAGACGGGAGCTGAGGATGAGGTCTCCCGCCCGCACAAGAGCGAGAAACGAGTCAGGACTGCTCACACGAAAATGATCAAGAAGCACCTGATCAAAAAAACAGGACAAAACCAGGTCAAAACTCGAATCAAACTAAAACTAAAATATGTCAAGACAATACCTTAAAAGTGCAGTGTGTAACTTTATTTTTATCTGGAATGTTCCACAGTATGGTTTTAAACTGATCTATCGTTCATGTTTTCAATGACGTGTTTAAAGGTACAGCATGTAACTTTCTGGAAACAGAAAGTTAAAACCATATTTCGGAACACTGTCCATGGAGATATGTTTTCTGCCATATCGTGGAAGATTATAGGAACAAGCAGGAGGACTCCTGCTGAGTCAGGCTTGTGGAGATGCAAGTTAAAAAAACATGTTCTATATTTGACATGAAGAAATAAAATAATAGCAAAGCATATCGGTGTGCCTCGGATTTCTTCTGTTATCTACTAAGTTATTCTGCCCACTCGGGATCTCCGAAGAGCAACCTGATTGCCATTTCATTTAGCGATGATCCAGCGAGCGCTCCAGCTTCATCTATCTCTATATTTTTCCGTTGGAAAAAAAAAAAAAAAAAAAAAAAAAGAAAGAACAAAAACAAATAAGTGAATGAAAAGCAGTAGTCTCCCAACCCAAAGGTTGGAGGATTGATTTCTGATCTAACCAAGTTGTGTCACTGTGTCCTTAGGCAAGACACCTCATCCTCATTGCCTTGTATGAATGTGGTGTGTGAGTGTTGGTGGTCCAAGGAGCCGATGATGCAGATTGGCAGCCTCACTTCTGTCAGTCTGCCCCAGGGCAGTTCTGGCTACAGTACCGGTTTACCACCACCCAATATGAAATGAACTGAAGGTTCAATCTGTAACCTTATTGGTTGGGATCCACCATTTGCTTGTAACCATGGAGATGTGATGTTCAACAGCATGTGACATAATTATTTGCATTCATTCAATTACAGGATGCTAACAAGTACATTCAAGTACATGAATTTGTACTATGAACGGGGTCCCTTCTCCACAGATCTTACCTGTATTTTAAAGCCATATAATTAAACATTCTTGGCAAAGCAATAATATTTCCATGGCGACAAGCAGGTAGCAGACTCCTCCAGTAAAGTTACACAGTGCAGCTTTACAACATCACAAAAATACAGTTTATCATTTGCACCTGACACAACACACTCTTCACATGATCACATACCGTCTTGCATGTCTGGAGTACAGTCATTGTAGTCTGGAGGGATTGGCAGTTTGCCGCAGACCCCAGCACACAGTCTCCCCATGGCGGGCTCCTGAGATTTGCACTGCTGGAGCTTTCAGACTAATCCTGGCTCCTGCCTCTCTTAAGCCTCTGTAATGGAGCTCTGGTGATCTCATCAGCCTGCTCCTGATGCCTCAAGATTACCTCCACAATCAACACCACACTCCCACAAAGCCTTTTTTTGTTAGACCTTAGGCTGTGATTATGGAAAACATTTTTGGTTGCATGTTTCATTATTATAAGAACTATACTTGTAATTGTCATATTGTAATTTTAGTTCATTTCAAACCATTTGCAGTGGCCCAACGTTCTTCCTCACTTACTTTATGCATTCCGAACATCCAAATTATTCAATACCAACACTTTTCATAACTTTCAGAGGCCATAGCTAAGTTTTGCCGTCACAGTAAAGCTAACAACAACTACCATGCTAACACACACTTCATGACTGACAATAAAATGCTTTAAAGTTATATACAGACATCACACAGCTGACTTATTTTGAACTCAAGAGCTCCTTCTGTAATATATCTACTGAGGCAAGACAAACTTTGCTCAAATACATGGAAAAATGGGGTTCCATAGTTTTTAAAGAGATTTTCCTATTATTACTTTGCTCGGTGGGATAGTACCAAATGAAGTACTGAATATTTACAGTTTTACATCAGTCCAGTTGCAGTTTATGAAGACAAGTAGAACACAGAAGAAAATACTACAAGTAGCTCTGAGTTCTAACAGCCCAGTGACAGCGGCAGAGGCTGCACTAGCACTGATTCATGACCAGTCAGATCGGAAAGAGGTTTAAACCAACTGGATTTCAACATTGAAACTGACAACCCAAATGAGCCTCTAACCATAACAAATAATTAAAAAAATTGCCATAAAATGTGAGAACATAAACCCTAACCCAGGTATTTGTCCGTATTTGTCCTAAGAGATCAGAGCGTATGTTTTTGTTGCTGCTTGAAAGACCTATTGTGCTTTTCTTCTATGACACCTGTGGATCATTATGTTAGAATTTGGACTTTTTAAATCACAATATTCATCTACAATTACTTTATTAAAGAAACAAGTGAGCTGACTTCAGCGGTAGAAAACTGCGGGAGCTGACGTCGCTGTAAACGTTATCACAACAAAGCGCGGTGTAGCTGTCCTCTTATATATAGCTGCACATCACACTAGCAAGCCACAGATCTTTTTTCAGATGTAGCAAAATTACTACATGACGCTGCCAAATCCTACATGTTCTGGATCCTACCGATTTAGAAAATAAAACTGATGCACGAAATAAGTAAGGAGCAGTGGGCATATGCCGGTGGCAGTGAAAACAAGGGTTGACTGGCAATGGCCTATGGCGTCTTGAAAATAAAAGATTAAAGATTGCTCAAACAAGCATGAATCACTCCAAATACAACTTTCAGAGGCTAAATGTGAAGGGAAACAACTATAACATGACTAAAACCTACAAAAAGTCTATTTTTCAGAACAGGTCTGAATTAAGGTAATGAAAATAAAGAACTTCTTTAATCCTTTGTTTCATTTCAGTCTGCCCACATGAACAAGCCTAATATCCAAATATTTCAGAGGCGAACTGTGGTCAATGCTGTGCTGTGAGTTTGGGCATCAGACCCTGAAATACAACAGGGAAGGCTTGCTCAGCTACCTCTTGTCTAACCAGGATTATACTACAGTGTGTGCATGTCTCTGGAAGCTCAAAGGGCTAGAAAAACATCTCGGGGTTGCCAACATCTAATAATCGTGCCAACTCTGAGCTACATCCCCTATTATCTTTAGTGATTATTACATCAAGTACGTTTCTGGTTAACCAATCGGAAACACGGCCAAAAACATCAGCCAGAGTGTAATCAACAAATCCTTGCTTCACTCATAGAGCAGTTGCTGGCAGGATTCTGCATGGGAACATCCCAATGGATTTCTAACCCATCGCCTTAACTTCTTGGCCATCGCAACAGTTCTTCCGGGTGCCATTTATAATATGTTACATGAAGATAATGGAGATTGAACACTGACCTTCATACATGCTAAGCATATGCTTTGGAGGTGACCTTCATGCCCTAAACCTGCACAACAAACTTTCCAAGCAAAGCAACTTTTGCTTCTCAAGATTATGCATTGCAAAGGGTGCAATAAAAGCACTGTTGAGTGGAGATGTTGGGGCTTGAATCCTGGATCTCATACATGCAGGATTCAAACCTGCACAGGAACAACCCAATTGATTTCAAGCCCATCGCCTTATCCCTTCAGCCACAACAAGACTTCACTTGCATGCTGTTTATATTATGTTATATGAAAATAATGGAGATTGAACACTGACCTTGATAACTGCTAAGCATACGCTTTAGACGTGACCTTCATGCCCTAACCCTGCACTTAACGGACTTTCCAAGGAAAGCAACGTTTGCTACTGGAGATTATGCATTGGAAAGGGTGCCATACAAGTACTGTGGTTGAGCGCACTGTGGTTGTAGCTCTACATGATCCATGTAGCGCTACATGGATCATGTAGCGCTACATGGATCATGTAGCGCTACATGGATCATGTAGCGCTACATGGATCATGTAGAGCACGTGCTTTGCATCATACATGCAAAGCACGTGCTCTACCACTGAGCTTCATCCCCTAATTTAATTTTTTTGGTGTCAGTTGTCCTTGGTGTCAATTGGAACTACTTCTTTTTTTAAGAATACAATCAATATGATTATATAAAAAACTGTGTATGCACTTATTGCTCTAAACCAAACATTTGACTAACATCATGACGTTTCTGTGGAAAAGTCGCTGTCTGAGTAGTTTCATTTTAAAGTTTCAGTCCTGAGGTAGTGTGGCCGAGTGGTCTAAGGCGCTGGATTTAGACTCCAGTCTCTCTAGAGGCGTGGGTTCAAATCCCACCACTGCCAAGAAGTTCTTACTTTTTAAACAACTCTCATTCAAACTATTCCTTTCCACACAAGTCAAGACTAGCAAAATCACAGGAAAGACAACATGTAACAATTTGAACTTAACCCAGTTACAAATTAAGCCCACATGGCTGACTGTGGTTGACTGTTAGAAAGCCGATATCACTCTATGTACTTCTAGTTTGTCGCCTTAACCGCATGCCCACTAAAAGATGACATGTTTGGACAAATGCAGTGAAAATGTCAGACTGGCAATGGGGAATGATGAAGAAAAATTTATGTTAAATGTCACGTAAACACAGGAGCACAAATTGTCTGTTTCTCTAAAGACAAAGTGGAGATGCTGGGAATTGAACCCAGGACCTCATACATGCAAAGCATGTGCTCTACCACTGAGCTACATCCCCTGTTTTTGTAGTTATTGTTACATCAAGTACTTTTCAGGTTAACATCAGTCAGAGCGTAAACAAACACTCGCTTCACTCATACAGCCGTTGCAGGCAGGATTCGAAACTGTGCAGGAACATCCCAATGGATTTCTAACCCATTGCTTTAACTTGTACCATAAAAGTCCTGTAGAGTGGAGATGCTGGGGTTTGAACCCAGGACCTCATACATGCGAAGCATTGCTATACCACTGAACTACATCTCCTTTTTCTGTATTGATAATTACAACAACTACTTGTTCTGGTTAACTGATTGGAAAGACCGTAAGATGTCACCAACAAACCCTTTCTTCAAGGGTATAGATGCTGCTGGCAGGATTCAAACATGAGTTCTATAACTGATTAGAAAGACAGCCAAAATATGTATGCTAAAGCATACGCTTTAGAGGTGACCTTTATGCCCTAAACCTCTACTGAATGGACTTTCCATGGAAAGCAACTTTTGCTACTGGAAATTATGCATTGGAAAGGGTGCCATAAAAGCACTGTGGTTGACTGTTAGGAAGCCAGTATCGCTCTACATCCCCTTATCTTTTGAGATTATTACATTAAGCACTTTTCTGGTTAACTGATTGGAAAGTCTCACATAGCCGTTGCTGGCAGGATTCGAACCTGCGCGGGAACATCCAAATGGATTTCGAGTCCTTTGCCTTAATCTTAAGTTTCAGTCCTGTCTAGGCAGTTTGATTTTAAAGTTTCAGTCCTGAGGTAGTGTGACCGAGTGGTCTAAGGCGCTGGATTTAGGCTCCAGTCTCTCTGGAGGCGTGGGTTCAAATCCCACCACTGCCAAGATGCTTCTTTTTTTTTTTTAAACAACTCTCATTCAAACTTTTCCTTTCCACATAAGTCAAGACTAGCAAAATCACAGCAAAGACAACAATTTGAACTTAACCCAGTTACAAATTAAGCCCACATGGCTGACTGTGGTTGACTGTTAGAAAGCCGATATCACTCTATGCACTTCTAGTTTGTCGCCTTAACCGCATGCCCACTAAAAGATGACATGTTTGGACAAATGCAGTGAAAATGTCAGACTGGCAATGGGGAACAGTGAAGAAAAAAATTATGTTAAATGTCATGTAAAAACAGGAGCACAAATTGTCTGATTCTCTAAAGAAAATGTGAGACGTTGGGAACTGAACACAGGACCTCATACATGTGAAACATGTGCTCTACCACTGAGCTACATCCTCTTTCATCTTCAGTGATTATTACATCAAATACTTCCCCTATTTACTGCGTTAATTATTACAACAACTACTTATTCTGGTTAACTGATTGGAAAGACAGTAAGATGTCACCAACAAACCCTTGCTTCAAGGGAATAGATGCTGATGGCAGGATTCGAACATGAGCTGACCTTCTATAACTGATTAGAAAGACAGCCAAAATATGTATGCTAAAGCATACGCTTTAGAGGTGACCTTTATGCCCTAAACCTGCACTGAAAGGACTTTCCATGGAAAGCAACTTTTGCTACTGGAGATTATGCATTGGAAAGGGTGCCATAAAAGCACTGTGGTTGACTGTTAGGAAGCCAATATCGCTCCACATCCCCTTTTATCTTTCGAGATCACTACATCAAGCACTATTCTGGTTAACTAAAGAGAAAGTGGAGATGCTGAGAATTGAACCCAGGACCTCATACATGCAAAGCATGCACTCTACCACTGAGCTACATTCCCTGACACCTTTAGTGATTATTACATCAAGTACTTTTATGGTTAACTGATTGGAAACACGGCCAAAAACATTAGCCAGAGTGTAATCAACAAATCCTTGCTTCACTCATAGCTATCGCTGGCAGGATTCAAAACTGCATGGGAACATCCCAATGGACTTTGAACCCATCGCCCTAACCTCTCGGCCAAGGAAGGGGCGAAAGGGACTGTTTGATGGGGGGAAGAAAAAAAAGAGAAAGCGAGAAAAGGGGGGAAATTGAGGGAAAAGAAAAGAGGAAAAAATTGAAAAGAGGGAAGAGACATTTACAGAAATATATTTTATAACTTTTAAACAGAAAAGTATTTTTGAAAATGAGATATTGTGAAACTCGAATGTTCATAAAAATGTAAAACTACAATTTCAGTTGCAATTGGAGACAATGTTGTTTACCATTGGAGATAACATTAAATAGCACTTATTATTAAATAACAATTACACAGACATTTAGTCTCCAAGTTGATGGGCAAAACATGGATCACCAAATGAAAATCCACCCAAACAAGAGGTGGGTATACTTATCAATACTCAGTACATTTACTCATTTACATGTACTTGAGTAACTTTTTAAAGAAACTGTACTTTTCAGGGTACTTTTCTAGCAGAATACTTTTACTCGTACTTAACCCTAGTACTCTTACTTGAATAAAAATTGTGAGTAAGTCTACAAGTAACAAACGCTTTCTGTTGACAATATGAAATGATATGAACATTTGTGATTTTTGCACCATTCCTTTTGTGCATTATTTAATGTTTTGTCATTGTTAACAGTTACTCTTTAAGGTGCTCTTACTTGAGTAGTAGTTTTCTCAAATACTGTTTTACTTTTATTTGAGTAATCTCTTGGACCACACCTTTGTACTTCTACTTGAGTAACATTATTTTGAAGTAAACAACCCTTACTTGAGTACAATTTTTGGCTACTCCACCCACTTCCGACCAAGACACAAACTCCACACAGACATCACCCACATGGGAAAGGAACCTGGGACCTTCTCGCTGTGAGTGTACAAACTATTATGCAACTGTGCCCCCATTTACTCAATTTCTCCCTGTGCGTCCAAAGTCTTTCTCAAACATGCCAAACATTTTACCTTGAAAAAGTCCCCAGGCTGCAGTGTTTCCTTTGTTACTCACCCTGTCAGCTATTGTGTACCGTACTGCACAATTGGGCTTATGCTAATGTGACCTGCAAACTCCCGTAGCCTTTATCCAAATAGTGTAAACTCTGCTAATCCCCTGTGCCTCCTGCCTCCTCCTTCTCTCCTTTCTTCTAACTCCTAGCTCCTAAGTCCTGCCCTATCCATCATGGCCTCCTCTGGTTTTCATCAGGCTTTTTGTCATGCATCTCCAGTCTCTTTGCCGATGTCTTCCCAAACGTCAATCATCCATCAGCTCCTCGCCCGGTTGCGTCGAGTGGATTATCAATCATGGGCGCCCCTCACGTCTCCCTTACACCCACCTCCTCATCTGCACCCACTCGCACCCTCACCTGTTTTCTGCCCCCCCTCGCTTCACTGGTCTGTTATTGATCAATCAATCTGTCTGCACCGTGGGCCCATTGACACACAGAGATGGAAAGCGCAGCACTCTGTAGCCATATTGATATCTGCTATTGGATATAAGCTTCAGATGTCTTCTATATCAATGCGAGTCCATGTTTTTGCTGATCAGCATTTTTAAACGCTATGTTTTTATTGATTTATTGGGGAATAGGCTATCTCATTGCTGTCAAAACAGCAAATGAAAATATATAGGCTTCTGTATTTGGCGGGAATATTACATGATATACAGTAAAGGTCTTCCGAATGAAGATTACTGCATGAAATTCAGTGGTGGAAAGTAACAAAGTACAAAGGTAAAATTACTGTAATGTATGCATTTTAGTCATTTGTACGGTGCTTAAAAATAGCCAAAAAATAGACTGAAAAAGTAGCATGCTTTTTTGTTTGTTTGTTTTTCATTTTGGTTGTGTTTAGTGCAATGAAAAACAGAGAAAAACATGTGTCCTACAGTCAGTGGGTTTGCATCTCTGGAGGATCGCCTCCTCGTGCTTGTCTCCATGGAAATGTTGTACCTTTGACTAGAATCCTTCACAGTATGATATAAAACGTATGGCAAATGTTCCAGTGTGATTTTAACCTTCTATTTCTATGGAATCATGCAGGTGATGTGCCACCTCCAGAAAGTTACATAATGTATCTTTACGTACATTTTAAATTTGAGACTTTTTACTGTAAATGAGCATTCATGCTATAACCTGGCAACAGCTTTTGTCTTGGTTAATGTATTGTTGCGCAAAAACATACCATATCATACTTTTACTTCACTACTGAGAGCAGGTATCTGTACTTTGTTCTCCACTACATTTTAACTGTACTGAAATAGCGAGGGTCTTTATTTTTAGCATTATAATCAGTAAAAGCTACATTTGATTTGAATATGTTTACCTCGTGTCTGGGGACACTACACTGCGGTCACCTGCTGCTCCTGACAGGATTCCCAGGGACAATGGAGGCTGGACTTGGAAATCTGAGCATTTCAACAAAGATTTAATTCTCCAGTGTCCCAAATGATAATGTAACTAATGAAAAAAATCATCTCACCAAATACTAACAAAAATCACTTTCCTGTTTGTCACCACGGTTACTTGTCAACTTCAGAAAAACATAATTTCCATCTTTGCGAATCACATTTTGGCACGGTGTTGTTAAGGGAACATTTTCGCCAGGAGCGTGCTGTAGGGGGCTTTTTGGTTTTCCATGAGATTTTGGGTGAAATATAGTTGTTCAAAAGAAAAAGGCATCAGACATTCAGGAGAGAAAGCTTTTAGTAATGAGAAAAAAGACAAATTGAGGTGGCATTGTGAAAAGCAGTGAGCACTGGTGTGAAAATTGAAATAGTGATTTTTAATAGAACACGATTGTCTTACATGTCTTCAGCCATTCATTCTTGATGAAGCACCAGATTTATAAAAAAAAATGTCTTGCAATGCAAAAATGAAAACTTTGGAAGCAAAGGACTTAAAGTAACACAATATCAGAGAGCATTTATAAGAGTCTCTTTTCTGTCATGTTTCCTTAATTTTTGGAATTAATATAATTTTTGCTGAAGAGGCTGGTCCTGGATCACCTCTGCTCCATGCTGTTATCTCCAGTTACACTGAATAATACACTGTTAAGCACTTTGGGTGTCTTGAAAGGTGCTATATAATTCCAATGATGAATTAAAAATGATTCATTAATTACACTGCAGACTTCAGACATGGACAGCTGTGTCCTGCACAAGTTCTCTGCCATCATCAGTCTCATCATGGACAACACGGAGTACAGACGAATAACTGTTAACATGTGCACTACAGTGTAACAGAGGAGCTGTGTGCACTGGTGTCCACAGAACCACCTCATCAACACGAGGAAGACCAAGGAGAGTCCACTCTACTGCCCCCTCACCAGTGACAATTCAGAGAAGGGACACGAGAGAGTGGACGCATACCTTCAGTGTTTTTCTAAACACACGTGCACTGTACAGGAAGGCCTAGAGCAGCTCTACCTCTGTGAGGGCCACTCCTGAGGACCTTCTACCACTCTGTGAGGGCCACTCCCGAGAACCTTCTACCACTCTGTGAGGGCCACTCCTGAGGACCTTCTACCACTCTGTGAGGGCCACTCCTGAGGACCTTCAGGCTCCTATAGGTGTGGTCTGCTGGAGCAGCATCATCACAGAGAGGGAGAGGAAGAAACTAGATAAAGACACCAAGATGGGCTGCTCCATCCTGTGCTGTTCTAATGCAGGAGGTGGGGGACAGGAGAGTCCTGGGCTGTCCTCTGCCCCCTGCAGGATGTGCTGTTTGCTCTGGAGAGCAGCTTTAGTGACACAAGAGCAAACTCATTCTTCTTGTTACTAGTTCCTTCTTACTACTTCCACTTACTGCATTGACAGGTGCACTATGTAACAGCTGTATTGATGTCAGATCTGTGGAGAGGTGAGCCCACTTAAAGTAAAATCCTTATTGGAGGTATTTTTGAACAAACACCTGTATTTGAACAAATGCAACACAGGTACGTTTCATGCCATACTGTGGAACATTCCAGAAATCACATCTCTATGGGAACAAACAAGTGGCAGACCCTCCGACAGAAAAAGTGACTAAAAAAGACAAGAAACTACTCTGAGTACATAGTTACCTCCGCCAAGGAGGTTATGTTTTCGCCTGAGTCTGTCTGTTTGTTTGTTTGTTTGTTTGTTTGTTTGTTAATTAGCAAGATAACTCAAAAAGTTATGGACGGATCTTGATGAAATTTTCAGGACATGTTCCTAATGGTAAATCCAACAGATGATTAAATTTTGGTGATGATCCAGAAGAAATCCTGGATTCTGGATCACTTTGAAAACTGAGCCGCTTGGCGGAGGTCTGCGCTCTCTGAGTGCTTTTCTAGTTTAGATTAGAATAGTTTTCATGCTTACTTTTTATTTTTACAAGTACGATTACAAGTGTCATTATAGCAGCAGTACTTGCAATACTTGTAACTGAGTACCTTAATAGTCAAGTAACTGTACTTTCATTTAAGTACACATTTTAGGTATTGTTTCCATCACTGACGCTCACAGCCCAAAATCATTTTCACTTTACGAATACGTGACATTTCCCGCTTTTAACTTTTTTTCTCTGATTAAGTTGTGGAGGCCGTGATATTCCAAATGAAAAGTGTGGGTGCATTTCAAAGTGAAGTCGGTGATTAGACAGGAAGGATGGACTTTTGCTACTGCCACTAATTGGCGTCCAGCTGACTGCATGACTAACCGGAGCAGAGAGGAGTGTAATGTCTTTGAACTCTGCTTTTGAACGTCCAATAGAAAAGTGTCTGTGAGCCTAGTGCCGCTGTGGGCTGCGTCTGCTCCGTGTGCCCAGGAGAGAGGCTTCGGCGTGGGCACAGCTGTGGGAGGAGGTCGTACATCAGTGACACTGTTAGCATGTCTGAGCTAACTTTTGATATTGGGTTTATTTTAAGATTTACCTCTGCTTTCTTTTAGCAAACCGCACAGGAATATTCAAAATCAACATAATCTCTGTATGTTTCTCTCGCTGTCTTTCTCTCTGTCGCGTTCACACTCTCCATCTCTCTCACTCTCTCACCCCCTCTTTCACGTTCACTCTCTAACTCTTTCTCTGTCGCCGTCTCTCTCTCTCTCTCTCTCTCTCACACACACAGACATACTCTCTCTCCCTCCCCCTCTTTCTCTCGGTAAAAAGTACACACTCTTTTGTCACCTGAACTGCATCAGAGGAATGTACTTTTCCTTTTAGCTTCTGGGTCTGTTGGATTCGTATAGTTCTCAAACTAGTGCGTTTCGCTGCTGCGTTTGAGTCTGAATCCACTAAATATAAAACTCCAGAGGAGGGCCAAAGTGGTTATTGATCTCACCTCACAGCAAGAGGGTCCTGGGTTAGATTCCTGTAGCAGATAAAGTCTTTCTGATGCTGTGGTTGCCATGGTTGTGGCCGACTGACTGGCGCACTGAAACATTTTTAAACTAAGAAGTGCAGCATGTGCAATTCAAACAAAAGAAGTTAAGGACTGTTGGATGGTGTGATCTGGGCTAGCTACTCTCTCTCTCTCTCATATGCACATACACTCTCTCCCTTACTCACTCTTTCTCTTTCACTCTCCCCATCCTCTCTCTCTCCGGTCAAAAGTCCGCACTCCTTTGTCACCTAAACTGCCTCAGAGCACATTTCTAAAGATCAGTGAGACAGTTGTCCAAGTGTCTCACCTGACACGCCTATTTCTCTCTTTCATCCTCTCTCTTTCTCTCTCACCCTCTCTCCAAAGGTCGGTGAGATACTCCTCCAAGTGTCCCCCCTTATACAGCAACAGCTCTCTCTCTCATCGTTTCTTACTCTCTCACATCCACCATCTCTTACTCACTCTCTCGCTCTCCCTCTGTCTCACCTTTCTGCTCAAAAGTACACACTCCTTTGTCACCTGAACTACATCGAATCTGCATCTCTCACAGCCTCTTGATCTCTCACCCCATCTCACTCACTCTCTCACCCTATCTCTCACTTTTTCGTGCTCACCCTCTCTGTCACCCTTACCCCCTCACTTTCACTCTCTTTTTCATCCTTTCCCTCTCTCAATCACTCACTCTCAGACTCTCTTTTCTCTCACCTTCTTTCTCTCACCCTCTGTCCCTCTCTCCGGACAAAAGTACATCTCCGAAGGTTGGCGAGATAGTCCTCTAAGTGTCCCACCTCTCCTCATGGCTGCATGTTCACACAGCTAAAGTTCACGGTCGTTGCTTCTCTGTGTCTGTGTAAATATTCCTGATGACCGCTCTCTCAGGCCTGGCATTAACAAACACACCACCGCGACCAACCGGTGACCGATGGAGGACAAGAAAAAGCAAAGAGAAGGGGAAAGAGATAAAAAGCCAGATACCTGCACATAAAAGTGCCCATATTAGGCTATTTTCTCAGCTATGTTATATCTATCTTTCACTCACTCTCACCCATAGACTATGTACTAAATGGACATAGCTAACCCGCCAGCAGCAACGTTCCAAATAGGGACTGATCACGGTCGTGCTTCCGGCTTCACTGATTCCTGTTCCAATTAACTTTCTATTGAAAAGCCGTCACCCCTCTCTCTGTAACTGCTGCTGTCAGACTCCACATCAAAATGTTCATATTTACCCGCTCTAGATGATCCTGGTGTTTTTAATTTGCTATTTTGTCCATAAATCAATTTCTTTTCCTAATGTGGAACTCAGCTCCAAATTCCCTTCAGCCTTCTGAGCTTCATTTGACTGGAGCTGAAAGCTGTGGATGATGTTGCACTCCCTTAGTCTGTTTCTTTGTACAGTCTATGGTCTTTCTGTCTCTCTCTGTATATATTGTTGGTAATATCTTTTCAATAGATTGACAATGTTGGTGAAGGTCAGACCGAATGCCTCGCAGGTGTGTATGTAAATATTCCATATAAAGAGGCACCGTTCTTAAGCAATAACCGCTCTAAACTCCTGACATTAACAAACAGATCACCACAGCGACCCTGACCGCGCTCCATCCGTTTTACCACCCCCCGAAGGCAGGCCTAGAATGGCACAGTAACTGTTTGTGTGGAGAGTGGATGGATGCCCAGATTCAGTGGCAAATACAGTAAAAAACCAATTGCACATCGTAATAGGAGACAGATGTATTCAATAAAGTCATGTAACGCTACCCAATGTTTGAACCATGAAAGGAGTAAGTAGGTATTAAAAGGTTCTTTATTACACAAAATGGATTCTTGTGAGCTTCAAGCCATGTTATAATGTTGTTACATCATCAAAAACAAAGATGGAGTTGTCTGATGTTTGAGTAATTCTTTATTATTAGTCTGTCTACATCTCCAAAATGCTCTGTTCCACCTTGTGATGACTCTAAGTGGTAGTTTTCAAGTTAACAGCTCCTTTTACCTTTAGAGATGGGCAGTTCCTTGGCTGAAATGATCCAAATTATCCTAGTGAAGGTGTATGGAGTTTAAAAACAAATTGTCAACTGGACAAAATAAACTTTTGTCCAGTTGACAAATTGAATTTCTCCTTTGCCATAGATTCTACCTGGACGACTGAGGGATTTTACACAAAACACCGTGGAGCATTTCCTATATTACCACATGACAATGTGTTTTCCAAGAAACAGAAGAACCCAGCCTAAATATGCAGCCTAAATATGTGGAACTTGGCCCCATATTCTCCATTATAACTGCTAGCCTCGCGAGCTTCATTTGACTGGAGTTGAACGCTGTGGGTGACGTCACACTCCCTTAGTCCACATCTTTATACAGTCTATATATAATCTGTACTGGGACACGTATAGACACGTCTTAAAATAGAACCTTCAATCTCTAATCAAGCTAGCGCGATGTCTGTTATGTATCAGATGTAGGCTTGGGCGTTTTTCCCATCTTTGTAAGCGAAAAACGGAAGTGCTAGGTTTGCTAAAATGTTGAAAATTGCCTAGAATTCCGAAATGTGTCCAAAAAGAGTCGTGACTGACAGCTCTGAACCCAGCGTCCTCTCCCTTAAACCCCCCGATCTGCTCTGAACGCGCCTTTGAGCCACCTATCTGTCCTCCTTCAAACGGAGCACATTTTGGGGTTTTCGGTCACACACACACACACATATATATATATATATATATATATACACACACACAAGCACACACACGTACACACACACACACACACACACACACATATATATCTAACCTCAGAAAGCATGGAGAAAAATAGTGCCATTTCAAAGGCTCACCTCAGAACTGGGCTTCAAACGGAGACGTCCCCCTGGCGCTCACACAGTGGAGAGGGGAGAGAGACAGAAGAGAGGGAGAAAAGGAGAGAGAGAGAGAGAGGGAGAGGAGGTGAAAAGGAAGAGAGGAATGAATGAAAGAGGGAGGAGAGGAAAAAGACGAGAGGGCGGAGATGAGAAGAGAGAGGAGGAGAAGGCGGAGAGGAAAACCTAGACCTATTCTGCAAGATCAATTTTTCAGCGCTTTTACCATGTTATAGTTGTTTCTGCTTAGTTTACCCTCTGAGTTATCACTCTTTGGAGTGATTTGTGCATGTTTCAGTAATCTTTATTCAAGACGTCATTGCTCCAATCAACCCTGTTTTCACCACCACCGGTACACACTTCCTTCTCCAATCAGTGATAAAAATCCTCTGCTCTGTGGTGTGCAGCTATCCGACAGCATGCGGCGCTCTGTTGTGATGACGTTTACGATGAAGTCAGTTCCCACTGGACGCCACAGTTTTCTAACGCAGAAGTCAGTGCACTAGTTACTTTTATTAAGTCGTTTTAGATCAGGATTATTAGTATTGTCTGTATTATAACATAATGATCCACAGGTGTTATAGATACAGTGAGGAAAATAAGTATTTGAACACTCTGCTATTTTGCAAGTTCTCCCACTTAGAAATCATGGAGGGGTCTGAAATTTTCATCGTAGGTGCATGTCCACTGTGAGAGACATAAAAAAAAAAAAAAAAAAAAAAAAAAAAATCCAGAAATCACAATGTATGATTTTTTAACTATTTATTTGTATGCTACAGCTGCAAATAAGTATTTGAACACCTGTCTATCAGCTAGAATTCTGACACTCAAAGACCTGTTAGTCGCCTTTAAAAAGTCCACCTCCACTCCATTTATTATCCTAAATCAGATGCCCCTGGTTGAGGTGGTTAGCTGCATAAAGACACCTGTCCACCCCATACAATCAGTAAGACTCCAACTACTAACATGGCCAAGACCAAAGAGCTGTCCAAAGACACCAGAGACAAAATTGTACACCTCCACAAGGCTGGAAAGGGCTACGGGGAAATTGCCAAGCAGCTTGGTGAAAAAAGGTCCACTGTTGGAGCAATCATTAGAAAATGGAAGAAGCTAAACATGACTGTCAGTCTCACTTGGACTGGGGCTCCATGCAAGATCTCACCTTGTGGGGTCTCAATGATCCTAAGAAAGGTGAGGAATCAGCCCAGAACTACACGGGAGGAGCTGGTCAATGACCTGAAAAGAGCTGGGACCGTTTCCAAGGTTACTGTTGGTAATATACTAAGACGTCATGGTTTGAAATCATGCATGGCACGGAAGGTTCCCCTGCTTAAACCAGCACATGTCAAGGCCCATCTTAAGTTTGCCAATGACCATCTGGATGATCCAGAGGAGTCATGGGAGAAAGTCATGTGGTCAGATGAGACCAAAATAGAACTTTTTGGTCATAATTCCACTAACTGTGTTTGGAGGAAATGAATACCATCCCAAGAACACCATCCCTACTGTGAAGCATGGGGGCGGTAGCATCAGCAGCTTTGGGGGTGTTTTTCTGCACATGGGACTGCACTGTATTAAGGAGAGGATGACCGGGGCCATGTATTGTGAGATTTTGGGGAACAACCTCCTTCCCTCAGTTAGAGCATTGAAGATGGGTCGAGACTGGGTCTTCCAACATGACAGTGACCCAAAGCACACAGGCAGGATAACCAAGGAGTGGCTCTGTAAGAAGCATATCAAGGTTCTGGCGTGGCCTAGCCAGTCTCCAGACCTAAACCCAATAGAAAATCTTTGGAGGGAGCTCAAACTCCGTGTTTCTCAGCAACAGCCCAGAAACCTGACTGATCTAGAGAAGATCTGTGTGGAGGAGTGGGCCAAAATCCCTCCTGCAGTGTGTGCAAACCTGGTGAAAAACTACAGGAAACGTTTGACCTCTGTAATTGCAAACAAAGGCTACTGTACCAAATTATTATATTAATTATTAACATTGATTTTTTTCCAGGTGTTCAAATACTTATTTGCAGCTGTATCATACAAATAAATAGTTAAAAAATCATACATTGTGATTTCTGGATTTTTCTTTTTAGATTATGTCTCTCACAGTGGACATGCACCTACGATGAAAATTTCAGACCCCTCCATGATTTCTAAGTGGGAGAACTTGCAAAATAGCAGGGTGTTCAAATACTTATTTTCCTCACTGTATAACTATATAGCAGACACAAGCACAATAGGTCTTCTTTAAGAGATACAGCTTTGTTGACATTTTTTGTGACAAGACAGGGACAGAGAGAGACCCAGTCAGAGAAGGAGGAGGAAAAATAAATCTTGCGTACTTCCCCTAGTTCCCCTGAGAGCAGATGTGGCATGTTTTAACTGTTACCTAGCAACTATACTGTTAACAATGTACATAATAGATATGATTTGACAAATAGTTATATTAGCAGACCTTTATATGTCAGAAAAATTTGTTCTTTGCCCATTATTTTTCCATGCATTTTGGAAAGAATTGTATGTATTTATATCAGACTTTTGTTCTGTAAATTCCGACTTTTTTTTATTTATTTATTTATTTATTTATTTATTTATTTATTTATTATTTTTATTTTATTTTTTCAATTTTCCTTCACAAACTCCTATTTAAATATCCTGTACCCATTTTTTCCCCCATGTATATGAATACCAACATTTGCCCAGTACAGTTATCGTGTATAAGCAGCTCTTGAGGTCAAAATAAGTCCACTGTGTACGGTCTACATCTAATTATGAAACATTTTATTGCCCAATAATCAGGAAGTGTGTGGTTAGCATGCTAGTTGTTAGCTCTATTATAGTGGCAAAACTCCTCTCTGCCCTCTGAAAAGCGCTTAGAAACTCATTGCTGTTAATAAAAGAAACGCACACAGTGAGTGAGGAATAACTTTGGACCACTGAAAACTGCAGAAAATGAACCGGTTCTAGTTTTCACAAATTTTTAGACAGTAAAAATCTGGTATGACAGATATCATGTTGAGTACTTTAGCGATCTTTCCCTATTTGAACCCTCTTTAAGGTTATCTGGATAATTCTGTCCAAAGCTCCCCAAGTTCGGGAGGCGTGACCCGACTTTGTGTCTTCGTGTGCGATGCCGCTGTGCTCCTGTGTGTGTGTGTGTGTGTGTGTGACTCTGAACTGCTCTGTCAGATCATAACCACAAAAACATCAGCAATACTACAGTAACAGCCAATAAAACGAAGTGATGGACACAGAGATACAAACTCAGTAACTAGTGAAAATAAAAAGTTGTGAAAAGTTGTAAATTTAAAATGCAGCATCTCATACATATTATCCATATTTTTTATTTATTTATTTGTTTTATTTATTTAAAAGGGACAATGTATATTCTTGAACATACACTTGTAAATACACCAGAATCAGCCCGAAGGTTTTTTACATCTGTAGTCCCTGGCAGGTCAAAGAAATAGAAACAACATAAGACAACTTCACACAAGAGACAAACTGTCAATGACAATTCATAAGACAAACATGATAGAAACAGCACAATAAGACATAATCATGACACACAACACTGACATTTACATAGAAGCAGAACATTAGTGATCGCACATCTGATTTCTCTTAAGTCGTCGTTTCAGATGGTTTTAAATGTTCTGAGTCTCTTATTGCAGCTGGAATGTTGTTCCAGATTTCTGTTCCCTTGATTGATAACATAGAAATTGTCCTCCGAAAATAATGACCCCAGTCCACAAAACAGCGCTGTTAATCCAGTTTGAAGTGTTCTTTAAAAGTAAAAAGGTGACAGTAGCTCCTCACCTGTGTCTGTTTACGTCCACACAGCGCACGGATCAAGGTGAAGCTGCAGATTAACGATAGTGTCTCTATTTCCTGTGGACTTTATCTCCAGCCTTCTGTGCATTAAAAATCATATATCTGAAGTATTGCACCACATTTCACAAATAATAATAACACAGTTTTCTCTTGCTTCTAAACTAGAAGTGCAGTGCTCTGATCTTTGAACACTTAAGACTCTCACAGCGAGTGGTTTTACTCTAGACAGAAAACATTTGATGCGAGGTGCGCTCACAGTGTTTTTCGCAGCCATATCCCGCTGCAGTCTTTGCGATCGGAGATTTAAAATCTCATCAGATTCTCCTCGTGTCTGTGGTGTGCACTTTTTGTCGCATGTTTAAAAATAGTTTAAGACTGAAAAATTCTGTAGTGTGTGGCGGCCTTTTGCAGTTAGTATGACATTGAAGTAAAATCTCCCCTCTTTAAACATGAAACATCTGTCATCTTGTTCGGTCTGACTGAGTGTGGGTGAGCTGAAATAGGCCCTCCCCTGGTGTCTGAAAAGATTCTTGGCCTATTGAAGCTGCGCCTGGTTCATTTGTCTCCTGAAACAGACGTTCTAATCATGCATCACTTTTATCTGTTGTATTGCATCACCATTTCACTGATCTGTCCATCCATCTCCTCCGTCCTCCTCCTCCCTCTCTCGTTCTTTCTCTCCGTCTTCTGCTCATCCAAACAAACACGCTTCATCCCGGAATATAATATACATTTTTTTGAATACTATTAGATTTTGCATTGATAAGTAACCTTTACCTACCTGTAAAGCCCCACAGTGTAACTTTTATGGCCTAAAAAGAGATTAAAATAAAAGCATGTTGTGTTTTGTCATTTTTACAGTGAAAAACAAAGAAAATTCATCCTTACTGTGAGAGGGCTTGCATCTCCACAAACCTGACTCTTGGATAATCACCATAACAAATTGGGGCTGAAAACTAAGGTGGGAGCGAAACCTGGACTGAAAAAGGGACCAAAAATAATCTCTGTTATATGTGAACGCAGCCATACTCCTCCTGCCTGTCTCCATGGAGATACTGTTCCTTTTGCTATAATATTCCGCAGTTTGGCATTAAACATATCTATCTCCATGGAGAACGTTCCGAAGTATATCTTTAACTTTCTATTTGACACCGTGGTATCAACACAGCGTAATACCTCTCCTCTTTAAAACGGCATGCATTATTACTGAGTCGGGACACCCACCAACAGATCTGACCTGTAACTTTTCTCTACACATGTTTAATGGCATGCTGTGGAACATTTCAGCCAGGCAAAGGAATACCATCTCCACCGAAATAAGCAGATGATAGACCCTACACCAGAAAATTTACATAGAGCCCGATTAATAAGTGGAAAAGAAAACGTAACTGTAACTCTTTGCGTCTTTCCTCATTCTAACCAGGCTGGTGTCACGTCCCTCCCATCGCCTCAAGCACCTCTTCTCTATCACATCACAACCTAACAAAAGACTCATGAACATGCCTGCTCCCTCTAGAGTCCCGACGACCGGCAGTCGATATGGGGGAACAAAAAAAACCCCCCAAAAAACGCTAAAGAATTCAACTGTAAAAGAACGCTGCGTAGCTCACCAAAAGGTCACCAAAGACGAATTCTCCCCTGCGTCATCACAAATCGCAAAGTCAAAGGGGCTGACTCCAGTTAAACAAGACCCTGTGCTAATGCGGCGCTAGCTCGTGATGCCGCACATTCACAAACAATGGCTTTAAGGTCATAATTGCAACACGGTGCAGCGTTCCAGAAGTGCTGAACTACCTGGAAAACAGCGAGTCGTGGAGCGAGAGGTTCACACAGTGCAGCATGCTCACGGATACAGAGGCACGGTATCAATATGGATAATAGGCTGGTTCTGGCATCTAAAATAACAAAATGGTAAAAGAATGAGGACAGAAACACGCTGTGTAATCTTGCAAACAATAAAGCCACGCTATGTAACCTTTTCAGCCACACGCTTGTATCCGCACAGAATCTGTATCCGTAAGGTGGTTTAATAGTTTCATCTACTGTTCTTAGTCCTTTTTGGCAATTTTAGAGCAAACTAGGCAAGCTTTCTGCTTTCTGTGTGCTGCCTTCAGTTACCACTACAATTTCAAGTACTCTGTGACATCACACAGGACTGCTCTGATTACAGCCAGGTGTTTTATTCCAAACATCTGGCTGCAGGGGTGGGGTTTGAAGTGTGTATACCTGTTAGACCGATCACACTGTTCCTTACACCTTTTATCTTACATTTATAAGTTAATATTTTGGGATTCTGACGAACTAAGAAATGCAGCATATGCAATTCAAGCAAGGAAGTTACGTACTATTTTATTGCCTGATTTGAGCAGTTAGTTTTTTTCTGTATCCATGAGGACCCTCCTTGGAAAGCTAGCTTGGCTAGCTCTGAAATGTTACAGACTTTTTTCTGTTATTATTGTATTTTACTTCTCAGTGTATTAAATAGCCCCCGGGAACCAGTAAAGGGATTTTGTTTTGAAATGTGAGCGAAAATGATTTTTTGTGGCTTTTTAAGACTTTTTAAAGGTTTGAGGCAGACACATATCTTCACTTCTGCTCACAAAAAGATCAGAAAAATGTTTTTTATTAAATGTGACCAAAAGGTCATATGCTCTTCTTTTTGATAGACTGACTCTGTTTGTCTCACCCACAGAACAATCCACTTCTGGGGAGGCATCTCAGATCTGCTCAAGAACAACCTTGAAAACAATAACACCTGCTGGACTGTATATATATATATATATATATATATATATATATATATATATATATATATATATATATATATATATAAAATGTAAAATGTTCATTATTATAAAGAATGTTGTTCATTATTATAAAGTAAAATGTTGAATAAGAGCTATACACAGCCTGTGTATTTGTCCATTCAGCTTGACATAGGAGTATGAATTAGCCTGTATATTTTAAGCTATACCACTTGATTAACAAAAGTATTACTCGGCCGACACACAGTAAACTGTAAAGAACTGTTTTAACTAACACCAGGCCTTTCCTTTGTCCAAACAAGCAGGTGCTGCTCACTCTGTCCCTCATACAGTCACAGTGTGTTTGCTGGACTCACAGAAGCTCTCATTTAATGAGATTGAATCAATATGATTAAAAAAACAAACAAACCTTTGTATCTGCTCACAGTGTACTATTTCCTTGAGCTGTTGCCATTCTGTCTTCTGTGGGAGTTAAACTCACCTTTAGATACAGACAGAGGATACATAGACCCTGATAACATGACGACGTCATGCCAACGTTGGGCCAACGTATGTGTATACGTTGGGCCAACGTTGGCAGTTGACGTTGGGCCGACGTCATTTTGCTCATTGGCAAGTGGTTGGGCCAACGTCATCAAAAGACGGTTGGCTAGACGTTGGTCCAACGCCTTGCCAACATTCAATAGGTCAGTTTCAGACGTTGGCCCTACGTCGGGCCAACGTATGTGTGGACGTTGGGCCAACGTTGGTAGTTGACGTTGGCCCAACGTTGGCAGTTGACGTTGGGCCAACGTCATTTTGCTCATTGGCAAGTGGTTGGGCCAACGTCATTAAAAGACGGTTGGCTAGACGTTGGCAGTTGACGTTGGGCCAACGTTAGCAGTTGACGTTGGGCCGACGTCATTTTGCTCATTGGCAAGTGGTTGGGCCAACGTCATCAAAAGACGGGTGGCTAGACGTTGGCAGTTGACGTTGGGCCGACGTCATTTTGCTCATTGGCAAGTGGTTGGGCCAACGTCATCAAAAGACGGTTGGCTAGACGTTGGTCCAACGCCTTGCCAACATTCAATAGGTCAGTTTCAGACGTTGGCCCTACGTCGGGCCAACGTATGTGTGGACGTTGGGCCAACGTTGGTAGTTGACGTTGGCCCAACGTTGGCAGTTGACGTTGGCCCAACGTTGGCAGTTGACGTTGGGCCAACGTCATTTTGCTCATTGGCAAGTGGTTGGGCCAACGTCATTAAAAGACGGTTGGCTAGACGTTGGCAGTTGACGTTGGCCCAACGTTGGCAGTTGACGTTGGGCCGACGTCATTTTGCTCATTGGCAAGTGGTTGGGCCAACGTCATCAAAAGACGGTTGGATAGACGTTGGCCCAACGTCTACCCAACTATTAATTAGGCTTTTTATATACTGTATATATTGTACTACTAAATTGCATACTTTATGGAAAGTAATCACAGGTGAACAGTGCATGTAGGTTTTGTTGCAGTATTGCAACATTTATTGATAATACTTGAATTCATGTACACACATATTATCAAAATATAATGTTCAAGGGTGGTTCTTAATTACAATGTACAAAAAATGTTACCAAAATATATTGCTGAAGGCTGATTTACAACAGAAAAAGTTAACTACATTTCAAATGCATTAAAATGCACTACAAGTTTCTGTGTACCTATATAAGTAGATGGAAATAAATGTAATGAGATCAACTTCTGAATGTAAAAATAAAATACTACCAACATGTCAAAACATACCTGAACAATCATGAGAAATCATAGCACCAAAACATAGCATATTTTCATACTTTTATCAACTAAACACACCCTAACTATGCATACACCGTGCGTGTGCCAGCACTGGATGGAATTACTAACAAAATAACAACCAAAATTACGAACCCAAATCTTAGACAATTTATCTAAAGTGAATTTCAAATACAAGCCGATAAACCACGTGGGACAAGATCCAGTTGGAAAATGGATAATTAGTCAATATTCAGTGAGTAATCTAGCACTTTTCACGGGTGACGGCACATACTTGAAAACCGATGGGATGTAGTCAGGTGAAAGCGGGTTGTCACTCTTTTTACCTAGGACACAAAATAAGTAACGTTAAGTAAAGAAACCACTAAGATTACACTGAGAAAAAATATTCACTATTCAATGATACAGGCAGTTTAAAATGTTGTGATGTCACATGAATGCAACCCATTAGCTAATACGTTTTTAGGTCTGGACATTAACCACCGCAGTGAGGTTTATATCGCCAACTAGACTGGGTTGGTAAATTAGGTTGAGGACGTTTCGGCTGGTCCGACTGAAATACAATCCACCCAGTTTAGTCGGTGATATTTATTGTCCAAAACAATAACTATCAGCACCATTTAAGATAATATTAAATGTATAATGTTTACGTGAAATTACCTGATATGAAATGGTCACTGCACAAGCGAAATCCATTAGGTGACGGGTTCCAACGCTCGGTTTTCTTCAGCGCGCTTCTTGCCCGTTTTATCGCAGAAATCCATTTTTCCCTCCGAGCTGGATCTTTGGGAATGCGATAAAAGGCTTTATCTTTAACTTGTCCTCGGTGGTTTGTACATCCAGGGGCACAGCATGAGTCTACCATCGTTGTAAGCTGGAAGTTTTGTAGGCTAGTTAGTTAGTTTGTTTACAATAATTCCTGCCAAGATGGCGCCCGGTGGTGCATGCTGGGATAGCGTGACGTCATCTCCCGGAGCTCTATTGAAACGAACTGTCATTACAAACGTCGGCTCGACGGTCGCGCCAACGTCGTTAACCTGTGTCAGATATGACGGAATACCGAAAAATCGCGAACTTCAAACAACGTCGGTTCGACGTTGCGTAATGTTCGTTGGCTGCACGACGTCGTGTAGACGTCTGCTCGACGTCTAAGATTATACGTCGGCAACGCCGACGTCGGCAGGACGGATCAATGTTTTCAGGGGAATAATATTACTATAATACACTGGCTTAATATAGCGCTTTTCAGCGTAACCCAAAGATGCTTCACAGATGTCATCTGTGGGGGTTAGATTCTTAACATTGGCGATAAAAGAATAATCAGATAACCCAATAATTGGATCTGATTTTGGTGTGTTTACAACACAAGAGAAACCTGATCATCACAAACACTGGTGACACGTGTCAGTGTACCAGTGGATTTTTAGAGGAACTGTTATATTTGGAAGTACAATTCATTTTTAAATGACTCTTTCAATGTGTTTTTTTTTTTCTCTTTGCCATATTAGTTTTGCCCTTTTTGCATGACTTTCCTTGTGCAAACCTGCCCAGGTGTGAAGAATCTTTACATGGCATTTCAGTAATCTGATAACTCCAGAAATCAGATCATAACCAGATTTTTGCTGTGCGTGTAAACACATGGTAAATAAATGCATTGTTATGGGAATCTTTACATCAGTGACCGATGTTACTGAGCATAAATGGTACATAAGATCACGGCCTCTTGGTTGTTACATCTTAGTTCTTCTCCTTAGTCCTCACATCTAGTTTCTTGGTAGCTTGCTCTAATTCTAGCTGTTTTCCCATGTGAAATAACACTCTGGCTTTGTGCTCCTCATACGAGTCTGTTGTTTACATCAATCCTAGCTTGTTATTCTCCTGATTTTTGACCCAGCCCTGTGATGACCTGTTCATGGGCAAGATGAGGTCTTACCTTATGTATTTGTATCATCCCTGTGCCTTATGCCCCCTGTGGGGTAAGAACTCTGTATGCATTGTTATGCCACAGTTTAGCAACAGACGACAAACAGATAATAAAAATATTAATAATACATAACACTTGTAGAGTGCGTTTCATGACACTCAAAGACGCTTCACATAGATCCTGACAGACACAAACACAAATGAAAGAAACAGATAAACAGGAGATGCAGTTATTTAAAGGCAGTTTTGAACAGGTGAGTTTTCAGGGCTTTGGTAGTTTTGTGATTGTGCGCACATTTGCATTAAATCAGACTCCTTGTTTCAAGACAACTTTTCAGTTCTTTTTATTCTTTGATGTTTGCAGTCTAGAAATTCCACAACAGCACCAATACCTTTTATCTTCACATCCAAATATTGTAACTTATAATATAGAATAGTGTTTTAAAGGGGGACTGACCTGAGCAAACCTGTGTTCAGTAACGAGTACTGGGCTGGTGACATGTCCGACTTAACTTTGAAAATGTGGAAGGAATTGAATACTTGTACACAGTAATATAGAAGGACAGAATGACTGAGAGTGCTGGGTACATGTAAAGGAGGAAGTGACTGAGCAATGGGACAGCTCCTGTTTGTACATGTCTGTGACTCGAGGTGTTTCTGTGTTAAATCTGTTCATGTTATTGCTGTTTTAAATTCATTCATTATCATTTTGTAGAGCCTGAAATCTGGACAAGTCAGCTCACAGTGCCTCACAAACAACAACAACAACAACAACAACAACAACAACAACATTTATTTATTTATTTATCCATTAGGACAATGCACATTTACATTAAGTATAACAGAGATGCTTGTACCAGACTATAGCTTATCAGCTATTTTTTACCTGTGGAATCTTTCATGCATATGTACTGTAAGCGGGCTTGCATCTCCACAAACCTGACTCTTATTTTGCCTGGAGTAGGACCTCCTGCTTGTTTCCATGGAAATGCCTTCCTTATCTTCCACAGTATGGCATAAGACATGTCTACCTCCTTAGAAAATGTTCTTAAGTATGTTTTTTCTTTCTGTTTCCATGGAATCATCCAGGTGATGTGCCACCTCTAGAGAGCTGCAACAAGGAGAACTGTCCAAGAGCGCCCCCTGCCCTTACACCCTGAAGAAGCAGGAACAACTCCTAAAACCTTTTATTATTATTATTATTATTATTATTATTATTATTATTATTATTATTATTATTAAATTGTTGTTATAATTGTTGTTGTAATTTGTCTTGCATGTTTTGTTTTGTTTTTTTAGTATGGCTTAATTTTTGTAAAATATTATTGTTTATATTTGTGTTTATTATTAACTTGTTGTGTAGGTAACAAAAACAAACAAACAAAAAAAGAGAAACCTCGAGGAGAACCAGAGTGAAGAACAGATCCTCTGCCATGGACAGAACCAGGACTAAACCAGGACTAAACCAGGACAAACCCAGGACTAAACCAGGACAGAACCAGGACTAACCCAGGACTAAACCAGGACAGAACCAGGACTAAACCAGGACTAAACCAGGACAGAACCAGGACTAAACCAGGACAGAACCAGGACTAAACCAGGACAAACCCAGGACTAAACCAGGACAGAACCAGGACTAAACCAGGACAAACCCAGGACTAAACCAAGACAGAACCAGGACTAAACCAGGACAAACCCAGGACTAAACCAAGACAGAACCAGGACTAAACCAGGACAAACCCAGGACTAAACCAGGACAGAACCAGGACTAAACCAGGACAAACCCAGGACTAAACCAGGACAGAACCAGGACTAAACCAGGACAAACCCAGGACTAAACCAAGACAGAACCAGGACTAAACCAGGACAAACCCAGGACTAAACCAAGACAGAACCAGGACTAAACCAAGACAGAACCAGGACTAAACCAGGACAGAACCAGGACTAAACAAGGACTAACCCAGGACTAAACAAGGACTAACCCAGGACTGGCAGGCTGTAGATGTGTCCAGGACTGAATTAGGCCTAAACCAGGATTAAACTAATACTGAACCAGGACTAAACCAGGACTAAACCAAGTCTTAATCCAGGAGTGACAGGTTTGACACACCCATGTGCTGGTGTGTCCTTGGTTGGCGGTCACTTTGAGCAGTAGCAGTAGTCGCAGTCCCCTGTAGTACGGACATGTGAGCCGCTCATTACCAAACAATGGGAGTGTGTGTGCTCTGTGGGGCAGGCGGACGCTTCACTGTCAGAGCACAGACACATCCACTCAGCGCACTCAATACAGCCTCAGTGTGTTTGAGCAGCTCCTCTCAGCTCAATGACAAGAATGAATATATTTAAAACTCAGACAAATCAACCAAGTGGAAAGGCCCATGCAGTGAGGACTGGACAAACATTATTGACTCAAAAGGGAAATTAATTTGGCATAGCGCAAAAATGTATTAAAACAGACCTGTTCTGAATAATATCATTTTGAGAGCTTTTAACCATGTTTCCCCTCAGAATTTACTCACCCGAAGTGTTTCAGTGTGTTTCATGCATGTCTGAGTCATTTTCAAAACGTCATATTGCTGATCAATCCCCATTTTCACCACCACGGGTACACCCACTGCTCTGTACTTACTTCAATCTCCAATTTATTTAATTTATTTTTTTATGAGATACATTTAGCCCTCAGGACAAAAGTGCCCCTCTTCTGTGTCCTGCAGCATCACAGTCAGTGTCCAGGAGAAGCTCTGCCGTTAAAGAGAGCGTATCACACTTCTTTAGAGTATTAACATATAACATATTTAGATTACAAGAACACTCAAACATGCATGGATCCAGAATACACACTTCTTCAGTACTTTACAAACATGAGTCTGGTCTGATCTCCCCGTTTTCAGAAGGGTGTGACTGACAGGTGGATTAGCAAATCAGGGAAGTGCATGGTCTGTATCAGAAAAAAAATAAAGGAAGAAAATGGTGGAAAACATGGTGGATTTCTGCAGAATCAATGAGTGAAGCGCTGTCTGTTAATCTGAGATAAATTAGATTTTATTTGTAGCTGATAGGTGACCAATGAGCTCCTTTTCACAAGCGTCACAATAACAACAAACAAATCTGCAGCCTAAAATACCCATATGGAGCTTTATTTGAACACTTTAGTGCACTGCTGAAAATGTGATTACGCTTATGCTGTCCTTCCTCTTGTACGAAAAGTAGAATTTTAGCTAGCGTCAACAGAACTCCAACAAACACAAAGAAGCTGCGTCCGTGATTTAAAGGATCAATCTTCCTTTCTGTGGTTTATTGTGTCTTGTAAAACTACAAATCAAAACAGAAATAAAACCACATCAGTGATATACCCATTCAGCGAGCGAGCACATTAAAGGCAGGGCAACATAAATGTACACACATACTGTCTACTCAAACGTCGACAAATTCAACCGACAATACACAATACATCTGTAAAACATAAAGAGAAATGAGATATACATACAGCCGATGCCATATTTCGAAGGATTACCACGGATGGAGTAGTGGACTGTCACAGGTGCTGCCATGTGCTTTTCTGGCTGCTCGAACTAATCAATCTGACCACTAGAGGTCAGCACATACTATAAAATGACTTAAAATGACCACACAATAAAACCAATACAAGTACAGAATAACGCTGCTCTCATGGGTTTGTGGTGAAAAAGGGCTGCGGGTAAGTTTTTAAGAAATTTATCTCCCCCAAATTCTGTTATTTAATTAAAATCGTCCCTATATATTGGCCCAAAACCATCGGCAAATCACATCGGCCATCGGTTGTCCTGGATTCTAAATAGTTGGTATCGGCATTGACCATGAAAAACCCACATTGGTCGATTTCTATCTAGAATCTTGTGAGGTCAAATGAACACTGAAACTATTTAACTACTGTAGATGTGTCCTGGTTGATTACTCACTTCACTCGTTCTCTTCTTCCCCAATGACTTTCCGTATCCCTTCATTTTCCGGGTACAGTC
Organism: Taenioides sp. WSHXM2023; assembly: GCA_029959045.1. Lineage (NCBI taxonomy): Eukaryota > Metazoa > Chordata > Actinopteri > Gobiiformes > Gobiidae > Taenioides > Taenioides sp. WSHXM2023. Next base: position 3,171,894 of record CM057100.1, read on the forward strand.
TACAAAGATAGCAACATTTAGAAAACAGTGCATTGGTATTCACGCGGCCTCCTCCTCCAGTCCCCGGAGACCTGCCTTTTAAACTGCAACTCTCCGAATCATCATCAACTTTGCTTTTTTAATCATTGAAGCGCACAACCTTCATTCCAAACCAGCTGACGCAAGAGATAAAAACCGGAGCGGAGCCAGTGAGCGCCTCGCATTTGTCCTCCACTTGAGCAAACAAATGCACCACATCCGTGCAGTCGGGATGGCCGGCCGATTGGGGAAAAAAGGGTCCTGGCGCCGCTGGAGATCAAATGGAGAGATGTCTGCTGGGACTCTCCTCTCATGATGTAACCCGAGTGTAACGCTACAAAGGAAGAGGACATGATTAAAGAACCCAGGCACAAGCCCCGCCCTCTCACTCGCGCTCAGACAGAAGCAGCGACGCAGATCAGGCAAGTTTCCTTCAGTGACTGTAGTGCAATAGACTAAAGGGAACACTGTGGGGTTGGTGATACTGTGTGTAAGCAGTTTTGGATGTTGTAAATATAACACATTTTTTTCTGTGATTCTTGAGACACGAAACAAAAAAATTGTTTTTGACACTTCGAGTTGACTCCATTTGCTGTCCCCTTCAATTACTCAAACATGCAATGGCTGACATCTAAACCTCTACAGGCAGGTTTTTGACGAGGAAACAACATTAAAACATGATAGAAAGCAAATACAAAACAAAACAAACAAATGCATAATGCCTTCTCTTTAAGTTCCAAACGAACCAAAACAAACATGGCAACACCAACAGACGTACTTCAGCCTGTTTTAACGTTATTACAGTATTTAGTTTGTGAAAAACATGCAGAAGGTAAGAGTTTTGTGCATTTGTGGACAGGGAAGATGTCTGTGTGTTTCACTTTTTGGCTTGTTCTGCTGTTGTGACTCTTCGGCCAGTCAGATTCAAATATTCATCATAATGTTCTGTGTTTTCCAATTACTTTCAGTGAGAACCATCCCAGATTGATAAATGTGTAGAACTCAGTTCAGAGTGACACATTTATCAATCTGGGGTGAGCCAGGTTAGGAGTTGGCAGTGTTGCAGCGTTAAAAAAAAAAAAAAAAAAATCTGCTACTCGCTATTGTGATCTGCAGCTATCCACAGGGGCGAGTGACAGCGTGGGAGTCAGCGGAATCTTTTTTTAAATTTTTTTATGAGGTCATTGTAAATCAATATTGCGATTGACAATGACCCATAGTTTATAGATTGTAACTACAGACTAAATACATGTCTCCTTTAAAAAGTCCTGCCTGTGGTTCTCAGCCTATAGAGGCACCAGCAGAGCGATGAGGACAGCAGCAAACTCCTCCTGTACCCCCCTCTTCTCCTGTATCCCCTCTCCTCCTCCTGTATCCCCCTCTTCTTCTCCTGTATCCCCCTCTTCTTCTCCTGTATCCCCTCTTCTCCTCCTGTATCCCCCTCTTCTTTTCCTGTATCCCCTCTCCTCCTCCTGTATCCCCCTTTCTGCCTCCTGTACCCCCATCTCCTCTCACTCCTCCTGTATCCTCTCCTCAGACTCCCCCTCTCCTCTCCTCCTCCTGTATCCCCCTCTCCTCTCACTCCTCCTCTATCCCCCTCTCCTCAGACTCCTCCTGTATCCCCCTCTCCTTAGACTCCCCTCTCCTCCTCCTGTATTCCCCTCTCCTCTCACTCCTCCTCTATCCCCCTCTCCTCAGACTCCCCCTCTCCTCTCCTCCTGCTGCATCCCCCTCTCCTCTCATTCCTCCTATATCCTCCTCTCCACACATTCTCCCTCTCCTCTCCTCCTCCTGTATCCCCTCTTCTCTCCTCCTGCTGTATTCTCTCTCCGCAGATTCCCCCTCTCCTCCTCTCCTCCTCCTCCTTTGATCGTGACGGGTTTTGACAGTGGAGCAGTTGGACTTTAGCGTTGGCAGGACTCAGACACCTGTCCTTGTTTTATGTAACACCACATTTGCTTCTTTATGCAATATTCATCTGCTGCTCCGTCATGTGCAGAGGCAAACTGTGCCCCAGCAGCTCTGACAGATGGGAGATGGGCGCTTCCACACTCCAGCACTCCCCATGTTTGTGTAGTCTGGACTAAATATAGATAAAACCTTAAGCTGACATCATTTCAAACATTTATAATAATGTCTTCTGCTATTTCACCCTGGTTTCCACAGGCAGGACGGAGGTAGCTCGGTTTGGTACTGGATCTGATCAGCGTATACACGAAATTTCACGTACTACAGTATACGCGTGAATGAATGTGGTTTATGAATTCTGGTGGAAAGTAATGAAGTACTTACTGTAAATGGCCGATATTACGCTATATACTGGTCTGTTTTAATGTTGTTTCTTCATCAAAAACAGACCTAGAGTTGTGTTTTGTTTCATTTGCACATGTTTAACTCACAAACCCTGCAAATTTAGTTTAGTTCTCAAATGGAAAACACTCAGAACAGGAATAAAGGAAGTGCTCCACTGTGTTTTTAAACTCATACATACACCTTTACTAGAATAATTTGGATAATTTCAGCTCTGAAGTTGCCAATCTTAACTGAACTTAAAGGTAAAAGGAGCTGTTACCTTGAAAACTACCGCTTCATGACATCACAAGGTGGAACAGAGCATTTTGAGCTTTAGAGCTGTTTCTCAAACACGTGTGAATGAAACAAAACACAACTCCAGGTCTGTTTTTGAGGAGGTAACAACATTCTAACATGGCTTCAAGCTCACAAGAGTCAGTTTTACGTAATATAGGACCTTTAAATCCAGGACATTTCACAGTGGATGGTTTTGAGAACTGGACTGAAAAGCAATAATTTCCCCCGTGGTCTGACACCAGCTGAAATTTCTGAGTGGTTATTTGTGAACTTGGAGCATGGTGACATCCTGCCCTAAAGTTTCCAAATACTACTTATGTTTATACTCCAAAAATGGTAGAAAACGTTTCAAAAGTAGTCTCCTGGACACTGCTGAACAACTCGAGACAAGTCATTTTCAGTCTGAGGGACCAAACTTAGTCTAGATTCTAAAACCAGATGATTACCTTTGACCTTGGACCAGTCCAGGACAAATGCAGAAATACACAAATGCACTGAAAAGTACCTATTTCAATGTTAAAGGTTTTTTTTTACACTTCTATGGAGGATTTTTTGTTAACACACAACATATTTAGATCACCATGTTACCTTTTATTATTTTGAAAATGCTAGATTTGCTGAAAATAAAATATAATGTTTAATAAGTTTCAGTTTTGTTTTTTGCTGTAAGGCCCCATTCCTCTTGCTCCCTACTCTAAGTCACTCACCCTTCCGAGCGCTATCACAACACAATTGGTGCATCCCGTTAATGAAGCTACTGCACATCGCATCAGGTTTGTGAAGTTGTGGTGTATTGTTTTGAGTCATGCTTTTGCATATTTGATGAAAAATGGTCATCCTAACATGGTAGAAAGCTTCAAAAAGTCAATTTTGTATAATACCTCCTCTTTAAGTAGATTTTCTATGTGATACTTTTACATGAGTCATTTATTTACTTGTGTATTTGTACTTTAATTTAAGTTACAAAATGGAGTGCTGTGACTGGAAGTGGTCAGAAGGGCCATTGGCACAGAAGCAACTGAAGCTACAGAGTTAGCTTACCACCACCGAGTGGAGTGAATGAATAATGGGAAAAATGTTCAGCCAAAAAAGCACTATAAAATGTATGCATTATCATTTATATTGTTACCTTGATAACCCAAAGCTAGCAAGCTAAAAGAGCTTCCAAACTTTTTAAAACAACTTGCTGACTTTAAAACGGACACGCAAAAAATGACTCATAGCTGTGTTACTCATACTTACTCATAAACTACTCAGAAAAAGTCAAATTATCTTCTCACCTCCATATTTTTGTAAACACAAAATATGCAGAACGCATAACCAAATCTTGGTTAAGAGCATCAAATACATTTTTTTTTTGTTTTCTATTTTTCTATTATTCTAATTTATCAATTTTAATTACATTATATATATATATATATATATATATATATATATATATATATATATATATATATATATATATATATATATATATATATATATATTTATTGATTTATTTTTTGTTCATTTAATTTATTCTTTTTTTTTATTGGATGTGATGCTTACAGTCAAAAGAGCATCAAACACATTTTTTTTCTATTTTTTTTATTTATCTATTTTAATTATATTATGTATATTTATTGATTTATTTTTGGTTAATTAATTTATATTAATTTATTTTATTGGATGTGATGTTTACAGTGTATTTTAAGTCTATTAAAGGTGCATTGTGTAACTTTACTGATGGAGGGTCCAGCAAATGCTTTTCTCCATGGAGATGTCATTGCTCTGCCTGGAATGTTCCACAGTGTGACATTAAACAGCTCTACCTTGCATTTATTCAATTACAGGTGGGTTTATAGCTCAAAAATACCTACAAAAACAGGCATTCTGACTGTGAGCGGGGTCGCCTCTCCACAGATCTGACCTGTTACTTGGTCTGGTTTTGTCTCCATGAAGATAGAAAAGGTTTAATACCATAACCGGTGAAACATTCCAGACAAAGCAATAACCCTCCACCAGAAAAGTTACCAGATGCACCTTTAACCTTAACTAATGTAATACAAAATAAAATCCAACTCTTCCACACGATCTTCTGAGCTGAAATTCCAAGTTGAGTTCAAACCCTTTTTTTCTGGGTCAGGTCATTCGTATCTTCAGAGTTTCCGAGATCACATGAAAGCAGCAACAGCGGCAGAAAGGAGTAAGTGGGCAGGCTAAAAGATCAAACTAAAACGTAGTAAGCACTGTGACGACCTGATGAGTCTACAAGCTTCAGGTCTGACACGCTTCTGATCTCCTGACCTGAAAACACGGACCCTCACCCACCTGAGCTGTGCACCTCTAAAGACCACGACTGTAGCAGAGCAGAGGCCGTATGCTAATGGCCGCGCGATGAACCAGATGAGCGGTGACAGCGGTGCGTTTAATACAGCGGGACGTTTGAGCTCTGTGGGACAAGCCAGGAGCAGGATGACAGCTTCATGATGCAACTGTCACTAGCATTAGTCCAGTCATCCGCTATGACTAACAGCACATGGGCCAGAAATAGGAAGCAAAGGGTTATAGGGTTCAGGTATTCAAGGGAAATTCAATGGAAGTCTATACATTTGTGTTTTATTTTTTCAGCTGGATGTTTATTCTAAAGGAAATGTATTAATTTACGAATGCTACTTGAATAATTTTGGTTAAAGAGGGGTATTAATTACTAACACATAACATATTTATACATACGTTTTATTGTTTTGAAAATGCTAAATTCACCAAAAACATGTCAGCGTGTTTAATGATCACTTTCGTTTTGGCACTTTGAGTCTCCTCGCCTTTTGCTCTCCTCACTAATTTACTCCCCCTTCAGAGCCTATCACAATACACTCAGCGTGCATCCCATGAATGAAACTACCGCACATCACATCAGGTTTGTCAAGCTGCTGTTGTTACAGTTTTGCATCATGTTTCTTGTATATTTATAGAGAATTGTCATGTGGGTGTTACGACCCAGCTCGCTAGGGTCGATTGAAAATGGTATAAATAAAGTAATTTAATGAACAGGAATGTAAAAGGTAAAATAACAAAAGTGGTCCAAAATATGTTCACAAACTAACCTAAACTACAAAATTGTGTCAAAACGGGTCATGTAGGTCTATACACAAAACTAAATCACGAGTGTCCCAAAATAAAGTCACATAAACCCACAAACAATATCGAGTGACAACTAAAAAGAAATAAAACAGAACTAAACTAAATTAGTGGTGCGGCAGTAGCTCAGTAGAGCGTTTGTCCACTGATCCGAAGGTTGGCGGTGCGATTCCAGCTCTCACAGATAAATGCTGTTATTATGTCCTTGGGCAAAACTGCGTACACTGGTGTATGAATGTGTGTGAATGGATGAGTGGTTCCTTGTTGTAAAGCGCTTTGAGTGCCCTGAAGGTGGAAAAGCGCTATATAAAAATGTGACCATTTACCCTAAGTGTCTCACACAGAAAGTCAGGCACAAGTACAAATCAAAGTGACTGACACAAAAGAGACATAGACTCAAAAGGCCAGCAACCTGGACCAACTGCAGACACCTTCCTCTCCTTAAATAGAGGAAGGTGAGGCAGGATTGGCCAGGTGTACAAGTGTTGCACTAATCAAGGACCAGAATGAAGCAGCGAACCAGGAAAGTAGTCCACCAATCAAACAAAATGTCTCACACAGCCAGGGCTGCATGAAGAAGACATGACGAGACGAGATACAAACTATAATACAAACTATAATACAAGGGGAATGATCTAAAGGCTCGTCGGCTGAGTCTTGGACAGGATTGTACTACTAACCATAAGGAGAGTTTGAATAGAGCCTGGGAGAGATTGCTAGATTACTCAAACATGCATGGATGACATATAAAACCTCTTCGATCTTGCGTAATAGCCGTTCTTTAAAGGTGCACAATGTAACTTTTCCAATACCTGCTTGTCGTTATGGAGATGTTATGGTTTTGTCTGTAAAAAATCACAATAAGACACTAAAGCCATCCATCTTGCTCATATTTAATCGCCAGTGTTAGGGGTATAAAATACATTAAAACATGCATTCTTACAGTTTGTGGGCGTCTTCGCAGATCTGACCTGTAACTCGGCCTTGTGACGTCACTCTCACCATTGACTGCAACTATGACCCTTCAAAATGTCAAACTTTATACACATTCATAGTTTTTTTTTCTTAATACTTGTTTTCTGAGGCAAATTGGACTCAAATTTGACTACACTGCAACCAGTTCTAAAGAGATTTCTACTGTATTTTTAAGTTTCATGTTAAAAGTACAGTGTGTAACGTTCTAGAAACAGCAACTCACCTGCACGAGTCTATGAAAGACCATACAGAGGAAGCTAAAAATACATTTAAACACGCGTTTTTACAGTTTGTGGGCCTCTACCTCTAGTTATTATGTAACTGCATATTATGTAATTTTGTCACTGTATGGAGCTCAACATAATTTATAATGTGTACCATAGTTTTGCGCAAACTGACTTCAATTCTTGTGATACTTGGCCCTCCTATATAAATACCCCAGTGCATCTAATCACATAAACACGCTTATATCTGCATGTAGACCAACGGCATCCTCAGTGAAAACGAGTTAACAGTGTCTTCTTCATCAGAATATGGAAATGTGCAGCTCACGGCAAAATCAATTAGTCCTGCCATGTTCATAATGGTGTACATCATGAGAGACCATTGCACGTAGCATATCATGAAAACGTATTACTCTTCTGCACCTTTGCAATCATGTCTTTAAGTAATTATTTTGCAAACATGATTCAATTTCCCAGCAGCCATATGGTGTTCTGCTGTTTGACTTGTACATGCTTAGGAATTTTAATTAAACTCTTGATTTATGTGTCTCTGTGGATGTGTTTTTAGATTTGGGTTAAGGTAAACTATGGTTCCTAAATCTTCCAATGTAATTATATTTTCTATTAATATTCTTAGTAATATCTGCAGAAAGTATTACACTTGCTAACTTTGTAATTTAAACACAGATTGGCACTTCAAACTTCAGTCTCAAGAGACTTGGAATATATTGCACATTTCAAGTTTCAAAGCGTGTCACACTGGGTTATTCATTCACTTTTCTTTTGATACTGGCCAGCTATTTCTGTAGCCTCTGCTGCCCTGGGGTAGACTAAAGGAAGCAAGGCTGCCAATCTGCGCCATCAGCCCCCTGTGACCAATCACTCACACACCATATTCATACTTTGACTAGGTGGATGAAGTGTCTTGCCCAAGGACACGTTGACTATCCCGCTGCTAGTTTTGAAATTTAAAATCCAATTTATTAATCATGAATTGCAATTGATATTTATGGGAAAAGAAAATTCTGTCAGCTGGACAAAAGTTTTGAAGGGAAGTCATTTCACCACCAATCCAAGAGGCTCCTTCAGTTCTGACTTCAGAATGGTGAGTCATTACCTTATATTTGTCTCAAGGAAGGAAGGAGTTAACTACACTGGAACCTCTGTAGGCCGTATGTTTAGTCCCCTCTGTAGGCCGTATATGTAGTCCCCTCTGTAGGCTGTACGTGTAGTTCCCTCTGTAGGCTGTATGTGTAGTCCCCTCTGTAGGCTGTATGTGTAGTCCCCTCTGTAGGCCGTATGTGTAGTTCCCTCTGTAGGCCGTATGTGTAGTCACCTCTGTAGACCGTATGTGTAGTTCCCTCTGTAGGCTGTATGTGTAGTCCCCTCTGTAGGCCGTATGTGTAGTCACCTCTGTAGACCGTATGTGTAGTTCCCTCTGTAGGCCGTATGTGTAGTCACCTCTGTAGACCGTATGTGTAGTTCCCTCTGTAGGCCGTATGTGTAGTCACCTCTGTAGACCGTATGTGTAGTTCCCTCTGTAGGCCGTATGTGTAGTCCCCTCTGTAGGCCGTATGTGTAGTCACCTCTGTAGACCGTATGTGTAGTTCCCTCTGTAGGCCGTATGTGTAGTCACCTCTGTAGACCGTATGTGTAGTTCCCTCTGTAGGCCGTATGTGTAGTCACCTCTGTAGACCGTATGTGTAGTTCCCTCTGTAGGCCGTATGTGTAGTCCCCTCTGTAGGTCGTATGTTTAGTCCCCTCTGTAGGCCGTACGTGTAGTCCCCTCTGTAGGCTGTATGTGTAGTCCCCTCTGTAGGTTGTATGTATAAGTCACATGCTGGTGTGAGATGCGAATCCAGGTCAGCACAGCAGGTCTGTTTTTAATAGATGCAGCTCTAAAGCTCAGAGTGTGTTTACCCTGATCTCAGAGGCTTGAAGTCACTAACGCGCATTTAATGAGAGGCTGCTGGGGACTCACATAGCACATTTACACAGAATCAGATAGATAGAATTATTCTCTGACAAATAAAATGATTTTTCCATTCGTTCCAAGAGCTGTTTTTTTTGTTTTTGTGTGGGGGGTTGAGATGCAATAGAAAATTATTTGAATAATATTGTGTCTGCATTTGATCCGTGGCAGCCAACGCCTGGCAACGCCATCCCTTCCATTTTCTGTTGGATTACAGGATGGTCTGGCACCAATGCAGAGTGTATCAGACAACTGTCCAATTTTCGGATGGTCCAATCACAGCTTCTGTTTCCACATATTTACAGAATGGACTGATTCGCTTGTTTATTCTGCAGAAATCTGATTGTGTTTCACAGTCCCCTGCAGAGTTACCTTATGCTCATAGTCTGTGCAAAGAAGTGGACTAAAGGAGTGTGATGCCTGATTTGTCTTTAATTAATGTTCAAATCTTGATTAACATACAAAGTAGTGGATCGTGTAGAGTGAATTAATATGAACATTTTAAGACCAAAATTAGGATCCTGACAGCAGCAGTTACAGAAAGAGGGGCGACGGTTTTTCAATTTAAAGTGAATTGGAGCCAGAGTCAATGGAGCCGGAAGCGCATACTCATTTCCTTTGTGGAATGTGGCTGGTAGCAGGTTAGCTGTATCCATTTATATATACACTCTATGCTTATGCCCAGTGTACACTAACTGCATATCGGGTGTGGTTCGTCTCCTATAAAACTTACAAAGTGATTAAATAGTGTGCGTGCTGTTACACTGACCTCTGACCTCTCTGGGCGCAGGGTCCAGGTGAGGATGGGGTGTGCAGGTAGAATCCACAAGGACAATGCAGCGCTCTGGAGCAGTTTTCTTCTCATCAAACGTGTTATGAAACCACTCTGCTTTTGTCAAATATATACTGCTCAAAAAAAATGAAAGGAACACTTTGAAAACACATCAGATCTCATCAGCAGGGCCCATATCTGCTCCTTTGTGCAATGAGGAACAGTTTGAGCACTGCCCGTGTCTTACAGAATGACCTCCAGCAGGCCACTGGTGTGAATGTTTCTGCCCAAACAATCACAAACAGACTTCATGAGGGCGGCTTGAGGATGCCACGTCCTGTAGTGGGCTCTGTGCTCACCACCCAGCACCGTGGAGCTCCACTGGCATTTGCTAGACGACACCGGAATTGGCAAGTCCTCCACTAGTGCCCTGTGCTTTTCACAGATGAGAGCAGGTTCACCCTGAGCACCTGTGATAGATGTGAAAGAGTTTGGAGAAGACAAGGAGAACACTATGCTGCCTGCAGCATGGTTCAGCATGAGCGGCTTGGTGGTGGGTCAGTGATGGTCTGGGGACGCATATCCATGGAGGGACACACAGACCTCTACCGGCTAGAAAACATCAGTCTGACTGCCATTAGGTATTGGGATGAAATCCTTGAACCCACTGTCAGACCCTACGCTGGTGCAGTAGGTCCTGGGTTCCTCCTGATGCACGACATTTCCCAGGTTCATGTGGCAAGAGTCTGCGGGCAGAACCTGGAGGATGAAGGCACTGATACAGTTGAATGGCCCTCACGATCACCTGACTTCAACCCGACAGAAAACCTCTGGGACATTATGTTTGGGTCCATCAGAAACCGCCAGGTTCCTCCTCAGACGCTACAGGAGCTCAGTGATGTCCTTGCACAGATCTGGGAGGACATCCTACAAGACACCATCCGTCCTCTCATAGGAGTATGCCACGACGGTGTCAAACATGCGTACAAGCACGTGGGGGCCACACAAGATACTGAGAACCATTTTGAGTTGCAGAAATTAAATTTTGGCAAAATGGACCAGCCTGCCACATCATGATTTTTATATATATATATATATATATATATATATATATATATATATATATATATATATATATATATATATATATATATATATATATATACACACATTATTGTCACGGCCTTGACAGCGCTGGCATGGGTCCAAAACGGTGTGTGACGTCACTCTATCCCCACTTAAATAGGCCGTGCATTTGGAGAGGGCACAACCAAAAGTCTATCCTACATAATAATGCAAGTACATAAATGTAACGGACCATGCACAAAAAAAATATTAGCAATAAGTTTCGGAATCAATAGGCTTTGAGGACCTAAATGGTCTTTACATGTTTGCAACCTGCATGTTAATATTTCATGAATGACTTTGTAACAACACTCAGAACTACACACAATTCATTCCAGCGACAGTGAAGCCTCTGTCAGTGGTGACAGCATAAAAGTCTTTCCGATCAGGATGCCTGGTTGAGCATGGCTAGCAGCCCCGTGTCTGGGGAGATGCACTCACTCAATTGTCTTGTGTTCAGATCCTCAAAATCCCTTATCTATTTTACCATTTGTTTTGCTCTTCAATATTTCATAGTCTTGTTGCACACTTTAAAATGTTGTCACGTTTTCTCCAGTGGCACAGAGAGAGATTCAGACGAAGGTTAAGAGCAGAAAAAATGTACCCAATAAAGGTACGCCATAAAACATGTTATAAGAGACTATAGCATAGATCAGTTGTTTGTTTCAGGAAATTTTAAAGAGAGGGTATTACACTTCTATGGGGTATTAACTGTAACACATAACATATTTAGATCACCATATTCCCTTTTAGTGTTTTGAAAATGCTATATTTGCCAAAAACAATATTAAAATGTGTAATTAATTTCAGGTTTGTTTTTGACGCTCTGGCTTGTGGGTGGAGCCCTGTACAAGAGGTGTGGATAAGAAGAGAGATCGCTAGATTACTCAAACATGCATGGCATGGCATGTTTTTGATGAGGGGAGGGACAATGTTATAACATAACAAGCTCCACAAGGTCCGTGCCGTGCTTTGGCCCACCTCCTCCAGCCGGGACTTCTCAGTTTTGTACAAATTGTTTTCTTTCCTGTTTATAGTCGGATCCTGTAGTTTTTCTAACATTGCTAGCAGTGGCCACAGCTTATGAAAAAAACTAGTTCACTAGGTTACAAAGAGCGTCAATATAGCGATAAAAAAAAAAAAAATAATAATAAAATTGTTTTGCGTTAACTCGTTAATAGTGAGATATTTTTGACAGCACTAGGTAGCAGTTAAAACCCTGTACAAGTGTAAAACTCTCTTTAATCTTATTGCTGAGTTTCAGATGATGCCGCAATATGCTAAAGGCCAATAAGAGCCTGATAGCAGTGCAGACTTTAGTTGTAATATAGAAATTCAAGGGCCTAGTCGCTAATCAAAGTCAGGTTTTTCATTTAGATATTTCTCATGATTTATGGTACCACTTATCTAACAAGCGAGTCTGGTTTTTGCCCCCATGTGGGAGTATGATATATTCATATTGTAGTTCTTCTTTTCTCTCATTTGAAGAGATATATATATTACAAACTTTCAAAATATAAAAAAAAAAAAAAAATATTGAAATTACTTTTTGAAACTGATGCAATAACCCTGAGGCAGGATAATCCCAGTAAACCATTTTCCTTCTTATGAAAATGGCTGCAATAAATAAAAAAGTATGACACATAAAGTATAAGGTTAGTACATAATACACTGTACTTTATTCGTCCCCTACATCTCTAATGTAAATATATTAGGCCACAAAAAAGTAACACTTGTGCAAATGAAAGCCATTCCCTTAGTATTAAATTATAATAATGCATTAGCAATGGAAAGTTGCTCAAAGTTGTTTTACAGTTTTGTGCTCTAACCACCACCAGCCAAGACTCACACCACACTTATACTAGGCAATGTGTGTGAAGTGTCTTGCCTAAGGACATAACAATAGTTTTGCCACTGCTGTTGGACTGTGGCACCTGGTTTCTTCACTGGGCTCTCATCCACTAAGATGAGTACTAACCCTGCCCTGCTCTGCTTAGCTTCTGACTTCAGATCAAATGTGGTTTTATCGAGGAGGTTGAGCCACAATCCATTACGTACATTTACTGAAGTATAGTAACGTCCTCCTCATGAGAGATAAATACATTTTATGCCATACTTTGGAAGATTATAGCCAGAGGAACTACAATCAGGTTTGAAAATTGTGCTTTTACTTTTGTCTATTTTTTTCTCTAAAAAGTTACATACTGTGGCAACACATTTCACTTGACAAGTAAAATTACTTTTGTACTAATACATTGGTAGATAATTTTACTTGTCAAAATCGAATAGGCTACTCAAAGTTGTAACGGTTCACCTGTTCTCACAGCTGAAAAGCTACAACGCAAATATTGAGGTCACGGGCGGATCCCTTTCTGATCAGCGGGGGTGAAATAACGAAAACCATAAACAGAGATGTCGGCAAAATTGTCACTGGCTTTATTAGAAATGCCAGGCACAAACGAAAACCCAACCACAATAACCAAAAATACCCCGCGCTCGAGCGCCACCCAACACACCCCAAAAATACGAACGTAAAATAGAAACTCCCTGACAAAAACAAAAATACCTTTTCACAGTTGCCCACCACCTTCACCACAGACACAGACCCCCTTTAACTTGTCCCGAAAGTACCAAAAGTTTTGTTCATACGCCGCGCAGCGAGCGTAAAAATGAATGAGTGCTGCGCTACTCACGGCACCGGCGCTTCCCCGGTCTCTGTCCACGCAGTTCTTTTCTCACAGCCCAGCAGCTCCTGCAGAGAAAAAATACAATCCAAACACCTCCGTGGCCACACGATAATCCAAAAAACAAATAATATCCACGGCAATAGCTCCACGGTGTTAGCTCCACGGATATGGCAGCTCCTGGCATGTGTCCCAGTGGCATGTGACGTCACACTACCTGCGCCCCGCGCGCGCATCTCTTCTCCCCTTAAATCCCCAGTGACCCTGGAGAGGGCGCAACCCACAGCCTACCCCACACTACATCACAACATACATACATACAAAGGACCATGAACCATAATAGTTGAACAAATAAGTTTCACCCCGGCTGAGCGAAAACTGAAAGGACCCAAATGGTCTTTACAAAGTCTAATACTCTTAAGAGTCATTTGAACTTACTGAGATAGTACTTTTTGCTGTGTGTTTATGCAGAGAGCGGGATTCGAAAAGGTCGACCTACGGATAGTCTTAAGGCTGAGCAATTTTCTCTTTTCTCTTTTTTGGTCCAAAATCGATAAAGCATTCAATAACAGTGTCCATCAATCAACCAGCTCTGTGCATCTAAACCCACAATCATTTCAGAAAGTTCATTGCAGCAGCAGCTTAGGCTCTGTCTCCATGGCGACCCGGCCTTATTCAACCCAAAAGTGTGTCTGCAGACCTCCACCCAGAGGACTCTACCCACAGACCTCTACCAGAACGCACCTCCACCCACAGGTCCCTCACTATTGTTCATGGATTTACTTTATGAACCTCTTAATTACACTTTCCATTGTCTATAAAAGGTCATTCACTAGCAAGGACCACGCCACCACAATGAAATACGAGATATTTATTGACGGTGGGTGGATGTGATGGCTGGGCGAGACTCAGGGCGGGGGCTCCGTCTCAATCCAAAATGGTCACCCAGCTGATTCAGAACCCCCCCTCCTTAAAGATGATGTCTTCAGGCTGAAGGATGGACGAGAGACACTCAAGAGAGCTGACACGGCCGGTGTTGTCGGGATAGGCTGTATAAATAGGGCTTCTGGGTAATTGAAGGTGCGGTCGAGATGAGCTGTGGTTGGCTGGCGAGGAGATTGAGGCGTCGTCCAGCTCCTGAATCTAAGTTCATCATATTAACTTCACTTAAAGGTGAGCGAAGTACTTCAAAGGCATTTAATCAGACTGATTTCTAGTTTGAAATTCGCCTGCTTCATGTTGTTTCTGCTCTAGTCTGCATATTTTGGTTAATTATCAGTTTAAAACATCTTTTCATTGTCACAAACTAAAAAAAAAAAAAAAAAAACATACAACATATTTAACTGTCAGCATAGGCCTACATATGTAAGGGCGTAAATAGCAAAAATGTAGTTTGCCTGTGAATATGTTGCCGTAGCCCTTGTGTCTGTCAGGTTAGGAAAAGAGCTTGGGCTTGTTTTTAGTTTAAAACAAAGTCAGCTTTTACTTTATTGATCCTGAGGGAAATTCAAGTTTTGCTGCAACATTTACGCTGCGCTTCTCAGTCGCCTTTGTGTCTCAGTCAAAGGTCTCCCAGGCTGACATCTGGTAGCCTCATTTAATGGGAGGAGGAGTCACTAAATCAAAGCCCCAAAGAAGCTACTCGGTTCATAGCGAAATGTCGGCTGCAAAAGCTTAGTAAGTCCAGTTCGTTTGATTAACTTGGTAATAATATCCTATCCCTGGACATCAAGATTTGTTTCAGTTAATGTCAGCTTTTGTAAGGTTACATTGAAAACAGTGGTCCAGAAACAGTGGACTTCAGCGGTCTTTTGCATAGCCGCCATTTGATTTACTCTTAGGCCCCAATGAATGGATGAGGGTCCTCTGGGTGGAGGGCTGCAGTCAGATCCCCCTCATTTAGCCTGCCTGTGTGTGCTAGCCTTTGTGCCGTGGCTTATTTGGTGTCCTATTAGAAGAGGCACAGCTCAGTTTAACTTGTGCCACTTTGAGCATTTATACACTTCTGGCTTCGTCTTTCTCGGGTTAAGTTGTAATTGACCTGCGTGACTCGGCGGGGTGCCTGTCATTTTGTTTTGTGCTTATTGGTATTGTTGGATGCGATGATTGCCTCTCTGTGCAGTCTTCATCATAGATTCCGGCAGCATTTTGATAGCAGCATGCCTCGCTGAACAATCTCTATGGGGATATGGTGTGATAGGCTCTGAAGCTCTCATATCAATATGTCTGTCTGGGTCGCACGCAGGTGACTTTCTATAGAATATGAAGTCCCCTTGTAATTGAGAGAGGAGGGGATGTGAGGTGAAAACTTGATGACTTGCCATTTTCAGCGTTCTGTAACATTTGAGGTACAAAGTGTGCGCAGACTGACTGGGAAGATTGTCAGGGTAAGTGATTCTCAAAGAGTGGAAAGAACAGAGTATATTCCAAACGGGGCGTTCCAACATCTGGGCAATAGTCACTTCCAGGAGTGACGTGCTTAAAATAATTACGCACAAAACCATGGTACTGATATGAACGTTCTCTCCCATTCATTTTAGGACAGCAAAATAGAAACAGACAGATGGTTGTTGTTTATTGATACTTTGCAGAGACATCATTCATAATCTATGTGAAACAGTGCTACGTGTGGGCTTTTTATTCTACCGAGGCTCTGGTGTTACTGCAGCGTGGTCAAGTTGTGCGAGTTGATCAAAACAGCCCTGGCTTTTCATCGTCTGTCAAGTATGGAGGCTAAGGTTAACTCTTCCATTGAAAATGCATTGCAGTGGATTTATGGAAGGATACCAGCTAATGGAACGCTTTAAGTATGCATTATGCAAGCTTACACCCTCTATTCATGGGATTTCGAATGATAAATCTTTGCCGGAGTATGTAATAATTCAAAAGAGAAAAAAATAATAATTATATATATATATATATGTGTGTGTGTGTATATATATGTATATATATGTATGTGTGTGTATATATATGTATGTATGTGTATATATACATATACATACATATATATATGTATATATATATATGTATATATATATATATATATATATATATATATATATATATATATATATATATATATATATATTTATTTTTTTTTTTTTTTTTTTTTTTTAATTTTATTTTTTTTTTTTAAAGGAGAGAAAGTTCTCAAAATATCACATGTAACAGAAGGCTCTAACCTATGAATACTACACAAGATTGCATATTGTTCTCACCTCACTTGTATTAGTTATTTGTGGGAGTGGAGCTCCACGGTAATGCACAGTGGAGCTGATAGACACTTGATAAAGTCATTTCCTTTGGCTCACGTCAACAACAAAATATTTTGTGAAGGACAAAACAGAGTAAACAACTAAAAGAACTACTATCTTCTATTTCAAAGTAGAAAAAGTTTTTCGCTCTCAAAACTCATTTCCATGTTGACCTCTTCAATCTTCACATCCAAACATGCTCCCGCCATTGTCTTCAAATGACACATGCAGCCTCACTGTGAGCTATCCGAGCCAACTCTCCCCGTATCACTCTTGACCTAATTGTGTCACGGCGCTCACAAGCAAAACAGTGAGCACTTTTGAAGCTGCTGTTGTTAGAAAACACTTTAAACCCTGCACTGGAGGAGAACACTGCTCTTGTCTGCACCTCGAGCCTCTTTCTTCTTTATCACCACAAAAATGCTGTTTCCAACACTTTCCAACTCTTATTCTGGATAGATGATTTTTATTTTTCTGATAAGCTCCCCCAGGAACCCTAAAGAGAGCTATCTCCCTCCAACACTCAAACACTTAGATTACCGCTGTTTGAATGTTTAGACAGTGAAAGAGGGAAAACGGTTGGAGATACTCAGATTAGAAAACTTTGGAAATGTGGTTTATTCAAGGTAAACAGGTCCTCTGCCACCATACGGTGTCTTGGGGACCCTTATCCACATCAGGCAACAGTAGCTCAGTTGGTACAGCGTTTTTCCACTGATTCAAAGGTCTCACTCTTGACATAAAACAAACCAAAAAAACATCATGGGTCAGCTTCATTGACCCACAGGTTGGCGGCGCAATTCCAGCTCCCACAGATGACTGCTGCCATTGTGTCTTTTGGCAAAACTCTTAGCCCACCTCGCTCCTAGTGTCTGTGTACACTGGTGTGGAATGTGTGTGAAAGTGTGAGCGGTTCCTTGATGTATAGAGCTTATTATTATTTAAAATATATCATAAGTTATTTCACAAAACAGTATAGTTTATTTTATTGTATTTATTTATTTAGACAAAGCACAATTCCATTAAGCTTAAAGCAGCGGTGATTGTATCAGAATAGTTTAACAGCTCATTTCCGTCTGTAGTCCTCAGTGGAGAGGGGGTCACAGTGCATTCTATATACAGGATAGATAATACATTCAGCTCTTTCATAATCACAACTTACACTTACAAAGATTAAACCTTGTACTCAAGACTCATACAGCATAAAAAATCACTACATGTTTTATTATCTCAGTACTACAATAGGCTACAGAGGTATGTGATTAATATTTAGCAATAATAGCAGTTTATAATATGAAACTACATAGATAAATATGTCTTTGTTTCCAGTCAAAGCACTATTTACACTTTCATAAACACTACCCAGAAAGACTTCACTGAAAACCCAATTTAAATCAAGTGCGTATTGTATTGCATAGTAGTGATGTACCACATGTTTAACCCCTACTTTGAGGATAACCTTTGGTGTCATAAAAATAAAAATAAACTATGTGACTTTCACCAACAATACACTTGTGATATTTTTCCTAACTTGATGTTTTCAGGAATCATATTTTATTCTTTATTTAAAATTAAAGTTAAATTATTATTATTATTATTATTATTATTATTATTATTATTATTATTATTTTTATTATTATTTTTATTTATTAATTTATTTTTTTAGATACAAAATATCATTGAGATCAGAATGTTTGCAAGGCATAAAGGCATGTAAAGAAAATACACAATACATCTCCATCACTTTCAAAGTGATAAGTGGTCACATTTAAACAGAGCTGCTAAACTCGGCAGTATCTAAACTCCACCCCAGCAGTCTGTATCAGAAACACCTGGGTGTAATCGGGGCAGTCCTGTGTGATGTCACTAACTACCTGAACTTAGTAGTGGCCATTGAAGGCAGCACACACTTAGATTGAGGTGTTTTTGCATAGAAAGCTGTAAATTGACCAGGCTTGTACCAAAATTGCCAAAAAGTTACAAGGGACAATAGATCATGCTATTAAAACGCCATATACACAGTTTAAACACTACAAAAGTGGATTTAGTATTTAGTTCTACTTTGAATTGTACATTTAGATATTCAAACAATCTTTGACTAGTTGACTAATAAAAAAGAAAAGTTACAGCCCTAGTATAAACCCCGCTACACTCTACGCCTTTTCTTCAATAGTTCTAGCAGGTTTCAGTCTGGTCCGCAGATCTTATCTAAGAGTTAACATTTCATTTACTGCTCCCGGACATGTTACTGAATTTTGATTTGAACACATTGCAATACTCCACAAAGTTGTTCAGCCCTGGTTGTCACCCACGGCGCTAAAACACCCCAAGCTCCACAGCTGACATCCCCACAGCTCGGTACATGGGACTTTTTGAGCACGACACATTTCCACCTCCTTCATGTGAGTGCTTTTCCACTTCTGCCACTTCAGGCCCTGTGCGCATCTCCTCCAAGCCCCATAATGCACTGTTCCATCCCCATGGCACCTTCCACACAAGTCTTCCCCGCAGCGGTACGTGCCGAACATGGCATTTTCCAATCCCGCTCCGGCACTCCGAATAGACTCATTAAAAATAAAGTGAGCGGAAATGCCACAGAGTAGCGTTGTCGGCAGGATTCTTTTTCAATTTTTCATTTAGCAGAGTCGAACCTCAGTGTTGTGTTAAAACATGAGCCCTATGATTAAAAGATAGTTCCAAGGCTTCTAAAGAGCGTGATTTACTGCCAAGCCTTCCCATACTTGGCGTGTTTTGAAAGCATTAAGTGGTGATGGGTGAAAGAGCGACACATTGATATAGGCTGGATGTCTATTTATTTAGTTATTGAAGCTGTTTATCACAAAAAGTGCTTACAGTTACAGATGCGAATGTGTACTTCGTTATCTGGGACTGCATTGTGGAGAGTCTAAGGATACCCAGACTTTCCTCTCCAGAGACACATCCAAAAAAAAAACCAAAACTAAGCACTTTTTTTTTTTTTTCCCCACGGTTGTTTTTGTTGCACCAAAATAAAACTATGTCTATGATCTATGTCCATAGAGACTAATAAGCAGAGGTGGGTTGTACATAGATACATTTAATCAGTTACCTTTACATCAGTAACTTTTGAAGAAATTGTACTTCTCTAAATTTAGAGCATTTCTTATTTTGTTACTTTCCAATTACATTAACTTCAAATTATAAATCAGATATTACGTCCCGATAGTGACTCTTACAATTACTTCTTGAGTAGGAGTTTCACCAAGTTTTTATTCTTGGAACGTTACTTTGTAGAAATCTCTTCTCATCACACAGCAGCAGTCAAAGGGTTAACTCTCCATTGTGTGAGGGGCTCTGGAGTTCGACATACTGTGCTTGTCTGCTATAGTTATAATCTGTGACACCCACGGGTCATTATGGTGTAATTTGGAAATTTTAAATAGCAATATTCATCTAAAACAACTTAACAAAATAAACAAGTTGAATGACTTCTAAGTTAGAAAACGATGGTGACCAATGGGAGCTGACGTCACTGTTAACGTCATCACAACAAAGCGGCCTGCAGCTCTCGGCCCCTCCTATGGATAGCTGCACATCACACTAGTGAGAAGCAGAGGGAGTGAGACACTGGCAAATCCTATGTATATCACCAAATAAGAAAATAAAATTGAAGGATGAAGCAAGTACAGAGCAGTGGGCGTATGCCCGAGGAGGTGAAAATGAAGGTTGATTGGTAGTATGGTGCCTTAAAAATTAAAGATTGCTGAAACATGCATGATGAATCACTCTAAATATAACTTCAAGAGGTTAAACGAATAGGCAGAACAACTATAACATACATAAAAGCTCTGAAAAGTCCATTCTGCAGAATAGGTCTACTTTCAGAGCGACTTTCAGAGCACTACTTGGAGCTGATTGTCATTCTGAGTGCATTCTGACTTTAATTAGCCGCAGGGACTGCAGTGGCCCTCCTGTCCTGACCTGTCACTCCACACAACTTTCTCCAGTGCAGTCCAGCTTCAGCAGAGCGGCCCAATCAATGCACTTAGAGAGGGGACTCCCACCTCCCAAGTGAGAAAGCACTTTTTTAGCAGAGCCATTCGTTTAAGCACTGTCACCACCTCTGCATCATCAGCCCCACTAATCCAAATGACTCTAGCAACGTAATTACCTCAATTATGTGCAATCCTACTTCGAAATGCTACTTAATTTGACTTTTATGCTAATTATAAGTGATAAAGTTGAGGGATGACTAAAAGTGGAGGTGACCAGCTTTTGTCCACTACACAACTCCTGAAACGTGTGTGCTTGTTCATATGCTGCAATTAGATTTTAAAAGTAATTAGCAGCCACCATGTGTACCATGTTTTCACTTCTTCTTACTTAACTGTGTGGTATTAATCAGATTAGGGACATTAGGTCTTATGAGAAGGGCTGAACAAAAAAATCTAATCCAATTGCACTCTGAAACTGCAAACATAATTTACTTCTATTAAACTGCATTATTTAAGGTGCTTGAAATGAGGGTGCAAACATTTTAACTTAGGTTATAATGTGCCTGTAATATTTTGCACCCCTGTAGATTTGTGATTTATGTTTTAAGAATACCCTGACAATTTCAGTCTGAGATTGTCACTAAGCGACAAGCCTACCAGGAACAGCTTAAGTTTGCAATATCAAACCACTGCAAGAGGAAAAACCATCTCATGAATTGAGACAATGCCAATGTCATCGGCAGTGAGAGCAACAGGTCCCACTGCTGGATCAGGAAGGGCATCGAGATCCAGAAACACACACCAGACTGAAACTGATCGACCTCTCTCACACCTGGGGCATAGTTCTGAAAAGGACAGACTGTTTATTTTTAAGTATCACTATTTTTAAATAGTGATACTTTATTATTATTATTATCTTGTTTTTAATAGTGATATCTCTACTTTATATTATTATTATATTACTATTCAGTGTTCTATGTTGCACCTCATCACCAAAGCAAGTTCCTAGTCTGTGAATTGTGTTCACTAACAATGGCAATAAAAGCTTTTCTGATTCTGATTCTGATTCTGATTCTGAAAATGCAAAACCACCTGACCGTCACATGAAATTCTGAGGAAAGCAGCAGAGTCCAGCCGAATCTGTCATGGTATGTTAAAGAGAGATGTGTTCATAAGTCCTCCTCCTCTCCTTTTCTCTAAGGGAGTGCCCAGCCACTCTCCGGAGGAAACTTGATTTGACCGCCATATCCACCATTTTGTTCTTTTGGTCATTACCCAAAGCTCATGACCAAAGGTGAGTTGGAACATGCAGAACTTTGCCTTTGGACTCAGCCCCTTCTTCACCACAACAGTCTGACACAGCTAATGTTTCACTGCAGACGCTGCATGATCTGCCTGTCAATTTCACGGTCCATCCTTCCCTCACTCATGAACAAGACCCCAAGATACTTGCTGTGCAACTAGTCGAATTAATCAAGACCAAGAATGAGTCATTTCTAATTGTCAGTGATCAGACTGGGTCTTATTTTAATCATGTTCATGTGACAAAAAAGAAAATAATCAAGAGGTTATGCACTAACATAATTTTATTTGAAAAATGCCCTTCAGCATTCTGACACTGAGTGGCACTGAGGCAGAACCAACTACTTTTGTATGGTTATTGAGCTGTAGCAGCTCTTTCACATTTTAGATGTGTTTTGAGCCAGGAGAAAATGTTATTAATTGAAATATAAACTCAAAAAGTTTGTAATGATGTGATGTTTATCTGCATAACCTTTGTAACAACATAACACGTACAGTGCATAGAACATTACAACTTCTCTCACTGGGGAATGTGAAGAAGTGAACTTAAATCCCACCCCTTTCCCATCGATCAAACTATTAAGATCATCGAGCTTCCCCTTTTTAAAAATAGTACCTCCCCTTTCATGTACATGTAACCATAATGTACATCATAATAACAATTTTCTGTCAGTAAAAGCATGTGGTTTGGATGACAACTTTTTTGTGCCAAATGTCTGTGTTGTTTAAGTTAAGATGTATGAAATGTATTTTTAAATACAGTTTTATTAGTTTTTAATGTGAGAAAATGAAAGTATTTCCCAATTACGGCCGTTGCATACTGCCAGTTTGTCCTTGGCCAAAACTTCACCTCCCTTTGTTCACGTGTGAAGAGGAGTTAAATGGTATGAAGTAGCTGATGAGGGAGAATTCTGACATCATGACATCTAAAAAGTGACTTACATTATGCATTTAGACCCTGATGAGTTTATAAGTGACCAGTGTGGAGTTTTGCCATGTCTGTAAAACTAACAACAAGCATGCTAACGTGCACTTCCTGACTATCGGGACAATAAAATGCTTAATTGGATGCAGATAGTGCACAGCGGACATATTTTGACCTTGAGCTACACATACAATATATCTGTACTCGGGCAAGACACATTACGATCAAATACATCGGGAAGAATCTCGTACAGGGCCTTTAATGATTTTTTTAGGTAAGTCTAGCACAGTTAGATCTTTAACTTCCCTCTCCGACGCTGCAGTCGTTTCCATTGTTCTCGTGCTTAAGTATGCTGTGATAATCGGCTGAAAGAACAAAGGCGTAAGAGAAATAACTTTGACCTGTTGGTTTGGCAAATTGGCTTGTTTTAACTGTTCACTTCATCCTATTATTCAGGAAACAATCCCCGGGCCCCTCTGCTGAGCCGTAATTAACGCACAGCCTGGAATACTGATTAAATTCAGCTGGAGCGTAGTAAGAAGGGAGGACAGGCTGCAGTTAACTTCTACTAACTAAAACTGCCTCCAAAACAAAGCAACTTACTCTTGGACTGACGCATCACTCGCCAAAACGTGCAGGTGAGAGGCTACCCACGCACCGCCGCGCACATATTAGTGTCTGGAAGTTGATAAATATGTTAGGCTGCCTTAAATTGTCCCCGTTTATTGAATGACTAACCAGGTTGCTAATTTGCTGTGACATAATTAATTACAGGCAATTAGGTAAACAGATGGGAGCGCGTGTGCGAGGAAATGCGAGAGGGTCGTTAGCTAGGGTGGGCGGTATGCGGGGATAGCCTTTCACGCGCACACAGAGGCCAGGCTGATGGAAACACAGGCAGACAGATTGAGAAGGAGAGGCAGATTAGGTTATACTGACAATGAGCACTTGATATTGACTTTAAAGTAATAATCTGCTCCATCAGATAAACGTTACTGTCCGGGGGGCTGCATGGAGCCGTCACTAACAACCGTCTGCGTTCTCCTCAGATGGGCTCCAATTCCACTTCAGGTTTTTCAAGATCTGATCAGTCTATTTTTGTGCTTCTTTTCAGTAGCTAAATCATTTCAAAAGTTTTAAAATTACCCCACTTGGATTTATGGCAACCTCATGAACTACACTGCATTCCAAATTATTATGCAAATTATATTTTTTTCTCTGATTTTGCGAAATTGTCATATAAATGACAGTCATCATAATTTTCAAGTTATCAACCTTTAGAGTACAATTCGAATGTTACTGAACAAACCTCCCAATGATAACAGATTTTTTTTTTTTTTTTTTTTTTAATTAAAACTTAAAATGCAATGTTCCAAATTATTAGGCATAGCAGAGTTTCAAACCATGTTATTATTTTAAAGAACTGAAAAAGGTCATTTGTTTTTTTTTTTTGTTTTTTTTTAATAGCTACCTGGGAAACTCATTGGCAAAGATGTCTTAGATTCACTGACCAAATGAGCCCTGAGACACAATACTGTACATGAGTTTCACTGGGGAAAAAAATAAAATAAAAATTACACTTAAACACAATTTGCATAATAATTAGAATGATAGTGTTGTATGAGTTTAATAACTACTAAACCAAGTTATATTGTTGATGTTTGAAGTTTAGAATACTTTCATCTTTTCAATAACTACAGTGTAACTTTAAGGGAGGGTCCACTACCCACTTGGAGATGTTTTTGCTTTGTCTGGAATGTTCCACAGTATGACATTAAACACATCTATCTCCAGGAAGACATCAAAATGCCAAGTTACAGCATGTGAAAGCTCAGAACGTCCAGAATTCACTCATTGAGCTGCAGACGCTGCACTAGCACTGGTTCATGATCGGCTGCTGGTGCTGGGGTTTAGGTAGTGACCGTTCAGATCAGTCCAATCCTGCATATTTACAGGTCCATGTTTGTCTCTTGCATTATATATGCATTGCCCCTTTAATAAATACAAAATACAAAATACAGAGAGGCATTTTAGGTTTAAACCAGCTGGATTTCAGCATTGAACCTGGCAACCCAAATGAGAGACTTGTGAGTGCTGACGATTCTAGACTTCCAAGTTGAGGGGTGCTCAGCTCAGGGTAATATTTGTACACACCAAAAAATACATGCCATATCCATGAATGCACCATGGGAATATTCTCTACTAGTAAATTTATCTTTATCTTTGCATACACTCCGACTTTTCTCTTTCTTGGTTGGATAAATACTCAAAATGTCTTGCAAAGGTCAAACTCTCAATAAAAATATATATGACTGCATGGATGAAATACAAAACATAGATGTAAAGCATTTTAGCGTATTATAGAGAGGCATCCATGGTTTTAAAGGGCACAGTTGTTGAACTAAATACTAGAAATCAGTATTTACTGTAGTGTGGCTCTAGGCGTACTTTGTGTCTAGTGTTTTCATGATATCAGTGGGGCCTTACCTGGATTCTCTCTTTCATTTTAATCACTATGTTTTGCTGTGGCAGTTTTTCCCTTTTTGTGCTGTCACTGAGAAGAACTAGAGTGTTTAAAAACTTCATTATGACCCAGTTAATGCCCCAGACAGCCCAGTGTATTCAAGGAGAAGCAGCTTGTGTTTTTCTTACAAAGAATGTTCCAAATATCCATCTTTATTGGCTGCTTTTTGTGCAGTGCCATATGGGCAGTCACTGGTCATATAATATAAACGTACACCAACTGTATTTACTGTGTCAGGTGGGACACAGATACCTGGGTTTTACTGGACTACAGCGAACCTGTCGTACTTCACCTACCCAGTTCAAACCACCTCGGGTTACTTTATCACTGCAGCTAATTAGCATTTACTTCCATTTGACAGTGTAATCTGCACGTCCAGATTTGCCTCGACACTGCTGGCTGACAGAGGCAGTCAGAAAGCCCGAGCCAGAGTGGAGATGTGGATCAAAACAATTGCCCCAAGAAGAGGGGATGTATTATTGGGGAGACTTTACAACAGGTGTCAATCTGAATGACTAAATATGGTCAGCTAAGTGTTTAGGGGAAAAATAAATAAACTCCAAATTTTAGGGGCGCTGAAAATATTTTAGCACCACTAAAAATGGTTTAGATTTGCGCCTGCATGTGAGGTTCATTCTGCTTTCTGACTGGATAATCAACTTGAGAACCAAAATATCAAATTATAACATACACATATGGGACATCATGAAACTAAAACTAAATTAATGTTGGATTTGCTCTCAGTAAAAGCAGCATCTGATTTGAGCACGTTTACCTCATGTCTGGGGAGAGATACGTCATCTTAAAGAAATGATCAATAAAACAAACATTCAGGAAAATGTTTTTCAGGGCAATAACACTTGTAATGGAAATACTAAATAGACTGGCCAATCAGATAGTTAGATTTAATGCCATAGTGTAGAATATTCCAATAATATCTCCATGGAGACAGGAAGGTGAGTACACCAAATAAGGCCTGGGAAGCTTCAGCGACTGATACAAATATTATGCTGTTTTCTTTACAGATAGGGCAAAATGTCAAATTTAATTTTGCAATTCAACAAAAACCTCCATTCTTCATACAAATTATTATTTAAAAAATCAAACAAAAAAAGCATTCATTAACTCTGCTGCGCCTTATTTTTATGGTTTTAAAATGTGACAAACAGAACTAGTTCACTTCCTGATGCTCTGACATTAAAAGGTGCACTGCGCAGCTTTTCAAGTAGGTCTGCTACCTACTTGTCTCCATAGATGTTGTTGCTTTCCCTGGAATGTTCCATGGTGTGACTTTAAGCATTTATTCATTACGGATTTTTCTGTTGCTTAAAAATACAATAATTCCTTCTGTGAAAAGGGGCGACTCTCCACAGATCTGAATAGTAATGTAACGTATTGCTGTAACCTCCTTGTCTCCCTCGTGGTAGCTAGGTCTGTTTTGTGGAACATTCTAGAAAAAACAGCCATCCATCAGGAAATGTTGCGCAGTGCACCTTTAAAATGCTTCGATCCAGACAGCATGCAGCAGTCTAATTTTTACCCCTAGAGCTGCGTTTACAATATATTTCTACTGGGGCAAAACAAATTTAAACCGTAAGAACAACAACAGGTACAGCCCTTTCCACCATATATGGGTGTCCTTCAGTGTTCAGTGCCAGCTCCTCCTGCTCTTCCCACTTCCCACCAGGCCGAAGCACCAAGCGTCCACAGAGTCGACGTTCTGGCCTGATGCATAATCGATAGGACAAGCACTCTCCAAATAGGGTTTTAACTTTTATCGAGCTCGCTGAGGAATGAGGAGCCTGCTGCTTCGGTTTGGCTCTCCCAGACCATGGCCTCTCCGGGAGCTTTGTGCTGACTGCTGCTGAGAGGGAGAGAGAGAAGAGAGAGATGGGGGGTGGGTAAGAGTAGGCCTCCGATTGATCCAGGACAGAGGTTTAAAACAGAGGAATCAATCGTCAGCTTCCACCCCACGGCCCACTGCGAGGAGGAAAAATGAAAGATGCTGATTAAAAAATGGAGTCAGATTAACGGTCGGTCATTCTCGTGCCAATCCTTTTGACTGAGAGCGGAGCTTCGGACGTCCAGGCTGTGCTAGTGCTGCAGCTACTAAACAGACTGGGCAAGAGGCATAGACTGTGTAAAGAAGTGGACAAAGGGACTGTGACTTAGTTCAGCTCCAGCCAAATGAAGCTCACTGAGGCTTGCAGTTACAGGGGAGAATTTGGAGCCAAGTTCCATATTTGGAATTCTCGACAGTGATTATCGTTGCAACCAAAGAGCCAATCAGGAGTGAGGCTGTTGAGGGTAATGCCTTTTCCCTTAGTTTAGCAACGCGGTCACTCAAACCTGTTGCTAACACTAGTGGGAGTGACCTTTTGGAAAGAGGGCAGCTCAGTGTTCTGTTATTCATGTTCATACTTTGATTTATGGGCAAAAAAGTGAAAAATAAATAAATAAAAAATAAATAAATAAAACAAGATCGTGTAGAGCAGGTTAATACAAACATTTTATCATGCTGGTAAACTAGACTTGAATGCAACACAGGGAATACAGCCAAATGCAAGTCTTTCAGTTCAACGGAAAGTGTCGTACTACAGGTAATCCTTAATATGGCAAATCAGGCTGATAAACAACTAAGGAATATATGTTTTATATGAACTAAAATATCCTCCAAACTAGGAATTCTCTAATAGGAAACAAGCTGGGTGTAAACACAAAAACAGGCCCGAAAAGTGAATAATTCAGAAACCGAATGCACAATGGCAACAGAAGGATTAGTTCAGATACAGAGCTGGAGAATGTCTCTCTTGACTGGTCATCAATCTAGCAAAGACCGAATGAACGAGAGAGAGTATAAATAGACTACCCTGGGATTATTAGGGAATGAGTGGCAGCTGTAGGAAAAACAGGGAGATAGCAAAAGAAGGACCAGAACAGGCCGGGAAAAGGTGCTGGACTGGAATAACAGGTAAACAAAAGGCTCTATCCACGCTTACGTCACAAAACCGGCAGATGTTTGGAAACATGAGGATGACAACTTCCTTTGGGCTCTGTTGGCGATAGAAACTCTGACAAAATCTGGGAAAACTGAGAAAATGGCCTGGTTTTCTTCATCGAGATGTCATTGTATTGTTTCTTTTTTTCCTTTTATAAATTGCCTATTAATTTGTGTATTATAAGTTGTCTAATAAAAAAAAAAGATGTCATTGTAGCGTTCCGTTCTGTTCTGCAGATCAACAGTTCCAACCAGCTGCCTGTAAGTGATATAGATGCGATTAGAGTCACGTCCCTCATGTAAATCTTTGGCAGGTTGTGAAGACGCTGCTACTGAATCCACGGTTTTATCACATGCTCAGTGTCGGTAACTACCCCGGAAGTCGTCATCCGCATGTTTCCAACGTCTTCCAGTAAGCGTTAATAGAGCCTATATGCAAAACTGACAATCTGAAGATCAAACTGACAGCAGCAGTACCCTATTTTTTTCCTTGTTAAGCGAAATTAGTTTTACAACATTACAAATATATCGTACAAGCAGCTCTTAAATGGCCTATATTACACTATTTTCTGATCTATGTTATACTGTTGTCATCAAAAACATACCTTGATTGTGTTTTGTTTCATTTACACATGTTTAACACATAAACAGAAAACACTCTGTTCCACCTTGTGATGTCACATGATAATACAGGAAGTGCTCTATTCTGTTTTTAAACTCCGCGCACCTTCACTAGAATCATGTGGATAATTTCCTGGCCCTGGAATTGCCTCTACTGAACTAAAGGTAAAACGGACCTGTTAACTTGAAACTACCATGACATCACAAGGTGGAGCAGAACATTTTGAGCTTTGGAGATGTGGACAGACTAACAAACTAGGATTACTCAAACATGTGTGAAGGAAACAAAACACAACTCCAGGTATGTTTTTGAGAAGGTAACAACATTATAACGTGGGTTAAAGCTCACAAGAGTCAATTTTGTGTAATATAGAACCTTTAAGGTAGACGTAAGACGATTGTGCTCTGTCTGCATCTAATTATAACACGTTTTATCCTCAAAGAAACAGGAAGTGCACTGTTAGCATGCTAGCTGTTATAACTCGAAACTCCATGTGAACTCATTTACTTTGAAAGGCCCAGTGTCTTTCTAAACAATAAACTAATTGTGTTGGTACATAATTATCTATTGTGTACATCACTAATTAAAAACGAATTATTGTACAGTGAAAACAGATTGAACTGCAATGAGTTTTGAAGCATGTTTTACAACTTCAGGGGGCAAAGTGAAGCATCACGACATCACTACCAACCACTAGTCTGCTAATACTTTATAATTACATGCAGACAGCACAGCGCTCTGATTTTCACCCTAAGCCTTTTACAATTCTAACAAACCAGACGAATTATCCATCTTGTTCAGGAGGAAGTCAGACATCTGTGGACATGCTATTGTTATAAAGTAGAGAGCGTAGGAGGTGGAGTGAAAATCAAATAAATAAAGTTAGAACAAAAATGGAAAAAAGAAGTCACTTTTTTCATCTGTTTGATCAGGTAAGATTGATTTCTGTGTGGAGAAACACATTCATGTGTGATGTGGCTATACATACACATATACATATGAATATACATATACATATACATTTATCACATGGAGAGAGATCAGGAAGAGTCAGGTGGTCTGTGTCAGGGCAATATGGATGAGGAGGGAAACAGCCCTCAGGACAAAGGTTCTTACTCCTTTGTGACCTGCAGCCTGGATAATGCAGACAGAGCCAGATGAATTCTGGGAACAGGGATTGAACCAAAGCAGATGTTTTCCATTTTGGAGAGTAAAGGGTCCACCACCTTGTGTCTCTGGAGATGGTATTTATTGTTCCTGGAATGTTCCACCGAATGGGGCTGAACTATCTATTGCCATGGAGGTAATAGTTTAGATCTGTCGAGTGGTGACCCCACTTACAGTCAGAATGCATGTTTTTTGGCAATTAAAAAAAAACAAAAAAACATACAATACATGCAGGATAGATAAGTTTAATGTCATACTGTGGAACATTCCAGGCAAAGCAATAACATCAAACCTTGCACAGCAAGATGAATTATTACTATACTTGTGAGTTCAATGGTGTGATTGGACCAGCCATCAGTGGAGACTGGACCAATCACAGTGGAGCATTGTGGTTTTCTGTGCTTTTCTCTCCGTTGGATGTTACAAAAGTTTGATTTCTCGACTTGTTCTGCCACTTCAACCAGTCACTTTCTGTTTGATCTAATCACCTAATCCCAGACTGATGTGTGTTTGACTCAATGCCACACATTTCAATGTGGCATCAGACGGGTTACAATCAGGAGTGGACCCTTCACCTGAACAGTTACAGAATACAACCATCACATAAAGTGATACACATTCAGCACAAATGTGTATCTAAGAAGTACTATGTAATTACATGTTATAACAAGTTATTGCACTGTGAATGACATTGTACTTGATGAGGCCTATTGCATTATGGGTAGTGTGTTGTATGTGTTCGGCGTCATCCATTTCTCATAGTGTACTGCAAAGTAACTGGCAGGTTTTGAACAGAAGCTGGTCTCAACATAAAGAATTATTTATTGTTTTTGGAATAGTGGTGTGACAGTGCACTTTCCACACCGGCAGGCACAGAAAATGCTGCCTCTTTGCATTGGTGCACAAAGATGAAAATCACATTCTGTCATAACATATCCGCTATTTAGTATTCTTACCAGCTGTGTCACCATTTTGAATTCTCTTCTCTACACATGAAATCCTAGAAAACCCATGTAGCTCAGTGTGCAGAGGCAGCACTTCCCCTGGCTCATTCCAATAACCATTTTTAATTTGCTTTTGCATAATTTCCCTCATAATACTACTTCTGCTGCTGCGTTGGATGTACTACTTTCTGTATTATTAGCAAATATTAACACCACTAGTCCCCTTTTCCAATCCATTCTCACTGATTTTTTCTTTTTTTTTTCTTTTCCTGCCTTTTTCCTGGGATGCAATAGAAATGTGTATTACTATGTTGCCATGTTCTTGCACTCGGCTTTACGAGCTCCTTTCCAGCTTTTATCCTGCTAATTAGCTACAGCGCATACAACAGTGAGGTCTACGCATCTCTGATTTGGTATCGTTAGCTTTGACGCTAGAGAACGAATTGATAAAAGAGGTAGGGCTTTAGTCAAATCTTTGCTATACCCAAATTTTAAAGGCACTGATTTTGTTTTCTGTCTTAAAATCTAAAAAACCAGAACTAGTTCATTGTAAACGGTTTGCAGTGGTCCAAAGTTATTCCTCATTTACCTTATGTATTCAGAGCATCCTAATTATTCACCATGATGAGTTTATCTGTCAGAGACCAGAGCGGAGTTTTGCAGTCACAGTAATCTTAACAACGACTAGCATGCTAACTCGATTTTGATACAAAGGAATAAACTTGATAGTCAATGGGATTCTGATACCACAATGATAATAAAAACAGTCTTTATTCATGTCATTTTCAACATTAAATCACAGTACTCTGTGATGAAGTAGTCCCATCAGCCCACGCGGGGAGGCCATGGTGCTGATATACAAGCACACACACACCGGCGTTTCACTTACCCGGCCGTTTACTGCTATCCCCGAGTTTCCTCACAGAACCATCGCTACAGTCGGGGTGCACACTTGATTGCTGCGTAAACATTCCTCTTGCCATAGCCGTTGTTTCATCCCCAAACTTTCCTCCATGTCCGCCGCCCCTCAGTGCACGTGTCCATCAGCCAACTCGAGCTTCGTGGTTTTCCGCATGTTGTTGCATCACGTAGGGCGCGGATGTGACGTCACCAGGAACGTCAGGTGACTTTTTCGCTTTGTGAATATATAATGTACATATTTTTTCCCTATCTTTGCTTGGAGATTATTTGTACTTTTGTTTGTGGTAATGTTTATTATTTTTCAGTATTAATTTATCTGTTTCTATATGTGGAGAAAAAGCCATTTTTCGTTAATTGTTTGAGGGAGGAGCCTCGTACTTTAAAAAGGGCCTCGCATCTTCACAGAGGCAGTGTGTGTGTTGTGGGTTAGGGTCATGTGCACCGCAGGCACCAGCTCTATATATTTTTTTTTCCCCATTTTCACTATTTTGCGTACTTCTGTAAATAAAATCACCAACATTATTTTGACTACGCCATATTATTTCTTTTTCGTCAAAAAAGAAGAACCCATGACATATTCTCTCTACTGTGTTAAATCAGATCTCTCATTAGCTCCACAAGGATAATTAGGCATTAATCTGTTGCATGAATGAGTTATAAAATAAAGTGGCATTAAGTGAAAGTGAACAGTCTACTGAAACCAACTGTCAAAGCAACGACTGTAAAAACACATATTAGCAGAAATTCTGGTGAAAATAAAGTTTGTGCAGAGTGTATTTACTTTGTACATCCGGATGTAGTTGACATTCTCTTTTCTGTTTGGGGCGTTCTGAGCTGTGGAGAGTGATCAGGATAGATTTTGGTGGAAAGAGGAGTCAGCGGAGCTTTGGTGCAGCCCTGTGCAAACTATAGCCTGTATAAAGAAGTTTACTAAGGAAGTGTGACGTCACCCATAGCGTTCAGCGGCGCTCAAATGAAGCTCATGATCCTAACGGTTATAGGGGTGAATTTGGAGCCAGGCTGTATATTATAAATAGGATTTTTTTGACGGACAAAATAGTGAAAAAAAAACATCCACCCGGATCATGTAGAGCGGGTCAATACGAACATTTTAAGACCAAAATGACGAGGCTCATTGCAGCCGTTACAGAAAGAGGGACGGCAATATTCCAATGTACGTCAATGGGAGCCAGGGTCAGTCTATGGGTGGAACGGCCTCATTCACTACAACAGTTGTGTGATTACTACAGTGTGGGCGGAGATACGTGATGTGGAATCAGTCTATAATCCCTCAGTGGTCCAGGTAGGTTCCATAGCGGTCCATGAGCGTACAACTCACACTTATGTAACAGATAATACTCCCTACAACTGTAACGGATAACCTTATGCCCTATCAGTCAGCACAGTATTTGTCATTTTATAGTTTATTACTTTTTTTTTTTTTTTTGACTTGTACAAATACATTTATTTTATTTTTATAATTATGTCTCATTTGACATCTGTCTCTTGCTATCTTTTTGTTAATAATATATATATTTTTTGTTGTTTTTCTCTGTTATTATATTATATTGTGATGAGTGAGCTACTGTAGCCAAATAATTTCCCTTGTGAATCAATAAAGTTTGTCTAAGTCTAAGTATACTAGTCTATGTGCTCTGATACGCATAATTCTACAGCTATTCAGGAAAGGTTCATTTCTGTCCTGTTATTGTGACTTTTGTATTATCAGTACTTGCTCAAATTTTAGTATTGATTAATATCTGATTTTTGATACTTTTGACAAACTTTTTGCAGACACCATTTAGCAATATATCAGTACTGGAGTAAGTCAAATTTTACTCAAATCCATAAAAGAAATCTGGTACAGGGCCTTAAATAAAAAGCTGTTCAAGTGTCCATTTGATAACAGATAGTGCGTTTCATCTGCGTTGGATAGGATCATAAAGGAGTTAAAGCACACATTTAAGCCCCTCTGGGTTTATCTGATTTGATGTTATTGCATTTGAGCCACACTCCTCTCCGGCTTTGTTTATCTCAAACTCTGAATTGTCAGGACACCATTATGAGATGATTTATGGTCCGGCATTACAGAGGAGAATGCACTTGGAGGCAGGGGTCAGAAGAATGGAGCAGCAGATAGATGTTTTGTACTACACTGTGCAGTAATCTCAGTAGTAAACCCATGCTATAGCTAATATGCTTGATGTGTAATATGGGATGACATTGGTCCAAGCAGTAGTAGTTGTCCTGTACTGTAAGTTGTGTTCACAGCTTTTTAGAAGTTGTTCTATTTTCAGCTGAAGGACGGGGGGCTTTATTAGTCAATGGGCCATTCACTCATTTTCACAGCAATTAAAAAAAAAAATGGAGGAGATCGGGCTTACAAATGTACAGGGGAAAATGTGTCTTTCCCCAAAACAGTGTATGTATAACCAACAAGCAGGCAACAAGCTCTGAAGGGGGAGTGAATTAACATGGAGAGCAAAGGGAGGGGAAACTCAGTGAATATAGCATTTTCAAAACAAAAAGAGGTAACATGGTGATCTAAATATGTGATGTGTTGGCATTTAATACTCCACAGAAGGTTAGAATCTCAGTCCTGGTTCACTAAACATACATTGTTCACATTTTAAAGGTCGTATATTACTCAACATTGATTCTTCTGAGCTTTAAGCCGTGTTAAAATATTGTTACCTCATCAAAAGCACACCTGGAGATGTGTTTTGTTTCATTCACATGTTTGAGTAACACTTTATTATTAGTCTGTCTACATCTCCAAAGCTCAAAATGCTCCGTTCCACCCTGTGATGTCATGAAGCGGTAGTAGTCAAGTTAGGTGCCTTTTTACCTTTTGTTCAATAGAGATGGGCAATTCCAAGGCTGAAATCATCCAAATGATTCTAGTGAAGCTGCATGTGAAACAATGTAAAGCACAGTGAAGCACTTCCTGTATTACAACATGACATCAGAGCAGAGTGGTTTCTGTTCGGAGATAAAATAAATATGCAGACACAATATGTTTGTGTGTTAAACATGTGTGAATTAAACAAAACACAACTCCAGGTTTGTTTGTGATGAGGAAATGACATTATAACACAGATGGGAGAACCTGCCACCTGCTTGTTTCTATGGAGTGTTTTTTGTTTTCCTTGGAAGTATGCACAGTATGCTTTACACAAATAAAATCTTTTTTATTTTATGGACTTCCCTCCACTGACCTTCAAAAACTTCAATATGTTCAAAACTCTGCCGCTCGCCTCCTCACCCACACCCGCTCACGAGACCATATCACCCCCGTTCTGCAACAACTCCACTGGCTCCCCATCCAACAGCGCATCAACTTCAAGATCCTCCTGATCACCTACAAAGCTCTCCATAACCAGGCCCCTCCATACCTCACAGACCTCGTCCAGTCCCACCGCCCCTCCCGCCGCCTCCGATCAGCCGACTCGAAGCTTCTCACTCCCACAGTCAAATCAAAGCACCGGACTTTGGGGCACCGAGCCTTTGCCATGGCTGCTCCCACCCTCCGGAACTCTCTCCATCTCCATGTCAGAAACTCAGACTCACTAAACACCTTCAAAAAACTGCTCAAAACACACCTTGTCTTTGTGTTACAGTGAAAAGCGCTATATAAAACCAACATATTATTATTATTATTAAAGTACGCGGATGAGACAGTGGTGGTGAGCTTTCTCCAGGCAGACGAAGACAGCCATGGAACTTTGGTGGATCATTTTGTCTGGCGTGTGATGAATCCAATTTGAAAAACTAAGGATACGGTCATTGATTTTTGGAGGACAAATCTGATGATTGCCAAAGTAACAAATATTATGGGTCAGAGAACTGAAGTAGTAAACAGTTATAAATACCTGGGGACGGTTATGGACAGCTCCCTGAACTTTGAGACGGCCACCATGCTCCCCTCTTTTATCACACCTTCATAATGAGGAGTCTTATCTTTTTCTCTTGTAGCCTGGTTTGGAAGCCTAACTCTGAAGGACAAGAACAGACAGACAGATTTTTAAAGAGAGGGAGTATTACACTTCTAATACAATATATATTTAGATCACCGTGTTACCTTGTTTTGTTTTGAAAATGCTGTATTCGACAAAAAGAATATAGCATTTCACTTTTGGCATTAATAAAGTCACCTGAACCTGGACCTGAGTGTGAGTAGCAGTTGAACGGGTATTTTAAACATGAGATTAATAACAAAATGCTGAGGCAGCAGTGGCTCATACTGTTGTTGTATCCTTGGACAAAACATTTCAGCCACCTTGCTTTATATGGAGTTTGTGGGTAAGTTGTGGTTGGGCCCATGTAATTCTGTACAAAACAAGCGGTGAACCAAATGATTGACAGCTTAGCCTCATTTTGTCAGAATTTACCGGCTCATTATTCCTATACACACTGATTTATTTTGATTTTGTCCAGTGAACGTGTGCATTTGTCAAGTCCCTGTTGTGATATTAGCATGTGTGGCGACGTGCACATTAGCTTGTGCTCCGGTGCATGCTAGCAGATGTGCACAACAGCTGCACATGGATCAGAAAAGACATGGGGAAAAAAAGACGGCGTTCCCAAACTCTGAGCAATGTCATCCCAAACAGATGGAATTTGTAATGGAATCTTTGATGAAACTGGATGTAAATGAGAGATCTGCATAGACTGTGCTCCAGAGTGAAAACATGAAAACATTTGTTTAGAAGAATCATCAGAGGAGCAGCAGCAGCTCACAGATAATGAGAGTGCTCCCAGTCCAAGCCTGGTACTGTGACGATCACAGATCTGTGTGTCCTTCAGGCGCAGGCATCTGCTGCACAGAGCAGGAGCTACAGGTGAAATATACATGGGTATAGAGTCCATGGGTGAGAGAGTGAGGAGAAGTTAGAACTGCTGTCACATTGAACAGTTCTGACTAAATGTTGAATGAATGGGCAAAAGTCCTCAAAAATCGTGCCAGCAAAGTGAAACCCAATGAGTTATAAAGAAAATTAGAGAATTCACCACCATGAAACCTATGAGAGTGTTGAAGGAACAGAATGTGTCCTGCATTCTTACTGATTTAAAAAGGTTATTACAGTCACAATTGAACCTGTGCTGCCAGAGCCTTAACCTGCAGATGGAGGACACAAGTTTGTCTCATTCTCAGTATATGGACAGACCATGCCTGATCTGGAAGCTCAGAACCTCCAGAATTCCCTCACTGAGTTGCGATTCAGACGGGACTACATTTCTCCATCACCGGCATCTGTTTTACAGGCAAACACTATGTAGACACATGTCTCTGCTAGTGCAGTTTTTCTGTGGTGCATTTCAAATGCAAAGTGTTTGATGTGATTTGGGCACTAGGCTGAGCACAGCATTACTTTAAGTACCCCTGAGTCCAATGGAATTCTAGCCTCATTCACTATAATGATATTTTGGCAGATTTGACCTCGCTCCAAATGCTGATCAAATCTGCCAAAATAGATTTTTGGCAGATTTGCTTGTATAATGCTGTTTATATTATACCCTGTAACTGTACTCTAGTTTCTTTTCAAACTTTTTATTTAAAAAGAATCGGTAGATCCAGTAGCAATATTGTCACTGTAACATTCTACTCCGGAACTCATATGTGGCAACTGAGGGATTAATAATTTGGAATATTAATAGAAATAAAGTGTTGCAACAACGCCACCCCTAGTTTTGGGGAAATAGAATCTAAGTATAAGGCGCACATGTAAATATATCAAGGGAGAGAGAGCCAGGTTCTATCATGTACAGAATCTTTATTAAATCAAATTAGAATATAAACCAAAAATGCCCCTGAACGTCCCATTGGGTTCTGTGACCTGCAGTGGTCAAGCAAAGATGATTTAAATTCAGTTATTTAGCGCACTCATAGTTCTGCATGTGAATGTAGAGACTGTGGTTAGTGACCATTAGCAACACATGCAATTGTTAAAGCTCTAATACGACTTTCTCGGATTGTTTAAATAATGTTTTCATCTTTGCCCTTGGTTGTCACACATTTCACTGCGAATAACTGAAAGCCATTTATGTGGATGAAGAAAAGGACAGCAAAGAAAAGGTCTGAAAAGCCAAATGTCCCATTTTCTGGAAAGAGAATGGAGTGTGCAAATGAGGCTAAAACAATATCTGCTGGAATTAAAATGGTTATGAGCATGCATTACAGTAAAGGCTATTTGAATGCTGAAATGACCTGAATGCCTCTCTAAAGAGAACTCAAGAAGAACTCATTATAACAAATATTATCACATAGTTTCACTTAAGACCTTAAAAAGGGAGTTGTCTGCTAACACAGAACATATTTAGATCACTTTGTTACCGTTTAGTGTTTTGAAAATGCTATATTCACCGAAAACAACGGATCAACATGTTTAATCATTTTAGGTTTTTTTTGTTTTTTTGATGCTCTAAGTCCCCCCCTC
Source organism: Taenioides sp. WSHXM2023 (assembly GCA_029959045.1). Lineage (NCBI taxonomy): Eukaryota > Metazoa > Chordata > Actinopteri > Gobiiformes > Gobiidae > Taenioides > Taenioides sp. WSHXM2023. The sequence goes on from CM057100.1 coordinate 3,210,441, forward strand.
CCCTTTGCTCTCCGTGCTAAGTCACTCCCCCTTCAGAGTGCTATCAGAACACAATCAGTGTGCGTCCTGCCAATTAAAATACTGCACATCGCATCAGGTTTGTCAATTTGCTGTGTAGAGTTTTGCATCATGTTTTTGTGTATTTATGGGGTATTGTCGTGTGGGGGCGTGGGTGACGTAGGCTTGTGGGCGGAGCCTTGTACAGAATCTTACAGCTAACCATAAGGAGGGTTCAAACAGGGCTCGAGAGAGATCGCTAGATTACTGAACCATGCATGGATTAAAACCAACAAAATGGCATAATACCCCCTCTTCAAAGGTACACTACGTGAAATTTCTGCAAGGCATTGACATCTACATAGTAACAAAAGCCACGTAGTGCATCTTTAATTTAATGTTACACATTTTGAAAGATCCACTAATCCAAAGGCTGGCAGTTGCATCTTTGCTAATGGACTCTTCTTGCCTTGTGTGTCAGAAGAAAAAAAAACAACAAAAAAACAGTGCATCATTATCAATTAAAGAAAAGTCAATGTCACTTTGGAGATAGCTGATGTGGATCCAACTTCATTTAAAGCCTCATTTTATGCAGCATTTGTTTTTAATCTTCTTACATTCACAAATTGGCTCTGAGTTTCTTCTTCTTTACGTGCACATTACTATCATTTGTACAATTTAAACACCAACAGTACGGCGTAAAAAAGTAGTTAAAAGATCATATTTGACAACAGGCTCTATACATGCTTATCGGAACACATTCAGAAACATGCGAATGACGACTTCCTTTGGGCTCTGTTGGCGATAGAAACTCTGACAAAATCTGGGAAAACTGAGAAAATGGCCCGGTTTTCTTCATCTAGATGTCATTGTATTGTTTCTTTTTTTTCCTTTTATAAATTGCCTGTTCATTTGTTTATTATAATTTGTCTAACTTAATTTAAAAAAAAACAACAACTAAATGTCAGTGTAGTGTTCCGTTATGTTTGGCAGATCGACAGTTCCAACCAGCTGCCTGACATGGATCCGATTAGAGTCCCGTCCTCCATGGAAAGCTTTGGCAGGTTGTGAAGATGCTGCTACTGAATCCATGGTTTTATGTGTCGGTAACTACCCCGGAAGTCGGAAGTTTCCAAACATCTTCCGAGAAACGTGAATGGAGCCTATTGCACAGACTAGATGAATCATTTCACTAAAATGTATTTAACATCAATATATTTAAGACTGATTTTGGTGAAGAGTATAATTGTTCTTCCTGATTGGACATGGGCAGCAGATATGACATAGAAAGATGTTATTCCATTTCAAAAATTGCACAAGTTATGATTAGACTATGAGAACACCTTTATTTTGTTACATGAGTAACAGAGAAGTTGAAACTGACACAGAAATGCCTTCTTTGTGCATAAATGTTCAATGTTGATGACGTAGGTAGAGAGATTCTGTTTTAGAACTCAGCACTAGTTCCTGTAGTTTTGTACTGTACTTCCTTCCCCCCACAAACTGCAACTTAAAAGGTGCATTGTGTAACTTTTTGGGTGGAGGGTCCGTCACCTGCTTGTTTCTATGGATATATCATTATTGCTCTGCCTGGAATGTTCCACAATATGACATTAAACAGCTCTACTTTACATTTATTCAATTACAGGTGGTTTTACAGCTCAAAAAATACCTAGAAAAACAGGCATTCTGATTGTGAGCGGGGTCGCCTCTCCACAGATCTGACCTGTAACTCGGTCTGGTTTGGTCTCCATGAAGCTAGAAAGGTTTAATGCCATACTGTGAAACATTCCAGACAAAGCAATAACATTCATTTCATTCATTCATTGAGAAAAGCAGCTGACAGCACCGCCACCAGAAAAGTTAGAATTAGAAAAAACATGAAAACCTCTCATGTGCACTTGAGTAACGTGTAACTGTACCAACTAGAGATCGACCGATATGGGCCTTTTCATGGTCGATGGCGATATCAATAATTTAGACTCCGGTCGATAAGCTCTGACAATATTTTTGGGCAGAGATGTAGGTCTGATTTTGATCATTTTTGTCAAATTAACTGATTTTCTACAACCTGGATAGGAGAGCAGATTAGTCACAGTTTTACTGTACCTTTTTTGGAAGTGTTCAAATAAAGCTTTATGCATGTGGGCAGCTGGTTGGCCCAAAATATTGGCCTCTGTGGGACATTTAAAATGGGACTGCCTACTCCACCGACAACCACATTTCAAACAGAGCTGCTAAACTGGGTCCTACCCGGAGGACTCATTTCGAACCATGTTTGACCAGAATGGTGCAAATTTACATAGTTTGCACAAAAAATACTCCCAAAACACACTAGAAACAATAGCCAATACTATTTCAACACCATCTACATAGTTAAGTAGTGGAAAAAAAAAACAAAAAAACAAAAAAAAACCACATTTCATTTAGTGTTTACTTCCATGTTAAGCCTCATGTCTGCTATGCTGAAAAGTGCAAATATCGTCCACATATTTCGTTTTATCTCTTGTACTAACTTCAATAGACTCCTGCATCACCTCCACCGCCCTCATATCATCATGAACCTCAATTATATTCTATTACCCCATAAGACAGTGTAAGATACACTTCTATTTGTCCAGGCTCCAATCACATCTTCAGGGGTCAAAAGTGGTGGTGGTATCAGAAGAGGTGAGGACTAAATCATGCTAATTCCTTCTCTTCGATGAGCAGGATGACCAAGCCCGGGCCATAAGTTTTCTTTAATAATGTGAGTGAAGGCAGCTGCAGCCAAGGCACGCTCCACTGTCCAGCTGGCTGAGCAGTCCGGTTCACACAGAGGGTAAGAGGACTCCAGACTGACTCATGAGACACACAGAACAAATGCTTCCATTAGAATTATAATGTTATACTGTATATCTTTGTTCCTGAATACCCAAGGTTAAAAATTGTATTTAGTTTTATATGAGCAAAAATCCATTTCCTGATTTGATTGTGCTCTACGAGTGGTCAGAACTTTCATGGAACCTTGGACAAGATGGTAAAGGTTACTCAGAATGTGGGATATAACAACAGAAAAAAGGAATCTGTCAAGAAAAAAGAAAGGAAAAACAAGGATCTGCAAAACATGGCAGATTTCTGTAGAATCAACGTACTAAACTGTGTTCTTCTGAGGTGAGACAAATTAGAGTTTATTTGTAAAACTCAGGTGACCAAATGAGCTCCTCGTTTCACATGTGCCACTGAAAAAAGCGAATTGCACGTGCCATCATGTTTCTGACTGGAGACACATGTTTGTATCTGTATAAATAACACCGAAATATTGTTCTGGATTTGTCAGGCAAGTGGATAGGTCTCCTGCTGTCAGTATGAACAGCCGTTTTTCAAGGTATTTTCACTGATAGACCTTGAATTAAACACATGTTGCATGGGTTAATTCTGTATGGTTTCCCACAGTTTGGTTTGATCACATCTCTATAGAGACATAAAGGTCATGGACATTTTACCAGTAAATTAAAGTACAAAATGCACATTAATTTCTTACACCACTGTTGGCTTTAAGTATGTGTCCTTCACTGACTAAGCTCCATTTAAACATTTATTTGGTCGGCATGTGCTTCACATGTAATAGAATGATCAGATTAAGAACTAAAAAGTTAAGTTCAAAAGTCAAAGAACATGAGGTTATTTCAGTCTTTATGCTACGCTGGCTGAAGGGCAAACATCTCGCTATGAAAAATCAATACAACACTTATATGAAAAATACCAAATTGACGCAAGAAAAGTTTGAACAGCCTCATCCAAAACTCCATTTAATTTCAGAGTAGAGGTAATAAATGTGGAAAAGTACAACTACACCAGAAGAGAGGCACTGCAAAGCTTAAGTGCTCAAGGTCAAACACATTTACTCCGTAACTAGCATCATATTAGAGGAAGACAGTAGGTCAGTTGAGTGTTTGTCCAGTGGTCCGAAAGTTGGCGGTTCAAATCCCGCTTTCGACATAAACATCACTGGTTGAGCCGTGCGATTCCAGCTCCCACACATGAATGCTGTTGTGTCCTTGCGTACACTGGTGTGTGAATGTGTGTGTGAAAAGGGTGAGTGGTTTCTTAAAGTGTCCACCAAAAAAGTTACACACTGCAATTTTAACTGTAAAACTTCAGATACAGAAAAGACTTGAAGGTCACTTAGAGAGATCACAGAGAGTTCTTCTGAATGAGACGTTTCACCTCAGAAGCCCCTGGAGCCGTCCCAGGACACGGTGGGGTGCACTGGGAGCACCTCAGTCCTCCCTTGAGCAGAAGCAGCTCTCACCCAGCCACAGATAACAGCTGTGGGACAGTGACGAATGAGAGCACGTATAATCTATTCTGCACAGGCTAACAGCTAAGCAGACAATAGCAACATTTACATATTCACTTGGTTTATTTACACGCCAATGTCTGACAATATTTTAATTAAACCACTGCCTAATGATGACCGTGGGCTACAACTTTCTTTATGATTTGCATGTTGCATAAACAAGCATAGATCAGTATTAATATGCTTCAGAACAATTAACCTTTTCTTTGTTAATTTACCGTAACCCAACAATCTTTAAATATTGGTAACATTTTATAATAACTACACCTTAGTCATAAAGAGAGGGTGTTTTACTCCTGCGCGTGTTAACTGCTAACTTATTTAGATCACCATGTTATCTTGTATTGTTCTGAAGATGTTATAAAACACTTTCTTTCAGCAAATATGAGTTTCACTTTTGTTTTTGATGCTCTGAGGCTCCCTTCCCTTTGCTCTCCATGCTTAGTCACTCCCCCTTCAGAGCGCTATCATAACAATCAGTGTGCGTGATGGAGTAATCCCGTCAGCGAGCACAGGAAGGTCATGGTGCAGATATACATGCGCACACACACTCATACCGGCGTTTCATTTACCCGGCCGTTTACCGCTGTCCCTGAGTTTTGCTCACACTTGATTGCTGCTCAAACATTCCTTTCGCCATAGCCATTGTTCCATTTCCAAACTTTCCTCCATGTCCGCCGTCCCCTCAGTGCATGTCATTCGGCCAACTCGAGCGTCCGCATTATGTCACGAGTAACATCATGTGACTTTCTATTTTCCTTATGAACTATATATTTTTTTCCTATTATGTGCTTAAAACCTATTATTAGGGCATTTTTGTTTTTTTATGGTAATATTTGTGATTTTTCAGTATTAAAGGAGGAATGTATCTATTTCTATTTGTAGAGAAAAGCCGTTTTTCTTTGTTAATTGACTTGGGGGAGGAGCCTCGTACTATTTAAGAGGCCTCCCATCTTCACAGAGGCAGTGTGTGTTAAGGGGAAGAGCTGTGTGCACCACAGGCACCAGCTTCAGAGCTATTCAAGAGCTGCTACAGACTGTAAATACATCTATTTAGATTTTTTTTTTTTCACTATTTTGTGCACTCCTGGAAATAAAATCACCAACACTGCATCTGACTATGCCATATAATTTCTTTTTCGTCAATAAGAACCCAGGACAGCATGCATTAGGGATGGGCGATACCAAAACTTTGGTATCAATGCAACACCAAGTACTTTTTGGGGGTATTTTTTTTCGATACCGATACTCGATAGTAGTCTTATCTTAACGGTGAGGGGATTTCAGTAAATATATGTATTCAAAAGTGTTTCAAATAGGCTCTGAAGCAGGATACTGGACACAGATGGATCAAAACAATGAACAAATGGCAGAAAATGATTCCAGTCTTCAAATTTGCATATGCTAATCAGTGTCAGTATTTGCATAATAGTATCAATATCCACATTTGTACTGAGTCAGTATCGATATATCAATAGTCCCATTCCCAGCATGCATCCCGCTAATGACACTACAGCACATTGCATCAGGTTTGTGATGTGATATAAAACCCTTCGTGCTTTTGTACATTTATGGAAAATGGCCGAACAGGAGCATGGGTGACATAGGCCTGGGGGTGGAGGAAACAGAATTGTACAACCTTAAAGCTAACTGTAAGAAGGGTTTAAATAGAGCCTGGGAGAGATCGCTAGAGTACTCACACAAGCACAGATGGCATATAAAACCAACAATATTATAACATGGTAGAAAGCTCCAAAACGTTTGCTTAGTATCCCCTCTTTAAAAGTGCATTGTTTAACTTTTCTTGTGGAGGGTCTGTTAAATACTTTTCTCCTTAGGGATGTTATTGCTTTGTCTGGAATGACAAAAAAACTTGTCTATCATCAAGGAGATGAAACCAGACCAAGGTACAGGTCAGATCTGTGGAGCCTGTTTTTCTATGTATTTTTTGAGCTATAAAACTACCTGTGATTGATCACGAAGGAGAAATTAAATTCTGTCAAGTGGACAAATTTTTTGATCGAATATGTTTCGCAGCTCATCCAAGCTGCTTCTTCAGTTCTGGTCAGACGTGAACTGCACTGAGTGAGGACTGTGCCTTTACGCCATTCAGTGTAGCAAGGACTGCAGCGAGTATTACATTGGAGAAACAAAACAGCCACTTCATAAGAGAATGTTGGTCTGTACTAACAGACGAGAAAGCAGCAGTGCACCTCAGTCTACCATACATCTCCATCTCAAAGCCACTAACCACTCGAGTGAGGACAGTGAGGTACAGATCTTAGCCAGAGAAAAGAAAAGGTTTGTGAGGGGAGTTAAAGGGGCTATTTTTGTTAGGAAAGACAATCCATCTTTGAACATAATTGGAGACATCATCTCTCTCCTATTTGCAAGTTCAACTCCATTCTTAGACCAAAGAAAACAATAGAGATAGCCAGGTCAGGTCTAGATGTGTGAAAGCAATGATTACGTTAATATGACTCAGGCACTGTCCACACTCAGTGCAGTTCAGTAGACGTAGCTAACAAACAGAAACTGTAAACAAGTAAGTGTGTTAGTTTCAGAGTAGTTTCATTGTAGTTAGCGCCCCCTTCAGGCAGATATAAGGCAGTGTCCACCAGCGCCTGACCAGAACTGAAGAAGCAGCTTGGATGAGCTGCGAAACGTATTCTACCAAATAAACTTTTGTCTAGTTGACAGAATTTCATTTCTCTTTTGCGATGGATCCTACCTGGACGACTGAGGCATTACACGAACACCTGTAACTGAATAAATGTAAAGTAGAGCTGTTTAATGTCATACTATGGAACATTCCAGACAGCGCAATGGCGTATCCGTAGAAACAAGCAGGTGACGGACCAAACCAACCAACAAATTACACAGTTCACCTTTAAGAATGATTCAGGGTTAGTAAATACTTAAGTAATACCCTAATCCCATAACGATGAAATGTATTTATTAACCCTGAATCATTCTTATCATTCATTAAATCATTTCATCATAACGAGCACAAAAAGCACAAAAAAGAACATTCTGCATAATGTCACTTGTGAGGCCTTATGGACAGAAATGCCTCTCAGACAAACTCTACACTGTGGCCGCTTGCATTGGATCTGTGAAATCCAAAAGCCAACAGGGAACGACAAAACAACATGTAGAAGAATATAAAAAGGGTAAACCAATATAAAAGAGCTATGTGCTGTGTACTCTCTAGTGCAGTGAAGATTGCTGTGAGGAAAACAGTGGAGAAACTATACAAATTGACAATAAGTTGAAAGTTTTCTCCTGAGTCCAGCGTCTGTTTTCTTACTAGATGGCATTATGCTCTGATATGTAAAAAAGAAAAAAAAAAAAGTAAATTACGGAAACTTGTCTTGTCCCGTGTGAATGCTCAAAAAAAATAAATAAATAAAAAATACACAAACTATAGGATCATTTCACTTTTATAGAGACGGTATTACGTTAAATCTTTCTACCATGTTATAATGTAGTTTCCTCATCAAAAACATGCCTGAAGAGGTTTTAGATGCATGCTTGAGTAATCTAGTGATCTCTCCTGGGCCCTATTCAAATCCTCCTTATGGTTAGCTCTAAGATTATGTACAAGGCTCCGCCCACAAGCCTACAACAACCACGCCCCCACACAACAAGTCTCTATATAAATATGCAAAAACATGACATAAAACTGTACACAGCAACTTGACAAACCTGATGCGATGTGCAGTTTCATTAGCGGGACACACACTGATTGTTTTGTGCTCTGAAGGGGGAGTGACTTAGTGCAGAAAACAAAGGGAGGGGGGACTCAGAGCGCCAAAAACAAATCTGCAACTTATTATTATACACTATTTTCTGATCTAAGTCATAATGTAATTTCCTCATCACAAACAGACCTGGAGTTGTGTTTTCTTTCATTCACATGTTTAACACACAAACCCCTGCATATTTGGGCTAAGTTCTTTCAAACTGAAAACACTGAAACACCTTGTGATGTCATGTGTTAATACAGGAAGTGCTCCACTGTGTTTTTAATCTCCGCGCACCTTCAGTAGAATCATTTGGATTATTTCAGACGTGGAATTGTCAGTCTCTACTGAAGAAAAGACAACAGCTAATTTTAACTTCTTTCAACTTGAAAACTACAGCTTGATGACATCACAAGGTGGAACAGAGCATTATGAGCTTTGGAGATGTAGACAGACATAAAGGATTACTGAAACATGTGAATGAAATAAAACATAACTCCAGGTATGTTTTTGATGAGGTAACAACATTATAACTTGACTTAAAGCTCACAGGAGTCACTTTTGCCTAATCTAGCACTTTTAAGGGCATCTCTGGGTAATATTAATTCAGTGCAAACAAAGTTTAAATCTAAAGATTATAAGACACAGCAGTGGCAGTAACAGCTTGTGTAACAGCTTGTGACACGTTGACATTTTGATATTCTAAAGTGGGTCAGACGGTACGAAGGTGAAAAGAATTATAGCACTTTTTTTTTTTTTTTTTTGCAGTTAGACATTTTGCCAAATTGTTTTCCAAGATGAAGTTCCGAGAAGGGAAAGTGGAGCATTGCAGAATAAATACAGAGGACGAGGAGGGAGCAGCCGATACTATGTAAATGAAAGAGTTTGTGGAATAAATGGAATGTTTTATGCAGCGTGTAACCCAAGGGCACAGAGCTACATCCGTTCTCTCTCCCAGTGAAAAAAGTGTTTGCTGAAGTTTGCCTTTATTCAGGAGTGGGTCAGATCAGCTCAAACCACTTTTCCACCTCTCACCTCTGGAAAAAATTTATTACAAAGCACAAGTAATCACACGGAGTAAGGAAAATAGGCCCCTGGTCCCAGAAGTCCATTATATTGGGCTCATTACCTGCGAAATAATTGGAAGTGAGAGACATGGGAATACATCGCGTACACAAATGCACTTAGATGAAATGTTTTTGTTGAAATAGGATTTTTGATTTCACACAGCCTTGAAGATACAGTGTGACAAGCGTAGGTCAGCGGAATATCTGATAATTATTGTAAAGAGAATTGCGTGTAGAGATTTAAAAAGATCTTAATAGACCCAAAATCACTTAACACTAAATTTGATTTAAAGGGCCCATATTAGGCGATTTTCTGATCTATTTTATAATGCTGTTTCTTCACACAAACACACACGGAGTTGAGTTTTGTTTCATTTACTCATGTTTAACACACAAGTCCTGCATTTATTTAGACTGAGATCTTCTCTTAAAGTGAAAACACTCTACTTCCACCTTGTGATGTCATGTGGTAATACAGGAAGTGCTTCACTGTGTTTTTAAACTCCATACACCTTCACTGGAATCATTTGAGCAATTTTAGTCCTAGAATTTGCCAATATCTACTGAATATCTACTGAACAAAAGTTACAGGTCAGTCCACAAATCTGACCTGTAACTTGGTCTGGTTTGGTCTCTGAAGATAGAAAGGTTTAATGCCATACTGTGAAACATTGCAGACAAAGCAATAACATCTCCAAGGAGAAAGGTATCAAAGTTACACAATGCACCTTTAAAGCTCATAAGGGTCATTTTTGCATAATATAGGACCTTTAGTGTTGCCGTTACAGATTGCTTATAGCTTATTGCAAAAGAAAATCTGATTCAGTTAACAGGACAAAGGTTTTAGAGGGAAGACGTTTCACCGGTCATCCAAGTGGCTTGTTCAGGTCTGGTGGTGAAACATCTTCACTCTAAAACTTTTGTCCAGTTGACTGAATTGCATTTCCTTTTGCTGTAGAACCTACCTGGACCATGTGGGATTACACAGACAAGACTGGCAGTTTGATACAATACATGTGTTTGGTTCTTTATTTACAAAAATTTAACTAAATACACAGATAAAGAGGGCCAAAAATATTGAAGTACTAGAAAAAAAAAGTCAGAGTAGAGCCACTGCTCCTTCCATTTTATGACCATACGCCTAAGCAAGATGCTTTTTGGAAGTTTCCGGTTCTCTTAAAGGTGCAATGAACTTTTGCCATTGCTCTGCCTGGAATGTTCCACAATATGTCAGTAAGCAAGTTTACTTTACATGTATTCAATTACAGGTGGTTTTATAGCTCAAAAATACAAACAGGTATTCTGACTGTGAGCGGGGTCATCACTCCACAGATCTAACCTGTAACTTAGTCTGGTTTGGTCTCCATGAAGATAGAAAGGTTTAATGCCATACTGTGAAACATTCCAGACAAAGCAATAACATCTCTGTGCAGAAAAGCATTTGACAGAGCCTCCACCAGAAAAGCTACAGAATGCACCTTTAAAGATCCTATATCGGCACATACCTAGATTTCAGTAATCGATGTGTCAGTAATCCATGAAGCTCCTCTGCGTTTCCATTACGTAGCCAGCAACTTTGACGTTAGCTGCCACAGTTTATAGCTTCACCTTGACAAATCTAATATAGGACCTTTGAAATTCACATTACAAAATTAGCCCTAGATATACAGTAACGAATCAGTGTTGTCTAGGGCAGAAACTAACAAACTGTAAGGCCAGGTCTCTGACAATTGTGAAAAGTGCTTAGGCTATAAACTTGCAGTGATTAAATGGGATTCTCTGCTTGGTTTTTCATGTTTTTAAGACGGCAAGAATCAGGTACAGCATCAGGTACATCACTTAACAGTAAACGTCTGAATAGGTGGAGGATCTGTCTGGGGAGGAGGAAGTCTGGCTGACAAACTGATCCGTAAAGCTGGTCACGTGATCGGCTATGAGCTGGTGACATTTGTCACAGTGAGGGACAGGAGGACACTGGACAAACTGCTCTCCATCATGGACACTCCTGCTCACCCACTGCACCAGACTATAGAGGGACAGAGGAGATAATACTCCCTACAACTGTACAACAACTCACCCACTGCACCAGACTATAGAGGGACAGAGGAGATAATACTCCCTACAACTGTACAACAACTCAATCTTAAGTAATGGATAACCTTAATCAGCAGAGTATTTGCACTGTCGCTCTCTTGTTTATATCTGTGATTTTATAGTTTATTTTATAGTTTATTACTTATTTTTCTATTTTATTTTGACTTGTACATATACATATATTTTTATAATTATGTCTCATTTGACTCCTGTCTCTGTTATTATATTATATTGTGATGAGTGAGCTGCTGTATCCAAATAATTTCCCTTGTGGATCAATAAAGTTTGTTTAAGTCTAAGTCTAATTAATAGCACAATTTAAACACATTACACATTTGGCTCATATTATTAAACCAAACCACTCCACATACTGTATATCGACTGCCTCCTCCCATTTCCAACTGTTTCTCTCACTGTACACAGAGTTCAGTTTCTCTTCAAATACCTATTTCCATTTCACAGCCACGTTCACGGGTCCGCGGGGCTTCCATCTTCCAATGTTCTGTCTTTTCAGGCCTGGCATTTTGGAACACTTTCTCAATTGATTTGGCTCGGACAAATCCTTGGCTCTGGGCAGGTAACAACTCGCATTCATCCAATTTAAATGCAATTCCTTGAGGTTCTTACAACATGAAAACCGCAGTGAATAAGAGACCTGGCCCGAGACGATAAAACGCAGAAAAGAGCGTCGTGTCCAATGTAAATGCGTATACTTACCATGCATGAGTTTTAGCGCGTAGCTTGTTAGCCTCCCCTGAACGCAGGGAACGATGAGGGCATGACATACCAAGGCGCAGGTAATCAATGGCTAGCTTCCTCATTAGCATCGCAATGGACTATTCTAGCGCCGAACGCGGACCAGAGGTGTGCAATTAAATCAGGCATAATCATTCATGGACGCCCAAGCCAAAACTAAAGCTCGCCTCATTTAATTCAAAACCATTTTAATTAAAGTGATAAACATTTAAATGGCTTCAGGGAGATTTTGTATTGTATTTTACTTTGCAGGCCGCTCTGTGCTTTATCGTTCTCTTCCTGTGCTTTTCCCATGCGCGGGTTTCGGTGTTGTCGGTGGCCGCGCGGTGTCTTTTGGGGATGAAATTGCCAGTAGCGTTTGTGTGATGTAATTGCAATGATAAACAACACAAGGTATATGTCCAATTATCTTGTTTTTTACTGCTACTGTGTCATTATATCATACAGGATGTTGTTTAACTTTTTTTTTTCTTTATATAGCAGAAAGGACTTGGAACAGATACAGAAAAATAAGTAAGATGCAATAAAAAAGTTTAAAGGTGCATTGTGTAACGTTTCTGGTGGAGAGTCTGTCACCTGCTTGCTTCTGTGCATAAGACATTGCTCTGCCTGGAATGTTCCACGGTGTGACATTAAACAGCTCTACCTTACATTTATGGCTCAGAAATACCTAGAAAAACAGGCATTCTTGTCTCTCCACAGATCTGACTTGTAACTTGGTCTGGTTTGGTCTCCATGTAGATAGAAAAGCTTAATGCCATACTGTGAAACATTCCAGACAAAGCTATAACGTCTCCATGGAGAAAAAGCATTTGACGGACCCTTCACCAGAAAAGTTACACAATGCACCTTTAAAAAGTGGATTTATTTGAGATTTACTGAAAAAAGAATATTACTATACCAGTATGTAGTGCTGTAATCCTTTTGTTGTTTAGACAGACAGATACTATGTTAATCCTGAGGGAAACTGCAGCAACATTTCCACTGCGCTTCTCAGTGTCCTTTGTGTCTCAGTCAAAGGTCTCAGTGTAGTTTAACAGGAGGACTGGTCAGGGAGGGTCAGCAGATCCTGTGGAAGAGCCAAAAGTGCCCCTCCTCTGAGTCCTGCAGCATCACAGCAGTGTCCAGGGGGCGCCAGGTGAACACAACAGGAAAGGTCTCGCTGTTACTCCGCTCTGGTGTTTCAGTTGGTGAAGAAATGGTCCATTCCATCACAGTGTTTCCTCACCTGTAGCCTGTAGCATCTCAAATGTCCATAGCTAGCTCCTTAACTAGCATCTTGTACTGTCTCCATGGATACAGGAAAAACAAACGGCTCATTTCACAAAATCCATCAGTTCCTTACTTATGTCCTTTGAACTGCACATGCTGCATTTCTTAGTTAAAATCCCATGATATGATGTTAAAAACTGACCTTAAAAAAACAAAAGTTTCAAAAATCAATTCAGTCGATTATTCGGTTAAGTTAGTGAGTGGAATTGCAAAATGGCAGATTAAACTCATGATTAACAACTTTAAAGGTGCATTGCGCAATTTTTCTGGTGGAGAATCTGTCACCTGCTTCTCTTCATGATGTTATTGCTTTGTATAGAATATTCCATGACAACTATAGGCTGCATTACAGCTCAGATCTGTGGAGAGGCAACTCTGTTCACAGAGAGAATGATTGTATTTTTGAGCAGTAGCAACACACGTAATGAATAAATGCTAGATAGATGTGTTTTATGTCATATATGGAACATTCCAGGCAAAGCAATAACATCTCTATGGACACAAGCAGGTGACGGACCCTCCAGCAGAAAAGTTACAATGCAACTTTAATCTGTCTTCGTATAAATACATTGTTTCCTAGTTCTTTTTTCTACATAAATAGTTGTTTTTTTCCATGAACACCCATGAGAGTGCAGTTTAGGTTATATACATATATGTATATATATATACACAGAGATATGTAATAGTTTTAAGAGCTTTTTGTTTTCACAGTGCTCTGAAGGGGTGGTGACTTAGTGTGGAGAGCAAAGACAGAACATGAAACTCATAAAACATATCAGTTATTTTCAGCAAATATAGCATTTTCAAAACAATAAAAGGTAAGGCATTGTTAGCAGTTAATACCCCATAGAAGTGCAGTATCCTCTCTTTACATCTTTTTTCTGCATAAATATTTATTTTTTGCATAAGCTCCCCCTGCAGGTGTAGTCTTAGGTAAATCAAATGACTTAATGACTTAAATTAAGAACATTTTACCTTATTCAGTATATTTAACTTGACAAGTGAAACGATCTACCAATGGAATATGTTTGTTCTTAATTCAAGCATCATTAGTACATTTTGTTTGTTACTTTAAGTTAAAAAAGGTGTTGTTTTCCTTATTTTCAGTGTAGCAAGATGTATTCATATTTTAAGTAGAAAAGTCTTGCTCCATTGGCAAATATTTTTACTTGTTAAGTGAAAGTTATTCAAATCATGACAAAACTTTCTTAATTTTAGTCATCTTAACTTGGTTAGATCAGTTTTTGCAATGAAACAATATGTGTGTGTGTTTTTGTTTCAAATTGTCAATGAAAGTTCAAAATAGCATTATAGAGATGCAGCATAAAAATCCATCAGCTGTGGACATGGTGGGGCCAAATAAACATTAGCCAATAGATAACGATATTGTCAGTCAAACTCCCTATGTTTCTAGCGTAACTGACTCTCCAGTGCACTGGGATTACGTGGTTTACGTTCGCCTCTCACACATTCCACATACGCAAGACGCTGTTTACTTGACCAACGCAGCGGTTCTTCGCGGCTTTTTCGAACTGTAGCTTCCTCGCAGTTTGCACAAAGTTTGTTGCAATGGCCGACAAGAATCCACTACCAGTTAGCCACAAAAGAAAGTCCGTTTATGAGGTCGCTGAAAGAAGAAGAAAAGGGGAAAAGGAGCGAAGCTAAACTAAGGTGATTCTTGGAGATTCCTTCCAGCGATGGCGTCACTGAAGCAGACGAAGGGTCTAAAGACTAACGCGTTGGTCGCTAAATTACTTCTGGACAGGAAACTTCAACAGCGATTCGTTAAGCGATTCTGAACGCGCACCGGCTGTAAACAAGCAGGTGTCACGCATGCACAACACTGGAAAAAGGACAAACAGTCGCTGTATTTCTTTTTCCTTAGAAAATCCTCTATACAACCTTTAAACAAACTCACAGATGGTAGCTTTTTATTGTTAATTTTAAACGTTTTTCTATGGTTCAAAGTTACCTCGTCCCTTACCTTATGCATTTCGAGCATCCTCATTCACTCTGAGTTTACAAGTGCTTTTCGCAACTCTCAGAGGGGAGTTTTGAGAACTAGCATGCCAACAGCACACTTCCTTTTTTTGTTTTTTTGGCGATTTTGGTTCATACTCTGGATATAAGATAAGAATTGGTCAAAGTCGGCTCTACTTCTTCTCAACTCACATACACATTTTACATTACTTCCCTCCATAATACTGAGAGTGGAAAGTTTTAAATATTTAAGAGTGGAAATTTACTCATCACGAAAGTTAATCGCTTCTTCAAACTATTCAACAATTTTAAACCAGGTAACACTTGCTTTACAAAAATGGGATAATTTCAATACTACTTTACAACCTCAAATTTCTATAATTAAACAGGCATTTTTTTCCCCTCTCTCCACCACCAAATATTTTGAAAAACTTCACTGTCCGAGTTCAAAATATTTATGGAAAGGGAAAAAGCCCATCATGTCTCATAAAACTTTACAGCGGTATAAAAGTTCAGGTGGCCTTTCAGTGCCTAATTTCAAATACTGTTACTGGTCTTTTGTTTTACGTCTACTTTTTTCATGGTTTTGCCCAACAAGTGAATCTCCATGGAAATACATAGAAGAAAAACCTACTTTATCCTCACAGACTAAGGGACTCCTCTGTTCCACTTAAACAAGCAAAGACTCGTTTTGGCCCAATATTTACTAATCTTCTATCAGTCTGGCGTAACGTGGAAAAAGAATCAAAAACAATACAAAAATGGCATAAATATAGTCCATGTTTTCATAACTATTCATTACTCTCTGGTGCTAAACCATTTGTATTCTCACAGTGGGAAGAGAAAGGGATTCATGTTCTAGGAGACATGTTTGGTGATTCTGGGCTTCTCTCCTTTAACAAACTATGTGTTACCTTTAACCTGTCGGCATCTTCTTTTTTTGTGTACCTCCAGTTGAGCTTATGGGGTTCAATGGAATGAACGTCTTACCACACAGAAATTTCACAATATATTAAATAGAAAAAAACACAAATATATAATCTATTATTGTTTGCAAATTATAAACCACTGAAGGATCTGGATGCAGCCATGCTCTCGTTTGACCTCAAGAGTTGCTTATAGAATATAACTAATATATCTGTACTGAGGTAAGACACACTTTGATGAAATATATGGGTAGAGACACTTTAAGAATTAATATTATTAGTGCTTTCCAGTGGTGTAGTGGTTTTTGGTTGTTAAAATAATGAGCTGAGCCTTTACTTCATTCATCATTTCACTTTTCATTTAGTACCACAGAAGAAGTGTGCTCTTTGTTCCTGCACTTTTAAATCATCAGAGACCAGACCAATTACTGCGTAGAAGATTACAGCAGATATACCAGACCAAAAAATCGCTTTTGGTAAATCCTTTTTAACTTTAACATTTTCTTCCATCCTGCCTATTATTATCTTTGTATTCTTTCCCCATTCCAAATCTCTCTTCCTTTGTCCGCCTCTCCTCCCGCTCTCATCTCTCGTTACGTCTTGTGGGCCTGAAAATTACCAGCAGTGCCACGGCTCCCTCCTGGATAGCTCATCCTTGCCTCAGCTGTCTATGTGCTGCTTCATTCAGACATTCTTTGTTCAGTGCTCTGTGTTTTTTTGTTCCCGGGCGCTGTCCCAAAGCCCGAATCAAACCGCGTTACCAGATGCCCCCAAATGTCCTTCAGCGCCACCGAAATTAGACAGAAAATTGCATTTGCGTGGAGAGGGATGATCTGTCTGAAGCACCCCGCTGTTGGTTTTCCCACTTGTGAAATACATGCGCGAACATTGCCAGGCGCTTTACTGTAAAAAGCCCATTGTTGGGGACGCTCCAGTGCTTCCAGTAATGGCCGACAGCACGTTGCATTATGTGGCCCCATAGAGCGTGGATTGTGAACAGAGCTGGCTGTGGTCTGGAGTGCGCTGACGGATGAGAGACACAGGCCCAGCCAAAAGAAACAGCACTGATCATACGTCTGCTCCAAGACTTAATTACTTTTGGCCAAAGCTGGAGGGAACTTTTTAGGCTAAACACTTTCTCATCAAGGTACAAAGAGACCAAAAGAGGTCCAACGTAACAAAGGACTGTCTTAAATCAAATGGGGTTTCAAAGAAATTTCTCCTATGGGAGACAAATAAATGAACTAACTAACTAACTATCTGCTGCTGCCAATAGAGGCGCTGTGCTGTAGTGGTTATTGCTTCTGCCTCACAGAGTCCAAGGACTTTTAGTTCTCCATTCAATGTGGAATAATATATTTTTGGAATTGATTTATCTGAAGGTACAATGTGTAACTTTATGGAGGGGGAAAGTCACCTGCGTGATTCCATGGAAACAGAAAGTTAAAACCATATTTCAGATCATTCTCAATGGAGATGTGTCATACTGTGGAGTATTGTAGCCAAAGGAACACCATTTCCATGGAAACAAGCAGGAAGAGGCTCTCCCCCAGGCCAAATAGTCAGGTTTGTGGAGATGCAAGCCCGCTCACAATAAGGATGCATGTTTTTCAGTGCAATAAAAACAAAAATAAAAACACAACATGCTTTTAGTAGTGTATTTTAGGCTAAAATAGCTAATTATAAACTGAAGCTTTAAAGCTTCACTTAATCATCCAGCTCAAGCAGATGCAGTTTCCATTAATAAACTACAACTGCGACCCTCTTTTCAATATTCAGAAATATTACAATTAAACATATTACTATTTACCGTTAACTAAAACAAAAACATGTTGGATCAATATTAATTAAATTAACATGTGTAGGATGTCTTATCCATCTTTTCGTCTACTGTCTTTTAATAGTTTAGTTGTGATTTTTATTTTATTTTATGTTTTTAATTGCAGCTACATAGTTAAAGGTTTGGAAGAGTTACCACTTATTGACTCTGCATTGTGAATAGTACAGTACAGAAAATTACCAAGCATTTTTAGTGCAAAAGTTTCAAGTTCCTCTCGACGCCTTGTTTTGTAAGTCCCTTGAGAAAAAAGTACATTTGACCTTGTTAAGGGGTCTTAAAAGCACTGAGGGCCGTTCTCATGCAAGATTACATGTACAGCCACATGTACATTTGGTAGAGTAGCCATAAAATGTACTCAAGTGAGAGTAATGTTACGTCAATAAAAATATAACTCCAAGTCCAAGAAAATACTATTAAATAATGCACAAAATATGGTATTTTCATATCAGAAGGATCAGCGTAAGAAACACAATCATTTCATATTGTCAATGTAATTCTTTTGTTACTTGTAGACTTACTCACAATGGGAAGAGTTACCCAAACCTTTTACTCAAGCAAAAGTAATGTACTGTTACTTCAATAAAAAATACCTCTGTGTACAGCATACACTTCTGGGTTGTATTTACTGGAGGAGATCTCGGAAAAGTCTATGAATTACACATTATTTTTCAGTCTTTAGGGTATGGTTCAAAGTGCATTGGTGTCTCATGTTTTTCCAGATATGTTCAGTTTGACTTCTTTTTACATTCAAAAACTTTTGGTTCTTTCTAAAGACAAAAAGTTATATTATGTAATTACCTTGTAAGCTACTACTTACTTTTTCAGCAACCCATCTTCAGAACTCAGAGCACAAGTTTGGTTATCTTGTGTTGGGAACATGCTGTCTTGTCTTCTGTTGAAAAAAGGTCAAAAGTTTCTCCCAAATCTAGTCTATTCCAACTCTTTGTTCTATTTGATCTCTGAAGCTGCTCCAGGATCTTCTTTGTGCTGTTTGTACACAGCGCCTCCTGAAGGGAGGTGATGGTGGGTTTGTAGGAGTTTTCACCGAAGTACTGAAAACTCGGGCTGTAGAAGACTTAAAAAAAACCTTGGTGAACTAAAGACATGTCCTGTGGATAAACCAGTCGACTAAAAATGGGGCGTTGCAAAAGCTCTCAAAACTGTTATGATCTCTGTGCAAACTGCACTCACAAGACTACACCTGCAGGGGGAGCTCATGCAAAAACGACTATTTATGCAGAAAAAAGTACTAAAAAAAACAATGTATTTATATAAAGACAGATTCAACTGAATCATTTAAGAGTTTAAACTGTTTGTTTCCCATATAAAAAAAAAAATAATAATAAAAATATTAGCTAATTCACTCACTTCTCCTTTCTGTTGTTGTCCCATATGAATCACTAGAATCTAAATCCGCTGACCGATTAATCGACTAAAGGACTACAGCCCTACTGAAACAAGGCATAATGCGACACCAATGCATTATTAAATATTACTGTAATATTATAATAGGATTACATTATTGAAGGTTATATTACACAAAACTGACTGTTGGACTGAGCTTTTAGGCTGCGTCTCAATTCTCCCCCTTGGCCCTCTGTCTTAGCCCTACCCCTCTGTTGTGCGCGTTCACGAGAGACAGAGGGGTGTCCCAATACTCTTTTCTGTAAGTGCGAGGGCTAAGGGGAAGGGCTATGATACCCCTCTGCACAAAGCGTTTTCAGATGCACACTTTGCGCAAAGGGGATGGGCGTGGCTTAACGCAAGTCGGAGCAAAAAGCAACACGGAAATCGGGAAGTGTTGAGCAATCGGGAAGAAATTGGACAAATGTGAGTATTTGCACTCAAGAACCTCATAAAACTGTAGTAACTTTTGAAAAGTTGTAGGTATACTCATGGCGCCTGCATTTACGCTTTCTGACATATACGGCTTATTGTAACATGCCCGGTTAGAACTATGCGCATGTTACGGTAGAATGTGTCAAATATATCGCTGTATCTGTATATGTTTTCATTTCGCCTTGTAACTCGTCTCATGCGCGTTTAGAACTATACACATGTTACGGTAGAATGTGTAAAGTATTACAAACATGCATCGCCTAAAATATTATTGTTTCATTTCGCCTTGTAAATTATCCCCTATTTAATGACATGTTATTAATCACATTTGTATTTCTTGTAGGAGGCTGGACTTGTTGGAGTTGTGTCAGCCCAACAAGCTTCAAAAAAGTGGGAGAATTTGAAAATAAAAAATAAGGTATATTACATTCTATAATATTTGTAGGTACCAGAACAACTATATATGTTTATGACTATGTATTCATTTTGTTTTCTTTTTTGTGTGTACCAGGCATCCTCTACAACTCCATCCACCTCTGCAGCATTTTAATTTTTTGTTACAGTTGATTAAAATTTGATTTACATATGTTGTACAGAGTATAGTAATTTAAAAAAAATAAAAAATGTAAAAAACATTTGACTTTTTGCAAAGTTCATTTAAAACAAACTCAAAAGGAGCACAATACTTCAAAACTTTAAAAATAATGTCATATTGTTGTGACTGCAAAGGGGTGTCCCATTTCTAAGGGTTAAAACACACCCCTTTGCCTTAACCCTCTGTTTAAAGACAGAGGGGTAGGGCTAAGGGGTAGGGCTAAGACAAAGACAGAGGGCTAAGGGGGACAATTGGGATTGGGCCTTAGCCATACATAATGTCGTTTCCTCCTCAAAAACATACTCAGAGTTGTGTTTTATTTCATTCACATGTTGGACTAACCCTTTATTATTAGTCTGTCTACAAGTCCAAAGCTCAAAACGCTCTGTTCCACCTTGTGATGTCATGTGGTAGTTTTCAAGTTAACAGCTACCTTTTACTTTTTGTTCAGTGGAGATGGGCAATTCCAGGTCTGAAGTCATCCAAATGATTCTAGTGAAGGTGTATGGAGTTTAAAAACACAGTGGAGCACTTCCTGTATTACCACATGACATCACAAGGTGGAACAGTCTTTTCCATTTCAGAGAAGAACTCACCCTAAATCTGCAGGGTTTGTGTGTTAAACATGTGTGAATGAAACAAACCTCAACTTCAGGTCTATTTGTGATGAAGAAACAGCGTTATAATGGATCAGAAAATAGCATAACACAGGCCCTTTAGTAAGAGTGCATGAGTGTCTATGGGCGTTTCATATAGCCAGTTGGTGGACAAACATATTGGTCTGTGTAACTTTTGGTAGAGGGTCCGTCCCCAGCTTCTCTCCATGGAGATGTTGCCTGGAATGTTTCACAGTATGTCATTACACTTATTCATCTACACAGAGACAGCAGGTTAAACCGTGGGACCAAGTTACATGCCAGATCTGCAGAGAGGCGAGCCCACTCACAGTAAGAATGCAAGTCAATTAAAAAAAACATGTTATTGAGTAAATGCAAGATGGATACTTTTAATGCCATATCGGTTTATTCCCGACAAAGCAACAACTTCTCTATGCAGACAAGCAGATGCCGGACCCTCCACCAGAAAAACTACACAGTGCAGCTTTAAGTGGAAGACGTGTGAATAAAAGCCCCGACACAGCAGCACTGAGGTTTTAATCAGTTTGGCAAAGGTCTGAGAAAACTTTTTAGGTGATATACTTCCTCATCAAGGCAAGAAGGTTGAACGTGAGGCATTGTTTTAAATTAAATGGACTTTGGCCATTCTTCTTACAGTGACACCTCCAAACCTCTGCACACTACCATTCTTTGTAACGAAGATAAACCTAGAGCAGGACCAGTGAAGAGGAAAGCAGCAGCTGTTCGCCTCCTCTTGGAATCTTTTACCAGAACATTTTGTGTTTTCTGGATGCAGGCCAAACATTTTCTTAGACTCTTTTAAGTACAGACCCAGTGTGTTCTTATGGTTTTAGACATGTTTCTTCAAAGGTGCATTGTGTAACTTTTCTGGTAGAGGATCAGTGAAACGCTTTTCTTCATGGAGATTGTATTGCTTTGTCTGGAATGTAATAGAAGTATGGCATTAAACTTTTTTTTTTTCTTAAATGGAGACCACACCAGACCAAGTTACCAGTAAAAACACCAGTAACTGAGTAAATGTGAGGTAGAGCTGTTTAATGTCATACTGTGGAACATTCCAGGAAGAGCAAAGATATCTCCATAGAAACAAGCAGGTGACAAACCCACTACTAAAAACTTATTATGACTTGGTTTGGCGGGATGGTACCTGTGGTCAATATTTATTAGTGATGGGACTTTCGGCTCTTTTATGGGATCTGATTCTTTTGCAGCCGCTCACTTCAAAGAGTCGGCTCAAAGACTGGCTCTTTTTATATTGAGTTATATGACAGAAGCCAATGTGAGAACTTAATTTATCTACAAACTATTCACAGAGAAATGTCCAAGACTCGGAAATAAAAAAAATAAAATAAAATAAAATAAAAACAAAAACAAACAAAAAAACAATTGTTATTAAAATGCCAGGTATGTTTTTAGTGCACAAAGCTCTCACTCGTGTTACCGGTTTTACTTCTGTGTTGATTCTTGTGTTAGTGCAGCGTTAATCTGATAAACATGCATAAAAGTTAGAAAAAAAAAGATGTGGTTCTTTTAAAAACTTAGTCTAATTTGTCATATACACTTTGAGATCTGATTGGTCAACAATAAAGTGATTTTTATGTCGAGAGTGGGCTTTTAACTTCTGGGGCTTTTTTGGGCTTTTAGAGGACAAGCACCACCATCTGAGCTACTGTCTCCAGTGTAAAGGAAATCAAATGCCTTTTATATGAAATCCATTACCTGGGTTTTGCATTGAAAAAAAAAATAATGAGTTCTCTGCAAAAGCCAAGCAAAAGGAACTATTCATGTATTATGTACAAGAGAGGTAAATGAGTTTACAGTGGATGGAAACTATTAACTGCAATTGCTGTGTCCCCAGGCAACACACTCAAGCTCCATCGCTACAAAAACCTTTCTGTTAGATCATATACAAATGTTAGGTTAGGAACATTTAGTTTCATTTCTCTTTTGGAACTTCTAAAGTATGAGAGATTTTGCTCAAGTCACGTTTTCATTTACATCCTATTATATTTTTCACACTCTCTATGCAGCGAGACGGTGCTATGCCAAGATACAATGTAGTAATACATAAAAGCATGAGCCCAGCACAGACGATGTAATCTGGTATGTAATTTGGTATGAGAGAAAATGGTGGTGCAGACTGAGAGCTTTGTCGATACAGATCCAAAGACTTAACAGCAGGTGCCAGAAAAGTGCTGAGGTCTTACTGATCTTAGCCCAGTCCAATACAACAGAAAGACTCGCTCCAGAACTGCTTTAAACAATGAAAACAACTGGTAGGTGGGCTGTAACTATGGCCATCCAAAGCCTCTCTGTTAAATGGGTTTGCATTTGCACAAGCACAGACAGGCCATCACTTTCCTCTCCCACTCTTATTCGCCATTTTCACACTGTTGCCTGGATAGTCCCACTTTATTTGCTCCATTCATTCTCTGTGAAGATTTAGCTGAGTCATGCTAAAATATATCAATATGTATGATGGCACACAGCAAGTTACGGATGGATGATCACAGGCAGCGTGGTAATACCATTTACTACCATCGAAGTACTACACCAGAGGAAACTTCGGTGTGTATAAAAGTATACGTCTTGAAGCGAAGGCGAACCTAATATAAATCTCAAAACAGAACACAAAAAACTGTCACGTCCACTGATTTGTATGCAGGATAATGCAAGTTATAGCACTGCATGCACTTGATAAAACAAAATAATCCTGTTTTGGACTATGGATACTTTGCAGTGTGATCACGCTGGGCGTGTTTTGCCTGTGTGCCTTTATGTTTGAAGATTGTCTGTAAATTAAAGAAAAGATATAAAATTTTCAACAAAAAAATGTAGTGTAATTTACCATCCAGGGTCATGACATGGAAATAGTGGACTGCTACAAGTACCTTGGCGTCCATGTGAACAGGCTGGACTGGAGGGACAACTGTAATGCTGTGTACAAGAAGAGCATGAGCAGACTCTACTTCCTGAGAAAGCTCAGGTCTTTCAATGTGTGCAGCAAGTACCTGGAGATCTTCTACCAGTCTGTGGAGGCCAGCGCCCTGGACTTCGCTGTGGTTCTGCTGGGGGAGCGGCACCAGGAAAAGGGACATTGGTCGGATTGACAAACTGATCCGTAAAGCTGGACACGTGATCGGCTGTGAGCTGGAGACATTTGTCACAGTGAGGGACAGGAGGACACTGGACAAACTGCTCTCCATCATGGACACTCCTGCTCACCCACTGCACCAGACTATAGAGGGACAGAGGAGATAATACTCCCTACAACTGTACAACAACTCACCCATTGCACCAGACTATAGAGGGACAGAGGAGATAATACTCCCTACAACTGTACAACAACTCACCCACTGCACCAGACTATAGAGGGACAGAGGAGCTCATTCTCCAACAGGCGCCTACAGCTCCGTTCAAACAGAGATACAGAACTACATTCATACTATAATACTCCCTACAACAGTACAACAACTCAATCATAAGTAACGGATAACTTATGCCCTGTCAATCAACATATTATTTGCTCTGTCGCTCTTGTTTCTTGCATATAGCTGTGATTTTATATTTTATTATTATTTTATTTTGACTTGTACATATACATTTATTTTTATAACTATGTCTCATTTGACTCCTTTCTCTTTTTTGCTACACCATCTATTTTTGTTCCTCTTTGTTATTATATTATACTGTGATGTTTGAGCTACTGTATTCAAATAATTTCCCTTGTGAATCAATAAAGTTTGTCTAAGTCTAAGTCTAAGTAATTGCGCTTCCACCCATATAAAATGTGCATATTTCCAAAATCTCCTTTAAACTGTGATAATGCTGTAGATATATTTTACCACCGAGCTAAAGTCTGCTGCCTGAGTCTTTGCCAAAAAACTGTAGAAGATGGAAAAAGAACCACAGCTGAAGACTCACACCACTTGTCTGAACTTGAGAACATTGTGCGGTGCTGCAGAGTTTAGTTGCGCTTCTGTGGAGGATTCTGAGCCAACAGTAACCAGCCTGACGGGATTATTCAATCTTTGTCAACTGCGTCCACTCTGTTCCAGTACAGTTATGTAGCTTAGTCCCACAGTCCAACAGTCACATGGGTTTTAGATTGGCACATAAATCCAAATCCACCTCAAGTGACCGAATACACCCAATGCCCAAGGTGATGGAAACACAACTAATGCTTCTTGGTTAATGCTAGCTAGCTTGTGATTGTAATTTTATATGTGAGAGACTTTGTAAAGCGCACAAATCCTCTCACCTGTTGTAGTTCCAGCCAAGTTAGCTCTTTCTGGTCAGATTGTGTTAAAGGGGCATTGTGTAACTTTTCTGGTCACTGTCACCTGGTTCTTTCTATGGAGATGTCATTGCCCTGCCTGGAATGTTCCACAGTATCACATTATACCTTACATTTATCCAATTACAGGTGGTTTTATAGCTCAAAAATGCCTATAAAAACAGGCATTCTGACTGTGAGCGGGGTCGCCTCTCCACAGATTTCACCTGTGTCTTGGTCTGGTTTGGTCTCCGTGAAAATAGAAAGGTTTAATGCCATACTGTGAAACATTCGAGACAAGCAATAACATCTCCATCTCCAATAAAAGTTAAGCAATGCGCCTTTAAAATAAAACTCAGATTAATGTCTAACGTGCGTAACAGAGCTTCTAACAGAGTAGTGCTTGCAATTAGCTTCACGTCCTCAGGGAATGCTTTTGAGAACCTAGTACGGGGCTTAGCTCAGAGCAGTGTTCAGATTTTAGTTTAGAGGAATGTTCAGAGTTTAGCTCAGAGCAGTGTTCAGATTTTAGTTTAGAGGAATGTTCAGAGTTTAGCTCAGAGGAGTGTCCAGAGTTTAGTTCAGGGCAGTGTTCAGAGTTTAGTTCAGGGCAGTGTTCAGAGGAGAGGGGGTATGCTTGCGGAGGAGTCCATGGCTGCCTCGCACCTGTCAGAAGAAGTGCCCTATGGGAGCTAATCCTTTTGTCTCTGCCTAAAGAATGTGTGTGTGTGTGTGTGTGTGTGTGTGTGTGTGTGTGTGTGTGTGTGTGTGTGTGTGTGTGTGTGTGTGTGTTTGTGTTTGTGTGCATGTGAGTGTGGAGCTGGACTGGGTTGGTTATGGACGCTGGGCTGGAAAATGGAAAAGATAAGCCTCGTCAGGAGGAGCAGAGAGGTGTGAAGAAACAAGTATATCCTCAGAGCTAGTGAAACAAAACATCTGACAAGCTAAACAACATGCTAACACGCACCCTCTGCTCTACAGGCCTGCCTCTGTGACACACGGGGTGAAGTTTCTCTAACTCACAGCTCCCACAGTTATCTCATCAGGGGTGGGAAGCCTGATACTACACTTAATCCAAACTTTGGTTTTCCAAAGGTTACAAGTGCTTCGAGTGATGACTGAGGGGTCCACCTGCTTCATTTTGTGATCTGATTAATGCTGTTCTGATTAACTTTTATTTTAGAACCATGTATTCTTATTCATAGAGGGCTATCCACAGATCTGACATGTAACTTGGCCTGGTGGCGTCACCCGCTTGTCTCCATGGAGATAAGATTTATGAACAAATTACATACAGTCCCAATGGACAGCTCATAGCACTGGTGCCCTGCAAAAGCAAAGAGATGGACCTTTCTGTGTGATGTCTGCATGTTCTTCCCTGTGTCTGGGTGGGTTTCCGCTGGAACGTCAAATCCTCCACGACATCAAGGTGGAACAGAGTGTTTTCTGTTTGAGACCGTAAATATGCAGGTATGTTTGTGATGAGAAAACATAATATGGGTTTCCTTAAGAGTAAAAGTTGTGTTTCCATTGAGAAAAGTGTTGTTTATCCCCACTATGAGGTGTCTACTGGACACTTTGACGTTTCTGTGTGTAATTCCAATCAATGAATATAATAAATGAATATATGAATAGAAAGGAGTTCATTCCTGTGAGCCAATGCTTGTGAACATTTTTTCATCAAATATTCCACATGCATATTTTCTTTCTGGTTTATCTAATTACCACTGTGACAGTCCAGCCATCATTGTTCTCCCACATCCTTCATAAATAAACCATGTGGAGACTGACAGTAATAATGGGCATATCTTTAGGCATGAGGAATCCTTGTTTATTATTCCACATTGTATCGTCTGAATAGTTTTCCTCTTTTTTGTTCCATTTCACATTAATCTAGTCACTAAAGCGCAGCATGCTTCATCTGTATTCTCAATGTCAGAGTTAAGAAACACATCCATTGGATTGGTTGTGATATAAATACCTGTAACTGAATAAGTACTACACAGAAAAGTTTTGTCATACTGTGGAATATTCCAGACCCAGCAGTAACCAGTGCCTGATTTTAATTTAGTCTTGTCAAGAGAAATGCTCCCATCATGCACTGTATGGTAAAAACTGCAAAATAAGGAAAAAATAGACTACAGAATATTGCATAGCAATTTTGTGGGTAATAAGTAATACAGAAGCTACTATCAGGTTCACGTAATCAGGCACACTGGGTCTCATTCATGAATGTTTTCCATCCATCCAAGAAGATGCTGAGAAATCTGTGCCCGATTTGCAAAGTGTTTTTAATCAGGTGCTCTTCTCGTGGGTGTAGTGCAATTCTGAGCTGGTCCTTCAAATCGTAACCACGAAACATCACCGTCACTGCACCAACCAAAAAAAGGGACAGACGGAGTGACGGATGCAGCGGCGCAAGATACGAACTAAAGAAATAGCGAAAAGAAGCATGCGTCTTTATTACTCAATTCTCGTAAAGTCCTCGTAAACTGCAGCATCTCATCCAGATTATCCACAGATCCATTTGTCTTTTGTATTAAAGTATTCTTTACACGCAGTGAGGATCAGGGTGAAGCTGATGCAAATGTGAAGTATTGCGCCACATTTCACAAATCATAATAACACATTTTTGACTTGTATCTAAACTAGAAGTGCAGTGCTCTGATCTTTACACTTCAGCGTCTCAAAGTGAGTTTTACTGTAGACAGGAAACAGCCGTCACGAACTGCGCTCACAGCTTTTATCTTGTGTTGCGTTGTCTCTTTGCTGCAGTCTTTGTGCTCGGAGGATCATAATAAAATTTCATACGATAGTCCTCATGTCTGTGGTTTCATTTACATTTCATCCACATACAAATTCATATGTATTTATTAAGAAATGCCTATAAACTTCCATGTATGGGCTTATCTAGAGTGAGTCAGGTGGTGATTAAAATGTCTTAACAACACACTCAGACAGGGAATATTAAAGTCACCAACATACTGAAATAAGAAAGGGCTTTTTCGCCGTATTTGTCACATTTTCCCCAAGTCGCATGTTTGCTCATTTCTACGCTACTCACACACGTTAATAATCATTGCAAAACCGTGCTACGTGTTGGTAATGTTCATTTATTCATTACAGGTGTTTCTGTTGCTCAAAAATACAATAATTCTCTCTGAATAGGGATTCCTCTCCACAGATCTGGCCTGTAATGTAGCCTACAGTTGTCTCCCTTGAGATAGACAGGATTAATCTCTACTGTGGAACATTCTAGACAAAGCAATAACATGTCCATGAAGACAAGCAGATGATGGAACCTCCACCAGAAAAGTTGTCTTTGTATTGTCTTTGCACCCGTTTGAAACTCACATGCCTCTGTGTTACTCACGTGTGCTTGAGTGGTTCTTAGTCGCGTAGTTTGCGATGTTTGGAGGCTAACGCTAACTCTCAAACTGAAAATGTTTGAAAGCTAATGGAACACAGGCCTTCTTAAAGTTATTTCCATATCCTGACTTGCCTGCATTTAGAGACTATTGACCGTTTTGGATCATAAAAAAAACAAAAGAAACAGCACTCAAAGTTCGGCTGCCCAACTGTGATCTGACATTTTTCAAAGCTGTCTGAGAAATGGAGGAGTAAAAGGTGTGCAGGGGCTCACCGGTGCACAGGGCAGGCCGCCATCAGCCCGCTCCGGTTCAGCAGGCACAGTGGAATAGTGCCTTGAGTTTGACACATTGCAGCAGATGTGAGGCGTGCCGTGCCGAGCCGTGCCGAGAGCAGTTATTTCAGACACAGACAGATACCAGAGAAGTGGGTCTTTTGTCTGGGAACCACCTGCAGCCGCTGTGCAATCAGGCCAACACAAAACACAGCGGAGAAGAGACTATTGTTGGAACAAGAGCACATTTTCAACGTTATAGATTTCTTTTGGATGGTTTCTATTGTGTAACATGCCAAATGTGCACACGACAATAGAGGTGGAATGGGTTAGCGTTGGACATCGATGAGTAATGATAAAATAGAATCCAACTCCAAGTATGTTTTTCATGTGCAAACTTTACTGTTGAAAATGTCGATATGGTCGCTTAAGGGTGCAGTGTAAAACTTGCATGTCTGCTTGGAGAGTTCTCGCTTTAACTAGAAGGTTCTAAAGCCATGTAATGTTTTATTGTCATTGTCAGTGATCAGAATTCACAAACTAGGAACGTGCTTCTGTGTTCTGGTGCAGCATTAAACAAGAACAACAATGTATTGATGTGATACGATCAAATGCAAATATAAATTTAAGGGCATGCGTTAAAATAAGGTAAAAAATAGACTGATATACAAATACAAAATATACATTGTGAGCAGAACAACTGTGCAAAACCTTCAGTGCAAGTAATCACAGTTTTTAAAGTGACAGTAACTAGTGATACAGTGACAGGTGTTATAGAGCGGTAGGTGTTACAATGACAGGTGCTATAGAGTGACAGGTGCTATAGAGTTAAAGGTGCTATAAATTGACAGGTGATATAGTGACCAGTGTTAGAGAGTAAGTAATGTTATAATAACAGTGACAGGTAAGTGCCAGGTTTTATAGCATGACGGGTGTTTATAGAGTGAGTAATATTATAATGACAGGTTTTATAGCATGACAGGTGCTATAGAGTGACAGGTGTTGCAGTAACAGGTGCTATAGAGTGTTCATGAGTCCAACAGCAGAGGGGAAGAGTCTGTTCTTGTAGTGAGAGGTTTTGTAGCCTCCTGCCTGAGGTGAGGGGCTCAAATAACACGGGGGTGTTAATGCTAAACACTGGAAAATTCCAGTCAAAGCAACACAAACTCTTAAATATATTCTTAGCTCCATTCATCTAAAATATCAATAAAGCCCTGTGGGTGTCCTGAAAGCGCTGTATAAATCCGGTGCTTATTATCATCTTGTATCCATCATTGTGCAGGTTACACTTAAACACATGAGGCTGATAGAGCCTCTCAGTGCCCTGGTGAGACTGCGTAGCTCAGCAGTACTGCTTGTGAAGTGGCTCACCGCAGTGTGACAGCACTGCCGGGTCTCCTCTCTCTGTAATGAGGGTTCCACGGCTGTTTGAGGCCTGCTGCAGTGCATCCTGGGAGTTATCAGCAGGTGAACACAGACTACACAGGAGCAGAGACTCAGCCACATCAGCGTTTAACACAATGTCACATCGTTGGGAATGGGAAGGTTTCAATCATTGAAACTTAGGGTAAAAAAATGAGACTTTTTCAGCATTACAAACATGTACAAGAGGTGGAATGATTTAGTTGTGCAGTGGACCTGTTTCCATTTTTAAAAAGCCTGTACCTGATTTTTTTTTTTTTCCACAAGTATCTGATCAAAAATCGTCTTGCCCTTGTACAGATATACTGTCTAAGCAGCTCTTGAGAGCTGTTATTAAAGGGTGCATAGAGGATTTTCCAAGGAAAAAGAAATACAGTGACTGTCCTTTTTTCAAATATTGCTCATGCGTGACACCACCACCCTCCACAGCTCCCTAAGTAGAAACGTCTCCTGCTCTTTTACAACCAGTGCGCGTTCAGAATTGTTGAACGAATCGCTGTTGAAGTTTCCTGTCCATAAGTCATTTAGCGACCAATGCATCAGACTTTAGACCCTTCGTCTGCTTCAGTGACGCCATCGCTGGAAGGAATCTCCAAGAATCACCTTAGTTTAGCTTCGCTCCTTTTCCCCTCTTCTTCTTCTTTCAGCGACCTCAAAAACTGACTTTCTTTTGCGGCTAACTGGTAGTGGATTCTTGTCCGCCATTGCAGCAAACTTTGTGCAAACTGCGAGGAAGCTACAGTTGGAAAAAGCCGCTAAGAACCGCTGCGTTGGTTGAGTAAACACAGCCTGGCGTATGTGGAATATGTGCAAGGTGAACGTAAATCACATAATCCCAGCGCGCCGGCAAGTCGGTTACGCTAGAAAGAGAAGATAATGAGTTAGCCGCCTCATTATCTATTGGCTAATGTTTATCTGGCCACACCACATCCACAGTTGATGGATTTTCATTCTTTTTTTTTTTTTCTTTTTTTTTTTGTCATCGTCATTACAAGGCTGCTGCAGCTCTATAATGCTATTTTGAACTTCCATTGACAATTTGAAACTAAAAAAAAAATTCAACATACATACAACAAGGTTTTTATTGTCTGATAATCTCGAAGTGTGGGTTAGCATGCTAGTTGTTGTTAGCTTTACTGTGACTGCTAAACACCTCTGGCCTCTGAGATTTCTTAAAAGCACTTATAAACTCATCACTGCAAATAGGCATAAGGACCACTGCAACCCGTTTAAAATTAACTCGAGTTAAGATGGTAAAAATCAGATGCCTTGCCTTTAAAAAGGACATTTTATTATTTATTATTATATAACTATTACATTGTGTGAATTGTAACAGTTATATTCTTCTAAAATGGATTAATACCAGGGACAGGACCACTAACTTCCTGTTGAAAACTGCTGAACTGAGAGACCACCACCCATATTTACATCTTACTGTAACAAGAAGCAGATTTTCCTTTTTTATTATTTTTATGTTTTAGTATTAAAATATCTTTGGGTCATTGTTTAGCCCTACATGTACGCCTATGACCCGACTGAAAAAAAAAAAAAAAAAACACAGGTAAGTACACAGTAATGGGCTGGGATAGATGTTTTGTTTTTTTTTTCCACACAGGCCTCAAATTCTGAACAATACAGCGAAAAAAAAATAAATAAAAAAATTAAAAAATTAAAAGGTCCATCCATCTCCTTACCCAGAGCAGGACTAGAAGCAATACTGTAGACATATTGATGTGGATGCAGCCAGAGAAGCATTGATCCAGATGTGCAGCTGTTACTGTCCCTTCATGTTCCTGTGCTGTGATGACAGGGGCAAGGCAGGTGCTGTAAATGTCAGGTGAAACTGATAACAGCGTGTGCAGGGCTGAGGTGAAGAGTTTGCTCACTGATAACCGTGGCCTTTAGCAGCCACATATCACAGAACTCAACCGGAGCTCGGCCTGTGCTCATAGGAAAGGCCAGGGGAGTGCTACACAACAAGGGCATATACAAAATAAAAAGGTCCATTTGGTGTTTAATTAAAGGAAACATATTGACCCTGTTTACGTCTATAGGGTGTTAAAGGTCCTATGTTACACAAAATTGACTCTTGTGAGCTTTAAGCTTAGTTAGAATGTTGTTGTACCTCCTCAAAAACACACCTGGGGTTGTGTTTTGTTTCAGTCACACATTCATGACTCTAGTGAAGGTGTATCATGGATCTATAATAGAAACTGGATAAGCCCCTCCCCCTCTGTCCCGGCTCGAGACCAACTAGTGGCGGCTCCAGGTACTGCAGCTCCCGGGAGCTTGGGCCCAGAAAGAATTCTCCCATAGAGTGCAATGCATTTTGAGAATTCAAACTGCTCGTGTTCGGCTGACAGAGCTTCGACAACGTTCACAAAGGATGGATGTTGTATGGATTATTTTCTATTTTCACAACACAAACTTTAAAAAAATTTAAATACTAAGTGCCTAAAAGTGATCTTTGTCAGACTTAGCCTAGCCCCGCTCTGATCCCGCGCTCTCTCCGCTCTAGCAGCTCTCGCTCTGATTGGTCCAAACGCTCCACGCCGTGTACGTTACAGACGTCAGACGGGTGGGAGGAGCTCGCCTGTATTGAGGAAGTAAATGCGGAAGAGAAAATCATTTTTGGGCCCATACGCCAATGAGCACAGGCCACTGAAAACAATACAATGCCATCTTAGGTTCATCTTCCAGATTTTATTATAGTACTATGAGGTGTATAGAGTTTAAAAACACAGTGGAGCACTTGTATTACCACATGACATAACAAGATGGAACAGTGTTTTCAGTTTGAAGGAAGAACACAGTCTAAATCTGCAGGTTTGTGTGTTAAACATGTGTGAATGAAACCAAACACAACTCCAGGTCTGTGTGTAATGAGGAAACACAGATCAGAAAATATGGGCCCTTTAAAGAAGACACACGCTTTTATTTGGTATGTAGTAACACTATATACATTTTGTTCATTTGAAAAGAGAATTTTCATCATAACCTAACTTCCAGCATCGTGTGGTTCAAAACTGCAGAGCTGATTTCCTCTGCTTCATCGCAGCACATCAATGCAAACATCATCTCCACAAAGCTGTGTGCTGTGGGGCCAGATCGAGGCTCAGAGATAAAGTTCAGAGTAGCAGGCGTGGCAACAGGACACTAGTGAATCTACACGTATCACTGTAGTCAAAATGCCAACATGAGCCAGTCTGTCTCATAATGAACAAAGGTTTTAGTTGTGCGATAACTCTAATCTTTCACTATTCTGTTAAATTGCTTTATACCTGCTGTTTTGTAAAAGCAAACACTGTTACCTGAATGAAACACACTGTGAAACGAGTTGTTAAAATGTGAAAACTGGAAACTGTTGACAACAAAGTTCACAATTTAACACATTTGATGTGGAAAAATAAAAATGATTTCCTGTGTAATCGCCGAAAACACTCCAAGTCTCCCCTCCTTTTGCCCTCTGTCACTCCCCCTTCAGAGCGCTATCGCCACACAATCAGCAAGCATCCCACTAATGAAACTGTGTTGCTACGTACAGTTTTATGTCATGCTTTTATATATTTATTGAGAATTGTCGTGTGGGATTAATGATAAATCTTACAACTAATTGTAAGATCAGTATATTAGTCAAACATGCAAGGATGACATCTAAAACCTCTTTAAGCATGTTTTTGGTGAGGGAATGACCTTATAACATGGAAGAAAGTTAAAAAAAATCTTTAAAGAAATCTTATTCTCAAACTTGGCTTTAGCATTTGTATTTACTTCACTGAATATTTCTGTTGTCATTTTAGCCATTCTTTTTGGAACAACGGCTTCTCAAAAGATGCAACTTACCCTTTTTCCAATTTTTCCAAGTCTTGTAATATTCTAAACAACGTATTTTATTTATTTATTGGAGTCTGTGATCAATACAAGCGTTCATGGTCTTGGTTAGGTCACTGAAAAACTAAACTAATACTAACGACTCCATCAAGAAGGTCGGAGGATCAGTTCCCACCTGTCCTGTTGTTGTGTCCTTAATCAAGACACTTCACCCGCTTTTTCGCAAATTGGCAGCCACGTTTTTGTAGATCTAGACCCAGGGCAGCTGTGGCAGTAGCCCCCACCTCTGAGTATTGTTGGCTTTGATCAAGTGTTTGCTAGTTTTCCTCTGGTTCATAAAATGTTAAAAAATACAGTTTATGCATATTCATTGTGCAATTAAAAAGCGAGAGATACTTAACAAGTGTGTTATCGAAGTAATTAGGTCTGCTAATGACACAGCGTCTAGATTCTCTTAATTTTCAAAAATGCAAGACACACTGTCACAGCCTCTTGTCAAAAAAAAAAAAAAAAAATCAGTTCTTTCTTTTTTACTTCCTTCGTTTCATGAGCTCTTCACTTTCTTTAACTACGCTCGATATAGATGAGTACACACTTTCTGCCAATGTGTTTTCTTGGTTTGTTTTGGCAGTTTTCATTCCGTGTCCATCTTTTCAAAGGTGTTTATTGGTGTTTTCAAAGGTGTTTACTGACTTAAAATGTGAAAAACAAAACTAGTTCATTTGAAACAGTTTGCAGCGGCCCAAAGCATCCCTCACTTACCTTATGCATTCTGAGCATCCTAATTATTCACAGTGACAAGTTTATAACGTTCATAATGATTTTCACAACTTTCAGAGACCACAGCTGAGTTTTGTCACAGTAAAGCGAACAACAACTAGCATGCTAAACAACCACCTCCTTCCTTCTTACTGTTACTGGACAGTAAAACACAAGAAAACCCCCAGGAGACTTTTCTGGACCTCAAGAGCTGCTTTATACACTATATCTGTACTGGGGAGATTTTTGCAATACATGATGGGCGACAGTAGCTCAGTTGGTAAGAGCGTTTGTCCACTGATCGAATCCAGTTGCCAGTGCTCTTGGGCAAGACACTTAACCCACTTCACCCCCAGTGTCTGCTTACACTGGTGTATGAATGTGTGTGTGAGTGGGTGAGCGGTTCCTTGTTGTAAAGCTCTTTGCGAGTCTTGAAGGTGGAAAAGTGCTGTATAAAAATGTATAAAAAGATCATTCAGCATTTACATTGGAAAAAAATCGTATACAGACCCTTTTACAGAAGAGATATTTTAGAAAATTAACACTCATGAGCTCTTAACTGTTATAATGGTTCTCCCTCAGCAGACGCTTGCTCAAAGTTATTTGTTATTTATGTTTGTTTCCAGTTGTTTACAATTCTTTAAAAATTAGGTATTTTGCAAAATAAACTTTTTTCACTTCCCTACCATGTTACAACGCTGTTCCCTTACCGAAAACATGTCTACAGAGGTTTTAGATGTCATCCATGCATGTTTGAGTAATTTATCGATCTTTCTTGTGCACTATTCGAATCCACCTTAACGTTATCTGTAAGATTTATCCAATTGCTAACTTTAACTTACAGGCAATAATTTAGAGAATCCATCATGGCTTTCTTCCAGTTTCTGTGACCTTTATTTGAGTGTAACACATATTGCACATTTGCTAGTCCGATGTGCCTTCACACGGAGCAATACATTACATCCTGTGTATTCACTCCATCTCTGGAACACCCAAGACGAAGCCTTTCTCCATTGAGCGTTTCATGGATAGGAGGGTTGGCACTAGTCCTGGAGATGTCGAAAATAAGAGAAAGGTTTCAGTTATGATTTACAATGGCCTCAGTAAGTTTCTGTACCTTTTTAATCACGCACAGTTTAGTTGCAGCTTAAATCAGATTAAAGAAGGCATTCTATGCTTATGTACTTTAAAGTGCATGACAGGCTTTTATGTTTTTCTACTGCATTAGTTTTATATAGTTCTTTTTCAGACACTCAAGTTGCTTTACAGTTTAGTGCATTATTCATTCACTCCACACTCAGCGGTGGTAATGTACTACTGTAGCCACAGCTGCCCTGGGACAGAATGACAGAACTGAGGCTGCCAGTCTGTGTCATTGGCCCCTCTAAACACCACCAACACAGACACCACATTCATACTAGGCAATGTAGGTGAAGTGTCTTGCCTAAGGACACAACAACAGGCTTTGACAGGAGATTTGGCCACAAGTATTACTTCTAAGTATTACTTGGTTTGGGGAGAGAGTACCTGTGATAATTTATCATATTTGTAGAGTATAAAAAATACAAAACAGGAAGTTCCAAAACTTGAATCCCTCTGTCACAGAAAACTCTAAAATCAGAAATCTCAAAATCTTAAATAGGCCTTCTTTCTGCTGGCATTAGCAACAGGTTTGACTGACAGCTATTGTGTCTCGTTAAGTGCCTGTCCCCAGCCAAACCAGTGGTTGTGGACAGGAACGAACCTTCAATAACCTCTCTCCTGATTGGCTCGATGATTTGTGCACTTGGATTTCCAAATGTGAAAATGCTAAAACTGCTAGCCTCAGTTGCCTTCATTTGGCTGGAACCACACGCTATGTGTTTCGTCACTCTCTCAGTCTATGATAGGCCCATGTCTAACCTTCTAACCTGTCATGTGTATTTTAAATGTTTTTTTTGGAACTTCCAAACATTAAACGGCCTGTACTAGATTCATTGAGCAAAATGTGTTTTGTCCCAGTACAGATATATTGTATAAGCAGCTCTTGAGGTCAAAATAATCCACTGTGTGCTGTCTGCATCTGATTCTAAAGCATCTTATTGTCCAAGAATCAGGAAATGTGTGCTTAGCATGCTACTTGTTGTTAGCATTACTGTGAGGATGAACTCTGCTCTGATCTCTGAAAGTCCTGAAAAGGCCTCATTGTGGTGACTCATTAGGATGCTCAGAATGACTGAGGTAAGTGAGGAATAACTGTGGACCACTGCAAACTGTTTGAAATGAACTAGTTCTGTTTTACACATTCTTAAGACAGTAAAAATCAGGAACAGTGCCTTTTAAGTATTATCTTAGTATTTGCATTCACTTAAAACTGACCTTTGTTGTAGATATTAAGGTCATCTCTGTCTTTCAGTATCTCTCACACTCCTCCCTTCCTTCCCCTATACTGTTTTATAAAGCACTTTTTTATCTTTTATCATAGTGTAATATGGCCTTCCCTCATGTCCTGACACAGCCCCCTGGTGCAGCTCGTATTATCAGCCTGGGGAGCTGATCCGGGCCATAAGGTGCAGCTAACACCGCACAGTGTTACTCAGAGCACAGTACAAGACTTCCAGCGTCACGGGATGGAGCTGCGCCAGGGAGCACACGCACAGGATGGAAATGAGGAGCAGGGGCTGTATGGAGAGGTGTGCAGAGGGTCCCCAGATCATGGGCCCGCTGAGGACCTGAGGGGGGAGGAGGGGGAGGTTGGGTACGTGGAGGCCGGGCTTATTATAGCAGGCTTTGGTACGGACCAGGAGTGATTCATTTTCTCATTTTAGATGTTGGATGTGATTGTCTTCGGTTGCCAGAGAAGGTCGTCTGTAAAAACAACATTATCTTCAAGTTAAAATCATACAAATTCAGAATAATAATCTTGTAATACCATATGTAACATTTTGATTTAATATTCCATAAACATAATCTATCTGTATCCCCAGTTAAAAGGACTCTCTGATCTGGTCACTACCTAAAATGAATCAGTGCTAGTGCAGCCTTTGCAACTCAGTGAGTGAATTGTGGAGATTCTGAGCTTTCATATACTGAGAATGAGAAAAATCTGTATTTGTCCTCTACCTGCAGGTTAAGGCTTTGGCAACACAGGTTCAGTTGTGACTGTAGTACAGATGGTGAAGGTGTTTCATTCTTTTTCCTTATCTCAACCTAAAAGATCAGTGTATTTAATGTATATATTTATACTTTAAAGCTGCACTTTGTAACTTCGCAGGTGGAGGATGCATCACTTGATTGTCTCTATGATGATGTTGCTTGGGACTTTTATTGCTCAGAAATATAAAATGTGTATTCTTACTGTGAACTGGCATGCATCTCTCCAGATCTGACTTGTTTGCCTGCATCACCTTTTTGTCTTGGAGATCAAAGTTAAACTATAGCACATTTCAAACAAAATAATCACATCTCCTAGTAAAATAATAGTTCTTTGTTGCCCGACTATCTTCCTTTCGATATGTAAAGAGATTGGATTGTGAGAAAACGTCATCATTGCTTCCCTAGTGTTGACTTAACTGCTAATGACAACTGCATTTCTCCACCTATAGATGTACAGAGTTATATTTTACCTTACGACTTTGCTGGAGAATCTCGCCGTTCCCTCAGCGATGAACCGTGGTGGAGGAAGTAGTTTTCATTTACAGTAATCTCTGCGGCTCTGTGGACTTACCCATCAGCCACTGCTCCGTGTGGCTGGTGTTATTGTTGCACCTCAGGACATGTGGTGAGGTAGAACCATGCTCGGGCAAATCTCTCATCCAAAGCCCCTGCACCAAGACTCGTTTGTGGGATTACTCCTCCGTCTCTGTCCCCTCTCCCTGAACCTTCCCCGTGCCGCTCTATTATCCTCCTTCTTCGACACAATGCAGTATTTGTATCCTGGCAGTAATCACTCTTTTCGGAAATGTGAAGCAAGTTCATTATACTCGTGAGAAATGTCTGAAATGTAGCTCCAGGGGACACTGTGTAATGTTTCACCTGACAGCATAGCCGAAATGGGAATGCATGGACCTAAAATGATTTCGCCAACTTACAAGCAACACAGGGAGAATAACCTTAAGATACAAATACTGTTTAGTGTCCTACAGATAAACAGTCTTTGTGTATCAAGGTTTCAGTTAAGTTGTTTATCCCCAGCAGTGTTGTCACGATACAAACATTTTAAACTTTATTTAGACAATAAAATATAATTACGCAAAATGGACTCTTGTGAGCTTTAAGCAATGTTGTGTGTAGAATCCCTCAGTCGTCGAGGTAGAATCCATGGTAAAAGGAGAAATTCAATTTGTCAACTGGACAAAAGTTTATTTGGTCGAATGTGTTTCGCAGCTCATCCAAGCTGCTTCTTCAGGATAATGCCTGGAGAGTGTCAGACTCCTCCCATCCTCTGAACCAGAACTTTGAGCTTTTACACTTTGTGTTTCGCTGGCAACCATGATGCAGTAGGGACTGAAGTGTTCCACAGAAATGAGTGGTACTGTATTTTCTTTCATTAGGCGAGGGATGTGGCTGCAAACCTCCATTCACTCATGTGACTCACTTCCATCTACAGGTCTCTAAAGGTAAACAGCAGCCATGCTAAAAGACAACCAAAGTCCACTCTTTCCTGCCCCACTGTTTTTTCAATGTCATGTTATAAAAGATGACATTGCTTTACCCTGAAGACAAGACAAACCCTTTGAAGTGGTTTATAAAGTAAACAAAAATGGTGAGGTACATGTCAGTGGAACTGAATCTGTGTGGAGGTCTGTGGTCTGCAGACAGACTTTTGTTTATTAGGCTACTACTATGTTTTTTGTTGCCCTTGTTATGTTTTACATGGTTGTGAGCAAAAAATTAATTTCTACCTTGATATATGGACCGTATTTCTATTGTACTGTATATTACCAGACTGTAACTAAGGAAACCAAGTAATGGTTCAGCCAATTTGCCGGCTTTATTCACACATAAGCCATCCCTGCATATTCCTGTTAATTAATTTGGGAAATTACTAACTCAAAAATGCAGGAAAATCAGTTCTGGCTTTGTTCACATTTGACCCTGTTGTGGTAAAATGCAGGTAAATTGAAGTATGGGTCAAATGCTGCATGTGTTAATGGGGCTAAACAAGAGTCTGGAGGATTCCTGCCTACCTGACCGACACACTGTATCTCGGGCTGTGGTTCAATCTCCATCAGTGCTGCTTTTCCATTGCAAATGTCATAGAGTTTTACAAAGACGATGCAGCCAGTATGAAAAGGCACAAATCGGATTATTTAAAAAATCTGTCTGTGCCCTGTCACCCAGTGTTGGCCTAATAATGCATTTTTGTGGGAAAATGAAAGCTATTGTTGCAATTAATGGACTCTTTGGACAGTGTACGAGCTGAACTGTGATGGCAAGTTCATTTAACTGTGACTTTTGTTTTAACTATATAATTATGTGAACCAAGCACTAAATATCAGTGAAACAAAAACGTGAATAATGCTAATGTGATGTCATAAATCATTTTTTTTAAATTATATTATTATTAAAGGGAGGGTATTACATTTCTATGGGGTATTAACTGCTAAAACATAACATATTTAAATCATCATGTTATTTTTAGTTATTTTTATTGTTTTTGAAAATGCTATATTCACCGAAAATAACTTATTAAAATGTGTAATAAGTTTGTAATAAGTAAAAGATTTGATTTTGAGTCTCCCCACTCTTTGCTCTCTACGCTAAGTCACCCCCCCTCCAGAGCGTGCGTCCCGCTAATGAAACTACTGCACACTGCATCAGGTTTGTCAGGTTATACTGTATTGGGCTCTTGGACAGAATTGTACTGCTAACCATAAGCAGGGTTTGAACAGGGCCCGGGAGAGGTGGCAAGATTTCTCAAGCATATTAGCACATGAATGACATATAAAACCACTTAAGGCAGGTTTTTGACGAGGGAATAATGTTAAAACATGGTAGAAAGCTCCAGAAAAGTCATTTGCATAATACCCCTTCTTTAATTGTCTCATTCATCAAACACACTGAATGCCCTCTCTTTATGGCTCACATCTCCAACATGCCAAATAACCAGCGTGGAGGTGGAGGCTCCAGGCGGTCACATGACCCACCATGTCGCTCTAAAAGGCAATTATTCAAAAGGACGACTCAGCCTGCTTCTTCGGCTGTCTCTTGACTCAGTATCATACAGCCATTTGTAAGGAGGGCTATTAAAGCTATATCAGACATGGGTGAAGAGCTGCTATGTCTCCAGTGACCACAAATGTTATTCAGTCAAACAAATTGGATAGACTGGCAGGTACAGGATTCGGTCACAGATGAAGGAACTTCAATTAGGCCTATATAAGCTATATTATGTTGCTTTCTAATGTATAAAATAAAGCAAATTATAGTGGTCAAGTCATGCAGTGTTCCCCCTACAATACAATATTCCGATATAGACTGATTTCTGTTTTGAGAGAAAACACAGAAAGAAATATAACATAACAAAATGAGAAATCAAAGTTGAATTATATCTGAGACCCTTTAGACTGGACATATATGAAAACAGTTAGGAGACTGTATTGCTTTAACTCTAAAAGCAGTTGCTCAAGGGCAATATATGTGTATGCACCTTGAATTTACCTGCATTTTGCCAGAACAGGATCACGTGTGAACAAAGCCACATTGGATATCCCAGCATTTTGTTCTGGCAAATTAATATGCAGTGAAGGCATGTATGAATAAAGCCAGAAAATTGCCAGGACAATGACCTGGTTATGGCTTGGTTTCCTTGGTTACAAGCCTGGTTTCTTTGGTTACAAGTTTGGTTTCCTTGTTTACGGGCTTGATTTCCTCAGTTAAAAGCTTGGTTTCCTGGTTATGAGTTTGGCTTCCTTGGTTACAGGCTTGGTTTCCTTGGTTACGGGTTTGGTTTCCTTGGTCACAGGCTTGGTTTCCTGGTTATTGTACGTGGTCACATTCCATTGTCATGCTGTTTAGATGATGCAGGAGCACGTTTCAGCCTCCAGGGGCTGCCAGGTGAACATAACAGGAAAGTGTCCTTTGAACTGCACATGCTGCACTTCTTAGTTGGTTAAAATCCCATAATATGATGTTAAAAACTGAGCTCAAAAAACAAAAAGTTTCAAAAACTGCTCAGTGTGTGACAGAGGTAGCCACAAGTGCAGACTTCACCTGCATAAAGATGCACTACTTAACTTTTCTGGTGGAGGGTCTTCTACTTACATGTCTCCATGGAGATGTTATTGCTGTGCTTTGAGTTATCCAAAGTGTGGCATTAACCATATTTGTCCCCATGACAACAGTCCGGTTAGATCAGAGGGCAGAGACACAGAAATACCTTGAAAAACATATTCTTGTTCACCGTAGGAATCTATTATAATGTGTGTGCTGTGGAGCATTCCAGTAAAAGCAAGCACATCTCCATGGAGACTAGCAGATGTCAGACCCCCTCCAGTAAAGTTACATAATGCACCTTTCAAACCAGCTGCTGAATCAGAACACTATATAAATCATTTTAAATTACAAAGCTTGTGCAAAGACTGTTAAAAAAAAAAGTTTTAACACCCAGAATACAGCCAGTAATGTAAAAAGCTCTAAACATAACATTTCTACAAGCTTAATATGGGCACGTCCCTAATGACTGCCCCTGCTGTTCTCCGGGGTAAGTGCGCTTTGTGGTTATGATTAAAAAAGAGGTTGTTTGGATATGCTAATGAGCTAATGCCGGCTAACAACACAAAGCTCCTCTGATCAAACAGGTGCTGGCTCATGCACAGCACTGGGTGGGGGTTTTGCCGCTACAAAGCAGGTTTAAGTCAGCGGACTGCAGGTAATGTGAGCACCGACTTAGGACAGAGGGAGTTAAGCTCTGTTAAGAACCAAGTCTGGAGGTCTCACCCAGCAGATAGCCTCGGCATCTGGGATTTATTTAACCAGAGAACCACGATAAGCCTGGGACATAACCCTGATCACAGCCAAGGGAGTGGGAGGGGGAGTGTTTTGCAATTTATATGTCCTATATTACACAAAACTGACTCTTGTGAGCT
Source organism: Taenioides sp. WSHXM2023 (assembly GCA_029959045.1). Classification (NCBI taxonomy): domain Eukaryota; kingdom Metazoa; phylum Chordata; class Actinopteri; order Gobiiformes; family Gobiidae; genus Taenioides; species Taenioides sp. WSHXM2023. The sequence continues at coordinate 3,253,533 of CM057100.1, forward strand.
TTATAGGTGAATTGTGTAACTTCTCTGGTGGAGGATACGCCAAATGCTTTTTTCCATGAAGATGTTATTGCTTTGTCTGGAATGTTTGTCCTTTTTATCTTCATGGAGACCAAACCAAACAAGTTACAGGTCAGATCTGTGGAGAGGCAACCCCGCTCACAGTCAGAATGCCTGTTTTTGTAGGTGTTTTTGAACTGTAAAACCACCTGTAATTGAATAAATGTAAGGTAGAGCCGTTTAATGTAACATTGTGGAACATTCCAGACAGAGCAATGACATATCCATAGAAACAAGCAGGTGACGGACCCTCCTCTAGAAAAGTTACACCTTTAAGTCATGTTAAAATGTTGTTAGCTTCTCAAAAACATATTTGGCATTTTGCGTATTGTTTCATTCACACGTGTTTTCTGTCTGAGAGAAGAACTCATCTTAAATATGCATGTGTGAACAAAACACAGCTCCAGGTATGTTTTAATGAGGAACCGTCGTTCTAACATAGATCAGCGTAATATGGGCCCTTTAAGCCCTGTTAAGAACAAAGTCTGGAGGTCTCACCCAGCAGATAGCCTTGGCATCTGGGCTTTGTTTAGCTAGAAAACCATTATAAGCCCAGGACAGAACCCTGATAACAGCTAAAGAAGAAAGGGCTTTTCTCTGCATTTTTACCAATTGTGGTAAAAGAATATGAGATGTTTTACACCAGCTGTTAGCCGTCCATCTCGATTTATTAGAGATAATAAATATTTACACTTTATGTAATTAAACCTTGCAAAAATATTATGTAAGGTTATTAGAGTGTGTTATGTTATTGCATTGTTCCTCCAATAAAAACTTACCTGGAGTTGTGTTTCGCTGTATTCACGCTTGTTTGATGAATCCTTGTTTAAGCGATCAATCAATATCACTTTGTTTGTCCCCGAGGGGCAGTGTAAGCACACTGAGCAGTAAAATACAATAATAATAGAAAAGGTCAAACATAAGTCTCAGGTGAAGTCTGGACACACAGGAAAGCCTCTCCTCAGCTTTCTTTCTTTGAGATGGGACATTCCCTCTGGAACGTCTTCTGCCATATTTGGTGTGGAAAGTCTGTTGCTTTTCAGAGCATAGCTAGCTCCATACAGGGTCACCATGGATACAGGAAAAACAAATTGCTCAAATCACACAATCCAATAGTCCTTAATTTGTGTCCTTTGAACTGCACCGCAGCATGAGCATTTGCAGTTGGCCCAAATCCCCTAATGTTAAGTTAAAAATTATGATTCCTTTTTTGTTTGTTTAGCTTCTCGATGTGGCAGCCAGACAGCCACAAGAGCTGCCAAATGGTAAACTGTTACATTTTTATCTAGTGCTTTTCCACCTTCAAGGCTCAAAGCAATTTTTGTGAGTCAGTGGATCTCAACCAATAATATGTCAAAAACAGGATTCGAACTGCCAACTTCAACTGAGCTGCCACACTAGCGAATCACAACCAGGCAACCACAGAATTGAGTAAGTAGTAAGTAGGCTCCCACTAACGCTGTGTTCATGTGGTCCTCAAGAACCCGGGATTCTGCGATGAGATGTGAGCGTTCCAGCTCATCTACATTCATGTGGGAAAAGGAAAGTCAGGATTGAGTTTGATAGAGCGAACCTGTGAGATTTGTTGTTAGCCTTCTCAAAAGCTAAATGTGAACAGCATAAACCTCATAAAAAATGTGTGCCATTTTGAAGTCCATAAATCATAACCTAAACATTTCTGCCAATGGTTTATTACCGCAGCTAGTTTGTTAGCTGTAAGAAAAAAAAGTTGTTAATCCTTGTAGTTGTTTGATTTTTAAATAGTAATTCCTTGTACTGGCAGTATAGAGCCATTCTTATCCCAGTTCCCAGTACTGGAGCCATAGACTGTATAAAGACCAAGGGAGTCTGACGTCAGCCATAGCATTCAGCTCCAGTCAAATGAAGCTCATCGAGGCTTGCAGCATTTTAAGTCCTAAAAGATGAAATGCAGTGACTCAAGAGCATGTTTAAAGGTTGACAAAGCCAGTGTTTTGTATATATTGTTTTTACATATTTCATTTTGCCCTTGAACAAAAGGCGCTATTTCGAGACGGTAACACAGACTTCCACAATCGTGTTAAGATGCAGAGTTTCATTAAAGCGCGCATGTGGAGCCCGCCGTAGTAAAGCACAGTGCATTTTCTACTATTCTGCTCTCTACTATCCTGCCCATTTATCCAGATGACAAAACGAAATGTTAGACTCACTCATCAACTTTATTATCTTTTCCACGACAAACAGATAATACCAGTTCTCAGACAAATGAAGACAAAGTAAAGTGTGCGTGTGGCAGGAATAGCAACTGCACAATTATGTAAGAGTGCAGTACAATGCTATTAAATCTGGTCACACATACTACACTATTTTAAATTGGCTTGGGGCAGAACAGTCGGTTAGAGTTTGTGCACCTGACGGCAGGAGACACTGTTCTTTCAGATTGTGGCTTTAGCGCAGTATTTGTTTTGCACTTTACAAACTGCATTTACTTTCCTGCTGTTTTCAAGATAAAATGCCAAAGTCAGTTCTAAAAGTTGTGTTGAAACCTGAATGATGCTTAAAATATAATGCTGATAATGGCTTAACTGCTGTGTGAGGATGAACCTACAGGGAAGCCTGCTAATGTAGCTGATTCTTTTTTCCATGTATTTAAAAATGTCTTGCCCCAGTACAGATACAGTATACAGGCAGCTCTTGGGGTCAAAATACGCTTAATGCGTACTGTCTGCGGATGCTCTCTTCCCGCTCCATTAATTCTCTATGGGGAATTAGCAGAGTCATGGTAAAATAAATCAAAATGTATATACAGTATCAGGCAGTACACAGCATGTTACAGATGGATGATCACAGACAGCGTGAAGACCTTTACTACCATGGAAGTACTACACCAGAAGAAACCTGTCTCGAAAGCTAACGTCATCTAAATCTTCTTCTAAATCTGTAACATGATGTGTATCTCCTGATATTTAAATATTGATTTGTTTTACTGCCAATTCTCCATAGAGAATGAATGGAGTGGGAAGAAACCGGATCTAGCCAGGCGGCAGTGTGAAAAGGGTTAATTTGTGTTTTATTCTATGATGATCAGAAAGTGCATGTTAGTGTGCTAGTTGTTGTTATCTTTACTGTGGTGATTAGTACTTACTACACAATAAACTCATTGGTGAATAATTAGGATACTCGGAATGAAGGTATGTGAGGAATAACTATGAACCACTGCAAAAAAAAAAAAAAAAAAAAAAAATCCTGGGAGAGAGAGATCTGGCCATAGATACAATGCCACTGTCTGGGAGCCATGTTTAAAAAGAGTCTACACTTCTTCTATTTCAGCGAGACATGGGCTACAGTGTAAAATGCTTTATTGTTATCATTTTACTAAGGTTAGGTTAGCAAAGTTTTATGCTGATATTGATCATAACTGTGACAGATTCCTTCCTGCCTTCAGTTTCTATCTGAAGGCATGTCCATCTCAGTTGAACTTCTGGACCAATGTATTTAATATTATGCCACAAATTGTCACTGCTAAAATCGGTCTTTCTGTAATTACTGCTCTGATTGGTGTTATACTTGAACCCTCTATACAAAAAACGCCTTATTCTTCTTAAATGGAAGTCTCCTGCTCCACCCACAGTCCACGCCTGGATTAGAGACGTTCTCTATTTTGTCAACATGGAAAAAGTAAGATGTACTCTCGCTTTCAATGAGCCCCTCATTGAAAGCTTTCAAGAGAAAGTGGGATCCATTTTTTTCATTTTGTTGAGTCTGTTAATTTTCCCACTCTTCCAGAATGATGTTTTCACTCTTGTCATTGACGATCTCTATCTAATTCTGGTACATGTTTATTGTGACTAGGTGACCTGGTAGTTTTGACTTTTGTGTGTGTGTTTTACTCAGCTCTTTGTCTTTATTTAAGTATTTCATCCTGATGTTGCTGATATTTGGAAAATATTATTGAATAAAGCAAACTAGTTCTGTTTTTTCATGGTTTTAAGACTGTAAAATCATATAGAAAGAGATAGTGAGGTCGAGAACATGCCTTTCAAATCCACACACTCATTAGAATTGAATAATACAATTGCAATATTCATCTTTCTTATTTCCATGAGCCCTTTAAGCTGTAGACTCTTATACTGCAGGACTGGGTGAAGGACTGTATATATTTTCACAGTTCATCCCTCAGTCATCAGGGGATTTTTCTCACAGAGATTGTGAAAAGATTTATAATGTATCTATTCCGTTATCTGTATTCACTTCAACTCATTTTTACCTCGTCCAGGTGCGTTAACACTGAGAAAAAAGTGAAATACGAACTGAAAAACGAATACAAGAACAGTGTACATTTCATAAGGGTAGAGCAGCCAAAAATTGTACTCAAGTAACATTCAAAATAATATTACTCAAGTACGTAAGCGTAAAAAAAGTATTTGGGAAAACTCCTACTGAAGTAAGAGTAAAAAGTTCAAACTGGGGCGTCAAGGCGTCCAGTTTACATGCAAAGTCTATGTGAACATGCGTCTAGGGAGTCCTGTGTTTTTGCGGCGCATCTTCAGGCATCAGCGTGACGAGAATCTGGCATTAACGTGGTGCATCTTGAACATTCAGACATCGCCAGAAGTTGAAAAAGCTGAACTTTGGGCATTGGACACGCCACGTCAACCAGTCAAAAACTACTATCCAGTGATGTAGAGACGCCATTATCCGGAAGAAGAAGAAAGAAAAAGACCTGTGAGCCACAAACCCCAGAACAAAAAATCTATGCCGTGTCATTACTGGAGTATAAATATATATATACGCTGCAACTGCCGAGCCGATCGCCTCCACTGATGGGTTTATGTAATAAATACACTAAAGACACTCTCTTGACCGGGAAAACAAGGCGCAGACCGCAGCGGACACCCTGGCCACGTGTCAAGTATTTTTCTCTCGTTCGTCCACGGCGTCCAAAACGCGTGTCGGGGCCATTTGAACTCAAATGCAAACGTGTCCAACTAGAGGCGTCCAGCTTGTATTTTGATGCCGCGGTCTGAATGCAGCTTTACTCACAGTGGGAAGAGGAAGCACAACTTTTACTCAAGTAGGAGTAAAAGTATGTAGCTAGAAAAGTACTCTGAAAAGTACAATGTGTTTCTTGGCGGTTTTCTTAATCCAAAGGGTTTAATATGACATCGGTCCACCCTTTGCAGCTGTAACAGCTTCAACTCTTCTGCAAAAGGCTGTCCACGAGGTTTAGGAGTCTGTTTATGGAAATTTTTACCACTCTTCCAGAAGTGCATTTGTGATGTCACACACTGATGTTGGACGAGAAGGTCTGGCTCTCAGTCTTCACTCTAATTCATCCCAAAGGTTCCATCGGGTTGAGGTCAGGACTCTGTGCAGACCAGTCAAGTTCATCCACACCAAACTCTCTCATCCATGTCTTTATGGACATTGCTTTGTGCACTGGGGCACAGTCATGTTGAAGAGGAAGGGTCCATCTCCAAACTGTTCCCACAAAGTTGGGAGCATGGAATTGGCCAAAATCTCGTGATGATGAATCATTCAGAGTTCCTTTCACTGGAACTAAGAGGTCAAGCCCAGCTCCTAAAAACATAATCCCCCCTCCACCAAACTTGACACTTGACTGTGGAATATTTAGGAGCGAGGAAATTTCACGGCTGGACTTGTTGCACAGGCGGCATCACAGTACCACGCTGGAATTCACTGAGCTCCTGAGAGCGACACATTCTTTCACAAATGTTTGTAGAAACAGTCTGCAGGTCCAGGTTTTTATTCACCTGTGGCCATGGAAGTGATTGGAACACCTGATTTTGATTATTTGGATGGGTGAGTGAAAACTTTTGGCAATATAGTGTATTATCAGCCTATAGAATGTTTTGATGTCATCGGAAACCCAGCAATAAAATTACTCATGTAAATGTAACTTAGTACTACCCACCTCTACTAAACTGGGGTTAGCAGCTTCATTTTACTTTTTTACTTTTTTTTTTTTTTTTACATAATAAGAGGGCATTTTGTTGTAGACAGGACATTATTACTGAAATTACAGGATTTCTGCTTAGTCTTTTAGACTGTTCAGATTCAGGTTTTGATTTGATTGCTTATAATTTTGCAGGGCTAACGGTCACTCTGTGTTATTCATGAATTATGAATGATGTTTTCAGCTGAATTTTCCTATTTAGACTTGTACGCGATGTTCTCATGTAATAAAGTAAAACGTGTTGCTCTCTTGTGTTTTTATGAGCCACGAACCAGGAAGTAAAGCTGTTGAGCTGTTAGCTTGCTAGTTGTTGTTAGCTTTACTGTCACAGCAAAACTCTGCCTTGATATGTGCACTGTGTCACATTTCTGGTTGCCTCCATGGAGATGTTATTGCTTTGTAGGTTTGTCAAAAGTATTGAACATCCCATACTAATCAATACTAAAACTAGTATCGAAACTAGATACTCGTTTGAGCAGGAATCGATACTAAAAATGTCCCATTCAGAACAGGTATAAGAGCACATAGACTAATACACACCCATGGACCGGATATAAGACCACATGGAAATAAAAGAAAGTACTACCATTTCGTTTTTTATTATCATCATGGTATCGGAATCAGTATCAAGTATCGACCCTATTCCTTAGTATCGAAATCGAGATTGAAATTTTAGTAATGTGACAACGCTTATGCTTTGTGTATAATGTTCCACAGTGTGGCAAAACTAAGGCCATCTGTGACCCCACCAGGCCAAATTAAAGGTCAGAACTGTGGAGAGGTGGACCCGCTCACAGTACGAATGCATGTTTTGCCATTTTCTTTAGCTACACAAACACTGTATTATTTTTTTCCCACTGTGCTTGGATTTGTTGCTCCACAGGTTTGACTCAAGAGGCCAGTCGCTGTATCCTTTTATTCTTCACTCCATTAAAGCTGCTGTCTATTGTCCAAGCAGAGCGCAGGGGCACCTTCCAGACAGGACCAAGCCAAGAGGGCCAAACGCAGAGCCAAGTGTGCTGGACCCCAAGTGCTCCTGGAACAAACGTGGACCACACGAGCCAGGGCAGCAGCTCGCTCTGTCTGTGTATCTGGAGAAGAGGAGGTCTTAAAGTGAATTAAAATTGCATTGTGTAACTTTTCTGGTGGAGGGTCTGTCACCTGCTTGTTTCTATGGATATGTCATTGCTCTGCCTGAAATGTTTCTTACATTTATTCAATTACAAGTGGTTTTATAGCTCAAAAATACCTAGAAAAACAGGCATTCTGACTGTGAGCGGGGTCGCCTCTCCGCAGATCTGACCTGTAACTTGGTCTGGTTTGATCTCCATGAAGATAGAAAGGTTTACTGTCATACTGTGAAACATTTCAGACAAAGCAATAACATCTCCATGTGGAAAAGCATTTGATGGGCCTTCCACTAGAAAAGTTACACAATGCACCTTTAAAGTGTACATGACAGGTTGGGCTGCTCATAGTTTTATTGATTAGTTTTGTAATTCTGGATTAAAGTTTGTAATATTACTTCCTGAGTGGACATGGGCAGAACACAGACCATAAAGTGCATAATAGAAATGGACTGTGGGAGTGTGATGGCACCCATGGCATTTGGTTGCATCCAAATGAGGCTAGCAGTTATAGTGGCTTATCTGCAACCAAGGAAATCTGAGCGCAAAACCGAAGAACCAATCAGGAGTGAAGTACACGCCCCTCAATCAAACCTGTTGCACACTAGCAGGGTGATCTCGAGAAAAGAAAGCACCCGATTTGTATTATGTTATATAAGTTCGTATCTTGATTTAGGGACAAAATAGCAAAATAAAAACCTCAGGATCATGTAGAGCGGGTTACGACGAGTCGGGCTGCAGCAGTTGCAACAGAATGTGAAATGAATGTGAGTCGATCGAGCCGGAAGTGCTCCATGCTCACTTCCTATTTGGAACGCAGCGACGAGCAGGTTAGCTATGTCCACTTATATACTGTATGTAGTTTATGGTAGAAGTAGTGTTGTTCCGATACCATTTTTGGGGGGATCTGATACGATACTTGGCTTTAGTGTATTTGCTGATACCGATACCAGTCTGATACCACATAGTGTGAAGAAGTCGACTAAGGCTACTCAATTTTGTTACAATACAAGAGCAATAAATCAGTCTACTACAAGACTAAAATCTAGAAGAGTAAATTAGATTTTGAGAACTAAGTGTTAAGAGTCAAATATATAATGATTTTGACCACATGTAGTGCTAATTTCAGCACTTATACTTTCCTTATTTGTTACTTTCTACCGGAATGCGTGAATAAAACCAACAGTGACACCTGTGAAAAGACGCTTATCCTCGGAGCGCTGTTGTCAGGCTGCACTCTCCGTAGCGCAGTTTTTCTGCTTGGTTCAGCGTCCACAGTAAAGGCTAAATGAAGGTATCAAAGAGATAACTCAAGTGTCTTTTCTGTCATTATCAGCGTGTTTTAAGTGTCTGCAGAGCCTCCAGAGTCTATTTAAGCTGCTCTGGGTGTTCGCGGCAGCATTATCCACTGGTGTAAACAGCGGCCGCGATCGCATCTACAGCAAAATACAAACAACAGAGTAGTTGCAGAGTATTCGCTGATACGATACCTGAAAAATGTGTGGTATTGGAGCTGTTGCCGATGCCAGTATCGGTATTGAAACAACCCTATAAGGTAGAAGTATGCCATTTTAGAACGCTTGTATTTTATTGGGTTAGATAATACATTTTTACCCTGACAATTATCCACATCTGTTTAAAGTGTAGCTGTATAATGTGAGGCTGAGCTGGTGCTTATTACTGACCTGAAATCTCAAATATTCATGTGTTCGGTGAGTCTGTGCTGAGAGACGAGGACGAAGAAAGAGACGCTCCTTTAACTGCAGAGACCAGCCTGCATGTAAAATTCATGTGCAGCGCAATATGTGACACCACACTGAGGAGAGATGGAGGAGAGATGGAGGAGAGATGGAGGAGAGATGGAGAGAGAGGGGGAAAGAGAAGGAGAGAGAGGGGGAAAGCGAAGGAGAGGGTGAGAGGATAGGAGGGATGGAGGAGAACGGGGAAGAGAAAGAGGAGAGAGGTCAGGAGGGGAAAGAGGAGGAAAGAAGACAGGAGGGATAGAGGAGAGAGAAAGAGGAGAGAGGACAGGAGAGGAAAGAGGGGGAGAGAGAAGGAAGGGTGAGAGGATAGGAGGGATGAGGAGAGAGGGGGAGAGAGGACAAGAGGTATGGAGGAAAGAGGGGGAGACAGGACAATAGGGATGGAGAAAAGAGGGGGAGAGAAGACAGGAGGAATGGAGGAGAGAGAGGGGCAGAGAGGAAGAGGAGAGAGAAGAGAGGAGGAATGGAGGATAGGAGAGGAGGGATGGAGGAGAGAGAGAAAGGAAATGAGAGAAGATGGGGAAAAGGCAGGGTAGAGTGGAGAGGGGAGGAGAAGGGAGAGTGGAGGAGAGAGTGTAGAGGAGGGAAGGAGAAGGGGAGAAGGAGGAGGGAAGGAAAGAGGGAGGGGAGAGAGCAGTAGAGAGAGGAAGTAGCGGGAAAGAAGGAAAGAAAAGGAGTGAGCTGGATTGGATAGAAGAAGGAAGTAGACAGAGAGAGAGAAGAGGGCGGTGAAGAGAGGGGGAATGTAAGGACAGAGAGAGAAGGTGTGAGAGGCCAGTTAAGGAGAGAAGAGGAGAAAAGGAGAAAAAGAGAATGAAGATGAGAGGAGCGATGAGAGAGAGAGACAGAGGAGGGCAGAGAAGTTATGGAAGACGGAAAGGACGGAGAAGACAAGAAGAAAAGGAGACAGAGGAGGGATGGACGAGAGCAGGGATGGAGGAGAGGAGAGAAGAAAAGGAGAGGACTAGATTGGATAAAGGAGAGAAGGAGAGAGAGAGAAAGTGAGAGGCAAAGAAGAGATAAGATAAGAGAGAAAGGCAGGTGAAGAGAGAGAGAGAGAGAGAAAGAGAGAGAGATGAGGAGAAGAGAACTGCTTTGAACTTGCACTTAAAAAATGTAACATAAAAAATTACCCCAAAAAAGTTTAAAGTTTAAAAGTTGCTCAGTGTGTCAGCCAGTCAGCCACAAGAGCAGCCAGCTGCCAACTCTATATAATTATGTAGTTGGTTACTGGAAAGAGAGCAGAGGAGAGAAGAAAGAAGAGAGGAGAGAAGGATAAAGTGTAGCGAGGAGAGGAGGGAGAGATGAAGTAGAATTTGGAAGCAGGCCGAGCGGCAGCATTGGAGCCTGCTTTTCAGACGCATACAAGATAATGAACCTGACACAGAAATTCAACCAGAAATGCTGCATTTCATACCAACTGTCACTGTCAAATCTTTTTTTTTTTTTTTCTTCAAGCAATAAATTCATAGAAATGCACTCTCTCTCCTCGCTTTTTTCCAGTTTTCTCCCATGTAACTTAACTTATTCATTGCAATGAGTATATAAGCGCTATTCCCAACTTTTAGCGAGTGGAGTTTCGCCATGACGGTAATACTAACAACTAGGATCCTAATGTGCACTTCCTGATTATGGGACATTAAAAATGCTTATACAATATATCTGTACTGGGGAAAGACCATAGACTGTATATATAAAGCTAACCTGCTAGACACTGCATTCCGAATAAGAAGTGAGCATGGGCACACTTTCTATTGAAAAAATCATGACCCTTCTTTCTGAAACTGCTGAAACTGCCCTTGTCAGACTCTATTTCACCATTTTGTCTGTAAATCAAGATCCTAACAGACAAATCAGGGAAGGGGCGATACCGTCAACAGCGTCGCTCCTGATTGACTCTTGGGTTGCTCTGATACTTGCAGTTGAAATTCCAAATATGGAACTCGGCTCCAAATTCGCCCCTATAACTGCAAGCCTCGATGAGCTTCATTTGGCTGGAGGAAGTGTCTGGGGAGAGGGAAGGGTCTGCCTCAGCTGCCTCCAAAACCCGACCTCAGATAAAATGGAGAAAAATGGATGGATGGACATGGGGAAAAAACAGGTATAGGACCTTAGTCTGTTTAGCCTATGTTTAAGAAGACAACATTGTAAGCCATTTTCTTTGTATTACATTACAAAAATAAAATTCAAAACTGGGGTTGATCAATAAGAGAAAAAAATAAATAAAAAAAATCATTATTTATTTATTTATTCATTTATTTTTTATGGTATTTTCCAGCCCTGCTGAATATTTGAAAAATATCACCAACACTAACCCCAACAACTAAATCACACACAATCACTCCATTTACAATGAATCCTTGATACGTAATGGTATTGCACCAACACTAAGTTACCCAAAGTACTTTAAAAAGCCTGAAAAATGCAGTATCTCACGTCTCTAATTTAAAAAAAATGTTCATTAACTGTGATACCAGAGGAACTGCTTGCTCAAATGTATCTAGTTGCCATTAACGGATTGCAGTATTTTATTGTAACTACTTAATCCGGTTTACTGCTTATTAAGGAGAATGTATTTTGGTATTAAAGTATTTACTCCCAGCGCATGCACGTCTACCCTATAGAGCTGGAGGTCTTCAGTTATTTAGTCGATTAATCGGTTGACATTGTCTTAGTTGAGCAAAATATTATACCAGTCCAAACTTTTGTTTTTAATCAAGGGCTGCATGTCAAAACAAAAACAAAGCAGAGGGTCATAGACTGATGGTCAATACAGTGAATAATATAAATATATGCATTTATAACAGGTTAGAATGAGCTACCAGATCTTTATTCAGGCTTAGATCCTCATCAGGACACACTAAATAATCAGTAATGGTTTTATCAAGATATATTTTCAGAAAATTGCTGAGAAAAGTTCTAGTTTGTGTAATCCCTCACTCGTTCAGGTTGGATCCATTGCAAAAGAAAAATTCAATTCCGTCAACTGGACAGATGTTTTTGAGTGAGGACTTTTTACAGCAGATTCTCCAGTTCTGAACTAGAGAAGCTGCTTTATTTATTCATTATTTTTTTAAGATATTGGAATCTTTAGATGAAACCATAGACTGTATATATAAATGGACATAGTTAACCTGCAAGCCGCTATTCCAAATAGGAAGTGAACATGGGCGCGCTTTCGGCACTTTCTATTGAGAAAACTGTTGCCTCTCTCAACGTAACTGCTGCTGTTAGACTCGTCATTTAGGTCTTAAAATGTTCATATTAACCCGATCCTGCAGTTTTTATTCCACGATTTTGTCCACAAATCAACATATGAACTTCAACGGCCTCACTCTGGATCGGCTCTCCGGCTGCTATGATACTCGTGGTCGGAATTCCAAATATGGGACTCATCTGACTGGAGCTGAACGCTATGGGTGACGTGACACTCCCTTTGTCCACTTCTTTATACAGTCTATGGATTAAACTCAAGGTTCAGGCCAACTTTTGCTCTTTGGAAGAACAAGGAATAAGAGTGGAGATGTCATATAATCTTAAGGAAATGTCTGTGGTAAACAAATCCATAAAGAACGCGACATCCAACCAAACCATCCAGGCTTCCATAAAACATATTGCAAGACTTCAGAGCAGGGGCCATATAAATCAAAGCACCATCTGTTTGTACGCCTCTCAAATGTTAACTCATTATCCTGCCTCATCAGGTAATGCCAATGACTTCAAGGACTCTTTTATAGCTGGGAATATCCAAGGCCTTCTCACAGCTCATATGGGAAAACAACGAGAAAAAATAAGTGGCACTAAAAAAAAAATGGCGACGCAAGAACTCAAATATTGCGATTTTATAGGCTGCGTTGAATTTGATGATGCAGTTTCAAATGGAGTGAATGGGTGTATTTAACTCCACAAAATGTTGAATGTATTATTGGTTGGGGATCAGCTCCACAGTCATATTAACCGTATGGCTTAAAGTCCTTTCAACTGACATCTTTGGCACCACTTTTGGAAGCCATTGTGAAAAGCCATTTGCCATTTTTCTTTATTACAGACAGAGATGATGTTAAACTTTGTGCCAGTTTTTGTTTCATGTGGCTAGGCCCAGTAATTACAGATGTTAACCACAAACCAGGTCAACACATCTGCAGTCTGACAGTTAAACAACAGTAGATCAGCTGTGGTCCCCAAAACCAAAGGTTGGAGGATCATGTCTCACTGTAACGAAAGTTCTGTTATTGTGTCCTTAGGCAAGGCATGAACTTGTGAATGACTGGTGGTCAGAGGCACCAATGGCAGCCTCGCTTGTGTCAGTCTGTCCCAGGGCATCTGTGGCTACATATTAGCTAGTGTGGAGTGAATGAATAATGACAAGTTGTTATTATTAAACAGCAAATTCCATCATAGAATTTGTAATGTCTGACACTGTCTTGTCCTGTTGATCATATGTCTTAATTATTCCACGTTTAGGCTGATGGGGAAGACAATGAACTTTGTGCAGGTTTTTGTTTCACTTGGATAGGCCCAGTAATTACAGAGATATGAACCATAAACCTGGTCAACAAATCTGCATCTGACAGTTACACAGCAAAGTCTGCCATTAGAACAATACTTCAACATTTGCGGATCATACTTTTGGAGATTTCTTTCAAAAACAGTAAATCTCCCATAAAGTTATAAAGGCCTCTGCCCTCCATCTGAAAATTAGACTTTCCCATAAATTCTATAACTACTTGCTTTAGCACTTGTAGGTCATGTCTCTCCATTAAACGTAATCTAAAATGGCCAGTTTCACTTCTGGCTCCAAATGACCAAGTGGCAGCCTCCTGAATGTTGAGTACCACTGGATCTGTGCCTTTAGCTGCAGGGCCTGGCAGTGCCCACGACGCCACACCAAAACACCAACAAGGAAATGAACGTATTTACAAACTGGCACATCATTCACCAGGGACTGTCGAGCTACAAGCCAAACAATTTGAAGTTAACTTTTGATTAATGTATGCGCATGTGGGGCATATGGTAACTATGTAATGAGGCAAAGAGACAGTTTGTTTTCTGTTGCATCCTGTTCAAGCTGCACTCAAAGAAGCTGGACCTGATTCTTACTGTCTTAATGTGAAGATAACAAAACAAAACACAGAACTAGTCAATTTTAAATAGCTTGTAGCGGTTCATATTATTCCATACATTCCCTGACAGAGACCAGAGCGTAGTGGTGTCATCGCGGTAATGTTCACAGCAAGGGCCTTCTTGCTGAGGGGGTGGACTGCTAGTCACTGTATGATTTATTGCTTTAAAGCTCTATAAATGTCAAAAGTATTAAGGCAACTGGGGGTAAAAGTTAAATTGATCATTTAACATTTAACAATAATAATACATTGAGTTTATATAGCACCTTTCAAGACATCCAACAAGCTTTACAGTGCAGCATTCATTCACTCCACACTCGGTGGTGGTAAGATTCTATTGTAGCCACAGCTGCAGGACACAACGACAGAACTTGATCCAAGCAGGTATCAATCCTCTGACCTTGAAGGACCACTGCTCTAACCATTGAGCCACTGTCGCCCCAAATTAGGGCTAAGGTATATTTAGGTATTGTGTCCTCTCAATTTGCGTCCACGCCCAGGGACCCATCTTCAGATCTTGAGCTAGTGTGGGTCAGGACTACCTTAGTATTTGACCATTTGCTCATGTTTTAGGTTAACACAAGATCTAAATGATAATTATTTTAAGTATTATCAACAATAAGCTACCTATGTTGTATGTTGGTTTGCTTCTCTGTTATAAATGATGGAATAAATACTATTTTACAGACTCAAAATTGTATTTGAGCGTCAGTGAAAGGTATATTTTTTTAATCCCAGTCACTCTATTGAAATCGCATTATGTTCTTTTTCTATTATGGCATGTAGAATGTGTTTTCACAAACTTTGAAAGGGTCGTAACGTATGTTCATACCAAAGTGCACGTGGACACAGCAAGTCCTTGATCCACTGGCATTTGTGGCATTTTGTAATAAACACAAATCAGGCCTGAGCTGTTTCAGTCTTTCAAACCAGAGAATAAGGTGCACAAAAAGGTATTCACACGGGATTTTTACTCTGTAAAAATGTCTATGTAATTTGACAAGCCTTTTCCTACAGCGAGAAAGAGGTTCGAACACTATCGGTGATAACATTCCAGAAGCACAGTAAATACTTGAATTCATAATTCAGCGTGCTCTGGTACACGTATGACCTCTTTCTCAGTGGGTAGCACATTTAATTGAGCAATTTTACTGTGTATGTATTTTTATATTGTATAGTGTAGCAATACTCTTACTTCAAAGTTTTGCCATAAGTGCTTAAACTCACTGCAGTGAATAGGAAGCTCTGAATGCATAATGTAAGTGAGGAATAACTTTGGACCGCTGCGAATCGAAAAATGTACCAGTTCTGCTTTTCACGTTTTTAAAAGTCAAGTACAACTCTTTTCTTGCACAGGATTTAGTTTTTGTCATTTTTGTGTCTATCCTTTCAAAGTACCTCGTTTAGTACTTTATTGTTTTGCCCTTCGAATCAAATTGCATTAACTTGAAATTATGAACCTGACGTTACATCCAGACCATAGACTGTATAAAGAAGTGGACTAGGTGAGTGTGACGTTCCTCACAGTGTTCAGCTGCAGTCAAATGAAGTTCACGAGGCTAGCAGTTATAGGAGTGAATTTGGACCCAAGCTCCACATTAGGAATTTATTTACGGACAAAACAGCAAAATAAAACACCAGCATCATGTAGAGCAGGTTAATACAAAGATTTTAAGAAAATAGTGAGACTCACAGCAGCAGTTACAGAGAGAGGGGTGACAATTTTTCAATGTAAAGTCAATTGGAATCAGAATCGATGGAGCCGGAAGGGTGCCCATGAACACTTCTTATTGGAAAGTGGTGACTAACGGGTTATTTATGTCCATTTATATATGCAGTCTATGATCCTGACAGTTGCTCTTACTAGAGTAGTAGTTTTCCCAAATACTTATTACTCTTTCTTGATCAATATCTTGGAGCACTTGTACTTCTACTTGAGTAATATTACTTTAAAGCAACAGTACTCATAGTTGAGAACTATTTAGGCCACTCCTACCTCCTCCGCTCTTCTCTGTTGGGACACAACATTGCCGAACATGAAATAATTCACGAAAAAAGTCATCCCAATGCTGGAATACACCAATGTGACGTAATCTCTTGACAGCAGATTTACACCTAATCGCGCTTCCACAGATGATCAGATTAGATGAGCGCTCACCGTGCGTTATCCATTTCCACAGTAAGAAATGCAGCGCTAGCCTGTGCCGACGAACACGCGTTTCCCAATTATACATTCATTATCAGATAATCTCATTCCGCTCATTAGCACGATGGGCTATGCTAATATGTTACAGTCATTATGCAAATAAGAAGCCGTTCTGTGTTAAGTTTTCATTGCTGACTTGTGTTCACCGTTTTGCGCGTTCAAAATATGTCGCACAAATTACACAGTTAGTGGGTAATATATGGGAATAAAATATCCCCAGTTAGCGCGCGGCATGTGCATTGTAAACACAGGTTTATCGGCGTAAAGCTTGATTTGCATTTGACGAACGCGATTCAAAAGAACTTTCAAAAATCCAGTGAGGACATTTGGCTTGTTTTCTTTCAGGGCACAAGAGGAGCTGATTGTAATAATAGAGTCGCGGAGACACATTTGGACGTGAATAACAACAGAGCGAATAGGGTTCCACCTGTTTTTTTAAAGGCAACATCAAACAACAACTTTTATATCTGTGTAATTCTTTTTTATATATTTTTTATCTGTTTGCAATTCATTTCAACTCTGAGTACAATTTAAAGGCGCACAATGGAACTTTTCTGCTTGTTTCCATGGAGTATGAAGTTAAAAAGATCTCACTTGTAACTAATGTTGATACTACATAATAGATAAAACTCAAAAGAAGAAATTATACTTTTCAGGGTACTTTTTTTAGTATTTTTACTCTGACTCCTAAAGTTGTGTTTCCTCTTCCCACTGTGAGTAAAGGCCGCCACAAACTACAGGAGAATTTGCCTGATTTAAGCTGCGATTTGCCCGGCTTTGTGTATTTGTGTGCGATTTTGATGCCGCTGTGTTCCTCGTGTGCGGTGTCAGTGGGACTCTGAGTTGCTCTGTCATATTGTAACCACCAAACATCAGCTACAGTATGATAAAAGCCGATAAAACAGAGCGTCAGGGGCAGACAGAGTGACGGACACAGAGGCACAAGATACATAAGATACAAATAAGAGTCTCAATGCAAGTGGTTTTACTGTACACAGGAAATAGCAGACGCGAGGTGCGCTATTTTTGCGTAGCCTGTGGTCTGCAGTCATATCCCGCTGAGGTCTTTGCAATCTGAGATTTAAAATCTGAAACGATTCTCCTCGTGTTTATGGTGTGCGATTTTTGTCGCACGTTTAAAAATTGTTTAACACTGAAAAATCCTGTAGTGTGTGACAGACTTTGGTGTACAAGTGAGAAAAACTTTATGTGACAATATGAAATGATTTGAACATTTGTGTTTCTTGCCACGCTCCTTCAGATATAATTTAGTTTGTCTCATTTTTGCATTGCCCCTTTGAAAATACCAGATTTGTGCATTATTTCATGTTTTGCCCTTAAGCATGAGTAATTTCTTGTACTGTACTTCTACTTTTACTTTTATTTTGAAGTAACGTTACTCTTAAGTACAATTTTGGTTATTCTACCCAACCTCTCTTTGGGACAGTATAAACATGAATACAGTAAATAATTCTTTATCCAAATGAGATTGGGAGGTTTTTTTTTTTTGTTTTTTTTTTAAGGATGATAGGGGTAATGAAAATATTATTATTGTTGTTGTCATTATTGCTATCATTAATTTTTTTTGTATTCTTTGTATTTTTAATTTATTATTATTATTATTATTATTATTATTATTATTATTATTATTATTGTATTTTATTTTATTGTGCATATACGGTTTATTTTGTGATTGGGAATTGCATAGAAAATGTTTCTTAAAGCTTAAAAAATAAAGTATAAAAAATGAGGTTGGGGTGAAGATGCTAACCAAAAAAAAAAAAAAAAAAAAAGGAAAATGGAATTTGTGCATTTGTCCCCCGAATTTGATCTTTGATCTTAGAGAATAACTAGAGAAATAACTGTTATATTTTATGAAATACTAGTCATAAAGTAGGTCCTTTTCAATGGGTCATAGCTTCAGGCAAGAACTGCATAGTATCTTAGTAGATTTTCTTATGATTCATTTCTTGGTAATTATACGATGGAATTACGATAGTAGCATAAAACATTTAATTATGTTAATCACAATTGCTCATGAAAACCACTCATGTCTGTCATTCCTCTTCATTTCATTGTGCTATGATTAATCTTCAACCTAATCCAGTATAAAGTACCAGAAATGAAAGTAAGCATTTTAGTTTCCAACCTGTTACTACATTTATACTGCGTAAAGTGCGAAATAGACCAAACAATGTGCTGCTGTATGACACATCACATCTGATTGTATTTATTTATTTCTGGGACAGTGCATGTTAAATCACATTTATGTAGAGGTGACACATACTCTATATCTGCAAGTGCGCTGTTTGTATCACATTTAAAGCGCTTAACTGACTTTTTGGAGTTGCTCCTTTATCAAAAACATGTCTGAAGAGGTTTGAGCAATCTAGCAATCTCTCCCGGGGCCTATTCAAACCCTCCCTATGGTTAGATGTTAGATTAGGTTAGATTCTGTCCAATGCTCCACCCAAAAGCCTACGTCACCCACGACACTTCTCCATAAATATACAAAAACATGATACAAAACAATACTCTACGACTTCAAAAATCTGATGTGATGTGCAGTACTTCCTTTAGCATGCACAATGACTGTGTTGTAACAGCGCTCTGAAGGGGAACTGGCCCAGAGAGCAATGGGAGGAGGTACTCAGAGCATCAAAAACAAAAGTGAAATGTATGTATCATGTAAAAAGTTGTTTTCTGCGAATATATCATTTTCAAAACATTAAAAGGTTACACGTTATATAGCAGTTAAAAATACTCTATCTCAATCACGCATCAAAGAATGGCTACATACTTATTTTCCCCTGGAGGAAAATAACAAATCATAAATTAAAAATACTATCGAGAACCAACAAATGCATGATGTGGGTGTTGAAACTGAATAACTGAAATATCAAATGGTCAAAGCATGGCTGCAGTAACGAGATGTTAGCTTGTCCATGAATAATGGAGGACTACAGAGCTGTAGGAGCAGATCAAATATTGATGTAAGCCTTATAATGTGCTGGAGTCTGTTTGGTGACATTCACAAAGCAGCCTCCTCTGACATTTGCACATGTAAATATTCACTGCTCACTGAGAATTAGACATGTAGTTTGTGAGTGGCTCTGATTGTGTTTGTACAGAGCAGGTGTGACATTACAAATCATACAAACACATATTTAGATCACCATGTTACCCTTTATTGTTTTGAAAATGTTATATTTGCCTGTTTTATAAAATTTGCATTTGCTCCCTTTGCTCCCCATGCTAAGTCACTCCCCCTTCAAAGTTCTATCACAGTCAGTATGCATTCCTCTAATGAAACTAGTGCACATCACATCAGGTTTGTCAAGTTTTTGTATATTTATGGAGAATTGTTGTGTGGGAACATGGTTGAGCAGGGTTTGAACAGAGCCGGGAGAGATCGCTATATTACTCAAACATGCCTGAATGACATTTAAAAGCTCTTCAGTCATGTTTTTGATGAAGTAACAACATGGTATATACAGTATAACATGGTAGAAAGCTCAAAAAATCAATGTTTGAATAATACTCCCTCTTTAAGGTGACTTACGATATTTTTTTTGTCATTGTGGCCGCAGTTACTTAAGTGCCATCATTTCCTCCACAAACAACAGAATATCCTGTCTTATTCTGCATTTAGTAAAAGCTTACCCTGTAGAGAAGGTTTCAACAGTGGTCATTTGGATGCTGTTTTTGCAATCAAGACATTTCAGCTCCCATCCAGAGGCACTAATCAGGTACTGAACAATGCAACAGGTGAGACGGCCAATGCACAACAGGAGCATAACAACCCACAAGGATGTCTGCTAGAGCAGTGTTTCCCAACAAGGGGTACAGGGACTTGGATCGATTTCAGATTTACAAGAAACGTGGCACTGGATGGTATTTGAATGTAATGATTCTTTGTAGTGCATTTTACATCTTTCTGTAGGATCACTTTGGCATGATTGTTATTAAAAAAAGAAAATATAATAGTCCTAATTGGTTGTAAACTGACTTGTAATTACTGAAGAAACACTGGTACCATTAATAGGGAGTACTCCGACCAGCTTAGGGGTTGCTACAAAAGGTTGTGAACCACTGAGCTGGAAAACAAGGGCAGGGCTGTTTCACTTTTGGGGCTGGACTTAAACTCAGAGCAGGAGCAGAGCAAGTCCCAGTGTTTCTGTTTCATCAAATGCAAAATGGCTTCTGGATGGAGCTGAAACATCTTGATCTCAAAACAGAGTCCGGATGAGCACAGAAGAAACCTTCTCTACACTATTACACCGCCTGCTAACTTCTGTAGTTTTGAAATGTGATTCTTGGATTAGCTTTTGTCAGTTCCAAGTTGCAATGCTTGTCAGAAAAAAAAAAAAAAAATACATTTAGATGTTTAGTTTAGAACATTACACATTGCATAGTAACACTGGGATCAAACCTGTTGCTGTTCATATGCTGATTTACAGGAAAAAGTTGGGTGAAAAAATGAAAAGCAGGATAATGTAGAGTGGGTTAAAAAAAAACATTTTGAGGTCAGAATGACGAGCCAGACAGCAGCAGTTAGAATACCATTTTTTCAATAGAAGTCATTTGCAGTCGGACCTTGAAGAAACCACTTCACAGCCATGTTTACTTTTTGTTTTATTTTATTTTATTTTTTTTTTTTATAGACTATGGTTTAAGTCCATTTGTCCTGGTGTAGACCTGGTTTAGACATATTCTAGTCCTGGTTTAGTTGTGTTCACACTATCACCACATCTAAATTGGTTCTAAATTTACTAGACTGAAACTAAACCAGGACCAGACCAGGACCAAACCAAGTCTACACATGAGGACTCAAATTGGACTCAAACAGGACCAAGTGTGAACGCATCCTCAGTTTAGACTCAATTTTTAAGTGGCATGAGTCCAAGATCTGCAACTCAGCGACACTCCACTTTATATCTCCTGAACTTGGTTGAAATTTTCTTCTCGATCTCACCATATGGATTTTTTTCTATAATAACTCCTACAGATTTAATAACCACCATCTCACGATGTCTTCCACACCTTCATCCACTTGGCTCAAGTTCAGGGTCAGGGTTGCAGTCGTGCAATGACGATGTGCTACTCTGAGTACGTCTCCAGCAAAGGTGTGAGCAGCCCGGCCCGCTCACACGCCGGCCCGTTCACACCCCTGCTCTGCGACTGCATAATCATTCCGCTCATATCTGGGGACCGGACATGAATTTTTATCCTCACCCGCCTCAAAGAAATCCAACATGAAGCGGCGTTAGAGGGAAAGCCTACATGACTAATTGGGTTGTGGAGGAGGAGGAGCTCAGAGGTTTCAGAGGAGAGTATGAGCTGTGGCATTAGTCAGGAAAAAACGCAAAGGGAGACGAGAGTTGAGCCAAGAGGTACGTTTATCATATTCATGGGGTTTCAGTCACATGGCATTTGAGAACGTTACTATGCACTGTACATCTACCTATCTCCTCTATTGGGAAGTCATGATGCTATAGCAAAATACAGGAAAAGGAGATATATTTTAAGAAGACAGACATTTTCAGATTTGATTTGATTCTTATTTAAATACTTAACACCTAAACTCTGCCCACAACCACATTTCAAATAGAGCTGCTAAACTGTGCAGTAGCTGGAGGACTAAAGGGGAAAGTTATGGGGCGGGTCTGGAGGGATAAAGGGGAAACTGAGAGGGAAGGAGGGGCGGGGTCTGGAAGACTAAAGTGGAAAGTTGGGAGGACTAAAAAGGAGAGTAGAGGTGTGAAGAACAGCGTTACTGGTATCCACCCCTGCAGCCAGATGTTTGTAGTCAGAACCACCTGGCAGTAATCTAGGTAAACCTGCGTGATGTCATGTAGTACTTGAAACTTCAGTGGCCACTGAAGGCAGCACACAGTTTAGTAGCAAAAAAAAAGTTTATTTTGTGTTTAGTTTCACATTAAAAGCACAAAAATCTTTTCATAGCTAACATCTTCAAACATTTACATCTAGCTACCCTCTTTTCTCAGACCAAGGGTTTGTTTTTATACGTGACAACAAATCCTTGGTATGAAAAAATAACCTAATAACACATTATCGGAAGACCAAACGAACCTCATTGGACTATCTAGCTATCATGTCCACATACTCCACATACCAGACAATCTCACAGGCATTCAAGAGCATAGAGCCATATTGTTATTTTGAGTGACAAGATGCTAAAATATAAAATCCAGTGGTCAGTAGAAAAATGCTAATGGTCACAGGATGGTTAAGTATGCTAAAGTCAAGTCTAACCGCAAGTAAACATGACATCACAAGGTGGAACAGAGCATTTTGAGCTTTGGACATGTAGACGCACTAATAATAAACAGTTAGTCAAATGTGTAAATTAAACAAAACACAACTCCAGGTCTGTTTTTGATGAAGAAACTATAACATAGATCAGAAAATAGTATAATATAGGGAAATGTTGAAATTAAAGTTGAATTTGGGATAGTTGTCATAAAAGTTGCTTTTAAAACTTTTTTTGATTAATACATCTATTTGTGAACAAGATTACAATTGGACGCCAGTGTTGGCTGCTTATTCTCATCTGAAAGCACATAATCAGCCTACACACGCATATCTTTCTGCCTGAAGACTGAAAATCAATATTTAAAGCAGTCAAATAATCTAGTAAATTAAAAAAGGGATTTGGCTTTAATATACAAATGAGGGAACTTATTTAGAATGCAAATCCTTTTACGTTTGTAATCATTTTGCTGCCTGAGGCTTGTACTGGGGCTATGTACAGTAGTTCACATATGTACTTATTTGCCCTTTGCCCCCTTTTCATTGCCAGAAATGGATTATCGCGATCAGGAAATGCCCGTGGATGCCAACAATTCACTCCAGACTGTGCAGTGAGCATGAGCACTGTTTTCAGGTAACAGATAAATGGTAAATGGTCACACTTTTATACAGCGCTTTTCCACGTTCAAGGCTCAAAAGTGGTTTAGATTAAGGAACCACCCCATTCACACACCAATGTGCTCAGACACTGGGGGCAAAGGGGGTTAAGTGGTGTCGTTTCTCACCTGTAGCTGCTTGGGTTTTCCCGCACAGGTGGGATGTTATGGGAAAAATCCAAAAGACAAAAACTCTGCTAGTGTGAATACTATTTATTACAAAAACAGAGTATACGCCAATTACAGACAGAGGGTCCGGGCGCCTCGAAGCCAATCAAAGGAGAACACTCTGAACAAAGGATTTGCCCAGATATATACAGCTTTCTATAGGACATCCCACTCAGGCTTAAACATTTCCAGATGTTATTAGAATTAGGGGTCTCTCGGGCCATCATGACAGATTAGAATGCAGAGGCCCCTCATCACTTAAAGGGGCTGTATGGTTTAAATGGTAAAGCAGATACTACAGTGTGTTGCTGACGACACAACAACAGCATTCATCTGTGGGAGATAGAATTGCACTGCCAACCTGTGAGTCAGTAG
Source organism: Taenioides sp. WSHXM2023 (assembly GCA_029959045.1). NCBI lineage: Eukaryota > Metazoa > Chordata > Actinopteri > Gobiiformes > Gobiidae > Taenioides > Taenioides sp. WSHXM2023. Next base: position 3,277,237 of record CM057100.1, read on the forward strand.
ATCTGACCGCTCAACCAATGATGTATTCAGACGAGAGCGGGATTTGAGCTGTCAGCCTTCATATCAGTGGACAATCGCTCTTACCAACTGAGCTACTGTCGCCCCTAACACAGTAACACACGTTTAACTCTCAAACCCTGCATATTTAAGCTGTGTTCTTCTCTTAAAGTGAAAACGCTCACACACACAACACACAACAACTCCACACACCTTCACTAGAATCATTTGGATAATTTCAGCCTTGGAATCTCTGATCTCTATTGAACTAAAGGTAAAAGGTAGCTGTTAACTTGAAAACTACTGCTTCATGACATCACAAGGTGGAACAGAGCATTCTGAGCTTTGGAGATGTAGACAGACTAATAATAAAGGATTACTCAAACATGTGAATGAAACAAAACACAACTCTGGGTATATTTTTTGATGAGGCAACATTCTAACATGGCTTAACACTCACAAGAGACAATTGTGTGTAATATAGGACACACAACCATTACAATATTATACCTTCATTAAGTGCAGGGGTAACGCACTGGGACAAACTGCAATGGCATGTAATTACTTTGTACTTAGGGTTAGAGTGAGTTCAATGTAGTTGTTACGGGTTGTTACACAGTATGTTCCATCGTACTTTATGATGTATAACTAAAAGTACTTGGAGAGGAGGTGGCTAAGAGGGCTCAAGAACTGCACCGTTTCCCCTTGTCCCCCAATGGCCCATTTTATCTCTATTCTATTTTTTTTTCTCCATCTTTTTTGCCAAATGTAAACAATGTCTGCAAACATGGGCATAGTTTTATTATTTTACTCTTAAAATTGAGGTATTACACTTCTATGGGGCATAACTAGAAAACACATGATATTTAAATTGTGGTGTTACCTTTTATTGATTTGAAAATGCTATAATTTACTAAAACATCATATCAGACCGTTTACTTTGTTTCAGTTTAGTTTCTGATGCTCCTCCTCCCTTTGCCCCCCCTTCAGAGCGGTATCACAACACATTCAGAGTGCATCCCACTAAAGAAAGTACTGCACATCACATCAGGTTTGTAAAGGCATAGTGTATTGTTTTATATCCTGCTTTTTGTATACAGTATATATGGAGAATTGTCATGTGGGAAGCTTGTGGGCTTAGGCTAACGGTGTCCTTCCTGGTTTGCTGAGATTCATAACATTTTATAATTAGATACAAACAATACACAGCGGTCTCATTTTGACCTTAAAGGTTGTTTAGAGGATTCCAGAGAAATCCAGCAACTGTTTGTCCTTTTTCAAATGTTGCTCATGCGTGAAACCACCCCCTCCTCCACAGCTCCCTAAGTAGAAACACCTCCTTTCTTTTGCGGCGAACTGGTAGTGGATTCTTGTCTGCGACTGCAACAAACTACATTTGGAAAAAGCCACTAAGAACCGCTGCGTTGGTCAAGTAAACAGCGTCTTGCGTATGTGGAATGCGTGAGAGGCGAACATAAACCACGCAATTCCAGCGCGCCGGCAAGTCAGTTACGCTAGAAACGTAGGCAGTTTGATTGACAACCTAACAGCCAATAGATAATGAGGTATCGTCATTATCTATTGGCTAATGTTTAGCTGGCCCCACCACATCCACAGTTAATGGATTTTCATTCTTTTTTTTTTTTTGGTCATTATAATTACAAGGCTGCTGCATCTCTATAATGCTATCAATGACCATTTGAAACCACACAGCCCTGAGTACACAAAATAAGATAAAGGCATTTGCAGTATACTGTTCTGCTGAGTGCATTGAAATCATTTATTTGCACACAGTCGCTGCTCCACTTCCACCTGTCCGTTCCACCCATTGCATATGTGCATGTGCATATGTTCTGTTTTGTCATCATGTTTATTGTCATGTCTATAGGATGTTAAATGTTCACTGTGGGCCGAGGGAGCGCTGCAATTTCAAATCCTGTGTGTGCAACCTGTACATATGGTTTTTGACAATAAAGCTGACTTTGAACTTTGATATTTACAACGGCTTGAGAGGGCCTGCATACTCACATAACCAATTGCCACGCTTCTGTTTCCAGGTCTCTATTGGCCCCAGAGACAATATAAAGAAATGACTGTGACGTCTATGGAAGATAATTTGTTCCATTAGATTTAAATACTGCTGCTCTTTGCACTGTCGGTTTGCACTGTTGTTCTGATGCTCTGTATATACTTGACTATTTTTATTTTTATTATATATCTTAATCTTTTTGCATGCTCTTACTTTATTCAATAGTGATACTTTATTATTATTATTATTATCCTTTCTAACTGTGATATCTCTACTTGTATTATTATTATTATTATTATTATTAGTATTATTATTATTATTATTCAGTGTTCTATGTTGCACCTTATCACCAAAGCAAGTTCCTAGTCTGTGAATTGTGTTCACTGACAATGGCAATAAAAGCTTTTCTGATTCTGATTCTGATTCTGAATTTCTCACTTTGAATTTTTTTAACTCTGAAAAAAGATGTTTGAATTTTAGTTGCTGAAATTTTAAGTGTACTTTTTCAATATGTTTCAAATTCAAAATAAAAATGTCACCTTTTAAATATTCAGCACATATATTTTCAAGCCCTGAAATTCAACAGTCAAAATTCAAGGTGTAAAATTTACAATGAAAAATTTCCCAGTAAAGGTCCAAGACGCCAAGGCAGAAGTAATCGATCCTGTGTGAGTGAGGAGGACAGAGGCTGTTTCCTATTGTTTCTCATCTGTGGGCGGGGTTTACACTTAACAAGGTACGAGGTTTTGATGAGGCAAATTCTGACCAGTCAGATCGCTTCACTGCACCATTTCCTGCTTAAGTTAGATCGGATCACTTTGGATCGATTGCTTAGGCCTTGGCATCTTGGATCTTGGTTGAGAATTTTTTTTTTTTTACTGCAAATTTTACACTCTGAATTTTGACTGCTGAATTTGAGGCCTTGAAAATATTTGTGCTAAATTTTTAAAAGGTCTTTTTTTATATAGTGAATTTTAAACATATTGAAAATGTACACTTAAAATTTCAGTATCTAAAATTCAGTATAAAATAATTCAAACATGTTTTTTAAGAGTTAAAAATTTCAATGGCATTTTAAAATTCAAAATCTGATTAAACAAATTAATAAATAGATGTCACCCATAATGTTCAGCTCCAGTCAAATGAAACCCGTCGAGACCATAGAACTATAATAAAATCTGAAGATGAACCCAAGATGGCGTCATGTTGTTTTCAGTGGCCTGTGCTCATTGGTGCATGGGCACAAAAATAATTTTCTCTTCCGCATTACTTCCTCAATACGGGCGAGCTCCTCCCACCTGTGTGACGTCTGTAACGTGCACGGCGTGGAGCGTTTGGACCAATCAGAGTGAGAGCTGCTAGAGCGGAGCGGGTGCGGGATCAGAGCGGGTCTAGGCTAAGTCTGACAAAGATCACTTTTAGGCACTTTGAGGATTTAAAAAAATGACCTTTGTGAAAGCTCTCGATGCCCTGTCAGCCGAACAAGGGCAGTTTGAATTCTGAAAAAATGCATTGCGCTCTATGGGAGAGCTGCAGTACCTGGAGTGACCACTAGTCGGTCTTGTGTCGGGACAGAGGGGGAGGGGCTTATCCAGTTTTTATTACAGATCCATGGTCGAGACTAGCAGTTATAAGAGTGAATCTGGAGCCAAGTGCCATATTTGGAATTCCGACCACAAGTATTATAGAAACCCAAAATCCAACCAATCAGGAGTGAGGCTGTTGAAGGTAACGTAACAATGGTGTCAATCAAACCTGGAGTGACCTCGGGGAAAGAAGGCACCTGATTTATCTGGTATTAATGTTCATATCTTGATTTATGGACAAAAGAGAAAATTAAAGCAGGTTAATACCAACATTTTAGGACCAAAATGACAAACCTGACAGTAGCAGTTACAGAGAGAGGGGCAGCATTTTTATCAATAGAAAGTGAACAAAAACAGGCCAGTTTAATCACAGCGACGGCCATTAGAACAGTTAGAGGAGAGGAGACATCTTGTAAATGTCCCAGCAGAGATTACGAGCGGCGTGATGGGCTTGTTTGCTCCGGAGCTCCAATGAATACAAATGTAAAACAGCAGGATAACGGCGCGACGGAACGCACAACGGACAAGTCCAATAGCGCCGTTGAGTTCATAATATGATTCTCGGAGAACAATTCAAACGGTTGTAATGCCTTTATTTATGAAGGTGCAGTGCGACCAGGACGTCAGCCAATCAGAAGACGGGTACGTGAGCTCAGATGCGTTCGGAAGACGGGCAAACAAAAGACTGACGCGTTTCTGTTTGGCGTAATGGGATTTTATTGTGACAGAATAGTGACATAAATAATGATTCGTGGTATGGAGCTGTGGTTGGACTAAAATTCAATGTGGGTTGTAATGCTGTTTCAATTCACATGAGTGACTCTTGGTTTTGAATTCTAACTAGTGTCCTTATAAATGCATCGTGGTATGTGATTAATTTTAGCCCCCAAAGTATAATTTTCTATTTAATATTAACATCACTTGACAAACCTCCCAAAGCGTAGCACTGTAGTCATTATTCATTCAGTCTGTAGCTTACTATTTTAGTACAATCAGAACCAAAGGTGGAAATTTGCATTCAAGTAAATGAACAAACTAGTCAGGAGGGCCAGCTCTGTCCTGGGCTGTCCTCTGGAGTCTGTGGAGGAGGTGGGTGAGAGGAGGGTGCTGGCCAAACTCACATCCATCATGGCCGACACATCTCACCCTCTGCACCGGACTGTAGAGGAACTGAGCAGCACCTTCAGCGGCCGACTGAGGCACCCTCAGTGCAAGAAGGAACGCTACCGCAGGTCCTTCATCCCCACTGCTGTCAGACTGTACAACTCCACTGTGTAACACATGCAATAACCTGTGCAATAACCTGTGCAATAACCTGTAACCATGTCACCTCATCAGTAACCGCCTCCACTGTCCTCAGATTATATATTTATATATTTGTATATTTGTATTCTTTTACATATATATATTATATAAGAGATATGTTTTATTATATATTTACATTTCTTTCACTCCCTGTACATAAGAGCTACCTGATGTTGTAAATATGTTAATATTTATTGTGATTTTATTTTTTATTTACTTATTGTTCTGAGTGTTTGCACAATTTTTCACAACTTTTTGCACTATACTGTCCCCTGACTGTGAGCTTCTGTCACGAGTGAATTTCTCCTCTGTGAGATCAATAAAGTCTTATCTTATCTTATCTCTTAGTGTTACAAGGCAAAATAAAATAAAATAAATAAAATAAAATTAAATTAAATAAGAGGAGGTATCATGCAAAATTGGCTTTTTTGGAGTGTTCTACCCTGTTATGATGTTGTTCCTTCATTAAAACTCACCTGAAGATGTTTTAGATGTCATCCATGCATATTTGAGCAATTTAGCAATCTCTCTTCCATTTTTTTTTTTTTTTTTTTTAATATAGCAAAACTATAAAAGGTGACATGGTGAAAAATAATAGTAAATATGTTATGTGTTAGCAGTGCAAAGTGCAGTGCCCCATAGAAATAAATACACCCTCATTAATTCCAAGTACTGCTGTCAGATTCACAGAAGCATGTCTGAAAAATACTTCTCAAAGTATTTTTACTAGTTGCCTGGCAAGTCCAGACTGATATCTGTCTGTATGTTTTGCACAGAGGGACATCAGTCTGGTCTCCACTCCCGCAGAACCAAACATGATCGTCCAGTCAGATTTGTTTATTTCAGTAACGCATGCAAAACGAAGGAGCTCATTGGTCACTCATCCCCACCCACTCCTGTAAGAATACACGTTTTTAAGGAAATTTAAGCAACAAAATTTAAGCAACAAAATTTAAGCAACAAAATTTAAGCAACAAAATTTAAGCGGGTCACGTGATCCACTGTGAGCTGGAGACATTTGTCACAGTGAGGGACAGGAGGACACTGGACAAACTGCTCTCCATCATGGACACTCCTGCTCACCCACTGCACCAGACTATAGAGGGACAGAGGAGATAATACTCCCTACAACTGTACAACAACTCACCCACTGCACCAGACTATAGAGGGACAGAGGAGATAATACTCCCTACAACTGTACAACAACTCACCCACTGCACCAGATTATAGAGGGACAGAGGAGATAATACTCCCTACAACTGTACAACAACTCACCCACTGCACCAGACTATAGAGGGACAGAGGAGATAATACTCCCTACAACTGTACAACAACTCACCCACTGCACCAGACTATAGAGGGACAGAGGAGATAATACTCCCTACAACTGTACAACAACTCACCCACTGCACCAGACTATAGAGGGACAGAGGAGATAATACTCCCTACAACTGTACAACAACTCACCCACTGCACCAGACTATAGAGGGACAGAGGAGATAATACTCCCTACAACTGTACAACAACTCACCCACTGCACCAGACTATAGAGGGACAGAGGAGCTCATTCTCCAACAGGCTCCTACAGCTCCGCTCAAACAGTGAGAGATACAGAACTACATTCATACTATAATACTCCCTACAACTGTACAACAACTCAATCATAAGTAACGGATAACTTTATGCCCTGTCAATCAGTAAATTATTACACTGTCGTTCTTGTCTCTTGTTTATAGCTGTGATTTTATAGTTTATTTTATAGTTTATTACTTATTTTTCAATTTTATTTTGACTTGTACATATACATTTATTTTTATAATTATGTCTCATTTGACATCTGTCTCTTGCTTTTTTTTGCTACACCATCTATTTTTGTTACTCTCTGTTATTATATTATATTGTGATGTTTGAGCGACTGTATCCAAATAATTTCCCTTGTGGATCAATAAAGTTTGTCTAAGCCTAAGTCTAAAACCAGCTATCATGCAGCATGGTTTTCAGTGTAATGTCATGTTGTGCAGATGTTCCAGGGTAAGACTTTAAAACTACCTGCTCTGTTCAAAATACTTCACTTTGCTGCTATTTTGCGTGTGACATTTGCAGTAACTTGCTTCACTTTTAAATACTCTAATTGATTTCTCACATAAACTGTTTTATTCTGGCTTTTAAAGGTCATATATCATACATTATTCAAGCTTTTTAAACTACGTTAGACACTTTAAAGGGCCTGTATCGAACTTTTTTCATGTAATTACGTCCTCAGAACAGAATATTTTATAAAGGCAGCTTTTAGGGTGAACGTGAGACTGTTGTCTGCATCTAACTATAGCGCAGTTTCTTGTCCATGAAACAGGAAGTGCACTGTTAGAATTCTAGCTGTTGTTAGCTCTACTCTTTGACTCCGCTCTGGCCTCTGAAAGTTGTGAAAAGTGCTCAAAAACTCATTGCGGTGAATAATGAGGATGCTCAGAATGTATAAAAAGTGAGGGATAACTTTGGACCACTGCAAAATGTTTGAAATGAATTATACTTTCATTTTTGTTTGTGTCTGTCTTGATCTATGTGAAGCATTGTTGAGTGTCATGAGGAGCGCTATGCAAGTGTTATGTATTATTATTATTATAACTAATGGATAATTGGAGTAAATAAGGAAGCTGTTTTCTTACAATGGCAGCTAGCATTTAAATTAAGCTGATTACAGTAAGAAGCTATTTGAGCGCAGACATGATCAGAAATGCTTATTCAAGGATTAGTATTATTATTCAAACATTAGGATACTTTTTTAATGTTTATTAACTCTAAATTGTGTGTATTTTGAAAGCATTACCTGCAGGGTTTAAGATGCTGTACTTGATTGTCTTAAAAAACATGGAAAACAGAATTAGTTCCTTGTAAACAGTTTGCAGTAGTCCAAAGTTATTCCTCACTTACGTTATGCAGACATGCTAAACGTCGTAATTATTCACCACAATGAGTTTGTATGCACTTTTAAAACCTTTCAATGCAGAGTTTGTGGTCACCCATAGCGCTAACAACAACTAGCACGCCAACAGTACACTTCCTGATTATCAGACCAATAAAACACTTAGATGCAGATGGTACGCTGCTGATTTATCGTGAACTCAAGAGCTGCTTTATTGAAATGAGGTCTAATCTGTAAAGTTAAACATCCTATATTACACAAAATCCACTCATGTGAGCTTTAAACCATGTCATAATGTTACGTCATCAAAAGCATACCTGTAACTGTGATTTATTTATTCACACATCTTTGAGTAACCCTTTATTATTAGTCTGTCATCTCCAAAGCTCAAAAATGCTCTGTTCCTACTTGTGATGTCATGCCGTGGTAGGTTTGAAATTAACAGCTACCTTTTAGACTTAGACTTTGACATTACAACTATTGATCCACAAGGGAAATGATTTGGACACAGTAGCTCACACCTCACAATATATTATAATAACAAAGAGCAAATATAAATAAATGGTTGCAATAAACTCAAAGTAAGTAGAGAAAATAGCGGGAGACAAACAATTATATCTCAGCTATACACAAGAGTTCATAAGGAAAACAGTGCAAAGATGGGATAAAGATTGACAGGACATAGGGATATCTGTTACATAAGGGTGAGTTGTTGTACAGGTGTAGGGAGTATTATCCATTACATAAATATCCTGTCCCTCACTGTGACAAATGTCTCCAGCTCACAGCCGATCACGTGACCAGTGTAGCGGATCAGTTTGTCAATCCATCCACCTTTAGTTCAGTAGAGATTGGCAATTCCAGGACTGCATTTATCCACATGATTCTAGTGAAGGTGTATGGTATTTAAAAACACAGCGTAGCACTTCCTGTATTACCTGTATTATTGTTTAAGAGAAGAACTCAGCCTAAATATGCAGGGTTTGTCAGTTAAACGTGTAGAGTGACCAGATTTTCAAAATAAAAAAACTGGGACACCCCCAGTTTGAGGTGGTTGGTAATAAAAAAATGGTGAAACGAGTTTGTAATTAAGCAAAATTGTCCTGCACTCGGCCCACTCATGACTTATTCATGACTAACATGAGTCAGTATAGTCATGTTTTCTTTGTGTTTTCTGTAATTTTACCTAAACAAATCACAATTTATGCCTCTCTTTACTGCTGGCAGGGATCAAATTGGTCAACAAAAGGGACACTATGGACATTTCTTGTATAAAACTGGGACAAATCACTGGTTTTGAAAAAAAATCCACTAGGACAGGGGACACAGGGCTTAAAACTGGGACTGTCCCGGGTAAATAGGGACGTCTGGTCATCCTAAACATGTGCGAATGAAACAAAACACAACTCCAGGTACATTTGTGATGAGGAAACTACTTTATAACACAGATCAGAAAATAGTGTAATATGGGCCCTTTAATCTCCCTGTGTCTCCTCCTGCATACCTCCACAGCTGTTTGGAACGCTACAAAACACTCTACATTTCTCTACACAAACATGCGCCTAAAGCCTCCACCACAGCCCCACACGTTGTAACACTTTGTTCTGCTGCTTTAAAGTCAGAGCAGACCTGGAATAATTGCCAGGCTACATGCAAAGATGTAGAACGCCAAGGAATATAAAAGTTTTGCTTCAAGTAAACACGTTGTTTTATGCCGGCATTGTTACGGAGAAGCTCAGATCCCATGAAAACCGCGAGTTGAAAGCACGTTCAGCAGCCGGGTGGAGGCAGACGGATGTACAAGGAGCAGCTTTAGATCTTAAATTTACCACAAATGTAGACTAAACCTTGATGGATGAAACGTAATGGTAGTATTCATATGAGACCAAAGTAGTTTCCATTTGCTTTTTGAAGCTGAATCCAAAAAGAAAGGCTATGGTGCTGTTTCAGTTATTTGTGTCTATGAATAAGACAAGAAAAAACAAAAAGTGCACAATGATACCTTGTTTATTCCGGTGCTTTTTGTTCGGACATTTTATTTACAGTTGGACATTTGGCACAGGAAATAACTTGAAAAACATGCAATCTATTGTGGAAAATCCACTTTCCTGAGCTTTTAACCATGTTATAATTGTTTCTCCTTCTCATTTATCATCTCCACGTTGTATTTAGAGTGATTTGTGTGAAATCGCTTATTTTCAAGACACTATATTGCCGATCAACCCCCGTTTTCACCGCCACCTGTACACGCCCACTATTCTGTACGTACTTCATTCTCCAATTTTATTTTCTTAATCTGTGATACACGTAAGATTCAGTGGTGTCGCATAGTCATTTTGGTACAAATGAAAAAAAATCTGTGGCTCACTAGCATTACATGCAGCTATCCATCGGTGGGGACAACTTCACGGCGCTTTGTTGTGATGACGTTTATGCGACTTCAGGTCCCATTGGACACCACAGTTTTCTGCAAAATTCAGCAGACTTGTTTCTTTTAATAAGTCATTTTAGATCTGGTTAAATGTTTGTGAATTCACCTTTTAGATAGTTCATCTCAAAGTACAATCCATCCATCCATTTTCTTCTGCTTTATCTGGGATCGGGTCGTGGAGGCAGGTCTCAGCAGGGAGGCCCAGACTTCCCTTTCCATGCACACTTCCTCCAGCTCTTCCAGGGGGACCCTGAGGCGTTCCCAGGCCAGCTGAGAGACGTAGTCCCTCCAGCGTGTCCTGGGTCTTCCCGGGGCAAAATACAATGCAGGGCTTTGTACCAGAATTTTTTGCCAATTGGTTAGTTCCGAACAGAAACAGTATTTTAACGTTTCTGGTTTTGGGTTCCACCCTAAAATTGACGTTCCCAAACCGGTTAGAACAAAAAAATATCGTTCCCGAACTGGTTAATTACGTTCCCTGTCAGCTGTCTATACAGCAAACAATAGTACTGCTACTCTGCCTTGTATGCTGTATTACTATAATGTCTTTTTTGTCTGACTTCAGTGGACGAGTTTTTGAAGATGTCCGGATGCCTTCGTTGAATGTGCCTCTGTAAATTGCCTCTGTGATTTCCTGCAATTTCAGCTCCACATCCCTCGACGTTGTATTTTTTTGCACTGTCAGTTTGCACTGTTGTTCTGATGCTCCTGTATATACTATACATAATAGTATTTTTTGGTATTTTATATTTTGTATTTTATATTTTTGCTCCACCGGAACAAAATTAGAGTCTATCTTTAAGTCTATTTCTAAATTATTATTTTTTTTAGCCATTATCTATTATCTTGTTTTATTGCATGTTACCATTTTCCTGCTGTTCTTGAACTGTGCGTTGCAACACTGGAATTTCCCCACTGTGGGACTAATAAAGGCATATCTTATCTTATCTTATACTAGACTATTTTTATTTTTTTATTATATATCTTAATCTTTTTTTTGCATGCTTACTTTATTTTTAAATAGTGATACTTTATTATTATTATTATTATTATTATTATTATTATTATTATTATTATTATTATGATTATTATTATTATTATTATCTTTTTTAATAGTGATATCTCTACTTTATATTATTATTATTATTATTATTATTATTCAGTGTTCTATGTTGCACCTCATCACCAAAGCAAGTTCCTAGTTTGTGAATTGTGTTCACTGACAATGGCAATAAAAGCTTTTCTGATTCTGATTCTGATTTGGATTTGTTAGTCGCCGGGTCAAACGAAAAATGCTGTCGCATAGGATTCGCTGAATGCCTTCCCATCTAAACACAAATCACGAAGTGCCAAAAATTAGAAATAGTTAGTCTATGCTTTTAGAAATAGACAAGTCCTTTGCTCGCAATTTACAGCATAGGCTACTTCAATGTTTGTGAGAGCCCACCAAAGTAAGTAATAGATTAGTTTTGTGTTTAAAACAAACATTTAAAGATTGCTAGACTACAATATTTACCTCTTATGATTACATTTGAGACTGGGGGACTGTAGGCCTTCTGATTTTCTGCTGGTAGTCATAAACTCTCCCCGCTCTGGTGCTCTCCGTACGTTCAGTGAACAACACAGGAAGTGAACCTCAACAGGTCATTGTAAACAGAAAATTTCAAGAACGAAATAAAAACCGGTATTAACCGGATACCATTATTTTTAATAAATGTTTCTGTTCCGGAACATAAAAAAAATAAAAATAAAAAAAAAAAATCCTAAGTTTCTGGTTTCGCTTCTCACCCATCTGAGTTGCCTGAGCAGCCAGTCCCTTGTTCATTTTGTTTGAATCCAGGAGGGACTGGAACAGTAAATGGACAGTAGAGGGTGAAAACCCACCGTCCAAACTTAAAAAGGTCCAGTCATAGCCACTAATTTGTATCACATGTCTCTCAAATGTGGAAGACATCTCTTCTTGAAAATTCTTGTAACCTTCAAAACAATATTCCTTGTTTTACCTGAGATAAATAAGAGTTTAGAGATTTGATTGTTGATTCTGCAGAAATCCGGCCTATTTCTCAGTCCTTTATGTTGTTTTTCCCCTGATGACATGTAAGCAGTTGTCATTCTTAATGCTTAATGCAAGCTACCCACTTGTCTCCATGGAGACAAGTGGGTAGCTGACTCATCACCAGAAAAGTGCAATATTGCACCTTTACATTATTCATAACATACTTCTATCATGTTGTACATTTGCATTCATATCATATCAGTGTTTAGGAGTTGTTCCTTGGCACTGCGACATTTCCAAACAGGGTATCGCAACCTTGGTAAGAAAACAGCAGTCAATCATCTCATAGTAAGTCCACTCTATCTCTTTTCTCCTGCCACATGTCTGTGAAAATAAACTTTTTTTTTTTTTTTTTTTTACTTTTTTGAGTGTTCTTATGTAAAGTTCATTTAAAAGTGCAGTGTATACCTCCCCTCTAGTGACAGGAATCTTCCTGGTGCCCTTATGAGCACAATACTCACTACACAAAGTGGACCCAGGTCATTCTGACTCCAGACAGTACAAAGATTATTAAACCAGGACTAAACCAGGACTATACCAGGACTAAACCAGCCCCCTTCTAGAAGCTTCCACCCTTCCTGGTGCCCGTATTAGGACCATACTCACACTACACAAAGATGTCTGACCCTTGATCAACATTTAACTGGACTAATGACCCAGGTCCCTGCGACTCCAGACAGTACAAAGATTATTAAAACTCCAGTCAAACAAACCAGCACTTGACACACCGTATTGGACATAATTAATAATGTATCTATCTATTACACATCCATTTACTCCCCGATGTGCATTGCAGCATAATCACAGTTAAAGCACTTTTAATCAAGATTAATTAAGCCTGGACTCATTTGGAATTCGCCGGCGCACCCCCGGAGGATTTACGGCCGTAATGAACCTAAATGGATTCCACAGCACCTCTGCTCCTCTGCAGGTAGGCCTGTCCGTGCTAATGGATACTGTCTATTGTATTCCATCTGTCATGGGTCATCTGCGTAAGGTGACTTTACACTAGGCCCAGTACAGTTTCCTTGTAGTGAAATTCGTTTTTTTCCCCCCCAAAGTATGAAAGGAGAAATGTGCTGCTTCATCGTTTAAAGGTGCATTGTGTACATTTTCTGGTGGAAGTTGCGTCAGATGTTTTTCTCCATAGAAATGTTATTGCTTAGTCTGGAACGTTCCACAGTATGGTGTTGAACCTTTTTATTTTCATGGAGACCAAACCAGACTAAGTTACAGGTCAGATCTGTGGAGAGGCAACCACACTCAGTCAGAATGTCTGTTTTTTTTAGATATTTTTGAGCTATAAAACCACCTGTAACTAAATAAAAGTAAGGTAGAGCTGTTTAATATCATACTGTGGAACATTCCAGGCAGAGCAATAATGACATATCCATAGGAACAAGCAGGTGACAGACTCTGAACCAAAAAGTTACATAGTGCACCTTAAAGCGATAAAAGGTCCTATATTCGATTTTATGCATTTGAACAAAATGTGTCTTGCCCCAGTACAGATAAACTGTATTGTCCAAGCAGCTCTTGAGGTCAAAATAAGTCTTCTGTTTTATAATCAGGAAGTTAGCATGCTAGTTGTTAGTTTTACAGCAATGGCAAAACTCTGCGAATTGTGAAAAGCGCTTATAAACTCATCATGATGAATAATTAGAAAGCCCTGAATGCATAAGTGAGGAATACCTTTGGTCAACTGCAAACTGTCTGAAATTAACTAGTTCTGTTATGTCATGTTTTTAAGACTGCGCCTGTTTATTGGTTGATGCTGTCAACCAAAATTTTAAATCAGTCAACTAATAATTTTGTTGGAATTATAAATATGAATATGAGTTAAAGAGATGTGGAGTTTTAGGAGTGAACAATTATTTCATTCTTTCTTGATATCTTTCTAGTACCTCTTCGTTTGTATGTGAGCTTGAGTAAGTGTGTGGTCTTCTGAGTGTTCTTTGGGTTGGATACCTGATCAGGCTATAGATTCTGAGTCATTTCACCAGTTCCACGTCCTGACCTCTTTTAGTTGACTAATTGGTGCACAGGGTGTACAGCTCTACGTGTGAGGAAAAGGCCCAGTTTTATATAGAGAGTTTGTCCTCTGCTTTTCTTACCTTGTTTGCGAGGAGATTAGAGATTACATTTATTGAAGACTGACTTGGCAGGAGACAACATGACATACTAATCCTGACTCGTGCCAATCTCAACATCAGGAGAAGATAAAACTTATTCCCTTATAGCCCCAGAAAAAAAACTCCATCTTCCACTGCTGCATTTGACACGAAAACAACAGTAGCTCACTTGGAGTTTGACGATCAATCAAACATAACCAGAACCGGATTTGACCGACTGGACCAATCACAGGCAGCATTGCAGTTTGAGCGGAAGTTAAAGATGTGCGGCTGATATTGATGCTGTTGTTTTTTGTCAGATACATGACAAAAACTGACCTCACATTCAGGTGATTTTGGAAAAAAAAAAAAAGTGCTTAGATTGCTAACTATCTTTGTATGTTTTAAGTTTGCCATATAAAAGCCTCTACACAGATAGAGTCTGGCCCCGACATCTGCCCTGCTGACGATAGTTGGCAAAAAACAATATTGCAGTGAAATGGGTAACTGAAAAGTGCTTTGTGCATTTGTGGACGTTAGTGACCAAATTCCTCAGTTCGCTGTGCTGTTGTGACGCTTCGCTCAAACAAGTATTCACGATCGCGTTCAGAGACTGCTCCAGTCAAAGTGCTACACATATCATTCTTGCTACTAACCTGTTAACCTGGCCAACCTGATAGCCACTACGGTCCAAACAAGAAGCGAACATGGGCGTTAAGTGGCTCCATTCGAGGTAGGGATGGGAGCATCAATATCAAAGTATCAATATACTGTATCGATACTGCTGTAGTGAAAAAGTGGGCATCAAATTTGAAGGCTGGCATCGATTTGAGACATACCAGGGCCATTGCTTCATCATTTTGGTCTCCTGTTTATCCTGTGCATAAGCAATTACTGTGAAGGAACTTAGTAACAGTGTCTGAATGGTAAAACAATTGTTTCGTTTGTAGTAATCAGCTACAGCTTCAGTATTCGTCTATAACAAGATGTCAGAGGGGTAGGAGTTTATAAATTTACACATCTTCCTACTCCTTTTTGAGCATAATTGTAATGTAGTACAATAAATACAATAATATTTCATGTTGATGTCATATTACTTCATGTTGCTCAAATAAATGAACTGACCTAGAACCGATATTTATTTAAATCCTTTCACTCTTAAAATTAGACCAGTATCAAGTATCAAATTGGTATTTGGTATAAAAAAAAAAAAAAAAAATCACTCCCCAAAGTATCTGGTATCGTATCAATAACAAAAATGTGATCTCGCCCATCCCACTTCAAGGTCCGTTTCCAGTGGACTTTTATTCCACTATTTTGTCCATAAATCCAGATACATACAGAACATTTTTAACAGACCATCAGGCGGTGCTTTATTTCCTTTTCTTTTCAACAACCTTGCTCCTGATTGGATCTTTGTGTGCGCACCCAGCTGCAACAAAATGCTATGGGTAATGTCACACTCCCTCAGTCCACTTCTATTATACAGCAGCCATTGTGCACTGGGATGAGTTCTTTACCCTACGGGGAGTCTGGAGGTGACGTTTTGTGACTCTTTGTGACATTTCGCTAACATATATCTATTGCAGCTTCCGGAAAGTCTTGGACAGTTGTGGATTTGAAATAGCAGTGTCTAACCTTGACTTGTTGAGTTGTGTCAGTGTTTGTCTGTGAGCAGAGAGCACGGGTTTCATCACACAGGGCTGAGGAGCGGTAGAGCTCCAGGAGGCAGCTCCCCTCAGGGCTACATTCCTCCACTCCACTGCTCCATCACTCACACAGGCCCCCGCACACATACACACAGACCCCCCGCGCCCACACAGCTCATTCAGGCAAGAGCTTTACCATGTTTTCCCACAGACATTGTAGTTTGGTTTAAATGTGATATGAATGTAGGATTAGCAGGGTTAGCAGAATAAACTAATCACATACCAGTAAATGTAATGTGGTTAGACCAAGGATCTCCACCCCCTTCCAAGTTGCTCACCAAGGCTTTCTGAATTACACGTATTGTGCTGGATAAGTAAAATGTTATTAATTAAATGCCTATTACCATTGTACATGTATAATTTTGATGTCTGACTTCGGGCACTAATAAATGGATAATGGCTTGTTTTATAGGCATCTAACTGTACCTCATCTAAGGCTTGCCGTGGCTGTTGTATATACTCAGCTTTTTGTGATCGCTAAAACTAGTAGCTCTCTGGCATTTTCATTTTGTAAAAGTAGCTCACCGGAGGAAAAAAAGGTTGGAGATCCCTGGGTTAGATGTTTCCCATACTGAGAATCATAGATAGATAGATAGATATAGACCATTTTATTCAAGAAATGTGACCAAAATTAGGGATGCACAGATACAATACCGGCTTCCAATATATTGGCTCACTCAATATCCCATTTTCGCCTATTTACTGCCCAATGTTGTCCCGAAAGGTTATAAAATATTAAACTTGTATTTTTACAAAGCTGTTCTGTAATTATGAAGCACATTTGGGTCCTATTTTGCCATATGTTGGTTGTGTGTAAAGGAAATACATTATGTTTTCAGTGTCTCCCCTGGTATCAGTTAATGGGCATCCATAGACATTTAAGGCCAAAGTTTCGGAACAGAAAAAGCTGAATTGCATTCCCTAACCAAAACGGCATATTTTAAGCACATTTTAAAGCTGCTACAGTGCATGTTTTTTTAAGACATCCCATTGTATTAAAGAAAACCTACTGTGCTTGCGTCTGCTCTGTAGTTCTAATCTGTGAACCCTGTGGATCATTATGCTGTAATGTGGAAAATGTGTGGATCAGAGCAACGATTTTGACACTATAACAAGTGTAACGATTACGCAAACATAGATGATTCACTCTAAATACAAAACCCCAAACCTTGCTCCTCTGACCCTCTCCTCTGCATCCTCTGCTCCTTTGACCCTCTCCTTTGCTCCATTTAACCTTCTCCTCTGCGTCCTCTGCTCCATTTAACCCTCTCCTCTGCGTCCGCTGCTCCATCTGATCCTCTCCTTTGTCTCCTCTGCTCCCTTTCACCCTCTCCTTTGCGTTCTCTGTTCCTCTGACCTTCTCCTCTCCTCATCTGACCCTCTCCTCGGTGTCCTCTGCTCCATCTGACCCTCTCCTCTGCTCCTCTAACCCTCTCCTCTGCGCCATTTAACCCTCTCCTCTGCATCCTCTGCTTCTCTGACCCTCTCCTCTGCTCCACTCCTCATCTGAGCCTCTCCTTTGTGTCCTCTGCTCCCTTTTCACCCTCTACTACATCCTCTCCTCATCTGACCCTCTCCTCTGCACCTTCTGCTCCTCTTCTCTGCATCATTTCATCCTACATTGTAATCCTAATTGTTCACTTAGTTTCTTCCACCTCATCAGAGCATTTTTCTTAACTCAATTACACTTTGATGCTTGCCAATTACTCATTAGTGATTAAAAATTGAAATATGCAGAACGCTCCTGCAAGTCAATTATGCCATTTTTCACATAAATACGAGGCGAGTCTGTTCTTAACAAGCTTTCATCAGTTTCTCTTAAACGCTGGTACATTTTCGGAAAGGTCGCAGAAATCATTTACGCATCTCTCACAGGTCACAGGACACAGGCGCGTGGAAAATGGAGAATTAAATGAACACAAATATGATGTTTATAAAAGATGAACCCCTCACCCGCGCTGCAGATCTGATTTAATTATAATAACAACAGAAGAGAGAAATGTGACCTTATATGGGCAGGTTTGTCTTGGTTGATGGCTGGTGCATCATTTAGTCTTCATAACGCCCTTGTCCCAAAAAAACCTTATCCTCTGAAAATAATCTTCTAAAGAATTAGCATAAAAGGCCCATATTGCACTATTTTCTGGTCTATGGTAATCACAAACAGACCTGGAGTTGTGTTTTGTTTCATTCACACATGTTTTACACACAAACCTGAAGATTTCAGCTGAGTTCTTCTTGCAAACACAAAACACTCCACCTTGTGATGGCATGTGGTAATACAGGAAGTGCTCCACTGTGTTTTTTAAACTCCATACACCTTCACTAGAATCATTTGGATCACGTCAGCCCTGGAATTGCCCATTTCTTCTCAACTAAAGGTAAAAGGTGGCTGTTAACTTGAAAACCACCACTACATGACATCACAAGGTGGAACAGAACATTTGGAGATGGAACAGAGCAGAGGAGATGTAGACAGACTAATAAAAAAGGGTTACTAAAACGTGTGAATGAAACAAAACACAACTCCAGGTCTGTTTTTGATGAGGTAACACTGAAATTGAGTTTGAATTTTTAGGATCTTGGATGTTATTGCTTTGCTTGGAACGTTCCATTGTATATACAGTTATAGTAGTAGTTTTAGACCGATCTTTTTTTTTTTTTTTTTTTTTCCCCAACACAATAAATGCTAATGTATTTATTTAAAAATGGAACTTCTTGCCTCATTCAGTGACCTTACCTGTGCATCTTTATGTTTATACATTTATTTTTCTGGATTAATTTCCAGTTACACTGTTGGTTTATTTTTTAGTTTATCATTAGTTATCTATTATATTTACTTTCTTCTTCCTCTCTAATGCCACATATGTATTGTTAAAAACATTCATTCTTACTGTGAGCGGGTTGCCTCTCCGCAAATCTGACCTGTAACTTGGTCTTGTAAAGGAACTTGTAATGGAACGCCTCGTCCAGACAGAGAGATCAAATTTGAATGTCATCCTGTGGAACATTTCAGTCAAAGCTATTATTTTTAGCATTATACTAACTACTATTACTGTTGTTACGTAGAGCTGTTTTGCTTCATTTGTGTGTACTAGGGCATGCCTCTTTAGTATGCCCCACTGGGATATGTCAGCTTGTGGTAATCCGCTACGACATCTCATCTACATGAAGCATTTTACTGTCAGACATGTTAACAGCTGTGTTAGTATTTACTCTCTACAGCACATGTACACACTGAAGCTCTGGTAGCTTTGAATAATAATAATAATGATGTATCAGTTTTATACAGCGCTTTTCTGGACACTCAAAGACACTTTACAGATCATTATTCATTCACTCAGACTGACAGAGGCGAGGCTGCCATTCTGCACCATCGGCCCCTCCAACCACCACCATCACTCATGCACACACCACTTTCATACTAGGCAATGTGGGCGAAGTGTCTTGCCTAAGGACACAATGACAGTTTTGTTTTTTTGTGTTTTTTTTGCGACTGGCGCCCCCCTGTGGTACCTGATTTTCTCCCATTGGTCTCCCATTCGAGTACTAATCAGGCCCGGCCCTGGTTAGCTTCTGAGATCTGACCGGATCAGGATTTGACAAGCTGGTATGGCTTTTACATCAAAGGTGCACTATGTAACTTTTTTGTTTGGGGGACCGTCAGCTGCTTGTTTCTATGGATACGGTCATTGCCGTGTCTAGAATGTTCCACAGTATGACATTAAACAGCTCTCCCTTACATTATTAAATCATAGGTGGTTTTATCGAGCAAAAAGATATCTGGCATTCTGACTTTGAATGGGACTGCCTTTCCACAGATCTGCCCTGTAACTTGGTCTGGTTTGGTCTCCATGAAGATAGAAAGGTTTAATGCCATACTGTGAAACATTCCAGACAAAGCAATAACATCTCCATGGAGAAGAGCATCTGAAGGACCCTCCACCAGAAAAGTTTTTTAGCTCTCTACATTACAGCATCAGAACCCATTTGCTTTCAGAATTGCTTTTTGGACTTTGACTGTACGCTCCAGCCATCATTGGAGAGTTGTACTTTTGTTAACACTGTGTTCCAGGTGGCTGCTTTTCCCTAATAGTGTCCTTTTGGAAACTACATCTACACAAAACAATTTAAAATGACTTGAATTCATAACAGTTTGTAGTACTCTCGACTAACTTATATTTGGGGTCAGTAAAGAGTGAGCCTTTTGTTCACATAGTTGAAAGTTTAAATACCCGGCCAACACATACTCTACTGTTGTTGTGTCCTTAGGCAAGACATTCACGTCTATTGCCCATTTTATTTGCTCTAATGTGGTTGTGGCGCACTGCAAAACGAGTGAGGTTTGTCAAGTTGCTGTGTACAGTTTTGTATCATGTTTTTGTGTATTTATGGAGTATTCATTAGTCGTGTGGGAGCATGGGTGACGTAGGCTTGTGGGCGGAGCATTGGACAGAGTCTTAAAGTTAACCTTAAGCTAGTCAGGTATGTTATAACAATGTTACGTGATTCGGTGCAATGCTCCGCCCACAAGCGTTCATCACCCACGCTCCCATACTCCCACTGTACAAAACAACTTGACAAACCTGATGCGATGTGTATTTGTTTCATTTGCAGGATTCACACTAATTGTGTTGTGATAGCGCTCTGAAGGGGGAGCAAAAGTGAGGAGAGAGTGTCAAAAATGAAAGTGAAACCTGTTAATTTGTCTGAGCGAATATAGCGTTTTCAAAACAATAGAAGGTAACAATGGCGATCTAAATACGTTATCTGTTAGCAGTTAATACCTCATAGAAGCAAAATACCCCTCTTTAATGTAATTCTATTGCACTCACTTTGCAGTGCGCCACAACCACATTAGAGCAAATAAAATGGGCAATAGACGTGAATGTCTTGCCTAAGGACACAACAACAGTAGAGTATGTGTTGGCCGGGTATTCAAACTTTCAACTATGTGAACAAAAGGCTCACTCTTTACTGACCCCAAATATAAGTTAGTCGAGAGTACTACAAACTGTTATGAATTCAAGTCATTTTAAATTGTTTTGTGTAGATGTAGTTTCCAAAAGGACACTATTAGGGAAAAGCAGCCACCTGGAACACAGTGTTAACAAAAGTACAACTCTCCAATGATGGCTGGAGCGTACAGTCAAAGTCCAAAAAGCAATTCTGAAAGTAAATGGCTTCTCATTCCCAGAGGAAGTGACTAGTTTATTTAATCACTTTTGTCATTTTCTGCAAAAATCCCTGACCTGATGTGTGAAATTCCCAATGCAATTTCAGAGAGTTTTTCCAAACTTTCAGAGGCCAAATCTTTCAAGTCTTCACATCACAGTAAAGACCAAAAAACCGGCCCTGGACTTTTCCTCCACAAATCGGTCCACGGTGGAAATTGAGGACCGGTGTGCGTGTAAATAGGCCCACAGTTGGACGAACGTTCTGGACTTTTCTAGAATGCACAGACTGCCAGTTCGCCCCTGCAACAACTAGAGATGGGAAGAGTAGCCAAAAATGTTACCCAAGTAAGAGTAACGTTTCTACAAAATAATATTACTCAAGTAGAAGTACAAAGTAGTGGTCCGAGAAATTACTCATTATTTAAAGAGTAACTGTCGACATCACATTTTATTTGTTAATGTAATTGGAAGGACAAATCATGAAATAATGCACAAATCTGGTATTTTCAAAGGATCAACACAAAAATGAGACTAAATCATGTCTGAAGCAGCTGCAAGAAAAACAAATGTTCAAATCATTTCATATTGTCACTTAAAGCTTTTGTCACTTTAGACGTACAGTGGGAAGAGGAAGCACTTTTACTCAAGAGTACTATTACTCAAGTAGGAGTGAAAGTACTACTCAAGTTACTCAAGCAAATGTAACTGAGTACTACCCACCTCTGACATCAACTAGCATGTTAACCATGCACTTCTTACAACATATCCCTACTGGGGCCAGGCAAAGTTTGCTGGAATACTGGGGGGAAAAAAATCAGCACAGTCCCTTTAAGATGGAATGTTGTTCTGTTTCTGAGTAGTTATGGCTAATTTACAGTTAGTAAAATAAATTTTGTACAGTGATTTATAAAAAAAAAAAAAAAAACAAAAAAAAACAAAAAACAATGTGTTTTATTCTTTGTGTGGAATTCCTTCAGTCTGACTTTAAAAAGACTATAGAAGGTTCATGATAACAACAAGAATGGCTTTGATATATATTTGTGTGTTTTTTTGTTTTTTTTGGTTTTGTTTTTTTCCCCCCCTTCAGTTTATGTGATCAAACAAATATCTAACAGTAGACAGAATCTGGTATTTTCAAAGGATAGACAGTTACAAAAGGAAATCATATCTGATGTTCATTTCATATAGTCACCAAAAAGCTTTTGTCACATATGGACTTGTTTTCACACACAAAACATGATCTGAGCCCCTTTTTATCCAAGTCCAGCTCTGTTCCTGTCACTGTGGACTGTGTAAGTTGGCCCGAGGTCACCCCTCAATGGCCTCGCTCCAGAGAGAGAGGAGCCGCTCTGAGATCTCCTGTTTCCAGTGCTTTGGGAGCTTTTGTGGTCCAGCCACAGCCGTCATGTTCACACTGGCCCATGTATATGCTCTTTTACACTGACCTCACGAGTGACAGTGTGAAAAACACCTTACAATGGGAAGAGGAGCCATAACTTTTACTCAGGTATAAGGTATAATGCTAGAAAACTTCAAGTAAACGTTACTTGGATTACTGTAACTACCCACATCTGGCCATTATTTATTATTTCATTGCTGCAAATGTGGCAGGTAATCAAATCAAAATCACTGTATAAGCACACTGAGCAGTACAATACTATAATAATAGAAAAGCTCAAAGAAAAGTCTGAGTGCAGCTCAACAGGGAGAATCATCAGATCCAGTGTCAGAGCAGTGTGAGGAGAGTAACAGCCCCCAGGACAAAAGAGTCCCTTCTGTGTCCTGCAGCATCACAGCAGCCTCCAAGGGGAGCAGGTGTAAGTCTGTAGCATTTCAAAGCTAGCTGGTTAGCATAGCTATCTCTAAATAGGGTTGCCATGGATACAGGAAAAAAAAAAAAACAAAAAAAAAAACTGCCTTTCTTTCTTCTTTCTTTTGAGCGGCATAAGATGGACTTTTTTGCTGGACAAAATCCCAAAATATTAAGTAAAAAAATGTAAAATGTATTTAAAAAACTGCTCAGTGTGCCAGCCAGTCAGTCACAAGAGCTGCCAACCATGTCCATGGCATCCACACAGTTATTGTGTGATGTGTTTTGTTTATTGTAGGTACATTTTCTATGCAGTAGTGGTGAGATTTTATGTACTTCTTGCTCAAGGGCAAAACAATGTTCTTCAGATACGATGTAGTTTTTCAATAAATTCTAGCATTTCAAAAGAACAGAATTTGTGCATTATTTAAAGGGCCTATTTCACACACTTTTGTGGTGTGATAATGTTGTTTCCTAAAACATACCTGGAGTTGTGTTTTGTTTCATTCTCACAAACCCTGCATATTTAGGCTTTAGGAGTTACTTAAACATGTGTGAATGAAACAAAACATAACTCCAGGTATGTTTTTGAGGAGGTAACAGCATTCTAACATGACTTACTGGAGACTCAAATTTGTGTAATACAGGACCTTTAAAGTTTTGTTCTTCCAGTTACATTTCATTTTGAATTATAAATCAGATGTCACACTGCAACAGTTATTTTTTTAAGTTACTCTTACTTAAGTAGTACTTTTCCCAAATACTTTTTTTTACTCTTACTTGGGTACTTTCTTGGACCACTACTTTGTTCTTCTACTTGAGTATTTTAGAAGTAACGCTACTCTTATCTGAGTAAATTTTTTTGATACTCTACCCACCTCTGGATCTTACATTGTTTGCACTGAGGTCCAGAGTTTTGGAGGAGCGAGCGTTCTTCAGTCCCATCGTGCAGAAGGTCTCTCTTGCAGGTCACAATTGGCTGAAGCTCGTCCCAGTGCAGATGAAGCACAGCGCTAACAGCTTAACCTTTCCACTGGAGCAGGACGCCTGCTGAAATAGAGAGCTTTTGTATTATCTTAACCTCTGCAACACCAGGGCACACAGCGCCACTGTGCCCGCCTACAACTCATTTTACACTTTTTAGCTATTCTGCTCCTGGTTTGGAGTTTGTTTTCACTGCAGATTTAGTTCTGGTTTAGTTCCAGTTTAATCTAGGTTCAGAGTTAGTTCAGTTTTGTGTGTGTGTGAGTGGAGACTTGGTTTAAAGCGGGAGTATTACACTTCTATGAGGTATTACACAGAACACATAATGTACTTAGATCACCATGTTACCTTTTATTGTTTTCACAGAGCTATCACATTACAATCAGACTGTATAAAGATGTGGACTATGGAAGTACGACGTCACGCATAATGTTTGGCTCCACTCAAATGAAGTACACAATACTAGCAGGAATAGTATTTTCTTAATAAACAAAATAGCGAAATAAAAACATCAGGATCATGTAGATACCAAAATGTGAACTAGTTCAAAGTTCAGTTCACAAATTTCAAAATGAACTAGTTCTTTCATAGATCATAATTGTTTATAGTTAATAATTCGTTCATAGTTCCAAAAAATGAATTAGTTCATAGTTCTTTTTTTCAATACGTTGCTGCGAGCTTTAATTTTTCAATGTCACTGCCAAAGCCCATATAGAACCACAGACAGCAATTATTGGATCAGTTTTAACAATGAAACTATGTGTTAGATTTCATCTTCATATCATTTTGAATCCTTATGCAACCAGGGTTCACATTAGCATTTAGGGAACAGCATTTCCCCATTGTTGGTTCCGTTCAGTCCACACTAGTAGCAGCCGCAGTTTTCACCCCTACAGTATAATCTCAAAAAAACATGAGGGAAAACTTACCCTTTGATGGTCTTTTTTTAATTATTTAAAAAAAAAAAAAAATGTGGCATACAGAACATTCTACTAACACAAACAGAGGTATGAACCAGGCTGAGGTAGGAAATAAGGTTGAGACTGAAAGTGCAATATTAAAAGTGCAACACATTATTAGCCATATTAACTTACATTTCAAAACTTCATGGACAGTGTTATTTTCTGTCCAGCCTCAAAATCCCTTATCTTAATGAAGATCCTCTGTCACTGGTCCTCCCTGGTGGGTCTGCTGCTTTTGCATCCTGTAAAAACAAGATATGCTGTGTTATTTTTATGCAGCTCACCTCTCCACAATATAGTTATCTCCACTGGCAATGCAATGTACTTATACAGCCCAATAAATACATCACAACAATGATCACAACAATATTAAATATACCTTTAAATCTTTTTGTTGGCATTCAAGATCAGCTGCTTCTCAAAGTTGGCATCTCCTAGCCGGTTTCTCCTGCGCCTGAATGAGATAACAAGAAATTTTAATAGCATAATTCTAATGGTAAAACTGGCAACATTATTCTGTATTAAAGGAACTGTGAACTGAGGCAATTACTGAAATAATTTGACTAAATTCTTAAATTGAATACCAGAACTAGAATATCAGCAAGAACTATAATGAGGCTGGGTATTTACTGTACTTATTATCAAAATGATAATAATAATAATGCAATATAATCACATTTTATTCCTACCTGAATATTAGGAAGAGTCTCTCTACTGGAGCACTCAAGGGCAGTGTTGTGTTTCATGAACAGACTTCTGAGCTTTGAAAACTGCATGTATTCATCAAACCCTTCTGTGGTCAGGGCATCCAAATAGATGTCCACTTCAGATTTTTGAAAAACCGGAGGATTTTTGTTAAATCTGAAGAATGACACTGCAGGATCTTTCTTGTCACTTTCACCACTGTACAAGGCTTGACCTGAGGGTTTGAAATTCTCTTTTCAGCATCAATCTGCTGCATACGTTTCTCCTTATTTTGGACCCAGTCAAGCTTGAATCTTGGTATCAGCATAGCGGAGAGTATATGGTCCCTCTTATACCATTCACAGACACCAGAATGAACAGGTTCAGGTACAACACTGACTGCAGAAGTTACAGAGAGAGGGGAGACGATATAACAATGTAAGTCAATGGGAGCCAGGATCAGAAAGAGCCGGAAGAGCCGCATGCGAACTTCCTATTTGGAACACAGCGGCTAGCATTTACTTATACAGTCTATGGTTCTGCTGATGTAACTACTGCACATCGCATCAGGTTTGTCAAGTTGCTCTGTACGGTTTTGTATCATGTTTTTGTGTATTTATGTAGAATTATTGTGTGGGAGCATGGGTGACGTAGGCTTGTGGGCGGAGCGTTGCACAGAATCTTACAGCTAACCATAAGGAGGGTTTGAAAAGGGACCTGGAGAAACTCTAAAATACTCAAGCATGCACGGATGGCATCTAAAACCTCTTCTGGCATGTGTTTGATGACAAAATGTCATAACGTGGTATAATGTTCCAAAAAGTTGATTTCAATCTAGTTTATACAAAACTGTGTGACTTTGACAAAGTATATGCCATATAGTTCACTTATCACTTGTTTTATGGAAACTTCTGTTAGCCTTGGTATCTGTTAGTATCAGATCCTGACAGACTCTAACCCCCAGCCAAGTATCAGTGTTTATATCAGGACTGAAAAAGTTCTTATTCTCGGTAATATTTTAAAGCCGGCACAATATGGAAAATGGACTTCCTGAGCTTTAGCCCATGTTCAGTGCATTGTGCATTGTCCTGCTTTTTATAGCAACAATGCTCTAAAAATCCTGCATATTTTGCCGCCCACTAACAACGTCTTCTTACTTGCAACTCTGGGTCATATGCATAAAGTTATTTTTTCAACATAAAAGACAAGAATAAAGAAAGATCTGCTTATTGTTCTATGAAGAGCAGAGAATCGGTTTTGCATTTGAACATGAAGTAAACAGTCCTGTTAGTATAAAATTCTGTTACTTCAGTTTTGTGTTTAAATTAACAACATGTTAAAAAGTGAAGTAGGTACTGTATGTATTACTATGGCAAACATATCTATATTATTGTTTGTTTAATGTTCATAGTGGAGCTCTTTTCCTTGGCCCTGCTGTGTTGGGGCAGTCTGAAGTGCAGGTGCCTTTAGTCCAGTACAGTTTTAAGAGAACCCCGGGGTCCATTTGCGCTGCTGTGTTTCATCAGGTCGAGCTGTAAAATAACTTTATAGTTCTCAATCTCTTACCATTTATGAAAGTGTGTGCTGCCGGACAGAGGTCACCACCACAGTTTAATCAAACGAAGCAACAACAGGACCACAGGTGGAGGAAACTTTGTGAAGACTAAGATTGATTACATACTCGAGACTTATTTTGAATACTATCGTTTCATACTTGAGTGAAAAATGTTTGGCTTTCAAGTATCTCTTGTTCATGAGTGATAGACGGATGGAGCTTGAGACTGACAGGTGGATCGGTGCTGTAACCTCAGTGATGTGGTTGCTGCATCAGGCTGTTTTGGTGAAGAAGGAACTGAATCCAAAGGCAAAGCTCTCCATTTACCACTCAATCTACGCTCTACTCTAACCTACGGATGAGTGAGTTTCCTCTGCAGAGCGGCTGGGGGCTCCTTAGAGAGAGGGAGGAGGCCCCGGGGAAGACGCAGGACATGCTGGAGGGACTATGCCCGGCCTGGGAGTGACTTTACACAGGGAGCAAAGAGAGGGGAGACTCTGAGCATCAAAAACAAATGTGACACTCGTTAAACACGTTACTGTCATTACCGGAAACACGTTCATACATTGTTTTTTCGCAAATGCGTTCTCACATCAATATTATTTAATGGTGACCTTAATACATTATGTGTTAGCAGTTAATACCTCATAGAAGTCTAATGCCCCCTTTTTACCTATTTCTCTCCTATTAAAGTGCCTATGGTTGGACTACACATTTTACTAAAACACAGTTAAGATATTTAGGATTTTACAAAACATTTTACACTTTCTTTACCAGTCTGGCCATTTTTTTAGTTTCAGAATTGCAACATTTACTTAGAGCTGTCTAGTAGTGCCTGACTGAATGTAACAAAAACTGCATTTCCCAGCACCCCACATTCTGCATTGCATCATACAACATTTTTGGAGGAAAAATATTAATATTGGAGGGAATATCACATTCCAAAGTCAAACGACATGGCTGCCTTCTACTGACCACCCAGCTCTCTTTTCTGGATCAATTTTAACAATTGTAGAAGTATACAATCTGTTTTTTTTTTTTTTCTTTCATTCATAACATGTTTAGTGTTAGAAAAGTTAAATATATATATATATATATATATATATATATATATATATATATATATATATATATATATATATATATATATATATATATATATTTTTTTTTTGTGTGTGTGTGTGTGTGTGTGTGTTTGTAGTTATGTAGTATATAAAACTGTATAATTTACTTTTCAGGATGCTGTTGACAAAGAGAGGAAAGACATATTTAGTTACTGATGTTTTAGAATCCATTTTAAAAGAAGACGACAGTGGTTTTAAAATAGAGTCAGAGAACAGTAATAGTGATGAAGAAGATAAAGCACAGCATCCAGACATTTCAGTTGAGGAGGAAAGTGATGATGAAAATGAGACAGAAAATCAGACTGGACACCAGACAAAAAGTCTCAGCAGTGACAGTGAGGATGTGCCTTGTACAACACAGTACAGGAACAATTCAGAGGGCAGATTGCTTCGCTGGCTTAAAAAAAGAATTTATAAACCCTGAAACAACTTTCAGCTGATTTTGCAACCTCCTCCAACTGTGAACTACAAACCCCACTGCAGTACTTCCAGAGATTTGTGTCCCAAGAGATGCTTTACAATGTGATGGTAAAGAGCAATGAATACAGTCTCCACATTGGACACTTGCTGACATATCTGTAAATTATTTAGAACAAATGATAGGCAGGTACTTGCACATGGGTATAGTGCAAATACCTGGTGTCAGGGTTTACTGGGAAACTGACACACGGTATGGCCCCATAGCTGATGTGATGTCTCGTAACCGTTTCCAGTGCTTGCTTTCATCCATTAACTTTGTGGACAACCTCAGTGTTACAGATGAACAGAAGGAAGACAAACTTTGGAAGATTAGGCCATGGTTGGAGTCATTCAGGGAGAAATGCCTACATATAGTGCCAGAGGAGCATAACTCCACTGATGAAATGATGATTCCTTTCAAGGGAAGGTTCAGTGGGGTCAGGCAGTATATGCATGGGGAACCTCATCCCTGGGGCTTCATGATCTGGGCAAGAACAGGAATCTCTGGCATACTCTGTGACTTTGATGTGTACCAAGAGAGTGTGCGGGGTAAGCCTGCTAGGTCTGAGCTTAGCATATCAGGAGATACGGTCATGAACTCGCATCAACACTACCTACAGGGCAAAACTACAAGGTGTATGCAGACAACTTTTTCACCTCTGTGCCTCTGCTTGTTAAACTGCTCAAGCATGGCATACACTTTGTTGGCACTGTTCGTCCTGAGGCGTGTGCCAAGCCTCAGGTTAGCAGAAGAGAAGGAGCTGAAAAAACAAGGAAGAGGAAGCTTTGACTTCAGAGTGTCGCAAGAACACAACATCTGTGCAGTGAGATGGTATGATAACCAGTCAGACACACTTCTCTCCATTTTTGATTGTCCAGACTCAGTCGACAAGGTTGCACGGTGGAACAAATCCACCTTCGCTGAAGTGAGAAGACCATCAATTGTGAAGACATACAATAAATTCATGGGTGGGATCGACTTGCTGGATTCCTTCACAGCCAAGTACAAGTTGCACATGAGGTCCAAACGGTGGTACATGTACATCTTTTGGCACACCATCATCATTGCCGTGATAAATGCTTGGCTGCAATACAAGTGCGAATGCAGGACCCTGCAGATCCTTGTGAAGGAAGTGCTGAACAGTTCCAGGCACAGGTCTCTGTGTCTTTCATCCAAACTGACACCGTAAAGAGAGTTAGACCTTCAATGGATGAGGAAAGATCATCACTAATGTTAAAAAGACGGTGTACAATGCTCCCCATAGATTTGCATGTACAAGAAGCCTTGTTTGTAAACAACAGCGGCATTTCACAAGACGGCCACTTTCTCATGTTTCTGGATACCACCTTATCATGCTTTTGTATACCGTGGCTATCTACAATGAGTAAGTACATTTACGAAGTACCAGGAGTGTGCAGGGATATTTCATTCAGAAAATAAACTGGATCCGTCAGTCCTGGGAGTCTGATTTCCTGTTTTGCTCATGTGATTTTGTCAGTTTGACGTCAGAGACCGCTGCGGTGTCTGGTAAAAATAGACTTCTTGCAGGTGCTACTGATTTTAACGACGTCTTGCGTGACTCGTGCGTGGCCTGCACCGCACCTGCAGTCAGTGTACACCGGGCGTTACGCACTCACCTGCATTTAACGCATACCGGTCATTAAGACGTTCCCATTCACTAACGTTCATTTAGCATCATAACTTATTTTATCACGTTGATAAACTTATATTATAGTCATAGTGCTCTGACAACATCGCTAGCTTTCATTTGTACTTTAAGTTCTATAATTCATTCAGAGCTTTAAGTTTGTGTAGAGTGAGTCATTTCGCTGGGGGACATGTCCTGCTCAGATGTCCCTGTGTGTGACAGGAGCAGAAGCCTGTTTGTGGCGTCAGCACCTGTCCACTGCTCCTGTCACGCTCTCAACTGTCACTCTGACCCTCTTTTGGAAAAGTCTATGGGAGTTAAATAGAACTAGACATGGGTGATATTAAAGGGAGACACTAGAGGCAAAACTTGTATTTTTTGGTCTCTCCCCGCATATACGCTTTTTGTGCGGAAACTACATCGTCAAATCTGCACATTTGAGTAATTTAGCGATCTCTCCAAGTAAGTAATGTATTTTGATCTCTTAATGACTCAAAACATCCAAATTCTCTTTCGCTCTCTCTCTTTTCAATCTGTCAACAAATTATTATTATACAAAATATTCAAGAACAATAGATGTAGCTTACTCATTTACAGAAAAAAAATGTCCAGTAGTGCCGCTTTAATACTCAATTTCTAGTACTACTGAGCATGTACTTGTTCTCCTGGGCTTATTGCATAGTGCTGTTACTTATACCACTACCATGTCCCATAAGCAGAGCCACATTAAAGAGAAGCAGAGACATTGTCATTCTCTATTCCAGCTCAATGCGTTTGAATCCTGGAGCCCGGGGAGCGCGCTGGGCCCTCTCTCCCCATTAGACTCCCCTCTCTCTGGGCTGCTTGTTAGCCCTGAGCTCCGAGCCTGGTTCAGTCTCTATTACTGTGGTGTCTGTGTCTTCGCTTGGACAATTCTTCTTTGGGTGGGGGGACGGAGCTGCCGCAGAGGTGTGGTGTTTGGGAAAATGAGAAAGTGAACACGGATAGCACAACTTCACTAGCACAAGCCCTGACCTAAGCACTGACCTGTGGTTAACGGTCCACCTACTCCGCTAATGGTTATACTTTTTTTTTTTAAAGGCTCGCTATGGAACATTTCTGCTGGAGGGTCCGCAAAGATGTAATTTCGTTGTCGGCAAGGTTCCGCAGTATGGCGTTAAAGGCGCTGCACCTGATTTGGATGATCTTAAAAACCTGAAAAACAGAACTGGTTGATTTAGAACAGTTTGCAGTGGTCCAAAGTTACTCACTTACCTTATGCATTCAGAGCATCCTAATTATTCACCATGATAAGTTTATGACCACTAGGATGCTAACATGCATTTCTTGATTCTCAGATAATAAAAGCTTTATAATTAGATGCAGACCTATTTTGATCTCAGGTGCAGCTTATACAATATATCTGTACTTGGACAAGACAAATTTTGCTCAAATACAAATATCACACAACGTCACAAGGTGGAACAGAGTGTTTACAGTTTGAGAGAAGAACACCACCTAAATATGCAGGATTTGTGCGTTAAACATGTGTGAATGAAGTATTTTTAATGAGGAAACAACATAACCAAGATCAGAAAATAGTGTAATAAGTGCTCAAGGTAAGCCATAACATCTCCACAGAGACAAGCCCTTTAAACCAGCGTGAATGAAACTCGGTAATTCTCCAGTAATGCGTATGAAAAAGCCATTGTAACACAGCTAGCAGTGTGGATTTACCCTACACTAAATGATCTGCCAGTTGTGTGGGTGTCATAGCTGACTTCTGTAGCAGAGTTGTAATAAGTACGTTGAACTCTGGCCCCGTGTATTCTAATGTGAGAATTACAATGTGTACAATAGTGTGTGATTGGTTGAGTGGATCGTGAACTAAAAGCTAAACGTGGCCCTTTTGCATCAGATTGATTTTCACTCTGCTGCCTCAAATGCAAATCACAAAAACCTTCTTTGTGAAAGCTTTATTAACGGTCAGATATTACACTTAATCTCCGCTTGACTAACAGCCCCTGAGTATAAAAGCCAATGCAATTAAGTGCTTGCTGCTAACTGTTACTGCAGTTTACGCATATATGTACGAGCTGTATTCAAACGGGCTGGAATTTATTGGACTGACTGGAGTTCACTCATGGACTAAAGGCAGAGGTGGGTGTATTTACTCAGTTACATTTACATGAATAAGTTTATATAGTGAAATAACAGGACTCTAGTTTTGGTTCCTCTTTCCACTGTGAGTAAGTCTAAAGTGACAAAAGCTTTATGTGGACAATATGAAATGATTTGAACATTTGTGTTTCTTGCAGCGCTGCTTCAGATATGATTTAGTTTGTCTTACTTTTGTGTCTGTCCTTTGAAAATACCTGATGTTGTGCATTATTTACTATTTTGTCCTTCAATTTATATTAACTTCATATTTTAAATAAGATGTTACTCAGTTTCTCTGTAACTTACTCTTACTTGAGTAGTGTGGAATGAATGAATAATGCTCTGTAAAGCGTCTTTGAGTGTCCAGAAAAGCACTATATAAAACTGAATCATTATTATTATTATTATTATTATTATTATTAGTAGTAGTAGTAGTAGTAGTAGTAGTAGTTGGGCCACTACTTTATTGATTAGTCAATCAGAGACACACATGGTCTGACTGACAGGGACTGAAAAACATCAGCAACATCACAGATTTCAGCAGAAGCACTAAACTCTGTTAATCAGAGACATTTTGTTCTAAATGACGGAAGAATATTTCAACCAAGACCCAGGACGGTGTAGTGACATGGCATAGCTCACCAGCACAACAGTTACAGTCACCTCGTGGACATTAACATTACCACTGTAACTCTTTCAGATCTGGAGGTCGCTCAAAGAGGGAAGTGAATCTGGATCTCAAAGCTGATCATTAGAGACTGTTTGAAGAACCAAAGTGCGCACCAGTGTACCTCACTGCAGAGTCTGTGTGAGTGTCTGTGCTGTACCTCTGCTGCCACACTGAGAATCCCTCTGTCAGGTCTTTTCAGGCTACAGCTCAGCTCAGATCCAGGTGGGAGGCAGACGACACAGTAGAGGTGATGCACTTGACTCAAGATTCAGAAAGCTTAAAGTTATAGTGGCTTTAATTGGCTATTAAACCTGTCATTATTATTTCACTTTTCTAACTTAAAATAATGTCTACGTTTGGTAAAGTTTAAAAACTACAGCCTCATTTCAGCGTGATTGGTTAGGCATTAGAGCTCCCTCTGTTGTCAGGATCTGAATGACTGCAAAGTCTGATTAAGGGAAAAGACTTGTCCCTGATTCAGATCAACTCAACCACAGTAAGGAAGACCATGACGCTAATGATGCTGTGAACAATGAAATGGCCAGAAGTGTGTTACTTTCTTACTTTAGAGGACCCCATATTTCTAACAAGGAAGTCCACTAAAATGGTGAAAACTAGTCCATGTTTCCAGATCTGACATGTCCAAAATAAAGAACTGTGTATTTCAAAGACCATATGTATTAGTTGTGGAGAAATAAAGAAAAAATATAAATTCATCAGTAGCTTACTATGATATGCAGTCAATAGAAAGAACAATTATTAGTTGCAGCCAATGACTGTACAAATGAAAAACCATTAACCCTCTCTCTGTAATTGCTGTTCTACATGATCCTAGTTTTTATTTCACAGTTTTGTCCAAAAACTATGACATGAACATTAATAATAAAGGTTGCTCCTGCTATTGTTAGCAACAGGTTGACTGGCAACCTCATAGTTAAGCGCTCACTCCCTGTTAAACCAGCGTTGTGGATGGGAAGGGGCGTTAACTTCAACAGCCCCGCTCCTGATTGGCTGTTTGGTTTTGCACTTGGATTTCCACACCTGGTCCCCGGCTGCACACTCCTTTAGTCCATTTTTATTATATAGTCTATGTTTGCAGCCCTAAAACAGTAACAGATAAACACTGAGCACTTCTGCAGAATCTGCGTGAAGCTGTAAAAACATTTGTGCTCACCAGCCTCAAAGTGTCTTGCCTAAGTTTCTTGACACTTGTATTGTATACTTGTATTGGCAGGAGTCGGGATCGAACCACCAACCTTTAGATTAGTCGGGGAAGACCTCGTCACTGAGCTAATGCTATCCCAATGCTGATGTGTGAAACCTGTCGCTATGGCACTACACCAGACACAACCTGTAATTAAAGCCCTATTTGCATGGGACTGGTTTAAATTAGGGACATCCGTAAAATTGAAATGACCCCACGACGTCTTGAGTTTTTTGTGTACATTTGCGTGGCATAAGCAATGTCAGTAAATCTGTATTTACAGACTTTATTCCTAAAATGGCAGAATGACAAACAAACCAAAATAAGACAAGAAGCTTTAAATTCAGCATGTCGCTTGGTTTGCTTCTATTTTAGGTTTATTTTTAGCAGAATGCACCTGCATTATAGCGTCAAACACTGTGTTTCTTACCACGTTGATTTGATTGACAATCAGAATGACAACCAAGCAATTTGATTTCTTATAAAAATGCAGTAGTCTCTTTTTGTTAACCCATTCACCCTGACTTCCTCCATCCAAAACTTCACAATCTTTGCCCCAAAAGCTCCTCAACTTTCCCAAAGAGGCTCCATGCCGCTGGTCCTTAGTTGCTACGACAACAGGATTGTACTTCCGGGTCACATCTTTACCGTTTTTTTTTTTTTTTTTTTACTTTTTAACTGTAGAAAAAATAACTGGATTAGAGTATGGTCCGTGATGAGTTACTATTATTAATTTAGTTCATATCTGGACCTGAAATGGGCCGTAGAGACATTTTCAATGATTACTACAGTGCAAGGACCAGGAGCTCTGAGTTTGCAGAATTGCGGGAAGTAAAATCTGTGGGGAATTTTTACAGAAATGACGTTCATAACTATTGCACTTCACTATGTAAAAATAATCCCATATGAATTGGATTTAAAATGACCCAATAAAGTTTGCATGTCCGTTGCCTTATATTCAGCTATATCTATAAATCCCTTAATATGAATGTTATTACGAGTGCCCTTGATAAGGTCGCTCCCTGTTCGTCTGGTTGCTACGGCACTTGTCTCGTACGCGGCGGATTATATTAAACCTTTCGCAGCTCGTGGACTGCACTTGACAGGTTAGATGTTGAAGCGGGGAAGGTGATCTCTACGATTTAGCTTTAAGTGGTTATAAATCATTGGAGGGCCCAGACAGATAATGCAGAAAGATGCACCCGGCAGCGGCTAATGCCTAACAATGCGGCGGAGGTGAGGAGCGGGAAGGCGCTAATTAAAGGTAAAGTCAGGTGATCCGTCTGCTGACTGACAGCTTCTAATTAGGCCCACACAAAGACATGCTTCACCCACACACCCCATACCACTGAGCCCACGGACACATCTGTCTCCTGCTCCCATCCGCTTCCTCTGCCGCTAATAAAGGCGCCTTATAAGGTTGTGGTTTGGAGTGTGTTTTTTTGTTTTTTAGCCATGTTTTTTCCAGCTGAAGCAAATTATCGCCATTTTGTGCCATGTTTAATGGTTAAAACAGGATCATCTACAATTAAATCTCCCTGCACTGTGGTTATGGTTGGGATTGACATAATAGCTTTGTCTTCCCATACCTCTATTATTATCAAATTATACCATGTTGCTATGACAGACTGTATTTTGTTATTATGTCTTTATTGCTCTGTATTTTATTTATTTATTTTATTTTTATGCTGTTGTCTCTTACTGTAAAGCACTTTGTGACCTATGTCTGAGAAAAGCGCTATAGAAATAAAGTTTACTTACTTACTTACTTACTTACTTACTTACTTATATACTGATTGTTGCATCAGTGAGTGAAAGGAGTCCTGGACTTTTTAGTGTGTAATCGTGTTCTAGCTGTTTCTCCTTCTCATTTAGAATTCATTTCTCATTTTAAGTAGTACTTAGAGGGATTCATTTTAGCACAAATGAAAAAAATCCTGTGTGTATCACTGTTTAAGAAAATAACATTGTAGAACAAAGTAATTACAGAGACTTGGGGACGGCGAAAATAGGAACTGAACTGCAAAATGGCGTCTTGAAACTAAGCGATTAAAGATTGCTCAAACATGCACAAAGTACTCCAAATACAACTTTGAGGAGCTAAATGAGAAGGAAACAACTATAAAATGGTTAAAAACTCTGAAAAGTATATTTTGCATAATAGGTCTGCAAAATTGTAATGCACAGCTCTTTGTTCTTTAATCCTTCTGCAACATGTGATATTACCTTCTTTAATCCAAATTTATCCTATGCAATTACAACAAAAGAGATTCTGAAAACTGTCAGAGCTGGGAGTTGAACTTGCTGAGAAATGTGTGTAGAATCCCTCAGTCGTCCAGGTAGAATCCATGGTAAAAGGAGAAATTCAATTTGTCAGCTGGACAAAATTTGGTCGAATACGTTTCACAGCTCATCCAAGCTGTTCCTTCAGTTCTGGTCAGACGCTTGTGGACACTGCCTTATATCTGCCTGAAGGGGAGGAGCAGATATAAGGCAGTGTCCACCAGCGTCTGACCAGAACTGAAAGAACAGCTTGGATGAGCTGCGAAACGTATTCGACCAAATAAACTTTTGTCCAGTTGACAAATTGAATTTCTCCTTTTACCATGGATTCTACCTGGAAGACTGAGGGATTCTACACACATTTCTCAGCAAGTTCGACTCCCAGCTCTGACAATTTGCTGAATGTCTTTTGCCTTTTGCCTTGCTGAGAAAGACATGCGCTCTTGCTAACTTACCACTAGATTATATGGCCGCACATACTTATTACTAAATGCACAAACACAATAACAGTGTTCCATACCTGAATTTCTTGGTCTACATAACACATGTGATGCTAACTGTAGCCTGGTGTGACTCTGAACTTGAGAGCACTGTTAGCAATCCTTGCTTTGCGTGGCTGTGTTGTTACTGTTGTGCGTAACTGGTTGC
This sequence comes from Taenioides sp. WSHXM2023, assembly GCA_029959045.1. Classification (NCBI taxonomy): domain Eukaryota; kingdom Metazoa; phylum Chordata; class Actinopteri; order Gobiiformes; family Gobiidae; genus Taenioides; species Taenioides sp. WSHXM2023. The sequence goes on from CM057100.1 coordinate 3,314,732, forward strand.
AAATGTCAAAATGATTTCCATAATCTGCAGTGAAATTAATTCCAGCAGCGCCACAGCCTTCAGTCACTGTGCGTTTGAGTGCCGTGGAGGCCTCCATTTTGCATCTGTTTTAATTGAATAGAGATGAAAGAAGCTTGTATTGGCATGACAGAGAACGCAGCCTTTGCCAGAGTAGGTTAGAGCCCCGAGCCAGGGGACGTGACACATAATTATGACTCACAGCACTCCAGCACAACCTGGATGCTCTGTTTTGATAATGCTATTTTCAGTTCATCCATGAGTAATTTTTTGTAGAAGAATAAAATCACAAACTAAAGCATTTTTTGTGTGGGTTTATTATTTTAAAGAGCCCCACGCTGCACAATTTTCTGATCTATGTTATAATGTTGTTACCTGATCACAAACATACCCGGAGTTGTGTTTTGTTTCATTCACACGTTTAACACACAAACCCTGCATATTTAGGGTGAGTTCTTCTCACAAATGGAAAACACTCCACCTGCCACCTTATGATGTCATGTGGTAATACAGGAAGCGCTCTACTGTTTTTAAACTCCGTACACCTTCAGTGGAATCACAGGAATTATTTCAGTCCTGAAATTGCAATCTCTACTAAAGTAAACATTAAAGGTAGCTGTTAACTACCATTACATGACATCACAAGGTGAAACAGAGCTTTTTGAACTTGGAGAGGCAGACAACTAATAATAAAAGGTTCTTCAAACATGTGTGAATGTTTTTGATGAGGTAACAGCAATCAATTTTGTGTAATATAGGATCTTCAAAGGCTCTACCTGATTTTTTTCCATGTATTTGAGCAAAATCTGTCTCGTTTGATTACAGGTTACAGATATATTGTAATGATCCTCCAGTCTCTCCCTTTTCCCCTCCCTTCTGTGCTTGTCTCACCTGCCTGGGGAGGAGTCGCCTTACACCAGCTCCTCATCATCACACACCTGAGATCCATCCCCAATCTACTCCTGCCCATATCAGCCCGGTTCTTCCTCCACTCCCTGCCAGTTCATCAATTTTACCACACTGGTAACTCGCTCGTGGCTCACGCTTCTCAAGATCTTGTTTTTTGAAACTGCTTTGTGTTTGTTCCTGGACCTTTTGTAATTTGTTGTTGTTTCTGCTCCCAGTGCTCCCTGGATCTTCCCTCTCGGCTCCCCCGTTCATCTCATGGCTCGTTTTCCTCCGGACCTCCCTGCCTTGTGCCTGCCTCCACCTGACCCCTTTGCCCATTTCCATATCCAACTGTACAATTAACCTCTTAACCTTACTTGAGTTCTGGTTTGCTTTTGGGTCCTACATCCGTGCCTTATAACATATATTGTGTAAGCACCTATAGAAAGTCCAAATAACTCTGCTGCTTGCTGTCTGTGTCTAATGATTAAAAGGAAGTGTACATCAGCATGCTAGTTGTTCATTTTACCCTGTGAAATTTGTGAAAAGTGCTTATAAACTCATCATGGTGAATAATTAGGATGCTCAGAATGCATAAGGTAAGTGAGGAATAACTTTGGATCACTGCAAATTGTTTCAAATCAGTTCTATTTTCACGTTTTTAAAGACCGATCAGGTTCAGTGCCTTCACATTAGGTAGAGCACATCATGTTTTCACAATTTTATCCAATAATTTTAACATTCAATATCCGTAAACATATGTTCAGTGTTTTATAATATAGTGTATTAATACGCAAGAAATGAGATAAGATACTAAATATATATCGCAAAAGGACAATTATGACAAACGCTAAAAGGAACCAAAATGTAAAATATAACCTTGTAATACAAAACTGAATTAAAATAAACATTCTTTAAGCTTTCTTGCATTGATGAAATGAAATGAAATTATATATCTTGAATACTAACATACAGACTTATCTCAGCCTTCATCAGAGTCTGGAACTTCTACTGGAGTCAAAGTCAAATAATCACCTCATTGGAGAACGAAGGTGTCTGCAGCCCTTTTTACTGATCCACCAACTCATTCTGGGGCACCCTTCACTGGGGAGTTCCAAGTTTTGTTTTTCATTTTATACGAGAAAGGTATGGTGCTCATGAGGTAGGAAAAAAAAGCCCCTCTCTCTGTCATTGGCTCACCTTACCTCAGAGTCAGAGGAACAGCACTTCCTACACTCCCGGAACATACACTGTTTGTTTCTCATATTGCTCATTCCACAATACAGGGCATCGGTGATACTATGGCTGTAAATATGGTCGCTTGGAATGGTCCTGGAAATCTGAAATGCCTTTACAGGTCTTCAAGCTAATCCTGTCGCATTATTTGTGGTGGTTCTGAGCAAAGCAAACTGTTCTGTTTTGTGGTTTTATGACAGTAAAATCAGGTACTCACAACAAACTGGCTAATCAGTGTGGTGGAGTCAAAGTAATAAGTAGTGAATTAAAGTTAAGTACACCCACACAGCAGGGCCTTGACTCTGCTTCAACAACAGCCAAAGTTCTGAGAAAATAAAGAATAATAGTAGTAGTAGTAGTAGTAGTAGTAGTAGGCTTGTGCTTGGTCTGGCTTCTTAGGCATCTGCAACAGAGGCAACTCTAATGCCAGACCTACCCCCGGGTGATGCGCCTCACCAGCTGATCTGATGAAGTCTCTATCATGGAAGACAACAAGACATATTACTGCTGTGTCAGTGTTTCCCAACAAGGGGTACGAGACAAACACTAGTACATGACTCAAGAGTCACTGTGGTACATCGTTATAATATGACATCTGTTTTGGACATTTTAAATATTAATCTAAAACAACTTGATAAAAGCAACAAATCCACTGGTATGTCACCGCAAACAGCATCACAATAAAGTCCTGCATACTGCTGGCCTCTCCAATCGATAGCTGCAAATCACATTAGTGAGCACATGCACGCATGAATCACAGTAAATACAACTTTGAGAGGCAAATGAGAAGGGAAACAATTATAACATGGTTGAAAGCTCTGAAAAGTCGACAGTATAATATTTCTCCTTTAAAAGCCATATTTATTTGCTTTCAATAGAAGTGAGAAGTTTAAGAGAGTGAAAAAAATACAATTGCTTTTATTGGACTCCTGTGAGATCTCCTTCAGCGTCCTTTCCTCCTCTGTCTTATCAGCGCCTTGTTCCAGAAAAAGTGCCATTTGATTTCCACACTGAGCGTATGCCTCCGATTTTAACCATTCTATGTGCTTCGGAATTCTATTTTTCAGACATTGAGAGTGCTACCCCAGGCAAATTTATTCCTATGAGGGCAAAGAAGCTCTATCTGAGACCCTCTGCCATGTTTTATCTGCTTGTGTTTTAAAGCATTATTCATGGAGTGTCACCAAGGAGACGGATGCCAGATTGAAGATAGACTGTGAATTATAGTGTAGGACGTTTGTAATATGTCTGCATACAAAAGCCTTTACTCTTGATATGCCATGCTTTTATTTCCCAGCTATGACTCGGGATGCCTCAGTCTTCAGAGCCAGCGCTTGGGAAGGTTGCTGGCTCAATTCCCAGAGCGCCTGAAGGAAAAGAACCTATTGATGGTTGAGGAACTCCCACTGTGTTTCCTTCCTGTGTGCACAAAGGCCTGGGAGTCTGGGGCCCACACACTGCGTTATGCGTACACTGGCTCTTTATTTATCCTCCATGACTTTAACTGTCTCACATGCCAAACCCCCGACCAATGCCAAGCTAATTCCTACATATCTCTTTAGTGCTATATTGGTTTGGATTAGCCTCATGTTTATCATTAGTTGTATTATAACCATAAAATAATTTAATATATTCTCACAGTGTAGGTTTTGTTCATGTGAAGTGAAGAGTCAGTAGTTTCATGTTAAAAAATGAAACTTTGTGTTTTCTTCTAATAAGATAAATATTGTAAAAAGCTAAATATCTTAACTCCGCCTTTGTCAGAGGTGCAACGAGACACCAGAGGCAATTGAAATCAGGAAGTGGAGTGTATGGACCATCAACAGGAGAGGGGACCTTTACCTTGGCTCACACAGGGAACTCACTGATAGATGTGCCAGATCTGTCAGTGACACCTCTGATGAAGGCTTACGTCCTACCACATAAAAATGTCAGAGAAATAAGATCATAGCTTTTTACACTATTTGTCTTATTAGAAGAAAATGCAAAGTTCTGTCAGTAGTTTAAGTTTAAGCTGGGACGCAGGTCAAAATTTTTTCTTTAAAAATCATCATTTTAAAAGTTTTAACCATGTTATTATGTTGTTCCCTGAGCCAAAACATACCTGGAATAGTTTTTTGCTTCAAACTGCAGTCCATAAATCATCACTGGCCTGGTTCTGAGCTTTCTTTATTTTGGGATTCCATTAGACATGAGTCACTGAAAAACCTTTGAAAACACAGGATACACCAGTGTATAGAAATAGCACAGCATCTATAGCGTAAACAACATTTATTAACTCAGCATTTATTCACCAAATAAATAAACTGCACTATACCTTGATGAATGCATGCCAGACTAAAACCTAGCATTATGAAAGGATATTTGTTTTTCTACAGTCCACAGTGCTAACGATCCTGTCACAAAAGCCAAACTTTAAAGATACAAGCCGACGTTAAACCTGTAGATTCACTATTACACCCACACAAAGAGCATAAGTCCCGGTGTGAAAATATAAGCACTTAAAAGGTCCAATTTGGCATGTGAACCAAGCACAACCAGCATTTTACAGCACATAATTGGACGCCCCATTGCATACAATAAGCGCCGCTAGCAGCGTGCTAAAAGCCCTTAAATAAAGTTAGTGCTCTTAGCAGCTATCTCTTCACTGTTATCTTGAAAGGTACAAGCTTCCCCCACTATTCATATTATTACCATTAGTTTGCTGCAGCTGATGTCGCCATTTCATCATTCCCCGGGGTGTGATGCTAACTGTAGGCATGCTCTGTCTGAGGGTTTATTAGACTTTAATCTGAGCTGTATTTTAGCATAATCAGACCCAACTTAGCTGGAACCTGTGATCTGATTTGTCTGATAAACAAAGCCTTCTCAAATAATTTTACAATGACATGCTAGTTAGCATTAGCCAACAGTTTGGTCAACAGTCAGTCACTCTCACCTTTGTGTTGAAAATCAAACAGGACCATGAACAATTGTATTGATCAAAGCTCCTGAAAATGTGTTGTTTTAAATCTGTTTTGTATTGTTTTTCTTGAGTTTTCTGACCATCTTAAAACTTTTTTTTGGCTGTGTGTGCATTGTGTCACTATGGTAACTGCCCTAAACGTACATGCAGAACACCCCCCAATGTGAAGTATCAATAACAAAAGCTTAAACCTAAATTGCTCAAATGAACACAAATACAGGCGTCTATAGGAAATACAGTACAGACTAATATGTAACTCATACTGACGTGCACAATCGCACAAGTTCAGAATGTAAAGCAGGTGTGACTGGCAGACTTCTTCATACTATGGTAGTCCACGCTCCCACAGATCCCACATATTCTGCTTGTGCATAGAGGGGGGTCAGACTGCGTGAGCTCAGAGGAGTTTACCCCCTGATGATTTCAAGATGAGAATTTGGGCACTCAATAGCCTCCATAATATACTGGCAGTGAAAAGAGACTATCTGCTGTTGGCTACGACTAGACTGCTACACTCGACCTCTGTCCTCATAGCAAGAAGGTCATAGCTTTGATTACCGGTCTGGCTTTAGGTATTTCTTTGTGGAATTTGAATGTTCTCTCTGTGTATGGGCCCGTTTCCTCCAAGGCAAATCCTCAGTTGTGGTTGCCCAATGCTCCTGACATTTTTAACTCCAGTGTGTTAAAGGATGAGTCAAATGCAGAGGGAAAAAATCCACATGGACACAAGCGTACCTTAACCTTCCTTTACTTTTGTAGCAGAATATTGTGTTTGCTTGACACATTTGACATCATATTACATGGATCTGAACATGTCTTAAAGGTTGTATAGAGGATTTTCCAAGGAAAGAGAAATCCAGCGAATGTTTGTTCTTTTTCAAATGTTGCTCATGCGTAAAACCACCCCCTACTCCACAGCTCCCTAAGTAGAAACGCCTCCTCCCGCCTCCTCCTGACTCTAGAAATCATGTTTGTTTACAGCTGGTGCACGTTCAGAATTGCAGAACAAATTGTTGTTGAAGTTTCCTGTCCATAAGTCATTTAGCGACCAGCGCGTCAGTCTTTAGACCCTTCGTCTGCTTCAGTGCACGCCATCGCTGGAAGGAATCTCCAAGAATCACCTTAGTTTGGCTTCGCTCCTTTTCCCCTTCTCTTCTTCTTTCAACGACCTCGAAAACTGACTTTCTTTTGCGGCTAACTGGTAGTGGATTCTTGTCCGCCATCGCAACAAACTTTGTGCAAACTGCGAGGAAGCTACAGTTCGAAAAAGCTGCATTGGTCGAGTAACCGGCGTCTTGCATACGTGGAATACATGAGAGGCATATGTAAACCACGTAATCCCAGCGCGATCATGCTAGAAACGTGGGAAGTTTGATTGACAACCTAACAGCCAATAGATAACGAGAGAGCCTCATTATCTATTATTGTTATCTACCCACCATGTCCACAGTTGATGGATTTTCATTCTTTTTAAATTTTTTTTATTTTTTATTTTTTATCATCATAATTACAAGGCTTCTGCATCTCTATAATGCTATTTTGTCATTGACAATTTGAAAAAAAAAAAAAAAAATCCTCCATAGATCCTTTAAAGCGGGGGTATGACGTGTTTCCTTTTAAGGTTTTAAAGATGCTGTATTTTCCAGAAACAATGTATTAACATATTGTTTAATTAGTTTCAGTTTCATTTTTGGTACTTTCAGTCCCCACTCCCTTTGCTCCTCGCACTAAGTCACTCCCCCTTCAGAGCGCTATCACAACACAATCAGCGTGCGTCCCCGCTAATGAAACTTGGACTTACTTAGACTTAGACAAACTTTATTGATCCAGAAGGGAAATTATTTGGATACAGTAGCTTAAACATCACAATATAATATAATAACAGAGAGTAACAAAAATAGATGGTGTCGCAAAAAAAAGCAAGAGACATAATTATAAAAATAAATGTATATGTACAAGTCAAAATAAAATAGAAAAATAAGTAATAAAATATAAAATAAAATATAAAATCACAGCTATAAACAAGAGACAAAAACGGCAGTGCAATGATATGTTGATTGACAGGGCATAAGGTTATCTGTTACTTAAAACTGAGTTGTTGTACAGTTGTAGGGAGTATCTATAATTACTGCACATCGCATTCAAATTTGTGAAGTTGTAGTGTATTGTATGCTTTTGTATATTTATAAAAAATGGCGGTGCAGGAGCATGGGTGATACCTGGAGGCATGGACTCGTACTGCTAACCGCAAGGAGGGTTCGTATAGTGCCTGGAAGAGATTCATGACATATAAAACTATTCCAGGCATGTTTTTGATAAGGAAACAACATTATAACATGGTCGATTTTACATAATGCCCCCACTTTAACATTTTTTAAAGCTATTCTTATTACGACTATCCTTTTTACTCCTCCACCTATGCTGTGTCGCCATGCTGTTATACCTAACTATAATCACACATTTAGATTCATCCAACGGTTGAGAAATGAGAGGGGCTTTACTTGTGGGAGGAATAATCACATTGCTCTAAAATCGCTGCATATTTTTCCATAAACCAGAGTTAAAATGGCAAAGGCACATTATTGCGCGTCCCATTCAAATTTGTGAAGTTGTAGTGTATTGTATGCTTTTGTATATTTATATAAAAATGGCAGTGCAAGGATGATGTAGGCTTGTGAGCTGAGCCTCGGAGGCATAGACTCGTACTGCTAACCGCAAGGAGGGTTCGTATAGTGCCCGGAAGAGATCGCTAGATTACTCAAACATGCATGGATGGCATATAAAACCATTTCCGGGATGTTTTTGATGAGGAAACAACATTATAACACGGTCAATTTTACATAATACCCCCTCTTTAACATTTTAAAAAGTTATCCTTTTACTACGACTATCCTTTTTACTGCTCCACCTAATGCTGTGTCGCCATGCTGTTATACCTAACTATAATCACACACTTCGATTCATCCAGCGGTTGAGAAATGAGAGAGGCTTTACTTGTGGGAGGAATAATCACATTGCTTTAAAATCTCTGCATATTTTTTCCATGAACCAGAGTTAAAATGGCAAAGGTGTTGGTGCCTTGGTCTAGAAGGCGATTCCCCCAGGTTCTTAAATAGCTGCAGTGGGAGTGAGTGTACAGCTGTGGAGTATTCCCGGAGCTGTTGAGGGGGAGGAGGCCCTTGATCGCACACAGCCCTGCTAACATCACATCTTTTTACAACATACAACTCTACCTGAATGTGGAGTCTTAAAATGGCTTAACATATTCACCACCATGTTACATTTTACTGTTCTAAAACTGCTATATTCACCAAAAATGACATATTTACATGTTTTATAGGTTTCAGTTTAGTTTTTGACAGTCTGAGTGTCCCTTCCCTTTGCTCTCAGTGCTACGAAAGGGGAGTGACTTAACACGATCACAACACAATCAGCATGAATCCCGCTAACGAAACTACTGCAGATCACATCAGGTTTGTCAAGTTGTAGTGTATTGTCATGTATTTTGAATATTTCTGGAGAACTGTCGTGTGGGGAGCATGGGCGACGTAGACTTGTGAGCTGAGCACAGAATCTTACAGCTAACCGTAAGGACGGATTGAATAGGGCATGGGAGAGATTGGTAAAATATGCAAACAAGCTTGGATGATATCTTTGATGAGGGAACAACTGTAGAAAGCATAATACCGACTCTTTATAATGCAGCTTTTCACCCTGGAGATACAACTGGCCTATCACTATCGCTGTACTCTGGCCATTGCATTGCCATGGGAACCGTGACTGTTCGCAAGCTCTTCCCAGGAGTAAACGGCATCATTGCACCAATTGTGTGTCTAGCTGACGGAAAGAGAAAGAGAGCGAGAGAAGGAGAGGGGAGATGGAATGTATGTCAGTGGGCCAGCAGCCAGTTTGCCCTGCGTGTGGTAAAGATGCTGTTACAATGGCAGTGCTGAGCTGAGCACCATGGACTGTGGATGGAGGACTCTTGTGGAGAATGACTGTATAGACCAGGGATCTCCAACCTGTAGCTCTCCACCCCATTCCAAGTAGCTCGCCAAGGATTTCTGAATTATACGCATTGGGCTGAATAAGTAAAATTTGATTAATTACCATTGCAAATCTATCATTTTGATGACCAGTTTTGTGCACTAATAAATGGATAATGGTTTATATTTTATAGGCATCTAACTGTTCCCATTCAAAAGCTGTGGCTCTAAACTGCTAAAATAAGAAGCTCTTTGGCATTTTTGTTTTGTAAAGGTAGCTCACCAGAGGAAAAAGGTTTGAGACCCCTGATATATACTATGACAAGATTTCCTGTGAAGATTTCAAAACAAACATTTGTCAGATTTATATAATTAGTATGAGGCTGTTAAAATGGAGCTTAATGCTACATTTTTCCTGTGTATATGGTGTTTAAATAGCATTGTCTACTGTTTTTACTGTTTTTTTCTGTAAGTTTCAGTGCAAACTAGGTAAATCTGCAGCTTTCTGGTAAAAAAAAATCTACATTTTTCCACTGCAATTTCAAGTAGTTGGTGACATCACACAATTGCAAACGCTTGGCTGCACATGGGATTTCATTTTGGTATGCCACCATTTCCAGTGCCACCCCCAGAGGTAATAGTAATAACAGTATAGGCTGCTTTGGATGAATTCAAATATTGATACTTTGCTGTGAGATCACGCTGGGGGTGTTCTACATGTATCTCTAATGGTGGAATGTTCAGCAGTTAATATGGTGACACAATGCGCACATTAACAAACACTGTCAACAAGTTTTAAGATACAAACTGGATTCAAACAACACAACAGGAGCCTGTGATCAGTCTGAGCGTTCATGGTCCTGTTTTTTTCAACAAAAGGTGGCAGTGACTTACTGAAAAAATATGAATTGCTAATACCAATTGCTAATACTAGCTAAAGTTAACTAAAGTTGTTATTTGAAAGGGACTTGTTTAACAGCACAAATCAGTTCACCTTTTGTAGTTCCAACCAAATCAGCTTTTTCAGGTCAGATTGTGTTAAAACAAAACTCAGATGCAAGTCTTGAGTAACAGAGCTGCAAAGTATAGATTGTTATTTGAGGCATTGCTGTGGGTTGACTGTATCAAAAATTGGTTAGTTTTTGTTAATGATCTTTTGGATATATTTTGGAATCTTCTTTCTCCTCACCATTTTACTAGAATGTACCACAACATATACTGTATCTAGTCTATTGTCTATTTAAGTTTTAATCAGCTACTGTCAGTAATTCCTAAAAACTGGTAAAAGAAATTGAAAAGGGAAAAGGATAAGCTCACTGGTATAAACACAAACACAATCGTTTTACAAATCTTAATACAACTGCTGCTTCACTTTTCCTCACAGCCTGTTTGTTTTGAGAAGATTAAATAAATGCCCCAATTCCATGGAGAAATTTCTTCCAAACAATTTATAATAGGCAATTACAATAGACTCAAGACTATTTCAACTTCAAATTTTCTACAAAATTATTGCAAAAAAAAAGAAAAAAAAAGAAAAGAAAATAGCAGATAGTGAACCCTACTGCAGGTTCTGTGATAAGGAAGAGGAAGACCTGTATCTGTTCTGGTGCAAAGTTTTGACTTTATAAAAAAAGTGGACCAGGCTCCATATTTGGACATCGGACTGCGAGTATCATAGCAACCACAAGAGCCAATCATGATTGAAGTTGTTAAAAGTGCCCGGCAAATACTCAGCTTCACACTGTTCTGCACAGACCACAGTAGTTCGGTGGCTTTTGAGAATAATAAGGTAACTTTTAGATTTTATCATCAAACTTTAATTAGTTAGTTTAAGTCATTGATTTATGTTATATGTTATGTTATGTTATATTATGTCACGAGTTGGCAATTTAACGAAATTCACTTTCAATATTAGCTGTTGTAACTGTTTGCTTTATTTTGTCATTCAAAAGTAATAAAGAAGCTTAATTATTTCCTTCATTTCACTTTCAAGAATTGTAATAATGAACTTGACTAGGTGAATTGTAAGCAGATAGAACCAGTTGATTGATTGATTTTTTGTCAGATTTAAAGTTTTTGCCATAGTTTGCTGGTTTTAAAATTGCGTTAGCCTCAAAAAAAAAAAACAACTAAGTAATCTCTGTGTGTATCAGAAAAGACGGGCACCGTTACACAAAAATAAATAAATAAATAAAAATAAAAATGACATGCTTTTGTTTTGTATCAGTCTAGACAACATCTCGGTAATCAATCTAGGGTAATCAGTCTGAATGAGGGAGGCCAATGAAATCAGGAAATGAGGCAAGGACAGAATTAACCGTGATGATGGAGCGTTCCTCCTTTCACACACCTGGGACACCCTCCTCCAGAGGGGACCCGGCGACAGGAGGCAGGGTCAGTCTGAGTGACCTGCCAGGTCCATCAGGCTGACCACGCCTACAGGAAGTAACAACAGCTGACCACGCCTACAGGAAGTAACAACAGCTGACCACGCCTACAGGAAGTAACAACAGCTGACCACGCCTACAGGAAGTAACAACAGCTGATATACGACACGTCACCACCAACACCGGGGACAGTTCTGAAGATGCAGGAGCAGCCGAAACATGTCAACAAGGTAAATACACGTTACTGAATTGTCTTTACAAAAGAACCCAAGAAGTCAAAGTACATAAGATGACAAAATTAACATCTTTGGTTTAATAAGAACGGAATATTCCTGTGAAGTGTGCGTGTGCTGTGGTTATGTGCGTCTGATTTTGCAATGCTACAAACTTTTTCAGCTGGGATTTATGAATGTATTTCCTCCAATATGAGGTAAATTTTCATCAAATAAAAACTGGTGTAGAGTTTGAGACATGAAGAACTGTTAGCTTCTCTGGAGAGGCTGGATGCACTAATATGCCTTCCCTTCGTGTAGGCGCATTTTCTGATCAATAGCGGTCTGTTCCATCGCTGTGAGAGCGTATAGGAGCGAGGAGGGGAAAAGCGGCGTTTAGAAGCACAGTGCTGGAGAACCGCCAGTGATTGGATCCATGGAATGATCATAAGATCTTATTGTAGATCCATGATTGTATCTGATCAAATGTGCAAAGATTGTCACCAAAACTAAGATAAGTTTCCCACTCAAAGCAGTCAGTTGATACAGTCAAAATCCTGGACATAATTTTACAGTTTAGTTTGAGCTGGATCTTTACGGGGAGCGGGAGACACGAGCGGGAGACACAAGAAGTGAGTGGGAGACATGGGCCCCCCCCCAGGTTATTTGAGTTTGAGGCCCCTGTTGTAGATGGTAGATGGATACTGTCTCCCCAACTGGCTTCACGTAGACCTTGCTCACCACCACAACACACAGGCCAGCACAATCCTTATGCAAATACCAACCATGAAGCCAAGGGATCTGTGCAATATAAAAACTTGCATGCTGGGATGTGTGTAGTATGTGTATGTATTTGAGTTGTTTTGTGTCTTGGTACATATTGCAAAGATAACAAAACTTATTTTCAGCTACCAACTTTACCAACTACTAATTTGTTCCTGTAAGAGCACCCTGTAGCATGACCACAGTTTTCCATTTTGTTACACGTCGGCAGTGTGGCACTGGAAGATCTTGTTGGCCTCCTGATGGTTGTAAATTCAGACAGAAGTGCCGAAGAGGGTAATGGTGCAGCTCCATACTATAACACACACAACAGATAATTAAAAACTAGTAAAAAAAACTAGATTGATGAAAAGGACTGATTGAGTCAATCAAGGGTATCACATTAACTTGCTCCACATACTGTATGAGATTAAAATATTTTAACTAATTCTATCACCATAATTTCAATAAACATTATTGGGAAATTCTGGCTTCATCATTTACCTTACCAATACCAAATGTCAAATACAAAATCATATTTGAAATACTCGCAAATATAATACAACAGTTTCGTGGTTACGTCTGTTCATTGGCTGCAGCTGGATCCTTCTCAATGCCAGTTCTCTGCTTTTTCTCTTTCTATTTTGCCAGGTATGACACAGCACAACTCCATTATGTGATTTGTCATCTCAACTTGTTTACTAAAATAATAATAAAACAGTTTGTTAAACACGTAATTATTACTAGTTTTGTAAGCCTGTCTTTGTGGAAAACCGACAAGGTGCAGACTACGAGCGGGAAGACAAGACTTAGATAAAACGCACTACTCGCTGACTACACGTATAAACAATGAAAAAACAGTCATATACATATAAAACAACAACCAATACATGAAAAAGAACAAGCGCATCATGCAGCTATTTACAATGAACAATGAATATTTGTGCCAAAAAACACATACACATTTAATTGTATTTATTTTCCATGACGATTAACTATGCTGATTTCCATTTAGTGCATCTTGTAAACTACTGTATGTACAAAATAACTCAATATGCATATCAAAAACCACACTTTTTTTCCCTTTTATTCCAGAACTATAATACAAAAAGCAGTTTGGCTAAAGGGTATTGAAGTTGATTACTGAAATGCTTCAAATTCAAGAAACTGAACCAATTTGTCGCATTCTAAATGTCCAAATGATTGCTTTATTCTAGGCCCTGTTCATGCAGGCTCTAGATTCTCAGTCTCAGTCTATTTCCATATGATGTTTAATGTTACCGTAGATGGAGTTGACTGTACCTCAAGAACTTTTTCTTAGTTCAAGCAGGCTCTAAGATGAAAGTTACTTTGAGGCTATGGATTACTTAGACATCAAGTCCAGTTAAAATGAAAACACAGCCATAAACACACACACAAATCAGTTTTAAGCCATGAGAACCCACGCGTTTATTTTCTATAATTTAAATACACCACTGCCATATAGTGGTATGAATGAGTGTCTTAAAGGAATTACTAAATTTGAATTTATGGAATGTGTAATAGCAAGAAGGTTATTATGATGTAGCACTGGTGAGAAAGTAGAACACAAAACACAAAGAAAAACAAATATAACAGTAAAAGAACACAGACAACTCTCACATTAATTGCTGTAAACATGAATCAAGTTGGTGAGTTGCCTTCTCACAACCTTTCCATCATTTATTCTTTTTTGTCTACCTTCTTGCCAGATGATTTAGGTGGATTTTACAATACCAGACAGATGCCATTTTGACCAAAAGATGTACATAGTTGGCGTCAACGCATGTTTCATATCTGTGGCTCTGCAAAGAAGGAAAAAGGTCTTTGTCTCCCCCAGGACTTGTGTGACGATTGCTGAAGTAGTGTCCAGGATGTCAATGTTTCCAGGGAGGTCAGCGATGGCATCTTGAGGTAAATACACTTCTACAGACACCTTATCCACGTGACGTATAATGTACTAATGGCGGAAAGCGGAACTGTTGGGCGTTTAGGTTGTTGTTTTGGTTGTTTATGTACAGCCAACTGATGATCTCCCCATCTATTTCTTCAATGTCTGAAAACACATTTCATAGACGTTTCAGCATGTGACACAGATCTAAAAACAGGTGGAGGCCTGAGGAGGGAAAAAAAAAATTAGTCATGTCACTTACATCCAGTCGGACACCAACCTCATGGATCATGGCAATGCTTTTGCTTGGTCCATCACATGTCAGAGAAACAGCCTATCTTTTGGAGATGAGCTGGAAACTCAAACAGCAGGCACAGCAGATTTTTTCAGCACTCTCTTGCCCTAGAGAAACAATTATATAAAATTATAATAGGTCATTATAACCATTGTCAGACATGATTAAGAGCAGACAGTAGACACCTAAAATATTATCTGCAATATAATTTTGTTGAACTGATCCTCCTGAAAGTGCTCACTGCACAGATGAGCAGAAGATGGAGTCAAATCCTTTCTTCTGATGCTGTTCAACCAGAATTTCAGCCTCTCAGGGTCTCCAGAGGGATAACTGTAGGGAGAAAGTGATTTAAAAGAGGAAAATGTTCTATTTCTATCATATTTCGATTACATATGATCTATGTCTAGAACTATCTATGCATGGCACTTGTCTCCAGTTAACTTATCACATTTTGACACTTTCAAAGAAACTTTGCATTCATAAATGGAATGCTGGTGTTCATTCATAGAATTAAAATGAGCACTGTCCTTACACTATCAAAGTTAGAAGGACAGACTTTGTTGCAAATGAGTTCGGTTGGATGTATTTTATATCCTCTATCTACTGGGGTGTGAATAAAATAATCTATATAATCTGGCATTATTTACAGAAAAATGTAAATGACAATTCTTCACATTTGTCAAAACTAGGTGTCTGAAATATCTGATTACTTTCCAGCATCAGCATGAAGCAAATCCATGCAAATGAGTATCATCTTTTCATCTGAACACGGATGGGATAGTTACATTGGGGTATTATACAACTACACATATAGATTATTTCACTAATAAATCAGTTACCATCAGTTTATTTGATTTGTTTTACTTACCAGTTAAACTGGACATCGAGGGTCTTCAAAGGTTTATTAGCACAATTAAATGCCGAAAAAGCCATGACGAACTGTAACTAAATGAACCTATATCACTATATTTTAAGACTAATAGAACAAATTAAAAAGTACAACAACCCGAAAAAAGTTGTCTAACAAGTTAAAGTTGTTAGATGCACTGCTTGATGATCAGCCAACACAGTTAAATCCACAAACAAAATGGCAGGGGTCCATTGATAGTTTTATTAAATGCCTTGATCCACTTGTTAAAAGCCTGGAAAAGTTGTGCTGTCATTGGATAAATGTATTTATCATTCAAAACTGTCAGAACGGGGTGATCCCACGACGGTGGAAGGGGCAGGGAAGTGGGGAATTTGAGGGGAATTTTTTCACCTTTTCTGAATATAATTATTTTGTAAGAAAAGTTTTAGATTTTTAAAGTTTCAACAATACCAAATGTATGTTTAGAATATAAGTTATAATAATAATAATCATATTAATTATTATTATTATTATTATTATTATACACTTTAATTTAATCATTCACAATAAAAATTAAATTCAAAAATAATTAAGAATAACAAATGATCTGAGCACAATAGTACAGAGTATTTGTTCTCTGGTATTTGGTATATAATTTGTATTTTTGTTCCCTTCAATATGGTTTGAGCTCTTTGTTGAGCCTTTTGTACCCTTGCTTTTTATGTTTTTATTTTATTTATTTTTTTTTTTTTCCTTAATTATGGATTTGTATTAAGTATGACTGGGTTAAATAAATAAAATAACAAATTGCAGAGGCATAGATTGAAGTGTGAATAATTGTTAGACCAATCACATTGTTCCTTATACCTCCAGACCCCGCCCCTCTCACTCTTCCCTTTAGTCCTCCAGACCCCGCCCCTCTCACTCTCCCCTTTAGTCCTCCAGACCCCGCCCCTCTCACTCTTCCCTTTAGTCCTCCAGACCCCGCCCCTCTCACTCTTCCCTTTAGTCCTCCAGACCCCGCCCCTCACTCTCCCCTTTAGTCCTCCAGACCCCGCCCCTCTCACTCTTCCCTTTAGTCCTCCAGACCCCGCCCCTCTCACTCTCCCCTTTACTCCTCCAGACCCCGCCCGTCCTCCCTCCTCACTCTCCCCTTTAGTCCTCCAGACCCCGCCCCTCTCACTCTCCCCTTTAGTCCTCCAGACCCCGCCCCTCTCACTCTCCCCTTTAGTCCTCCAGACCCCGCCTGTCCTCCCTCCTCACTCTTCCCTTCAGTCCTTCAGGTACTGCCCAGTTTAGCAGCTTTATTTGCAATGTGGTTGTGGGCGTCGTTTAGGTGTGTAGTTTTGTCTTATGATGAGGTCTCCCGGTTCCAATAAAATTCCAGCCTCTTTCACTACAATGGCATTTTGATGACTGATGATGATTTGCCTGCTCCAAGGCTTTGAACAAAACTGTTTTCAAATTTAAAACTGCACAAAAGCATCAGTGAAGTCTGGTTTTCCTCTAGAGATATTTTTAAGACAAATGTTGACAATATTTTTCCCATTATAATTTGGACTGGAAAAATAAAAATGGTAAAACAACCTATTTTATTGAAAAAATGACAGGCCCACTGGTGTCTTTAATTCATTATCAGATTCAGACAAAGTCCCAGGCTGTGTCCGAATGTCCACACTATTCTCTACTTAGGACACTGTTTAGGGGTCACGCCATTTTCAGAGGTGTCCGAATGTCCTGTTGGTGAAAAAGTAGTGCACTCAAAATTTCCCACCATGCACCTTGAAAAATAGTGGGCATCGGTGGGCACTAGAGCGGTGAATATAGACCACAATGGTGTACAGCGACAGGTGTTAAACTGGACACAACCCGACTGAATGAAGCAGATAAAAGAGCTGGTTTATGGAACTGTAGATCCTGATTCTGAATAAAACACAACTAAATAAACCGTTATGGTGTTAGCGTTGCTAGCATTAGCTGCTTACTGTGACGGAGCGCCTGTAGTAGCCCCGTCATTCCCCGACCGGCGCGTCTTTCTCTGGCCCGAGAGCGCGCCTTAGCCGGCAGAGCGCACGGAGCGCTTCCCCTGGTTTTTGCGGAGCCAAGCTCTGGTAGACCGCGTCCCCGCAGGACCGCTTACATGTCCCGCTGTCCTGAACTCCCATAAACTGTTTCCCCGCTGCCTGGACTGTTTCCCCGTAGTGCGTTCGAGGGTGCACACTCAACGCCTACCTGTCCACACGCTCCTCACCCTCCGCTGTCTCCACGCCGCTCTCTGGTTCAGGGGCCAAACCGGGGTACTTCCTGGTCGTGCGATAAATAGCGCATAGTGGCGCGCTAAAGGAGGTCACCTGACCACGGACTAAACCATTCATATTAATTTATATGTTTATTCTGTTTTTGTAAGTTTATTATGTAATTAAAGTCTAGCCATATGAGGGGTTATTTAAGTATTTTTGTTATTATGTTGAATGACAGTTTGTTCAGTCATCAGGAGTGTAGTTTTGCCTATGTTTAAGCCTTAAACCCTGTTTTGTTAATTGGTTAGCCCGGGGGGAGGGGCTACAGGGTATTTAAGGGGAGCTCTGCTCAGTCTGTGTGTCTGTCCTTGGCCTGACTATGTGGGTGCTGGCATACTGTGAGTGTTGCTGTAAATACTTCTGTTTTTTGGACGTTTGTGTCACTGTAAATATTGCACTGTGCACGTTAAACTGTGGTGCGAATAAAGAAAAACCCACTAAGTGAAGTTTTTCGACTGAGCCGTCGTTTTTTCCCTATTTTGACTGTACGAACCCGTGACACTTACCTTAGCTCCAGCTGTTAAAAGAGCGATAATTTCTACATTTTAGATAAAAAGCAAATAATCCAGTCCGTTTATGTGAAATTCAGCGTGACGAAAACTTGTATGATTATCTGATCATTATGCATGACAGAGATCAAGTTTTATTGGACTTTTATCACTTAGACTCCAGAGTCACGTGACCTGAATACAGTGACCTGCATGTCCGGATCTCTCTGTGAATAATTGAACCATAGAGGGCGCTAAAGAGTGCGGGCCTATGTAGTGAAAGAGGGGTTTGGGACTAGGGTGGACATTCGGACACAGCCGCTGTTTCTGCTGTTTGTGTCTGTGAAAGTCCGAGTGCTTGGACCTTGTGATGATGTCACACTTAAAGGGCCCATATTATGCTATTTGTTTGATGAGGTAACAACATTATAACATGGCTTAAAGCTCGCAAGAGTCAGTTCTGCCTTAATATTGGACCTGTAACAATCCTTTAGCCAAATGTATGTTACTGATGGTGTATTCCGGGCTTGAATATCACAAAACACCATGTTTCTTGCCCCTGGTCATTCCGAATACCTCCAGTTTTCCAAAGCCCCACAGTACGTCAGCTGTGGGATGGCTGTGACACGTAATCTCAGGACTCCCTCGGGCCTACGGAAATGTCAACCATCTAAACACATGGGAAATGTAAAAATAATGTATGGAACAGCAGCTAGTTTAAAGTGCATATGACAGGATTTGATGATTCTCTAATATTGACTTCATTTGGTGGGATAAAAACTGTTGTAAATATAAATCATAGCTTTTCACCAATCAAGAAACTAAACGCGTTTTCTTCTATTTTTATTTGTTTAATAATTATTTCTCTGTACTTTAGAGTTTAGAGTTTTAGATCACTGTATAACTAAAAAGTGGTCAAAGTGGGAAAAGAATTCTAACATTTTTAGCTAAATCTTAATGACCTTAAGTGAGTTTTAGTAAAATTAACAGTCCAACCTGTCATCAGCACTTTAACCCATAGACTGTATAAAAAAGTGGACTAAGCGAGCGTGACGTCACCCATAGTGACTCCAGTCAAATGAAGCTCACAAGGCCAGCAGTTATAAAAGTGAATTTGGATCCGAGTTTCTTATTAGGAATAGGAATTCATTTATGGACAAAATTCATTTATGGACCAGGATCATCTAGAGCGGGTAAATATGAACATTTTGATGTGGAGTCTGACAGCAGCAGTTACAGAGAGAGGGGTGACCATTTTTTTACGTAACGTCAATTGGAGCCAGAAGCGAGCCCATGGTAGCTTCCTATTTGGAAGCAGGTTAGGTATTTTCTTTTATATACACAGTCTATGGTTTTCACAAAGCATCACACATCAGCTCTTTCCATAAATTACTTGTTTCAATCCACAAACAACCACCAGACCACACTTTCAACTAGCATCAAAACTATAAACAGGGATATGCCACTTCTGTTCTATTACAGCTCCAGGCCTTTAGCTCTTTCCCTTTTTGTTTGTAATTTTGTTAAACTTGTATGTGTGGCAGCAATGGGCTCTATTTACGCTTACGTCACAAACCCAGAAAACGTTTGGAAACATGTAGATGACGACTTCCTTTGGGCTCTGTTGGCGATGGGGGGGCTGGTTTTCTTCATCTAGATGTCATTGTATTCTTTCTTTTTTCCTTTTATAAATTGTCTATTAATTTGTGTATTATAATTTGTCTAACAACACAAAAAAGAGATGTCATTGCAGTGTTCCATTATGTTTGGCAGATCAACAGTTAGAACCAGCTCTCTGTTGGTGACATTGAAGCTGCGATTAGAGTCCGGTCCCCCATGGAAAGTTTTAGCAAGTTGTGAAGACGCTGCTGCTGAATCCATGATTTTATCACATGCTCAGCGTCGGTAACTACACCGGATGTCGTCATCTGCATGTTTCCAAACGTCTTCTGGTAAGCGTTAATAAAGCCTATTTCCTGTCTTCCCCATGCAACCCATCTGTGAGTCCTTACACCTGAGTGGAGGACTGGTTGCCTGCCCCTACCAGGGGGGTTTGCTGCTTGCTGGTTCCTGATTGGTGGGGAACCTCTACACCTGCCCAATCCCTCACCTGAAGCTGCATCCTCCCTATTTAAGGAGATAGTTTGCACCAATTTGGGGCAAGTCTCTCGTACTTGACTCTGTATAAGAGGCACAGGATTAGTCTGTAAAATGTGTCTCTTGTTTTCTGTCACTGTGGAGATCCTAAGTTCTAAAACACTAGTTGTCAGTACTGACTTTGTGTTTGTTTGTCAAGTCCTTAATTGTATAATTTTCTTAGTTAACCTTCCCCTTTGTTACTCTTTTGTTTAAAATCTTGTAAATTACTTTTGCTTTAAATATTATAAATCCCCCTGTTGTTTAATTTACCTTATACATACCTGTTAATTAAACTACTTCTTTAATTTACCATTTTTTTACCTCCCTGACCTTAGCCGAGGGTCTTAACATGTTCAAAACTACAGAACTGTCTCTTCATAATGGCATTTCACTGTGGCAAGCAGTACATTTTCATTCATGCGTTTGTACTGCTGAAAAAAAGATAGATGACATTTTTGAAGCCTAGATTTTTGGAATAGTTGCAAGAAGTTACAGAGCAGTGGCCGAAGATGCGGGTCGGTGAAAACTGACATTGTATGAGCACTTCAGCCTGGACAATACGGCGTTACTCAAACATCTATGAATCAGTTGAACTACAACTGTGAGTAAGGTAATGATGAGGGTTATAACATGATGACGAGCTCATGAAAGTCCTTTTAAAGCAAATCTATTCTGCAAAACAGACTTTTATACTTGTTTCCCTTCTCGTTTACCCTCTCAAAGTTGTATTTAGAGTGATTTGTACATGTTTGAGTGGTTTTTATTCTCCTGTATTCAAGACATAATTGTTTTGATCCACCCGTTTTCCTGTTTTCACCTCCGGCAGTACAAGCCCACTTCTCTGTATTTACTTCATTCTCCAATTTTATTTTGTTAATTGGTGATACACGTAGGCTTCAGCAGCACTGTGTAGTAATTTTGGTGCAAATGAAAAATATGATGTGCAGCTATCCAAAGGAGGTGCCGTCAACTTCATGGCGCTTTGTTGTGATGACGTTTACAGTGATGCCAACTCCCACTGGACACCACAGTTTTCTAACACGGAAGTCAGCGGACTTAAGTTGTTTTGGAACAGGGGTGGGCAATTATTTTATTTTATTTATTTATTTCTTTTTTCCATGGGGCCACATGAGAAACAGAAAATATTGTGGAGGACTGAAGCAAAATGTAAATAGCATTGTTTAGTCAAGCTGGTAAGACTGGTAAGAGTATATGCTATGAATAAGCAATGAAAACGTGAGGTTGCCTTACAAAAACAAGTCATTAAAAAAACATCCCTAAAATAAAAGCAATGCCGCTTCAGTCCATGCATGAGGTCACATTATAAAATGTTTATTTTGTTTCCAAATTATCTTAAACGGGCCGGTCAGAGTCAACCAAAGAGCCGTATGTGGCCCGGGAGCTGTACAATGCCCAGGTCTGTTTTAGAAGAATATTGTGACTTAAAATGCAAATTACAACAATGATGTTGTCATAGGTTATAACTCTAGAGCAGACACAAGCACAATGTCTTTAATCTGTGATATGTTTATACGCATAGGATTCAGCAGTATCACGTCCAATTATAATGATCTAAGGGTGTCACAGAATATAACTATACAAGTACAATATGTCTTTTTTAACTTGTGGTTTGTTTTCCTTTTGAATCAACAAAAAATCATACACTTTCAATATTTTTCTTCTCCTTCTCCACGGGTGAAAGTGTTGGTTTTGACACAATGTACACAGCGCGGCGTTGGAGCATTGACGCGGGGGCCGGACGTGTGCGTTTGATTGACAGGCTGTCGTCATGACGTCTCTGCTGACAGTTTATCTCTGAAAGGCTCCAGAATCCCATCAGCACATTCCCCGCTCTAGTGGCCCTCCTCAGCCCACGACGCAAACAAACACACAAATACACTTGACATTAAAACTGTAATTTCTTTTTCCATTATGGCTGTCATTCTCATGTTAACATTTTGTGGAGGAGCGCTATCGTCACAATGCCAAGCTGTTAACTTTTGCCAGCAGTGGAGTATTGGATGAGTAGAGACTTGACCCCACTTAGCCTATTGCTGTGTTATGCCAAAGGAATATATGAGTTAAAAATGAGCTGGAATCTTGTTTGGAGCAATTCTGTCATGGCTTATTTAGTTTGGAGCTGCTTTATATAATTTGAGCTTAACCAAACCACTGGGGAAATTACTTGAACATGCTGGAAACAGTTCTTAATGAATGACAGAGACTAAAAAGTATTTAAATTAGTAAATAATAGTAGAAATTAAAAATATACAAGAAAAATGTAACTGGGTGCAGATTTATATGTTCAGATAATTAGAACATAGAATTAGACTTAGACAAACTTTATTGATCCACAAGAGAAATTATTTGGATACATGAGCTCACACATCACAATATAATAACAAAAAGTAAAAAATAAATGGTATAGCAAAAAAGATAGCAAGAGACAGTTGTTGTATAAGACATAATTATAAAAATAAATGGATATGTACAAGTCAAAATAAAATAGAAAAATAAGTAATAAATATAAAATCACAGCTATAAACAAGAGACAATAAAGGCAATGCAATTATATTCTAATTGGCAGGGCATAAGGTTATCTGTTAAGTAAGATTGAGTTGTAGGGAGTATTATCTGTTACATAAGGGTGAGTTGTTGTACAGTTGTAGGGAGTATTATAGTATGAATGTAGTTCTGTATCTCTCACTGTTTGAGCGGAGCTGTAGGAGCCTGTTGGAGAATGAGCTCCTCTGTCCCTCTATAGTCTGGTGCAGTGGGTGAGTTGTTGTACAGTTGTAGGGAGTATTATCTCCTCTGTCCCTCTATAGTCTGGTGCAGTGGGTGAGTTGTTGTACAGTTGTAGGGAGTATTATCTCCTCTGTCCCTCTATAGTCTGGTGCAGTGGGTTAGTTGTTGTACAGTTGTAGGGAGTATTATCTCCTCTGTCCCTCTATAGTCTGGTGCAGTGGGTGAGTTGTTGTACAGTTGTAGGGAGTATTATCTCCTCTGTCCCTCTATAGTCTGGTGCAGTGGGTGAGTTGTTGTACAACTGTAGGGAGTATTATCTCCTCTGTCCCTCTATAGTCTGGTGCAGTGGGTGAGCGGGATTGTCTATGATGGAGAGCAGTTTGTCCAGTGTCCTCCTGTCCCTCAATGTGACAAATATCTCCAACTCACAGCCGATCACGTGTCCAGCTTTATGGATCAATTTGTCAATCCGCCCAATGTTCCTTTTACTGGTGCTGCTCCCCCAGCAGAACCACAGCGAAGTCCAGGGCACTGGCCTCCACAGACTGGTAGAAGATCTCCAGTAACTTGCTGCACACATTGAAAGACCTGAACTTTCTCAAGAAGTAGAGTCTAATGCTATCTACAAGACGGGTATGAGTACAGTTGTCCCTCTAGTCCAACATGTTGTCATCAGAGAACCTCTGCAGATGGCAGGACCCGGAGCTGTACTGGAAATCAGAGGTGTACAGAGTGAACAGGAACGGAGACAGGACTGTATCTTGAGGGGCTCCTACATTACTGACCACAGTGTCAGACAGGGTGGTCCCCAGTTACACGTACTGAGGCCTGCCTGACATGTAGTCATTAATCCAGGAGACAATGGAGGAGCTGATGCCCATCCAGAGCAGCTTCTCACTCATCAGAAAGGGCTGGATAGTGTTAAAGGCACTGGAGAAATTGAAGAACAATATCCTCATAGAGCCCGCAACACTATCCAGGTAAGAGGGAGCCCGCTGCAAAAGATAGATTAAAACATCATCCACACTAATGTGGGCCTGATAGGCAAACTGTAGAGCATCCAGGGATGGTGCCACCAGGGGTCTGAGCTGAGCCAGAACAAGTCTCTCAAACACTTTCATGACATGAGGCTTCAAAGCAACTGGTTGGAAGTCATTAAGTCCAGATGGGATAGGCTTCTTGGGCACTGGCACAATGCAGGAGGTCTTCCATAGCACCGGTATCCTCTCAAGCTTCAGACTCAGTGTGAAGAGAAAGTGCAGGATCCCAGTGAGTTATGCTGCACATGTCCTCAGCACACGAGGGCTGACTTGGTCTGGTCCAGGACACTTGTTTTAGTGAACTTTCTCCAACTGCCTGTGACAAAGACACTGAGCTGGGTTCCTCTGTGGGGGTGGGAGTAGGTGTGGGAGCAGAGGTGATGGGCTGATGGATGGTCGTCTGAGTGGTCTGTGGTGAGGTGTGGATTGGGTGTCTGGGAGGTGTAGAGATGGGGGTGCCAGGGGATGAGAAATTATTAAAATGTAAATTGAGTAGGTTTGATCTGTCTGGGCTATTGTCCTGCTGTTTTGTTTTGGAGAGACCTGTGATGGCCTTCATTCCCCTCCACACATCTCTGGTGTTATTCTGTTGGAGTTTAACCTCCAATTTCCTTCCATAGGTCACCTGGCCCTGCCTTAGCTGGACCTTCAGCTGCCGTTGCACCCTCTTCACCTTGTCCTTGTCACCAGAGTTGAAGGCCTGCTTCTTCTTGAGTAGATCCTTCAGCTGGCTGGTGATTCAGAGCTTGTTGTTGGGGTAACAGCGGACACTGCATGTGGGGACGGCTGTATCCTCACAGAAGTTGATGTAATCTGTTATACAGTCCGTCATGCTGTCAATGTTGTCCCCATGCGGCAGACAGAGCACATTCCAGCCTGTGGTCTCAAAGCAGTCCTGAAGGGCATCGCTGGCTTCCTGACTTCACTTCCTTACAATCCTAGTGGTGACAGACTGCCTCTTTACTGCAGGGACATACTGAGGCGTTAACAGGACCAGATTGCGATCGTCCCAGGAGGGGCAGGGCAGTGGCACTGTATGCCTCCTTAGAATTGGCATACAGCAAGTCCAGAGTTCTATTGTCCCGAGTTTTACAATCTACATACTGGTGAAGTGTGGGTAAAGCACTATCCAAGGAAACATGGTTGAAGTCCACAAAAATCAGTAGTAAAGCCTCCGGGTGTTTTGACTGCAGCCCAGGGACCACAGTGTGTATCCTGTCACAGGCTGCATCTTCATCCACTGAGGGAGGGATGTATGCTCCAATGAACAGGACAGAAGTAAATTCCCTTGGTAAATAATATGGATGCATTCCCAAAACCATAAGTTCAATGTTCGGTGAACAGACACGCTCCTTCAAATTAATATGGCCAGGATTACACTACCTCTCGTTCACCAAAACAGCAATCCCGCCGCCCTTCTTCGTACTACTAATGATATTGTCTCTGTCCACACACACCGTCTTAAAGCCTGGTACAGATGTACTGTTGTCTGGGAAGTGTGTAGAATCCCTCAGTCATCCAGGTAGCTCATCCAAGCTGCTTCTTCAGTTTTTGAGCTGAAGAAGCAGCTTGGATGAGCTGCAAAACGTATTCGACCAAATAAACTCTGTCCAGTTGACAAATTAAATTTCTCCTTTTGCCATGTTGTCTGGGAAGTTTGTATGAAGCCAGGTCTTCGTGAAGCACATGCTACTGCTTGCAGCATACTCCCTCTGGGTCCGAACAAGCGCACACAGTTCGTCCATCTTATTTCCCATTCACCTTACGTTCCCCATCAGAACTGACGGAACCGCAGACTTGAATTTCCTTCTCTGCTGTTTCACTTTAGCTCCAGCACAGCATCCTCTGGGCATCTTCGTCCGTAGTTCCACAGGAATGTTAGGCTTAACTCCAAACAGCACTGGGGACTTGGAATTAGGGTAATGTTATAGGTTTGTTTGTTGTTTGTTTGTTTGTTTAGATCCCATTATCTGAAAGTAGTGCAATCACTAGTCTTCCTGTGTCTATTGAAATATACAATCTCAGCGTTACAAATATACATTCACTGTTGTACATTATTAGCAATAATTACATTTGATTTTTACATTACAATTTTGCTCCATACCATACTGTCTTCTAGGTTAAGGTATACTTTATTGATCCCTCGTGAGGTAAATTCATTCCCTGTATTTGTCCCATTCTTCAGTGCTTCTGGGACAACTGCCAGGGGCATTGTGTTCCAGATCTGGAACTGGTCTTGGACCGGGCTGGACACAGCTATGGTCAATACAGGGAGAAACATGCAAACTCCACACAGAAAGGCCCAGGCAATCCAGGAGCCAGTCCAGTCATATTATTGACAATATATGGACATTTTGCCTAACTGCAAGTTCTACTTTGCAGTTGTAACCCAATGAAATGGCTATATATACACACACACACACACACACACACACACACACACACACACACACACACACATATATATATATATATATATATATATATATATATATATATATATATATATATATATATATATATATATATATAATATGTATAATATGTACATTTTGCTAAATAAGTAAATGGACATGTTTTTATACAGCGCTTTTCCACTGTCAAGGCACTCAGTGCTGTACATCAAGGAACCATTCACACACCAGTGTACGCAGATACTGGTGGGTTAAGTGTCTTGCCCAAGGACACAATGACAGCATTCATCTGTGGGAGGCACAATCACACCACCAACCTGTGGGTCAATGGATCTGACCGGTCAACCAATGACGTTAATGTCGAGAGCAGGATTCAAACCGCCAACCTTCGGATCAATGGACAAACGCTCTACCAATGGACCTACTGTCTCCCCTGTAATAAGTAACATGATACTTTTCTGGCGACAGATGATTTGGTGGAAATTGCTTAATTAGTCAGACATCTATATCATCTGAATACAAAGGTCTATATGGTCTAAATACAGGCTGGATACTGGACCTTCGGACACATTCAGAGGTGCAGTTTTTGCAGTGAGGGGAACAAACTTGGATCAGGAGAAATGCATCAGATGCCAGAAATGAAAGCCTGAGAATGCATTGTCCAGTACTGCGTTAGCTCCAGCGTAATCTGTGGAGGCTGAACATGCTAAGAACCGTGTAAATCCAGCGTGACATTCTGTGTATAAGGCTGCTTACATATACAGCGTGGAGCTTTGGGACAGAACTTTCAATGCCACATTTGATTCATGAGCTGACAATAAGAGGATGACGTTGTATTTTTGCAAGGTTCTCTGTTCATACTGTGTTGAAGCAACATTCAGGACTGAGGACACTGGAGGCTACCTGCTATTTTCTGATCTATGTATAATGCAGTTTCCTTATCTCAAACATTCTTGGAGTTGTGTTTTTTCATTCACACAAAGTTAACACAAAACCCTGTATATTAAGGCTCCCCGCAAACAGGAAACACTCTGATGTCATGTGGTAATACAGGAAGTGTTCCATCGTGTTTTAAAACTCCATACAACTTCATTAGAATCATTTGGATGATTTCAGCCATCGAATTGTCAGTCTTTACTTAACTAAAAGCAAAAGGTGGCTGTTAACTTAAATTACCTTATCACAGCGAAGAACAGCATTTTGAGATGAGTTTTGGAGATGTAGACAGACTAATAATAAAGGATTACTAAAAAGTGTGACTGAAAGCACATCTCCATGTATATTTTTGGAGGTAAGAGGATTAAAACATGGCTTAAAGCTCACAAGAGTCAGTTGTGTGTAATATAGGACCTTTTAAGGCAACAATGGGCATTTCAAAGCTGTTATGAGGTGCAGCAAGACCATGACCTCAGTCACACTCCTGTAGTAACACAATGAGGTGGAGTATACTCAGCTTCAGGTTCAAGGTAGTCCTGACCAAGCCTAACTCTGGAGATGGGTCCATGGGCACTGCACTGCGGTGCTCACTGCTCCTGACACATTACCTCAACAGCATTGAAAGATGAGTCAAATGCAGAGGACAAATTTCCGTAGGGGGACAATAAAGGCTAACCTTAAAACTCTCGAAACACTTCTTGATCAGATGAAAATTTGAACTTTGAACTTAAAATTTGAAAATAGTTTCCTGAATACATTTTGAAACTAGAAAATAATGTTAATGTGGTTATGTTAGGCAGTTATTAAGACAGATTTAGATTTAGTTAATTTGTTTTTCAACAGTAGCCCAGTTGGTAAGAGCATTTGTCCACTGATCCAAAAGTTGGTGGTTCAAATCCCGCTCTTGACATATACATCATTGGTTGGTTGAGCAGGTTGGCAGTGCGACTCCAGCTCAAATAGATGAATACAAATTGTGTTGTCCTCGGGCAAGAGACTTAGACACTATAGTTGTTTCCCCTTCTCATTTACCCAATCAAAGTTGTACTTAGAGTGAATCATGCATGTTTGAGCAATCTTTTAATGGCTTATTTTCAAGACGTCATATTGCTAATTAACCCAAATCATTCTCCAGTTTTCTTTTCTAAATTGGTGATGCATGTAGGTTTTGTTTCTTTTCCTGCCTACCTGGATGACTGAGGGATTACATAGACATCTTTATAATGGGGATTGAGTTTTGATTGGTTGAGAGGTGAAGGTCAGCTCTGATTGGCTGATAGTGACAAGACAAGGAAATGCATTCTTTATTATCTTTATCCACACTTCATCTGAAATTAGCCACATTCACAGAGTCGGCCGTTGTAACAGTGGAGCTCCCTCTGCATCCCGCTTTGGGCACGTTCTGGCTGCAGTCTATGACATTGTGAATCTGTGAGGCATGAAAATCCCAAACACCGATCACCCAAGCGTGGCCGTTATGGCTAGACGACTCCTCAGCACTGGTAATGAGGGCCACATACTAATGCATCACCAACAATACAAGAACGGAGCACTTTGTTTCATATTCACGCATGGTGGAGTTGATATTCTGACATTTACTTCATTATTCTTTATTAATGTGATCAGTCTGACCTGATACACTACGCCGGGTGCTTTGTGATGAGAGGGCAGTGCTAGAATGGATTTGAATGGGCCAGATTCAGAACTATAGCATGTAGAGATGAGGGATATGGAAGCAGAATGTTGAAGTTCAGAATAGAGTTGTCAAAAGTATCGGAAATTAGACACTTGATACTAAAACTAGCATTGAAACTAGATACTCATTTGAGCGAGTATCGATACAAAAAAAAAAGCCACATTAACAGGACAGAAATGAACCTTTCCTGAATAGTTTTAGAATGATCTTGAGCTGAATCAGAACAAGTATGAGAGCACAAAGATGAGTATACACCCATGGACCACTGAGGGATTAGACAGATTTAAGGCCACATGGGAATAGAAAAGAACGTACTATGATCTAATAGTGAAAATCATCAATTCTATAGTTTTTTTATTTTTTTATTATTATTATTATTATTATTATTATTATTATTATTATTATTATTATTATTATCGTGGTATCAGAATCTGTATTGAGTATGGAGTCTATTCCTTAGTATTGAAATTGACAACACCAGTTCAGAATGTCATAATTTCAGTAATGTCACTTCTGCTTGCTCTGTTGTCTAGTCCTATATCATCTGTTGTATCTTACATATTGTGTTGCCAGAAACATGATTTCATGATCATTATAGGAAAATGGTTGGTTGCTTAACGGGAGCTGCCAGATTGATCATAACTATGAGAGCTAAAACTGTGAGATAATGGAGAGACGGGTGCAAACTTTTTACACAGGATAGCTGCTGCAATTTTAGCATTTGATATTGATTTAAAATGACCCAAAAGAATCAATGAGATAATAACATGTTTTCAAAGCAGCTGGAATAAAACAAACTCTTAACCTGAGGCACTTTGGCAACTCCCACAAGTCTCCACAGCAGCTGTCCATCAAACTGGACTTTCACTCATCTGACCCATGTCCTAAAGACTGTCCCATGTCTTAAAGACTGTCCCATGCCCTAAAGACTGTCTCATGTCCTAAAGACTGTTCCATGTCCTAAATTGGAGACTGGGGGGTACAGGACAGGAGCCACAGGCAGGTGTGTACACAAATTACTGTGAGCCGTCTAACTGCTTTTACCTCCAAAGCAAAAAAAAAGATCGCTGGTGAACTTCACGACTCCTCGTCAGACGCGTCAGACGCTCCTTAATCCAAACACTGTGAGAATGTTTGGTTTTCGGGCAAAAGAGAAATTGCACAACACTTAACACCATAACTCAGTCGCCCACAGGAGCAGAGGCACACAAATGTTTGCACTCACTCGGCTTTTGCTCTCATTTACAGATCGGTTTTACAATGGAATGATAACTGAGGCCCTAAAAGTACAGGCTACATACAACTCCTCTAAGTACTGATGTTTAATGTTTTGAAGTAGCTTGTGAAAACGGTAGTGATAATCGAGTTCTTTTCCATTTTCAGTTAAGTTACAATAAAAGAACAATGGACCCGCTTTAGAAAATGTCCAAATACCTTCTGGTTGTATAGTGAAACAGTAAGTAGAGTGCAGTCTCCAGAACCATCCACTGTCTCTGTATTGATTCTGCTGCTGTCCATCTGTCCCATCGACCGCTCTGCTTTTCCTCACCTCCTCCTCTCCATATCTGTCTGCATCCCCCTCTCCTCGCCCCCTGTGACCTAAAAACCTGCCACCAACTCTCTCAGACGCACAATGCCTCTACAGTTCTTTGAAATGCCAACTCTTACAAATGATCGAAAACTACTGCAGTAAACAAGAAAACCTAAAGGGCCCATATTAGGTTATTTTCTGATCTATGTCATAATGTTGTTTCCTCATCAAAAACACACCTGGAGTTGTGTTTTGTTCCATTCACACATCTGTGCACCTTCAATATAATCATTCAACCTTGGAATTGCCAATCTCTGTTGAACTGAACGTAAAGGTAAAGTTAAGGTAAAGGGGAGCTGTAAACTTAAACTACCATTACATGACATCACAAGATGGACCAGAGCATTTTGATCTTTGGAGATGTTCATAAAGGATTACTCAACTTTTTTTTATTTTTTATATATATATATATGTTTTTTTGATGTCCCTTCATCAAAAACATGCTTGAAGCGGTTATAGTTGTCACCCATACATTTCTGACTAATTTAGCAATCTCCCTATTCAAACCCTCCTTACGGTTAGCTGTAAGATTCTAATAATAATAATAATAATGATGGACCAGTTTTATATAACACGATCTGTGAAGGTATGGCAGGGTTAAGCTTTTCATTACCGGAGCGCTATTTCGGCCAGCTGGGTTACATGCTGCTATTCCGACATGCCGCTATTTAGACATTGAGGTCTAATTGTCGGAGTAGCGGCATAAACATTATTTTTCAAGCGCCCCACTACTAAGACATTGTCGGAGTAGCGGCATTTTACTGTTTAACATTCTGCTTTTCCGACATGAATAATATTAATATGATAGCCTATTATACTTTGCACTCCCGTATATCATAAGACGCCAGTGTAAAGCACTTGATCAGAGAATACTTCAGCCACATAGGATATCAGACAGTGGGAAAAGGTCCTAACTGATAGCCGTGGGAAACAGTCATGCATTTAAAAAAAAAGAGCATAGGCCAGCCTTCGGGAAAATATCTAATCTAAAACGGAGGCTGCATGGGCCCTTTGTGCTTCACTCATTTCGTCATGTAGGCGATCTGCGGAGAACACCATACAGCCTAAATAAATAACCAGTCACCAGCTCAATGAGATGACACTCTCGCAGTGCAAAACACACATTTGACTACCTACATATGACGATGAAATTTGATTGTATACGCCTTAGGCCCCTAAAAATGTGGTGTGTCGGAATAGCGATACTAAAAAGTGCCAGAAAACCGATACGTCTAAATAGAGACATGTCATAATGAAGGGATGTCGGTATAGGCGGTGGACCCCTGCCAGGTGATATCGGTGCTGTTGACCCATACAGATATTACACAATCTCATGAATATCGGCCAATACCGATACTGTGCTGATATATGAGTGCTTTCTTTGTCCTTTCTCTCACTTGTAAATGTATGTGTGTACTCTATATGACAAAAAGCTGTAAAGCTGTAGCTTGTCTTTTGTTTCTTCACATCTGTGTGTTTTCCTGTAAAAAATCCTGAAACGTTCCTTTTAAATCCCCAAATCCTTGTGTTAGATTTCATAATTTTACATATTCACAGCCAATCTCCACTCTGTCGGACAGCCCCCTCTCCCCTTCTCTTTCTGCTCTGGTTCTTGTGCAGAACTGGAGCTGCACTCATTGA
Source organism: Taenioides sp. WSHXM2023 (assembly GCA_029959045.1). Lineage (NCBI taxonomy): Eukaryota > Metazoa > Chordata > Actinopteri > Gobiiformes > Gobiidae > Taenioides > Taenioides sp. WSHXM2023. The sequence continues at coordinate 3,347,233 of CM057100.1, forward strand.
TTTGTCTTTCGTGTCTGCAATTGTCCACTTTCTCTCCCTCTCTCTCACACACACACTCCCTCTCTCTCTCTCCATCCCTCTCACTCACACACACGTTCTTCCTCTCTTTCTATCTTTCTCCCCCTCCATTCCCCTGTCTGTCTCTCTCCTCTCACCCCCTCTGTGTCCCTCTCTGTCTCCTTCTCCATCCCTCTATCCCTATCCTTCTCCCGTCACCCTTTCTGCTTCCCTCTGTCTCCCCCCTTCCCTCTCCTTCCCTCTGCTCCTCTGTCTGTGGGAGGAAGGGGGCGGTTGCTCGGAGACAGCGTGACAAGGCCCCGTGTCAGCCTGCTCTGGGTAATTGGTCCATTTCTATTTAGGCCCAGCGCAGACACAGAGAGACATGTGGCAAGTCCAACAGCGTCTGTATTTAAGGGACCACTGTACTGACTGGCCTGGCAATACGTGACAGAGCTGTTTCTGCCCAACAGGCCCCTGGCAGCAGTGTGCCAAGCTGACAGTGTGCAAGTTTAGAAACATAAACCAAGATAAAGGCTTCAATACAACCACACGTCACTCTCTGATTGGATTCAGACAGTAGAATGTGCCCATGTCCCTCTCACAGATATAGCAGAGGAGAGCCAGTGAACTTTAATGACTGTGAGCATTAGAAATCGCTCAAAGCAAATGCCATGCCATGTATATGTCCACATGTGCTACATCTCGGACTATCTGAGACCTCAGGGACCAGGCTCTTGCTGTAGTCCTGGTTTAGTCCCGGTGGGTGATCCCCAGTAGTGTTTTGTTAGTAAGGAATAGACTTGATACTCAATAACGACTGTGATACCACAATGATAATAAATACTCTTTATTTAGACAATAGAATGTAGTAGTACTTTCTTTTCTATTCCCATGTGGTCTTATATCTGTACTCCCTCAGTGGTCCATGGGCGTATACTCGTCTATGTGCTCTTATACTTGTTCTGAGACAGCTCAAGATCATTCTAAAGCTATTTTGGAAAGGCTCATTTCTGTCTTGTAAATGGGACTTTTTTTTAATATCGATGCCTGCTCAAATAAGTATCTAGTATTAGTTAGTAGTAGTAATATTAGTTTTTTGATATTTTTGACAACCCTCGTGTCCAGAGTCAGGACTAAAGATGGGGAATCAGCTTTTCAGTTTTATGCAGTTTAAACGGTTCTGGTTAGCAGGTTTTTATTCTGTTCTTTTCTCTCTCAAACTTCATTTTTAATTAAATTAGTATTTCTGTTCTGGACCAATGAGAAGCAGCTATACTTCTGACCTCAAGGGCTGCTTATACAATATACAGTATATGTACTGGAGCAAGACACAGTTCTTGTGCAGGGTTTTGTTTAATGTAAGACTTTGTTGCCTTGTTCTAGTTCTAGGCAATGTTTTGGCACATAGCCTGGTTTGAAATAGAAGCGGTGGTTATGGATTTCCTTTCCTCATATTCTGGCAGGTGAATATGTTCTTTCTGTGCAACTTGCGTGCTCTCCATGCCAACAACTGAAAAAGCATTAACACAAAAGTATGATGATCACTATACTGTCATAATGTTATAGAATTGTAAATATATGTTATCAAAGTGTGCTGTGCTGTATTCACTCATGTGTGTAAAAGAGTCACTTAGGGGAAAAATACTGTGTCTGATAAATCATAGCTGTAGCTGTGTCTACTCAAACCACAGCTTCAAGGCTGCAGCTGCAAGGCCAAGGTACGGAAACATGAAACAAAACTGTACACAACAACTTGACAAACCTGATGTGATGTGCAGTTACATTTAGCAGGATGCATGTCAATTGTGTTGTGACAATGTTCTGAAGGGGGAGTGACTAAACATGAAACTTATAAATCATGTTAATATGTTTTTTTTTTTGTTTTTTTTTTCTTTCACAAATAGAAGGTGACATGGTGATCTAAATGTGTTGTCCGTTAACCAGTGTTTATACATTTCTTGGGGGATCTGACCCGATACTTGGCCTTGGCCTGAAGCCTCGTTTCCACTGGCACGGTTCACTTGGGGCTGCCTTGGCGTGGAACAGTTAGGAGGGGGTCACCCTCACGCAGGGGGTGTTTCCATTACAATGGGCTTTGTGTGTTACACAGGTGTATAAAACACACCCAATGATGTGATGTAGGCCTGCACCACGAGCCGCTGAGCGGCTGTCAAAAGACCTCCTACTTATCAAAGGCAAGCTGAGGAGCACATGCTGACCTGGAACTTTATGCTGACTTTTTTGGCTGCATCTGTAGGCACACGTGCATGTTGAAGTGTCTGCAGAGCCTCCACAGTCTGTGTTTAATCCGCTCTGTGTGTTCGCGGTAGCCTTAGCCACAGACGATTCAATGTCCTATGAACATGGGGCAAAAATCTTTGGGGGAGCAATGGGGGGTGCACTGTCATTCATTCTGTATGCATTATTCTGATACAGCTGTCACTTCACAGTAGATCCTCCATTTCCGAAGTGAGACATGGCACCCGGCTCTTCCTGTTGTTTCAGGCGGATCACGGCGGCTGGCACCGCTCGAATGAAAGTGGTGCGTTCTCTGACAGAGACAAGGTGGTACATTTGTGTTGTGTGTGGGGAGCGCGGTGGGGCTTGGCAGTTACACACAGTCTGGCTCTTGTTTTCGGAGGCGGCTATGATTGCTACCTGTGAGGAGGATATCACGCTTTGACACGTCCCGATGCCGAAGTCGAGTGAAGGCAGTGCTCTCATTAGGATCAGCGCTGTAGTCCCTGTACGGAACAGCGCGGCACACTCCAGCACATCTGCTCACATCTACATGCAAAGATTAAAGCCCCTGTATCTGTGGCTTTCACTGCAGTGGAGTCAGATCTGCTTTGTTCCTGTATTACCACATGGCATCACAAGGTGGAACAGAGTGTTTTCTGTTTGAGGGAGGAACTCAGCCTAAATCTGCAGGGTTTGTGTGTTAAACATGTGAATGAAACAAAACACAACTCCGGCTGTGTTTGTGATGAGGAAACAACATTATAACATACATCAGAAAATAGCGTAATATGGGTCCTTAACAGATGGAGAGCAGCTAAAATGAATTTTGTTCAACTGCAGGTTTTTGGAGTAATACAGCATGATCTAGGGTCTAGTCAATACTATAAATGATCAGGTTCCGTCAATTCTTTTAAGTCTTAAAAACACACTTTTACTCACTGGCTTTTAAACGGTGTGATAATTGTGTAGTCCTCTGACAGTTTTTTTATTTATTTTATTTGCTATTTTTTATTTGATAATTGTAGTATTTTTTTTTTTTAATTTACTTTTATTGACTTATTTATTTATATAAAATAAATAAATAAGCTTTATTTTATTGAATGTGCTAGTTTATATTGTACCTACTCTGTGGCGTACTTTGGGGGCTTTGTGTTGGTAAAATGCGTTATATAAATAAAGTTAAATTGGATTGGATTGGATTTGGGAATTTTTTCATATTTAATCAAACGGGAAAACTGTCTCTTGCCCCACATCGTCACATTCTAGAATCTGAAAACGCCAGTTAATTAATTATGTGTGGAGGCCTCATTACATGCAGTGTTCCAATAGGTTGTGTTTATGACAAATAAAACGTTCTGTGTTTTAATCAACAAAACAGAGGACTGATCTGTCTTTATTTTACATTTTTTATTTTACATTTTATCGTGAACCCGAACCAGAGTACTAGCTTCTCAGTCACTGTGCCACAAGGTTTGTTCTGGGGTTTGTGCGAGGACCCATAGCTGATATTGGTTAATTATACACTTAACCACCCATTTCCTAAAGAGGGGGTAATTGGTTTTTTTTTTGTTTTTTTTTGTATTTTCTACAATGTTATGTCATCCATGCATGATTGAGTAAGTTAATGATCTCTTTGGGCCCTGTAGACCTTTTTCACAACAGCCAGAAGTCCCGCCCTGTAGGTTTGCGGAACTTCCGGTTAATGGTTTTCTATGGCAAAATGTCTGTGGAAATGTCTCACGTATTCTCCACCAGCTTCATAAATCTGCCCCATCACCAAATCTTCAACCAACAAGGTCCACAAAGGATAAACGTTTTTGCATGAAGAATTTATCCACAACTATCAAGGGAAGAAAGACGAAAACTTAAAGGCGAACAACAACGAGCATTAGCGAACTACTACTGAGCGAAACTAACATTATGGTAATGAATAAAACATAAGTAACTTGTTCACTCCGACTGATTCTAGAATTAAAATTAAAATTTCATTATGTAAATATTAGCATAAAATCTATCTAGACAACGAATTTTAATTTTAGAATCAGTTAGAATTTATTTCCTTGTTGGTTGAAGATTTGATGATGGATGGATGTTATGTGTTAGCAGTCAATACCCCATAGAAGTAAAATACCTCCTCTTTGAAGGTGCACTACGTAACTTTTTGGTTGGGGGTCTGTCACATGTTTGTTTCAATGGATATGTCATTGCTGTGCTTGGAATGTTCCACAGTATAACATTAAACAGCTCTACCTTACATTTATTCAATTACAGGTGGTTTTACAGCTCAAAAATTCCTAGAAAAACAGATATTCTGACTGTGAGCGGGGTCGCCTCTCCACAGATCTGACCTGTAACCTGTAACCTGTAACTGGTTTGGCCTCCATGCTCATAGAAAGGTTTAATACCGTACTGTGAAACATTCCAGACAAAGCAATAACATCTCCGTGGAGAAACGCATTTGACGGACCCTCCACCAGAAGTTACACAATGCACCTTTAATACTGATCACATTGCAGAGCCTGTTAGAAACTCCAGCACACACTCCGCTCTGGTATGGCAGTGAGTGGGCCCTCTAAGTGGCGGAGTGCTGTTGTGTTTTATTGCAATTCTCCAGCGGAACTTCCTCCACGAACCGCCCCGCTCTGCTACTGCTCACAAAAACACACATACACACAGTCAAAGCAAAGTGCACCTCTGTTCTGCCACACACTGGGGACCTCAGGGGCCCGCCGTACACTCCCCTTGACTGTTTACACCACGTCAAGGTTAATGATAATTGATAACGAGGATAAGCCTGGTAATGACTGCTGCAAAGGAGCTGTCACTGGCTTTAATCAGGGATGGAAAAACAGCACTATGTAAAGTGTCAGGTCATGGTTGTAATGTTAAATTTGGTAACATCTTAATTAGCCTGAAGAAAGACTTTTTCCTAATGAACAAATAGTTTATTAAGAGTGTGTTAAGAAGGATTCAAGCTTAGTAACTATATGAAGGGTTACGAGTGAGACAACATGCCAAAAGAGGTCCATATCATTCATCTGGACCCTGTTACAGTCAGCAGTACAAGCACAAGGCTCAGCCCACAAGCCTACATCACCTACATACATATACAAAAGCAGAATACTAAACAATACACTATAACTTCACAAACCTGATATGATGTGCAGAGGGAGGGCAGACGCATCAAAAACTTAATTACATGTTATTTTTGGCAAATATATTGTGTACAGAATATAATGTGTTCACCTGGTTTCTCCTGGACACTGCTGTGATGCTGCAGGACTCAGAGGAGGGACACTTTTGGTTCTTCCACAGGATCTGCTGACCCTCCCTGACCAGTCCTCCTGTTAAACTGCACTGAGACATTTGACTAAAACACAAAGGCGACTGAGAAGCACAGTGGAAATGTGTCTCTGTCTTTTTCTCTCAAAGCAGTGAAAATTGTTGTCAGTTCATCTTGTCTGAAGGATCCAAAGTGAACAACTGCAACAATGGATTCCCACTCCATTGAAACACTTTACTTTTACTATCAAATCTTAGCTCCCCACAACCAAAGCAGTATTGCGCTGACCTAAGCCACACGCTGGATGACCTTGACCTCTCACTCTCCTCTGCAGTGACCCCTTGTGGTGGGAACGGTCACACGTAAGGTCCTCTCCCCACTCCTCGGGGTCACTGTGCTGGAGCTAGCTTCACACTAGCACCCGCCGGGTCTCTGCTTAGTATTCCTGAGCTCTGGGAGTGAGTTTTCTGACGGACTGTGACAGCTATGCTAATGCATGCCTCTCTTTCAGATCCCCCTCTCTTTGTGCGCTGCTGCAGAGGAGAAGTGTCCCTTTGTCACTTTGTTCATGTCACACTCTTTCAAGCTCAGATGCGACTATGCGGAAAGACTTTGGGGAAACTATTGACGATTGTGTCGGAGACCAAATATAAGTCCATAATGGTCTTCATCTCTAGGAAATAACACAATATAACACAATATGGCTCCAAACGTTTTCACAAATAACAACAGGTTCCTAGCTTCAGCCTGACGATCAAGTTTATGTTTTTTTTTTTTTTTTTTCCCAAACAAACAATGCAAACACTACTTGTCAAAAGTTTGGACACACATTTATACACTTATACATTTGATATACATACAGAAGATGTCACATATATGAAGCAATATATATGGAATCATGTAGTAAAGAAACAAAGTGAAATAACTGACCTAAATATATCTATTCAAATCCAGCTCTACAGCTCTACCATTACCATTACATTTATTCAATTACAGTAGTTTTACAGCTCAAAAATAACACATGCATTCTGACTGTGAGCGGGGTCGCCTCTCCACAGATCTCCACAGGTTTGGTCTCCATGAGGATAGAAAGGTTAACCATACCGTGAAACATTTCAGACAAAACAGTAACATCTCCATGGAGAAAAGCATTTGATGGACACAATGCAAAATTACACAATGCACCTTTATTTTACTTTTTTTTTTCTTTACTGCATAATTCCATATTATCCTTTTTTTATATATATGCATATGAAAGATATCACATATGCAGTAAGATATTTGGAATTATCAAAAAGTATAAATAAGTAAAGTGTAGTTACTTTGAGAATTGGAATATTAAAAACATATTTATAACATGTATTTACCTTTTTTTCTTTGCTACATAATTTCATATATCTTGCTTTTGACTGGTAGTGTACATTTATCACAGCACACAAATCATACCCCAAATAGTCTTTGCTTTCTTACTCCAAAGCCCAAACACATGCTTTTTGTAAATGGCCTCTCCAGATGCTGCAGTAGATCTCCACACAGCTAAACCCAGAGGAAACTTCTGATGAAATGTACTGGTTCCTTCAGTTTTGTTTATCTGCAACAGTAAAACACAAACAGAAGATATAGTTTCTGTATATCTGCAAATTATAAGTAGCACCAACAATGGAGTACTTTTACTGACAGAGGATTGGCTGTAGACCTCTCCATTAAAACACCCAAACTCATCACTGACCATTAGATCTTTTAATTAGACCTAGTCAAGTTGTGTTTTGTTTCATTCACACTCTGTTCCACCTTGTGATGTCATGTGGTAATACAGGAAGTCCTCCACTGTGTTTTTAAACTCCATTCACCTTCACTAAATTAAATCACCACTATAATAACCACTAAAACACTAAAATTGGATAATTTCAGACCTGGATGTGCCAATCTCTACTGAACTAAAGGTAAAAGGAGCTGTTCACTTGAAAACGACCACTTCATGACATCACATGGGGAAGCAGAGCATTTTGAGCTTTGGAGATGTAGACAGACTAATAATAAAATGTTATTCAAACATGTGTGAATGAAACAAAACACAACTCCAGGTCTGTTTTAACATGACTTAAAGCTCAAAAGAATCAGTTCTGCGTGATCTAGGACCTTTAAAGACTATGGGCTAATGCAAATTTTGAGACATAATGAATATTAAAATAACAACATAACTGAAGTAATCAATTTTGGTCACATTTTACTTTAGCGCCTTTCCACCTTCAAGGTTCAAAGCATTTACATCGAGGAACCACTCACCCATTCACACACACATTCATACACCGGTGGACACAGACTCTGGCGGCGAGGTGGGTTAAGTGAATCGCACTACCAACCTGTGGGTCAGTGGGTTTGACCGTTCAACCAATGTTAATTTCTAGAGTGGGATTCGAACTGCCAAACTTTGCTACTGTTGGTAGACTGTTGGTTTTATATTTTACGTTTTAATAAAAGTAAGCATTATCTTTGAGCCACAGTAAGTTATCTAGGGTGCTCCAGTGCACAGAACTGATCGATTAAAAGACTTAAATGTACAAATATTAGAATAAAATATATTTAAAAAAAAGTTTCCTGTTAACAAAACTTGTGAGTGACCCCATTGTCTCTTGTATAAAGCTGTGATTTTATATTAGATTTTATGTTTATGATTTATTTTTCTATTTTATTTTTACTTGTACATATACATTTATTTATATAATTATGTCTTATTCAACACCTGTTTCTTGCTGTCTTTTTTACTATACTATTTATATTTTACTCTTTATTATATTGTGATGAGTGAGCTACTGTATCCAAATAATTGTCCACTGTTTACCCTCCAGTCTCTCTGCTGTGTTAAAATCCATCTGCATTAGACTACAGGGCATGTGGAGACGCTGCTTTATTCGTAGTAGAAGTACATGTACATTGACCTCTGGCTGAAGTATCCAATATGGCTGACAGTGTGTCTTAAAGCACTTTGACCCCAGCTCAGCTCATAAATCAAACTCACTATGGCACTTTTACACTAATACTGCACTTTACACCTCCCATGGCTCCGTTTATGGACTGTGAGTTGAAATGTCAGGGTCAGTCTATATTACATATTATTGTGCATGTCACTATTGAGCGACTGTCATAAAGGTCTGTATACATAAAGTTTGGGTACAGTCTAAACCTTTTTAACCCACAGAGTGTATTACAAACACAGAATCATTCCTTTGGATATTGGAGTCCTTCACTCTTATCTGCCCCAAATTGGAGACCTTCCCTGGTTGCATGTGGAAAATCAGCAAATAAAGATAAAGAAAATACGCCTAAACTCATTCTTGGTGGACTATGTGTTGCTGATCGATTTGTCGACTATAAAGGGGGGATGACTCTCAAAACTACTATGTATTTCTGTATCTGACCCAAACTGCACTCACAAAGCTACACCTGCAGGAGTAACTCATGCAAAACTACTATCTATACAGGTAAAAGTACAAGGAAACCATGTGTTCATATAAAGACAGGTTCAGCTTGTGAATCATGAGTTTAATCTGCCTTGTTATATATAAATACCAATACTTGAGCTAATTCACAAAAACGCCTCCTCTCTGCTCATAGACTAAAAAGAAGACTCCATGGACCGATTAATCTAAAGGACTTTACAGGCCTCATAAAAATCGTGATTAGGCAAAATCAGAGACTGTATATATAAATGGACACGTTATCCACTGTGTTCCAAATAGGAAGTTCACATGCGGCTCTTCTGGCTCCCACTGACCCTGGCTCCCATTGACTTACTTTGGAATACTGTGGCTCCTCTCTCTGTAACTGCTGCTGTGAGCCTCGTCATTTTGGTCTTCAAATGTTCATATTAACCCACTCTACATGATCTTGTTTTTTTTTTTTTTTTTTTCTCACAATTTTGTCAGTCAAAAAAAATCCTAATCATATAGAGCCTGGCTCCAAATTCGCTCCTGTAACCGCAAGCATCGAGAGCTTCATTTGAGTGGCTATGGGTGACGTCACACTCACTTAGTCCACTTCTTTAAACAGTCTATGGACAAGACACAATTCACCTAAAAAGAGCCGAGACATGAGACTGGGTTCACGAGACATGATGAGTCTTGGACAAGTTTGTTTTGGTGTAAAATTTTTGGTGTAAAATTTTCTTGAGGAGCTTTGCTTTCATTGTAAAGCTGCTTTTTGGAACGGCTACTCTTTAAATATTGTGCACTTTGAGCTTTGAGTGCACCATTTTTGTCAATGAGCTCAGCATGAAAAAAAATATATATAAAAAACTATGTTTTTGGCAAGATGTGCTAAACTTTCATAGAGATGCGTTAGCCAAAGATAAGAAGATAAAATTACAAGATTTCCTGGATCACTAAATACATTCATCACTCTGTAATATTTTGCATCTTGACATCCCCATTGGCTTAAAGTGGAACTAAACACTAAATGTACATTTTATTTTTCTGTATACAGTGTCTTCTAATAGCATTGTCTACTGTTCCTGTCCTTTTTCTTTCTTTTTTTTTATTATTATTATTATTTTTTCTTTTTTTTTATTTTAGTGCACGCTATGTAAATTTATAGTTTTGTGTCCAAAAGCAGTCAAAAATTAAAATGCAATGCAATTTGAAGTACTACGTGACGTCACACAGGACTTCCCTGATGAGTTTGAAGTGCGGATACCTGTTCGACCAATCACACTGTTTCTTATACCTATAGACCCCGCCCCTCCTCTCCCCTCTTTCTTTTCTTGTTTATAAGAAAAGCGGATATAAGAGGTACTTGAATTCAGGGCAGTCCTGTGTGATGTCACGTAGTACTTAAAATTGCAGTGTCCGCTGAAGTGAACTGTTTTTAACACAAAGCTGCAAATATTCATACTTGATGCACTGAAGTTGCCAAAAATGACTAGGACCAGTAAAAGATGCTATTAAAACACCATATACACGTTTTAATATGAGAGCAGTGGACATTTGTATTGATCTTTATATAGTTTTAGGCTGTGTTCTAACTACTACTTTGGTCTAGTCCAGGTTTAGTTGCAGGTTTAGTCCCAAATTTGATGTGGTGATTATGTGTGAAGAGAACTTTGACCTCCAATGGTAAGTGAACTGAACAGAACTGCATATTACAGTATCATTTCAAATGCCAATCCCGATACCACGATGAAAAAAAAAAAAAAGACAATAGAATGTGATTTTTAGCATTAAATGGTAGTACTTTCTTTTATATCCCATGTGTAATCCCTCAGTGGTCCAGGTAGGTTCCATAGTGGTCCATGGGCGTATACTAGTCTATATTATACTATTCAGGAAAGGCTCATTTCTGTGACTTACTTTTTAGTGGGTATCTAGTTTCTACACTGGTTTAAGTATTTATATTATATTCAGTCCTTTTGACAATCCTACACTATATAGAGTTAAAATGTAGTCCTCATTTTACGAAGGTATGTTTTTCCTGATACAGGTGGGACTAATGGCCGAGGTCACTGTAAGTGTGTTTGCAGATAGAATGAGACTGGTTAGCTGTGGCTTGTTGCTAATCAATAGCGCAGAGTTTATCAGAGCAGAGGAGGTGCGCTACAGCTCTGCCTTCAGTGATAAGACTTAAGTGTTACAGATGAGATCGGAGAATCTGGGTATGGGACCACGATACCTTCTTACACTGTGAGAGGAGGACTGGACGCTTTAAAAAACCCCAAAAACTTTAGTTTTATTTTACTTTTTTGAGCAACAGTTGATCAGGTATGAAATGCTAATAAAGCTCCTATCCAACACTATTGGTTTATCACAGTGTTTAAGCATTTCTATACAGAGTTTAACTTTGACAATAATAGTGTGGTTATATGAATATTTATTGTGATTTTATTTTTTATTTACTTATTGTTCTGAGTGTTTGCACAATTTTTCACAACTTTTTGCACTATACTGTCCCCTGACTGTGAGCTTCTGTCACGAGTGAATTTCTCCTCTGTGAGATCAATAAAGTCTTATCTTATCTTATCTTATCTTATCTTATCTTATCTTATCTTATCTTATCTTATCTTATCTTATATGTGGAAATAGCATAACTACAAAGACATCAAACTGAGACAGTCCAGCACATAATTGCAGGGTGTAAGATCCTGGCAGGGAAAGCATACAGGAGCAACACAGCCAAGTGGCGGGCACAGTGTAGAGAAACATCTGTGCAGAGTACAGGCTGGAGACCCCAAGGTCAAGGTGGGAAACACCCCCAAAGGTTGTGGAGAAAGAGAAGGATCAAGGTCCTGTGGGACTTCCAGATACAGACTGACAGAATGGTGAACCATCCAGACATGGTGGTGCTGGAAAAGCAACAGAACAAAGCCGTGGTGGTGGACGTTCCAATACCAAGTGGAACATCAGGAAAAGAAACTCGAGAAACTAGAGAAATACCAGGAGCTTAAGGAAGAGCTGGAGAAGGCCTGGAAGGTGAAGGCATCAGTGGTGCCCGTGGTGTTCGGAGCACTTGGAGCAGTGAACACCATTTTTTTTTTTTTTTTATGATTTACATCTGGTCTGATATAAATCATATAAATCATATAAATCACATTCTCCCATTAAGAGGCAGGCGAGAATCAGTTTCAAAGTGAGCAGAGTTTCTTTTATGAAGTTGTTTTGTTTTATGAAGTTGTCTTCTTTGAGACTGAAAACAAATATTTGGAGATGATTTGATGGTTTGGCTTCAAAGATATTGGCCATTACTGTATTAATACTGGATTTATCTTATATTATAGTGTTATTCTGAATTATAGCATGAGGCACAACTTGTGTCTTTGTATTTCTTTACAGCACTCAACATTGCAGAACAACAAACATCTATTCCACTCTATTTGTCCATGTAATCTTTTGAATCTGTCCCAATAGCACACAAATGTAACATCACAAACTCTCAGAATCACCAGATGTCCATTTCAAACTTTTTGGTGAGTGGCAATCGTTGATTAAATCAGTCATGCATTTGCAATCATGAACTGAAATTAGTTTGGCAAACACACAGGTATTCATTAAGACTTTTTTAGGGGTAAAATTGGTTCTGTTGTCACTTTTGTATTTCTTCTGCGAAAGTGCCAAGATTAATAAAATGAAGGATTTGTTTGTCTGGCAGCTGTGTTCTATTCTCCATATGTAAAGATATTACACAAAATTGACTCCTGTGAGCTTTAAGCCATGTTATAATGTTGTTACCTTCTCAAAAACAGACCTCAGAGATTGTGTCTATGATATTTGTCAAATAAGGGTCACCTACTAACACATGGCTTTGCTAATAGGCCTCAGGTATTAAAAAGGTTCCAAAAATGACTCCTACACAGAACCCATACTGGGCAAAATGACCCCAAATCCCTTTGCAGTAGCTGTAGTTAGTTAATGGCCCTGTACCTGATTTTTTCTACATATTAGAGCAAAATTACAGATTACATTACATTACATTACAGATTTATTGTATAAGTAGCTCTTGAGGGCAAAATAAGTCAGCTGCGTGCTGTCTGTATCTATTTATAAAGCCGTTTTTGTTAGTTGTGTTAATATGCTAGTTGTCTGTGACTGTGACTGCAAAACTCCACTCTGGTCTCACATTTTTAAGACAGAACTGAGAAGGCCCAACTATTCATAGCAGCTTTCAGTGTATCAGGAACAGATTTTCATTCATGTGTTTTTATTTTTGAAGCATGACTATTGAACATATTTGAACCCTTTGTATATGACTCTGAGTCTTAATGTTTCACATAATTGCAGATAAGAAGCATTCAAGCCCAACATACAGGAGAATACAGGACTATTCAAACATGTATGTAGTACTCTAAATACATTTTGAACAAGCTAATAATGAGGGAACGCTGTTATAACATAAAATAATGTGCCCCCTTTAACTTTAAACCTAGTAGCTGGACGCCTTTGCAACCATGTTCAAGCAATACTCTCACAGTGTTCATGAGTTCTGTGATAGACACAGGAGCATCCCATAATTTCATACAGTATCAGAACTTTATTCCAGACAGTCTTGCATAGTTCACAGACATTTCACTGAAATGATTTTTCTCCATGGGGGGCTGGGAACTTCTCAACATTAGAAGGAGATGCTCAGGTGCTCTGGGCCCCTGGATTGTCCCCTGAGGAGGTCCTGTCAGGAAGGCGACTGGCGACTCACTGAGGAAAGCCTCTGGAGCCATTTTTAAGACATGGAGGAAAGTAAGATGAGAATCATAAAACTAAAGTAAAATACAGAGCAGTAAGAGAGATCTAAATGAGCAGTGATTTCCCAGTGTGAGCAGCTACAGGCAGGACAGAGACCAGCAAACCTCTGATCCCACTGCTCACTCATCTCACACAGTCTTTAGTGTAACATGGACCCATGGAAGCATCCATTTATTACGTTGTTGCCATGGTCATAGTTGGCTGCAGGATTTAGGTAAGGTTCATTTATTTGCCATTTGTAGTTAAAAACCACATTGGAAAAACATGTACAAAAAGTTGTATTTATTATTTTTTTATTTATTTAAGTTTTAAAATTTTTATCTTACATTTTTAAGTGAATATTTTTGGGATTTAGACCAACAAAGAAGTGCAGCACGCGCAGTTCAAAGGATGGAAGGGAAGGATTGTGTGATTTCAGTTTGTTTTTCCTGTATCCATGGCGACCATCCATGAAGCTAGCTATGCAAACCAGCTACCTATAAAACCCTGCAGACTACGACATTTACAACAAAGATTTTCCAGAGGGAATGTCCCGTCTCATCACAACCCAAACACCAGACCGGAGAGAGAGGCTGAGGAGAGGACTTCTGCTGTGTCTCCAGAGTTTACCTGCTCCCCCTGGAGGCTGTTATGATGCTGCCAGACACCTTTGTCCTGAGGGCTGTTACTCTCCTCACACTGCTCTGACTCTGGATCTGATGACGACCTGTGGAGCTGCACTGAGACTTTTGTTTGAACTTTTCTCTTATTACTGTATTTGTGTATACAGTGTGTATACTGCCCCTCTGGGACAAATAAAATGATTTTGACTGATATTTATTCAAATAGTAATGCATCACTAGAGCGACAGTGGTGCAGTGGTTTTGCCTCCCAACCAGAGGTTAGCTGGTTCACCCCAACCCTGATGTGGTTGATGTGTTTCTGAACAAGGCACTCATCCATATCATCTTCTTTGTGCACAAGCTTCCAAAAGTAGAGGTCCTTAATAGTGTTAGAGTCAACTTATCTACCAGTTTATTCAATTACTGGTGTTGTTATTGCTCAAAAAGACCCTAAAAACTAAGTTTAATGCCATACTGTGGAACCTGTGAACCTAGGCCCTTAAAGTTGTGACTCAAATAGTGTTGTCACAATACTTTAATACTAAGAAATAGACTGGATCCTCATTATCGATTCCTATACCGCAATGATGATTAAAAACACTTTTTATTTAGACTATAGAATATTGTAGAATGATTTTTAACATTAAATGGTAGTACTTTCTTTTATATTCCCTTATATCTGTGTAATCCCTCAGTGGCCCATGGGCGTATACTAGTCTGTGTGCTCTTATACTTGTTCTGATACAGTTCAAGTTTATTCTATTCAGGAAAGGCCCATTTCTGTCCTGTTAATGTGCCATTTTAGTACCGATACCTGCTCAAATGAGTATCTAGTTTTGATACTAGTTTTAGTATCGATTAGTATCTGATTTTCTATAGTTTTTTTCAACCCTAGTCTTAAATAAGTTTAAAGAAAATGCAACTGTCACTTCAGCAGGGCCTTAGTGTAGCTCCTGTTTGAATCTCCATAATGTTACTCACTGGTTGTATTCACAGTTTAAACGTCGCCATAAGAGTGAATGGGCCGCGGTGAATACAAATGTGTAAACAAACGTCAGGCCGCCTGTGCTCCCTGTGAGCTGTGTGGGAACATTTAGCGCTAATTAGCATCAGAGCGGCGCAGCGCGTTCAAATGTGTCAACACACTCTGCTAATGTGTGGATTCAATATGCTAAGTAAAGACAGCGCAACTACAATAGATCCTGTCCACAAGCATCACACGCTTTTCACAATGCAGAAAAACTGGAGCTATAGAGCAGGAATTGGGTTTAGAAGAGTCGTGCGCACAGCCTGGTAATCAACGTTCTGTCTCATTCATTTAGTTCAAAAAAAGCTAATTTGGATGTTTTTAGACCACACAAACCATGTGCTTTAGTCAGTTTGAGTTGAAGGTACAGGGTCTCAAAGTGTAACCTGAACAGATTCAAAATATAAAAATAAAAGTTAATTATAGCCAAGTGATAATGCAGCTTTGTAACCTGCCTGCTGACAGTAGAAACAGAAAAGGTTCTTGCTGGGACCACATTGGTGCAGGATCTCCAGGCAGATGCGAGTTGGCTCTGGTTGCCGGTCTGGGCTGTGAAGAAGGCCTCCTTGGTAAGCAGCTGTCTCCCCTCCGTGCACAGCTAACCCCTCTGTTGGCTCGTGCTCCTTCACGCAGGTGCAGATGTCTGCAGGGAAGACGTGTAGAAGCTGCTCCAAGATGATCTGCTCACCGATCTGCTCCTTCATGTGCTGCTCTGGATGGATCCATCGTCGGTAGAGATCCTTTAAATGATGGTAGGTCTCTGTTGGGTTTTCTCCAGAGAAAGATGCGCCGGTCGGGGGATGACGGGGCAACTACGGGCGCTCCATCACAAACCTCTTGCATACAGGCTTAGGGAATGTGCAATTAAAACTCCACACAGGCTTTAGGGAATGTGCAGTTATTAACAGAATAATATGACCGTGAAAGGCTTGCCTGTATAGAGTGACTTAAAGGTCCCTGATGGTGTTATTCGTGGTTATACTTGGTTTCTTATATATTTATGTTCAGTGGTGGTGGTTTTGTTAAAGCCCTGTCCCAAGACACAAGTGTTTATAGACTAATAATCATGATACAAGGTTTTATCAATATGGATGTCATGTAAATGGACTGGATTATTTGCTTTTTGTCTGAGATGTGGAAATTATCGCTCTTTGAACAGCTGGAGCTAAAGCGGCTACAGTGTTTTATTCAGAATCAGCATCTACAGAGCCATAAACCAGCACTTTTATCTGCTTCATTCAGTCGTGTTGTGTCTGGTTAAAGACCTGTCACTGAGCACTGTTGTTTTCCCGACTGTCGCAATGCATTGTAGTTTATATTGACCGCTCTAGTGACCTCCGATGCCCACAACTTTTCAAGGTGCACTGTGGGAAATTAAGGGCACTACTTTTTCTCTCACTGGTTATTCGGATACTAGTAAAAATGGCGTGACCTCTAAAGAGTGCCCTAAGTTGAGAGTAGTGTGGACATTTGGACACAGCCTATGATTTAGGTGTTTTTGACCAGAAAGCTGCACGTAACTAATTTGCAGTTAAAATTGCCAAAAGATGACTAGGAACAGTAGACAATGGTATTCACACACCATATACACATCTTAGCAGTGGAAAAAAGTGCATTTAGTGTTATTATATTATATTGTGATTAGTGAGCTAATAAATTAGATAATAATTTCCCTTGTGGATCAATAAAGTTTGTCTAAGTGTAAGTCTAAGTAGTTCCACTTTAAAAAACACAGAGCACTTTGTAATTTGTGAGTGAAACATTTATGATTGTGCAGAATGTCTTTAAAAACTCTTAAATGAAACAAAAGCCACACCTGCTCTGATTTTGAGGCGCAGACATGAGAACGCAGTGGGAGGCTCAGAAAAAAAGGATTTAGCCAAACGTGTCTCCACACACACAGTCCTGACGGAGACACATACGTAATGCTCCACTCTGGTTATTTACATATGTATATTCTGCATGTATACTTTTGTCAGCCCATGAAACTGAAAGTGAGTGAGTGTTTGTGTTCGCGACGGTCCCCTGCTGCCTCATATTCTCTGTAGACAATAGCGCGACACGAAGCGCCTGCAGTGGAACAGAGCACACAGCACACACGGGGAGCTCAATCAGGCCTCTTGTATTCAACAACTATCTCCTCAATACCACCACAGGCGTCATTATCAAAAGCGATGCAGTAGTGTTGGAGCGAGAGTGGTGCAGCGGGTCGTGTGTTTGCCCACCAGCCGGAGGTACAGCCCCCACAGTGGAGTGTTTTAAGTCTCCTCTTAAGACCCACTTTTATTCTCTGGCTTTTAACACCGCGTGAGTTGTGTGGTCCTCTGTGTTTATTTTTATTTTTTTTTTATTTAATTTATTGGTTTTATTTATTTATTTTTACTCTGTGGTTTTTCTCTTATTTTATTTTACTGGTTTTATTTATTTATTTATTTATTTTATTTATTTATTTTTATTCTGTGGTTTTGTGCTTATATTATTTTATTTAATTTTTTTTTTATTTAATTTATTGGTTTTATTTATTTATTGCTATTCTGTGGTTTTGCTCTTATTTTATTTTATTGTTTTAAGACTTGTATTATTAAATCTGAGGCTTTATTTTATCATTATATTATTTATATTATTAGTTATTTCTATGTATTTGTGCAGCACTTTGGAAACTGGAAATAAAGTGGACTGGATTGGAGTGGATTGGTTTAAACCTCACCTGAGCGCATGTTTGTTGTGTCTCTCAGCAAGGCATTTCATCCATATCGTCATCTCTAGACAACTTTAATGTGTCTGGTAGCAACATATGTAAAAACTACAAGGCACTGTAACTGATTTTTTACCATCTTAAAAACGGGAAAAACATAACTAATTGATTTTAAAGATGTTCTATAGTTATAATCCGTGACACCTGTGGATCATTATGCTATAATTTGGCAATTTAAAATCTCAATATTGATTTAAAATGACTTAATAGCAATAATAAGAAACAAGTCAGCTGTTTTACGCGTTAGAAAACTGCGGTGCCCAATAGGTTTGCTGACATCACCATAAACATTAGGGATGGAACGAAATCAAATTGCCACGAGACTGTGCGCACACAGGAAAAAACGATCTCGCGAGATTATCCTCTGTCTTTGCATTTGGCACGGGTTGTGTATCTGTAGCTGTAGCTAAAGGATTTGGGACATCACTGGTATTCACATGCATGATTTTACAGGCACGTGCACAGCTTTAGTATTGCAGTTTCAGATGCTGTAAGTGAAGCACTGAACCACCAAAGTTCAGTACGACGCTCTTATCCAAAGGGGTCGTATAGTGACGTATGTGGCTCTTACTTTTGGTCTGTGTTTGATCAAATGTTTCTACAATGAGCTCCAGGCAGTGTGTGAAGATCAGATTTTGCATGTTGTTTTTACAATATGAGGACAAATTCAAGACTGAAGTTAAATTTAGCAGTTTCAAGTTAACACGCTTGTTTATTTCATCTCAGGGAGCATTTTCTGTCAATCTCACACAGAAACCTGTAAGAAAGCGTATTGTACTTTACCACTTTGACTCACACATTCACTCCACACTCTGTTGTAAGATACTAGTGTAGCCACAGACTTCAGCCCCTTTAACCACCACCAACACACACACACATATACACACCACATTCATACTAGGCAATATGGGTGAAGTGTCTTGCCCAAGGACACAGCAATGTGAATGGTTATTTCTGTATTTGAGCTAAATGTGTCTTGCCCCAGTACAGATATATTGATATATTGTATAAGCAGCTCTTGAGGTCAAATTGCCTGGGATCCAGAATACACACTTCTTCAATACTTTAAGAAGATGCGAGTGAATCTCGGTGAATCTCTGATGGATGTGACTGACAGGTGGATTGACCAATGAGCTCCTTCATTTCACACGCATCACTGAAACAAACAGATCTTATTTATTTATTATGTTTGGTTCTGGTTTGAGACGCGACAGGGCGTGAAGACCAGACTGATAATCATTATAATCATAATGTATCAAAAATAGAGAAGATTATAAGGTCCACGGTGGCTGAGTGGCTAGTACTCACGGCTCACAGCAAGAAGGTTTCAGGGCCTTTCTGTGTGGAGTTTGCATGTTCTCCCTGTGTCTGGGTGGGTTTCCTTTGGGCACACCAGTTTTCCACATCAACCCAAAACATGCACAACAGGTCAAATCCTCCAGCTAAGATAGTCCTGACCAAGACTAGCAACAAGATCTGGAGATGGGTCCCCAGGCACAGGACTGCGCACTCACTGCTCCTGGTGAGGTATCCCAGTGACTCTGGAGGATGGGTCAAATGCAGAGGACAGATTTCCCTATGGGTACATTAAAGTGTACCTTACTTTACCTTACTTTACCTTTTCAAGGCAAGAGGTCAGAATAAGTCCACTGTGTACTGTCTGCATCTAGTTATAAAGTGTTTTATTGTGTGATAATCAGGAAGTGTGGATTAGCATGCTAATTGTATGCCTTACTGTCCCTGAAAGTTGTGAAAAGCACTTCTAACTAAATAATTGGGATGTTTAGAATGCATAAAGTAAGTGAGGATTAACTTTGGACCACTGTTTAAAATGAAATAGTTCTGTTTTTCAGTAAAAGGGTACTGTGCCTTTAAAATAGGTGCTGCTTTAAGCCTCAGTAAATCTCTGTACAGCCGTGTGAGGTACATTTTGAAAGTGAAATATCTGATTTTAATTCCATCTTCTCCGCTCCTACATTACCATCTCACTGTAGTCCAACACTCGTGGGAATTCCAATTAAATGTGGACTCAGACTCCCTCCTCCTCTTCCAGACGACCGCAGAGCTTTGGTCCGGTCTCCTGGTGATATGGGCTCCTCGCCTTTGTACAGAGCCGGCCTGGTCTCTGTGGAGACAGCAGAGGCCCTCCACCGCTGGGATGGGTTGGCAGGCCGGCGCTGTATGGATTAGCTGCAGTAATGAGCTCAAAGCCTTGCTCAAGGGCACCTCGGAGGCAGGTCCTGGGAGTGTGGGCTTCCAACCTCAATCGGAATAGCACATTTCCAAAATTATCATAAAGTGGAAGTGAAAAAGGCTGAATAAACTTTACTGTATAAAATAGAAAAGTAAGGACATAGTTAATGTGTTACCTTTTTATTAAACTAAACTAGACAGGGAAACTACATGAAATTGGTTTTCAGCACCACGGACAGCACCATGTTGTTCCATTTAAAACATTTAAATTTTCAAAATGAATAAAATTTGAAATCATCTTAATCACATTATGCTGCTTCAAGGAGCTACTCCCACATGTAAAAGAAACCAACTACCTGAGCTGAACCACTTTAATATGTAAAAACTTTGGGGGTGGACTCTTTTTTTTTTATTTTACACTGCAGGAATTAAATGTCTGTCCAAACAGATCCAAGACAAATCCACTAACAATCCAACTCTGGCTTTAAACTTTCCAAGGAAAACATTTCATAAAAGGCAGACTTTTGACAGTTTGCACATTAACATAAAAATGAGAACAAATCATTTTCTTTTTACCAAATCTGTTTTAGCTACAGGTCAAGTATTTCTTTTGTATTTTGTCATGTTTTTGGCAATTAGTTGACTTTTTATTATGTGTAAGATATAAAACTGTTACTACTTGACAGAACCAAATCATAAATGAGTTCTATATTACGTAAAATGGCCACACCAGCTTGTTAAAGCCTGATCCCGTCAGATCTCAGAGGCTCAGCAGGGCCGGGCCTGGGTAGGACTTGGATGGGAGACCGCTGGAAAAATCAGGTGCCAGCGGGAAATACTGTCATTGTGTCCTTAGGCAAGACACTTCACCTGCATTGCCTAGTAAGAAAGTGAAATGAGTGTTGGTGGTGGTAGGAGGGGACCAATGGTGCAGATTGGCAGCCTCACTTCTGTCAGTTTGCCCCAGGGCAGCTGTGACTACAATAGAAGCTTACCACCACTGGGTATGGAGTGGATGAACAGTGAACTGTGAAGTGCTTTGAGTGTCCTGAAAAACGTTATATAAATACAATGATTAATTAATTAACAATTAAGCCATGTTAGAATGCCTCCTCAAAAACATACCTGCAGTTGTGTTTTGTTTCACTCACACGTTGGAGTGGTCCTGCATTATTAAACTGTCTGCATCTCCAAAGCTCTGTTGGAATGCTCTGTTCCACCTTGTGATGTCATGAAGCAGTATTCAGATTAACAATTACCTTTCACATTTTGTTCAATTGAAATCATCCAAATGATTCTAGTGAAGGTGTTTGGAGTTTAAAAACACAGTGGAGCACTTCCTTCCATTACCACATGACATCACAAGGTGGAACACAGTGTTTTCAGTTTGAGAGAATAACTCTTTGTGTGTTAAACGTGTAAATGAAAAAAAAACAGCTCCAGGTCTGTTTGTGATTAAGAAACGACATATAACAGAGATCAGAAAATAGAATAACAGAGTAATATGGACCCTTTAAATATGCACTTATTATTGTTTATTAGAATATTACCAATATTCACTATATTACTGTAAACTGAATACATCAGCTGTAATATTTAACACTAATGAAAGAGTCAGTACTGTCCTTGGTTGTACTTTGTTTTTGACCATATTTGCCTTGGCCCCATCAGGACTGGGATGATGCTGATTGGAGCAGAAGAATGAGCAGGTGCTATGGCAGAGCTGGTCCTCAGACTGTGGCGGGGCATCTGGAGTATCCGCCTAGAGCCACCGTACCTCTGCTCTCAATTAACCCCATTCTTCTCCATAAGAGGTCCTGCTGCGTCACCCTCAGCTCCAGAGACGGAGCCGAATCACCACAGTGACGGTGACAGGTCTGCCACTGCACCTGGACACAGAACATTAAAGAGGCGGTACTATGGAGG
Source organism: Taenioides sp. WSHXM2023 (assembly GCA_029959045.1). Lineage (NCBI taxonomy): Eukaryota > Metazoa > Chordata > Actinopteri > Gobiiformes > Gobiidae > Taenioides > Taenioides sp. WSHXM2023. The sequence continues at coordinate 3,369,485 of CM057100.1, forward strand.
AACTACTGCAGCGCGCCGAGAAGATCTTAGGAGTTCGTAAGTGACAATAAACAATTATTCATTATAAGGTGAATAACCTACGAGCAATGAGATGCATGCATTTAATAGTTGTAGGCCTACATATACATAGACTGGATAAAATGAATCAATGACCTTATTGTCTATATGAGGCCTATTATTAATATTAAAAAAAAAAAAAAAAGGTGGGATGAAAGAAATGTTGGGAAATGGGACAGCATATTTTTTTATTTTTTTATTTTCTTTTGAAAGGGTAAAGGGTTTGGGAGCGGGAGAATTTACAATAAATTAGACGTGACACTGATTAATTTTATGTTTCCTGACAAGTACCTGAAGTCCATTAGGAATAATTTCATAAATAATAAGATCGTCATCAATATGAAGAGACGGTGCTATACAAAATCCACTTTTTGGAACTTACCATGTTATAAAGTATATAAAGTACATGCCTAAAAAGGTTTTAGATGTCACCCATGCATGTTTTTTTATTCATTTATTTTGCACCTATATAACATATAACAATAAAAAAGCACACTAGATAATAAAGTACGTGCAGGAAGAGGTAAAAAACACCCAAAAGGGCTTATATTATATTATATTAAAGCCTCCACCTTAGACTTAGACTTAGACAAACAAGGGAAATTATTTGGATACAGTCGCTCACTCATCACAATATAATATAATAACAGAGAGTAACAAAAATAGAGTAATAAAAAGATAGCAAGAGACAGGTGTCAAATGAGACATAATTGTAAAAAAATAAATGTATATGTACAAGTCAAAATAAAATAGAAAAATAAGTAATAAACTATAAAATGAACACATTATGAACCTTATGAATACATACCTTATATACTGTATGAATACATTAAAATTATAGCTGTGCATTACTAAAAAAAATGACATTTACACACCTTAGATTAAATATATTTGATTCAAACATGGATTAAAATACAATGAAACATCCACAATTGAATGATTATCAAACATTATCATGAATTATCAAACATTTCCTCAAACTCTTTTTAAGTAATCTAGTGATCTCTCCTGGGCTCTATTCAAACCCTCTTTACGGTTAGCTGTAAGCTTCTGTGCAAGGCTACGTCGCCCATGCTCCCACACGACAATTCTCCGTAAATACACAAAAACACGATACAAAACTGTACACAACAACTTGACAAACCTGATGCGATGTGCCGTAGTTTCATTAGCGCGATGTATGCTAATTGTGTTGTGTTGTACTCTGAAGGGGGAGTGACAAAAAAAAAAAAACATTTTAACAGATTGTTTTTGATAAATATAGGATGTTCAAAACAATAAAAGGTAACATGGTGATCTAAATGTATTATGTGTTAGCCGTTAGTACCACACAGAAGTAAAAATACCTCCTCTTCAAACAGAGACGCAAGAGAAAAACTCTTCTGTCACTGTGTCAGCGCCCTGTCCACCGAGAGTGATGAGGCCCAGGCCGGAGCACGACTATAATGTCACACAGAGGGACTATATTATGCTAAACGGACTTTATTCAGCACTATGTAAATGTTATGGTGGAGTGCGCGCTGGCCTGCCTCCATTCCGATGTTATTGCTTTGTCTTTCTCCTTACTGCAAAAGCTGAGTAAGTCCAGCTGTTTTTTATTAACTTGTGGAAAAACTCTTATCCCCTGATGTCTCAAGATTTGCTTTTTTTATTGTTTTGAAAATGCTTTTCTGGCTGAAACAATATATTACAATGTTTTAGAAATTTCACTTTTGTTTTTTGCTGCTTTGAGTCTCCCTTCCCTTTGTTCCCCGTGCTAAGTCACTCCCCCTTCAGAGTGACATCAAAACAGAAACACTGTAGGTGTGCGTCCCTTTAATGAAACTACTGCACATCGCATCAGGTTTGTGAAGTTGTAGAGAATTGTTTTGTTTTAAATCATACAGCTAACCATAAAGAGGGTTTGAATAGGGCCCAGGAGAGATCACTAGATTATTCAAACATGCTCCAAAACCACCTTCAAGTTGTGTGTGTGTTTTTTTTTTTTTTTTTTTTTTTTTTTTTTTTTATGAGGGAACAATGTAATAACATGGTAGCTCCTAAAAGCTATTTAAAGTGCCTATGACAGGGTAGACTATGCATTTTACTTTCACTTTCACACACTTCCCCAGTTTGGACTTTTTTAGGTTTCAAATTTGACTTCCTGGTTGAAAATCTTGACATCACACTAGGGAATTCCATAACTGTTACCTATCAATAATCCTCAAATGTACACAAAAACTATTGTCTGACAAATACAAATATTAAAAAAACACCTTTATTTTGTTGAATTAATGTTTAAAGTATCAAAAAGATAAAGTTTCTTGTGTAAACTGTGCCTAATGTTTGGTTATAATTCTCCCCGGTGTGATGTCATGAATGTGATTAGAACTTTTCTTCGCAAATTTCTTCTTGATTTGTGGAAAACTATCATTTATATTATAGTTGTTATAACCCCACCAAATTAAAGGCTGTATAGAGGAGTTTCCAAGGAAAGAGAAATACAGCGACTGTTTGTCCTTTTTCAAATGTCACGCATGCTCCACAGCTCCCTAAGTAGAAACGCCTCATCCCACCTCCTCCCTACACTAAAAATCATGCTTGTTTACACCCGGGGTGCTTTCAGAATTGCTGTTGAAGTTTCCTGTCTGTCTAGAAGTAATTTGGACGCCATCGCTGGAAGGAATCTCCAAGAATCACCTTAGTTTGGCTTCGCTCCTTTTCCCCTTCTCTTCTTCTTTCAGCGACCTCAAAAACGGATTTTCTTTTGCGGCTAACTGGTAGTGGATTCTCGTCTGCCATCGCAACAAACTTTGTGCAAACTGCGAGGAAGCTACAGTTCGAAAAAGTCTCTAAGAACCCCTGCATTGGTTGAGTAAACAGCGTTTTGCATAAATGGAATAGCCACGTAATCAAGTCAGTTACACTAGAAACGTAGGGAGTTTGATTGACAACCTAACCTTTAAGTAAAAAATTGGACACTCATAAGAACCTGTCATACACACTCTAATAAGCACTGCGATCAATCCTATAGAAAGCTACCATCCACTGTTCCCACGTGCCCCCTCCTCCTCTGCAGACCTGCCCCCTCTCGTGCCCTGTCCGGGGCTGTGATCCCTGCTGTCTGCCCTGATGTGGAGCTGGTGCACTGTGTAATTGTGCTGATGCGTGTGTGACAGCTGTCCACATGTGACAGAGCCTTCTGCTCGCTCAGCCCCAAAAGGGAAAATTACAGGCCGCGCACCACTAATTGTGCTCGTGTGAAATGTCCCTCTTTGTATCCGATGGCATGGGCGTGTTCAGAACAGCCTGCTCTCTGCTCTCTCTGTCACACGGAGCAGGGCAAAGGCTGCAAAACATACGCATGGAAATAGTGTTTTCAAGAAGTTTAAAAGGGTCCATGTTATGTTATTTTTTTATCTATGTTATAATGTTGTTTCCTGATCAAAAACATAACTAGAGTTGTGTTTTGTACATGTTTGAGTAGTGCGTTTTTATTAGTAGTGTAATAAAGGGTTACTCAAACGACTCCAATGACTGTTTTAAAAAGCAGCTCAAGACCATCTATTTAGTCAAGCTTTTGGTTGTCATGTACTTTTTACCTTTAGTTCACTCAAGATTAGCAATTCTAGGTCTGAAATCATGAAAGTGATTCTAGGGAAGGTGCACGGTGTTTAAAAACACAGTGGAGCACTTCCTGTATTACCCCATGACATCACAAAGATTAATGTTTTCTGTTTCCGAGAAGAACTGTGTTAAACATGTGAATGAAACAAAACACAACTCCAGGTCTGTTTGTGATGAGGAAACAACATTATCACATAGATCAGAAAATAGCGTAACATTTAACATTTTAAAAGAGCGTAACTGAATAAACAAGATTCATAAGTTTAACGCCATAGTGTGAAACATTCCAAACAAAGGAATAGCAACAGCATGGAGACAAGCAGGTGGCGTACTCCCTACCAGGAAAGGTGCACAGTGAACCTTTAAGATGGCAACCAAGAGCTCTTCCTCCATTTGTCTGATGAAGAGTCCTAAAGATACACTCATATTTTTGTAAGTTAGATGGTGTGTGTGAATATATTCTGTTTATGAAGTATTCCCATGGAGTATATTATAAATTCAGGGGTTTGTGATAAGGCTGAGTTCTGTGCTGCTGTCTGGAGTGTGTTAAAAACATTTTGTATTGATCACAAACCCAGATGTACTGTATAGGCGCTGGGATCTGCTGGGGTTGGTGCTGTCTCTAAACTCTGATTCTGAAAGTTTTAAAGCAAATATATACATTCATTTTGCATGTTTTTTTTTTTTTTTTTTTTTTTTTTTTTGGTGTGTTTATATTTGATAGACTTTTTGTACACAGAAACACAGACATATTAAAGGGCCCTTATTACGCTGTTTTCTGAGCTGTTATACTGTCGTTTCCTCATCACAAACATACCCGGAGTTGTGTTTTGTTTCATTCACACATGTTTAAACACACAAACCCGGCTGAGCTGAAAACACTCTGTCCCACCTTGTGATGTCATGTGGTAATACAGGATGTGCTCCACTGTTTTTTAATCTTAATGCTCCTTCATCATTTGCAGAATTTCACACCTACAGCTACCAGTCTCTAATGAACAAAAGGCAAAAGGTAGCTGTGAATTTGAAAACTACCACTACATGACATCACAAGGTGGAACAGAGCATTTTGAGATTTGGAAATGTAGACAGACTAATAATAAAGGATTACTCAAACATGTGAATGAAACAAAACCCAAACCCAGGTATGTTTTTGAGGAGGTAACAACATTATAACATGTTTTAAAGCTCACAAGTTATTTTTGCACAATAGAGGACCTTTAACCACTGCATTTAACCCATCCTTCACCCAGTGTCTACACCTGTCAGGACCTAACTCCAGATCTTGACCCAGGAACATGATTATTTCACTGGAGAATGGCTCTACTGCATGTTTGAGGTTAAAGAACTGCCTTTAATACAATGATTGATAATACACTTATACAGCTATATTAAAGAGGGGGTATTATGCAAAACTGATTTTATATCTTTAAGGCTCAAAGGGCTTTACATCAAGGGTTACACTCACCCAAAGTGCAAGGTGGGTTAAGTGTCTTGTAGGACACAAAGACACCATTCATCTGTTGGAGCTGGAATCACACCGCCAACCTGTGGGCCAGTGGATTTGACCGCTCTACCAATGATGAGCGGGATTCGAACCACCAACCTTCGGCTAAGTGGACAAACACTCGCCAGCTGAGCTGTCGCCCAATTAGCTGTAAGATTGTCCAAAGCTCCGCCCATAAACCTACATCACCTGTGCTCCCACACGACAATTCTCCATAAATGTATAAAAACATGATACAAAACTGTACACAACAACTTGACAAACCTGATGCATGCTGATTGTGATAGCGCTCTGAAGGGGGAGTAAATTAACAGGGAGAGCAAAGGGAGGGAGGACTCGGAGCATCAAAAACGAAAGAGAAACTTATAACACATGTCAATACACTGTTTTCTGTAAATACAGCATTTTCAAAACAATAAAAAGTGATCTAACATGCCGATCTAAATACAGTATGTTATGTGCTGGTAGTTAATACCCCATAGAAGTAAAATACCACAATCCACATATTCTCTGGCCAATCAGAGCAGGCGATACTGTTATGTGTTTGTAGGTTCAGAATGGAGCCAGACGCGAGACAGAGTTTAAGGGGAATAATTAAAGATTAGAATTTAAAAGTTCTAAGTTAAAGCAGGACTCACGTGGCCTTTGTGAGAAATCAAATCAAAAAGCTACTGGCTACAAAAATGCAAATATTTAAATTTGGAAAAATATGAAAGCTTTGCTTTCGGCCAGATTAGCTACAGTAATTTGGATAAAAACATGTCAAAAGACGGACACAAATTTGAAAGAGAGAGAACTTTGGACGTTGTCCCTCTGGAATATTTGTTCAGTAGAGGAAATAAGGCGCTACTTCTAGGTTGAACTCCTTCTCTAAACTAGGAAAGAACTGAGCAGGCGTCTCAATAATAACAGAGTCTATACTTTTGGGACCACCCTCCCCTCAAATTTTTTAGCAGGAAAGGCTTGACCAATGGGGTGAAGTGTTGGATGTGACTTGGATGTAAAGTTGGGTGAGGTGGTTGAAGAGAGTTTTGTGAAATAGCTCTCACATTACATATTAGGAACCATTAACAGTTTTACACAAATAAAAGATATTCACATGACATTTACAGATCAATATTACAGTAAAACAACATTTACAATATTCACAGCACGAACAGTTCACACATTTCTCTTCTTTCTCTGGAGAAAGTTAATTGGCTGAGATTATAGAATCAAAGTGTCTTTTATTTGTGCCTTGGTTATGGCCAGTTTATCTGAACTTACTTCAGTCAGTCAGGTTCTTTGTAGGAGAAACTTTGGAAATCTTGTAGCTCTTTTTGTAAGAGATCTTTTACTCTCTGTGTAAGAGAATTTAGGAAAGAATGTTTCTGCTTGCAGAACACAAGTCTATAAATCTTTAAGTGACAGCTTGAGAGTCCAATTACAAGCTGAAGGAAATGTGGGAAGTGCATCCATAGAAGCCATACTTAGTCCAAACTATTTGGCTTAGTGAAAATTTCTTTCCTAAAGTTTTGATACCATGGCAACAGTGAAACGGGTGCTTCTCACAGTTTCATGGGCCAACCTGTGATACTACAAGACTGTAATGAGTCACTTTTCACCCTGACTTGAACCATGCTGTAATTGAGTTTGCTCACAACAAAAGCATGCCTCACATTTTCTTTCATTCATGCCAGTATTTAATCTGCATGTTTGAAAGTCCAATCACCATCACTGGTTTGGTTCTGATTTGTGCATTAGTTGTGATTTGTCCTGAGAAGCAATAGACAAGCTGCATCACTTGAGCGTCCAAGGACCCTGCTCCAGATCTTTATGGTAGTTTCAGGGATAAATAGATGGAGGATTAGACACTTGTGCAGATTGTTAGTTGATGAAAGAACCCCACACATTGAGGAGTGTACCTATGGCCCTGTTTTCCAACATTTAAACTATATTTTTGAAAGTAATTCTTAACCAGAATCTGAAAACCAGACCCTAATCTTAACCATAACCCAACTAGGCTTTTATCTTAACCCTGCAACAAAACTCTAAACTTAACCATTATTGTACAAAAAGGCCCTAAATGAAACCCTGGCCAACCTGAACCACACGCAAGGGTGTGAATGACAGGGTGATTAACCAATCAGAGAGATGCATCCGCCATCTGTGTCAAAGCAAACATGGGAGTTATGAGTAAAAAGAGAAAGAGTGTGGAACAGAGTGGATTTCTGCACAATCAACACTCGTAGAACCGAACTCGTTCGTTTGTTCTGAATTATGCTCCTATGTGGCTGACTGGCTGGCACACTGACCAGTTCTTAAACTTGTTTTTTTTTTTTTCATGTTATATTTTTGACTTAATATTTGGGTTTCACACTGCCCTAACACTGGATCTGGTGACTACCTGAGCTGTTTTTGTTTGAGCTTTTCTATTATTATAGGATTTTACTACCGTCTGAGCTTAAACTGCTTCTCAGGGACAAATAAAGTGATTTTGATGGATTTGATTAATTGAAAGGGCTATGAACAAAAACATTACAAAAAGGTCCTGACCTTTACCATAAACTCACTGTGCTAACCATAACTATATGTCCATAAAATGTGAAAACATAGAGCACTTATATCAAAACTAACAAACGTAGGAACATAGAGCTAAGCTAACACAAATGCAAATGCAAATTCTACACATAAAAGATTTGCACAGTCCAGAATTAATTCCGGTCCTTCTTACTGTGACAGACGTGACATCGCTGATAACATCCAGAAATCCAACTTCAAACTCTTCATGAAACTGATCAAACCATCTCATTTTGTCACCTCCTCTCACACTGCCCCCACGCATGCTAAACCCCGTCCACATCCGCTCTGGTTAGGTAGCCGTCATCAAAGCCCGTCTGCCCCTGCTGCTACGGATTGGGCGATCATACTTTAGCGTAGCGCCGCAGCCGTGCCAGTGCTTTGAAGGTGGAACTCCAGGGACTTCTCATCATCATCAGTGAGCATTAGCTACCGCACTACGCCACACCAAATATGTACCCACGACATCTGAATGCCCCCCTCAGATTTTCGCCCTGGTAACGCAGATGGAATAAGCTCGGAGATGAGATAAAAAGAGCATCCGTTGCGGCTTTAAGTGGCACGAGCTAATGTACGGCATTTATCTTCGTTAGGATTATCAGGGTTGGATCTCGGAGGAGCGTTTCATCTCTCGCTCAGTCATTTCCCATAGTAATGTGATAAGTGATAAATAATGTGATAAAAGCATTTTCTAATTCCACATTTCTGTAATAAATGTGCATTGTTTTGGAAATAATGTAGTGTACGGTAGTGATACTCAGATATAAACCCTATACCGCAAGTGTTGGTAGCACTTTTACTCTAGGGTGACCAGTTGTCCCTATTTCAGCAGGACAGTCACCGTTTTGAGCCCTGTGACCCCAGTCCTAGCAAATGTATGCAAAACCAGTGATTTGTCCCAGTTTTATATAAGAAATGTCCCAAGTGTCCCTATTTTTGACCAATCTGATTCCCGCCAACAGTAAAGAGGGCAATATATTGTCATTTGTATAAGTAACATACAGAAAACTGCTTGAAAATGACCATAAGGCAAAAAATGCACGAGCGGAAGTCCTTTAGATTATATACAGACCCACAAGTGAGTTGAGAATGGACAATGTTCCACACTCTTTTCACGATTTTATCTATACAAACTATACCAACCCCAGTGTGTCCCGGTTTTGAATTTTGAAAATCTGGTCACCCAAATTTACACAAGTAACTTTCAAGAATTCATACTTCTACCTGTACTTCTTTTACTCCTATTTGTATGATATTTTATTGAAGTAACAGTATTCTTACTTGAGTAAAAGTGCCTTCTCTTCCCACTTTACTTCTAAAGTGACAAAAGCTTTAAGTGACAATATGAAATGATTTGAACATTTGTGTTTCTTGCAGCGCTGCTTCAGACATGATTTAGTCTCATTTTTGTGTCTGTCCTTTGAAAATGTCAGATTTTGTAAATAATTTCTTATCAAATTATAAACTCAAGCTAACACACTCCTAGCCTCTTGATCACGTGCAGAACTTTGAGGCAGTGTATCTGTAAACTCATCAAAACACTGCTCCACTAAGACACCATCGCCTGAACTGAGCACACAAACAAACTAGAATGGTGTTTTCTTGTGATTAATTGTATTGCAGCTCAGATTCTGGGTTGTGATTTTACACTTCATAAGAGGTAAACATGTTCCAATCAGATATAACTTTGACTGATGACGCTTCTAATGCTGAATCATTCTTAATTACAAAAACACTGGACATGATGTGCAGGTAGTTTATGATATAATTTAGTGTTTTGGTTCAAGATGATTATGCAATTAGAAAGCAGAATGAGCCTCACATGACTCTCTTATTCGAGTTGCCAGTTTCAGTGCTGAAATCCAGTTGGTTTAAACCTAAATGCCGCTCTCTGATCTGAACGGTCACTACCTAAACCCCAGCACCTGCAGCCGATCATGAACCAGTGCTAGTGCAGCCTCTGCAAGGGCCAGATTTCCCTGTTGATTACATTGTACTTCACCATGAAATATTCAAAAAGTAAATTCACAAATGTTGAACCTGGTATTTTCAATAAGTGACTAAACTGTATTACAACATAATTTTGCATTTTAACAATAATAATTTTAGCTGCCCCTATCTGTATTCATTAATATTGGCCTATAGAACGCTGAGATGTCATCTGAAACCCAGCAATACTAAGAATGAGAGAAACTAGTATCTGTCCTTGATCTGCAGGTTAAAGGTGCATTGTGTAACTTTTCTGATGGAGGCTCTGTCAAATGCTTTTCTCCATGGAGATGTTATTGCTTTGTCTGGAATGTTTCACATTTGCCACATTTACATGAGAGCTTTAATTCCGATTAAAAGTAATTTAATTCTGAATAAAAATTAATTCAGCTTTAAAAAAGACCATGTAAACACTTAATTCCTACTGAAAATGATGATTCAGAATTAAACTTAATTCCAAATTAAGTGGGTGGTTTATTCCGATTTTAAAGCTGAATTAATTTATTCCTCGATCATGTAAACGTTTATTCCGCTTAAAAATAATTCTGGTTGTTTGGCGCATGCTCGTTGGGTCGCCCATCTGACGCGATGACGCACTGCGAGATGGCGGCCCACAGTAGAAGTTGGTCTTGAACTGAATTTTTTTTTAAAATACGTGTGCTGAAAGAACTACAAATAATGAAAAGAGTGGATGGAAAACATAAAAACACTAACCAAACCGAGATGACAAAAAGCCGGTAGCAGCTGAAGTGTGTGTTTTCTTCCGGTTGACGTAAATCCGTTTGTGTCCCTGTTCAATCAGAACCCTTCCTGACGCCCAGACGTTGAGCCGAATTAAATATAGGCGATTTAACGTGTTTTCCATGTAAACCTCAATTCGGAATTATTATTCCCACGTAAACTTGAAGGAGAATAATTTAATTCCGAACTATTTAATTCAGAACAATTATTTTCGGAATTAAAAAACATCATGTAAACATGGCCAGTGTGGTATTAAATCTTTCTGTCTTCATGAAGACCAAACCAGACCATGTTACAGGCCAGATCTGTGGAGAGGCGACCCCGCTCACAGTCAGAATGCCTGTTTTTTTGTTTTTTGTTTTTTTTTTATATATATATATATATTATAATATATTATATTATAAATCTACCTGTAATTGAAAAAAAAAAATGCAAGGTAGGGCTGTTTAATGTCATACTGTGGAACATTCTGGGCAGAGCAAGGACATATCCATAGAAACAAGCAGGTGATGGACCCACCAACCAAAAAGTTAAAGTTATACGATACACCTTGCATGCACTTCTTTTGACAATACAGGTCCTTTACAATAACATAAGGTGATCAGTATTATTGTTCATAACAGGTTTTTTTTCAGCAGCAAACACATTTATTTCATTTATAAAGGCTGTTTACTTCTGCATACAATATTTTCTTATATGCAGTGACTTCAAATAATCTAAATAAAAGTACACAAACAGTTAAATCAGCTGAAAAAATAAAACAGCTAAATTCAACTGCTAGCTATGATTCCCACACCAAGAGATCTTCTGTTCTGTTTCCTATTTCTTGGTGGTCATTACACTTGCCAGTTAATTTTGTTAATAATACAATGCAATAAATCAATCAGGGGCATTGGTTATACCCGGATACAAACACTCAATAATTCATATTCTCAAGAGGAGCTGCGAGTGCGATTGTTCATATCGACAGAGCTGTGCTGTGGCCTGGAGTTATTAAGCCGACTGCTGACCCGAGACACAGAGCAGCTTAACACATGCTATTGATCCGTCAGAGGGAGAGGGAGAGTGGGCTGGGGTTAGCAGAGACAGAGAGAGTGGGTCTGTGTGTGCTCTGTGTGTGCTGGGGTTAGCAGAGAGAGCAGGGCTGAGAGAGTGGGTCTGTGTGTGCTCTGTGTGTGCTGGGGTTAGCAGAGAGAGCAGGGCTGAGAGAGTGGGTCTGTGTGTGCTCTGTATGTGCAGATGGATGTGGGGTTAGCAGAGAGAGCAGGGTAGGTCACAAGGTTCATGAGATGTTACAGTGTTTACAGAATCAATGGTTTCATATTGAGTTGGAGGACAGGTCAGAATCAATCCATTTTTTTCTGCTTTATCTGGGGTCTGGTCACGGAGGCAGCAGTCTAAGCAGATAGGTCCAGACTACCAGTGGTTCAAGGTAATCAAGTAAAAATAGTCCTGTACGCATGTATACATTTTAGGTATGTGTAAGGCTGGGTACCAAAACTCGGTTCCAAGTAGGAACTGACTGAAAAGGTCCGGTAAGTACTGGTACAGAAAAGTTTTTTGTGCAAATTTTTCTGTAAGTACTGGGACAGAAAAACTAATATTCGTTCGGTGCCAACTTTCAATTCCTTAGTTTTAATTCCTTTCAATTCCTTGGTTAATGAGCCAGTACGTACACCACATTGATTTATCAGCAGCGCTGGGGCTCACTCATCACGACTGTGTTCTTCACAAAATAATGGCACAAAACAGCATGTTTTAGCATAGCTCTACATGTGTCCAAACAAAACGCAGTGTGTCATCATCAGAACAGCTGAAGAAACAGCGCAGCATGAAACTTATATCCACCCGAAAATGCATCCAGTTTTCAGTACGGGGCCTTTAGTGTCTCAAAGTCAAAGTGTTGTGCGTAATAATAAATCCACAGCCAGTCACAGTCTGCTGTGTCAGATAACATGAACCAAACTCTGCCAAAGTCCTCCTCTTCCTTGGTCCCGGTAAAAACATAATTTCCAAATGTAATGTAGTAAATATATGCAACGTGGAGAGCGTGAGTGCATAAAGATAACAGATAATATGAACCAAACTCTCCAAAATTCTCCTCTTTCAAAATTCTCCTCTTTGTTAGTCCTGATCAAAGCGTAATTCCCGGTGTATATATCCAGTGTAGAGCGCGTGCGCATAAAGATGTATCCTCGTCCTCGGTTCAGGTAACCGCGCAGTAAAAGAGTTAAGCTATTTATTAAAACAAAAAGCACGCCGGGATTACATGGTTTACATTTGCCTCTCACACATTCCACATACGCAAGATGCCGTTTACTCAACCAACGCAGCGGTTCTTAGCGGCTTTTTCCAACTGTAGCTTCCTCGCAGTTTGCACAAAGTTTGTTGCAGTCACAGGCAAGAATCCACTACCAGTTAGCCACAAAAGAAAGTCCGTTTTTGAGGTCACTGAAAGAAGAAGAGAAGGGGAAAAGGAGCAAAGTTAAACTAAGGTGATTCTTGGAGATTCCTTCCAGCGATGGCGTGCATTGAAGCAGAGGGTCTAAAGACTGACGCGTTGGTCGCTAAATTACTTCTAGACAGGAAACTTCTGCTTATCATTTGAAAACGTACAGTATATTTACAGCAGCAACAGCGATTCTGAATGTGTCCCGGCTGTAATCAAACATGATTTCTAGAGTAAGGATGAGGTGGGAGGAGGCGTTTCTACTTAGGGAGCTGTGGAGGAGGGGGTGGTTTTACGCATGAGCAACATTTGAAAAAGGACAAACAGTCGCTGGATTTCTGTTTCCTTGGAAAATCCTCTATACAACCGTTAAGCTCAAGGATCAGCTGTGCGCTCTGGTTCATTTGCATGCAAATTTGTATTGAGTTATAAATGAACATATTATAGCCTAGTACTATGTTTTAAAATATGAATTAACAGCATTGTAACAATTCAAGGATTCAAAAGTATTTTAATACAGGCATCAAAAATACACCTGTTGAGGAACCGGTATCACAAAGCAGATATCATTTAAGTACTGGTATTAAAAAAAAAAAAAAAAAAAAAAAAAAAAAAAATCAAAAGGTATCTAAGTATCTGCAGTTTACTTGAAAATTTAAAGCGGATACGTTTTACTTTAACGTCACTACACTTCACTTGAGAGCATGCATCTGCTGTATCTTTCTACTATACTATTTTATTTTATTTTTTAACAGGACTGAAAAGTAAAAGTACTTTTTATCATAGCAAAAGGAGAAATTTAATTTGTCAACTGGACAGAGTTTATTTATTTATTTATTTTTATTATTTATTTATTATTTATTTATTTATTAAATAAACTCTGTCCAGTTGACAAATTAAATTTCTCCTTTTGCTATGGATTCTACCTGGACGACTGAGGGATTCTACATACATACTTTTTATCATAGTTTGAGACCAGCTGAAAAGGCTGAGGGGTTTATTTTTAACACATTCATAGTTGGAGCAAACGAAAATATACGAAAAAAAAAATATATATATACTGCTAGGAAACGAAAGAGTGTTGGACTAAACTCAGCACAAATGATTACCAAATATCAATATAAAATACTTTAACTTTTTACTCTTTAAGTACATTTTTAAATTAATACTTTAATACTTTTACTTAAGTAGATTTTTCTGGTAATACTTTTACTGGAGTATTTTTTTTTTTTTTTTTTGCTCTGGTATCTGTAATAAAACTGAGAGCTGCTTCCACCACTGCAGAATTCCCTCTCCACACACACTTCCTCTCTTCCTCCAGCTCTTCTGGGGAGATCCTGAGGTGTTCCCATGACCAGCTGAGAGACACGCTGTTTTCATGTGTCGGGCAGTTGGGAGGGAAATTTCTCCAAGGACAGTTCTCGTTCACCAGTTCATGTGCTTTTGATTCTGAGAATGCTCTGTGTATTTGTTTGACTCAATGTTTTAAGTAGAACCGATTATCCTACCTTAAAGGTGCATTGTGTAACTTTTCCAGTGGAGGGGCTGTCAAATGCTTTTCTCCATAGAAGTGTTATTGCTTTGTCTGGAATGTTTCACAGTCTGGTATTAAACCTTTCTATCTTCATGGAGACTAAATCAGACCAACTTACAGGTCAGATCTGTGGAGAAGCGACCCTGATCACGGTCAGAATTTATGTTTTTCTATGTATTTTTGAGCTATAAAACCTGTAATTTAATAAATGTAAGATAGCTGTTTAGCTGTGGAACATTCCAAGCAGTGCAATGACATATCCATAGAAACAAGCAGGTGATGGACCCCCAACGAAAAAGTTATGAAAAAGTTACATATACACTATTATCTGATCTATGTTTTAATGTTGTTTCCACCACCACAAACATACCTGGAGTTGTGTTTTGTTTCATTCATTCATTGATCTTAGGAGCTATGCAGCCCGGGGCATTGTGCTGCTGGTAGGTGTCCCACAGCAAACAGGTACTAGGTGATGGGTCAGACTAAGAGGTTCTGAGCCCTATGAATAATTGAAAATCAAGGACTACAACATTGCCGGTGTGGAGCAGCCAGACCCCACCCTGCAGCCAGGCCTGGAGCTGAACATTTCTGACCAGAAAGAGTGATGTGGTTTGGTTAAATCCTACAAAGCTAACTTTTAGGTGCTTTGAGGATTTAAAACTCCTAAAGAGTTCATGTTGTGAAAAGTTATGAGAAGAATTCCTAAAAAATCTGACTTTTGTGAAAGCTATGGATGCCCTGTCAGCTGAACACGGTCTGTTTGAATAAAAAAAAAAAAAGCATTGTGCTTTATAGGAGAATTCTTTTTGGGCGGGACGTTTAATTGTCCGAGCATCAAGAGCATCAGGTGAGTTAGCATGCTAGTTGTTGTTAGCTGTACTGTGATGGCATAACTCTCTGAGAGTTGTGAAAAATACTTATAAACTACTCACAGTGATAATAATTAAAATGCTCTGAACGCATAAGGTAAGTGAGGAATAACTTCCTGTAATAACATTACGGTGGCTTTGAGGCTAATATTTTGATCTTTTTCTGTGTGAAACAAAACAGCAAAAGAACAATGTATTTGGTGGAATGATGACACAGCAGTTAACAGGCACTCTAACAACAAGAAGGTCAAATTCCAGTGTATATTTTCTGAGTGGAGTTTGCAGTTTCCTGAAAGTGCCCCAGTTTCCTCTACCATCAAAACCCAGTGGGACTTGCACAGTGAGGTTATGAATTATTGCAAACGCACAAATATCTGGAACCTTTCTCACTGCTGCAACTTGTTGAAAAAGAGACTTCAGCGGTTACAACGAATCAGTGAATCTGGTGCAAGTGGATGTCCGCCAGCTACACAACCAAAACTGGATATCTCCTGTGAGTCTCCACATGTAATGTTATTAGATCGAAACAGGCTCATTGCTGGATATACTGTGGAGGAAATGCTACCACTTCACACCGAGGTCTCTCCTTCCTCTCGGCGTATAATAGATACAATTGCCCACAAACAACAATTTACCCTGAAGACTGAACACGCAAAGATGGAGGCCAATTTAAAGTCAATGTTTGTGTCCACAACTACGGATATCTGGACGGTCCTCTGCTCTGTTAGTGATGATGACCTCCAGCACTACAGGTGTGCAGCACATACCTTTAACCCGATTTCCACTAGTGACACTGAAAACTTTCTTATAACTACTAAATCTGTGTATAGGGTCACTAACGCAAAATGCAGTGCTGCAAGTTGATCAGCAGCTGCAGAACAAGTGCAAGGGGTCAGCCAGAGGAAGCTCCTGGTTCTGTCAACTACAAGGTGGACTTCCATTTATGAGGCCGTATCCAGAGACACAGAGATTCTCCATGAACGAGCTGAACAACTTGTGCAACACGCTGGGAGTCAAGAGCTTCAGTGAAAAGGAGGACCAGTTCATGTGTGAGAACTGCTTTGCAATGAAGCCATTAACGCCAGCACTGGACTTATTGTAAGGTGATGGCTGTTCCTATGGTGCCCTGTTGCAACACTTGAGATTCTGATGACAAAGACTCGCAACCTAAAATACTGTTGCATGTATTTTATTTTTATTCAGGTCATCCAGACTCCTTTCACCAATGTGCTGGACAACAAAGTAACTCCTCTTGCTGCCACAAGTAGCTAACTCCACTGGGTACAAAATGGGGACAGAAGACTTCACATTGTCTTCTGCCATATAAATGAATACAGAAAGAGCCAGTCTTTTGAGCAGCTCTTTGAGATGAATGGATTCAAAAGATTCTGATCCCATTAAAGAGTCATTATTACCTGCCTGGATTCCTGTTTCCGTTTCCCGGCACATTTCTCACTCAGTCATATTTCCAAACACAGTAGTTTTTCCTCTTTTTGTTTTCTTGTTCTGTGCCTCCAGATCTAATTGTTGTGTTTGTGTTTATGAGCTGAATTTACGTAGCTTATTGCAGCCTCCCTCTTTGATTTAGTGAGCCCATTTCCCATAGCAGGCCTGTTTTCTCCTGCATATTACATCTCTGTTGTTTTGGGAAGGCCAGACGCTACAAGTTCTCCAATAAACAAGTAAATCTATCGCAAACTTTCTGCATAACATTTGCCTGTACTTGCCTTAAGAAGTGAGAAAAAAAGAGCCAAAAGAACTTCTAATGTTAGTGCATTGCCAGGAATGTTCCACGGTATAGCGGTTTTGGGGGAAAACGAAAAACAAACAAAAAAAAAACTCTTCAAGTCTACAAGATAGTGTTGTCACGATACGTACAATTTCAAACTCGATTTCAATACTAAGGAACAGACTCGATACTGATTGCGATACCACAATAATTAAAAACACTCTTTCTTTAGACAACAGAATGTCATTTTCAACAGTAAATTGTAATACTTTATTTTATATTGCCATATTGTGGCCTTATATCTGTAATCCTTCAGTGGTCCTGTAGGTTCCACAGTGGTCCATGGGCGTATACTCGTCTATGTGCTCTTATACTTGTTCTGATACAGCTCAGGATCATTCTAAAGCTATTCAGGAAAGCTTCATTTCTGTCTTGTGAATGTGACTTTTTTTTAGCATGGATACCTGCTCAAAGGAGTATCTAGTTTCAATACTAATTTCTAGTAACTAGTTAGTTAGTAACTGATTTGCTTTTTACAATAACTACCTAACTGACAAATAATATAAAAATAAGGCAGTCATGCTATGAGGCTATTGAATAAACTGCAAGCATCTGTCCTACCTCTTTTCATGCAGAGCGAGTTATTAAATGCCATATTCTGAAACATTCCAGGCAATGCAATACATCACCATGGGGACCAGCGGGTAACAGACCTTTTACCAGATTGTTATGGTATTTTATATAACAATCTCCATGGAGACAATGAGGTGAAATTATGGAATTATTAGCTATGTGGAGAGGCAAGAAAGGTAAGAATACGTGTTTTTCAGTGTACATTGGAGAAGTACGAACATCCACCTTTAAAAAAGTCTTTAGACAGCTGATTAACCTTGTTAACACTTTATCGTAACTACACTATGGGGTATATTTACTAAGCGTTTACACACATGATAAATGCATTGGACACAGTGAAAAGTGGACGCAATGAGATCAAATGAATATGCAAAATGGGATGTTTTGTCCAAAATGCACAAAAATAAGGAGGAGAAAATGCAGATAACGGATGCAGCTTGATTTATCAAGACAACAAGCTCAAAAACTTTGTGGAAGTTTACCAAGTTGGAAAGACAGTACCAGTTTCTGCAACATTAAATGTTGAGTTGAGTAAAAGTTGATGTTGAGTAAAAGTGCACGGATCTACATTTTCTACTTCCAAACTTAAAATAAAATAATAAAGCTAATAATAGTTTGGTCCTGTTCATCTTAATCCACAAAAGAGGCGAGGGTCCCTGTCCAACACATTGGCTCCACACGGTGTACGGGAGGAGGCGCCCCTGTAGCCGGATCACTGATCTCTGTGTGGTGATGGCCTCAAATGACAAAGACAGTGCGCGCACGGCTTCTTGCACCTGTTTTCTCGCTAATTCAGCAACGTTATAATGTGTCTCTGCATTTTTGGCAGTTCTATAGGCTATGGAAAAGTTTAGCTCATCAGCGGTTTCTCCTTTACACATCTTTGGATTTGGCTCAGATCGGGCAAAAAGCACGAGGCTTCTGTGCCTAAGCTATCTGCAGTGATCATGGTGTAAAGCTGATGATTTAAAAAATGAAAACTGAAGTTAGTTTTAACTGTATTGGCTAAATGATTAAAGAGAATAGTAGATATAAAGGACATATCAGTGAGCAAAGTTATCATATGATATAGACTGCGTGTGCGCTTAGTCCTTTTGTTCAGACGCTAAACTCTCATTTACATATTAGAATTGTGGGAGGAAAAAGAGGTACAGTGAAAAATCAGGTGCAGCATGTCCACAAATAGCATACAGTTTGCATTGGTCATTTAGCACATGCTTAGTAAATATACCTCTACTAACCGTAAAGCTCTAAAGAAAGCATGAAGCGAAAACAGCATTAAGTTGTAATCAGTGTTGGGGAAGTTACTTAAAAGTAATTAGTTAATGTAAAATATTACACTACTGTTACTGCCTCAAGAAAGTAACTTTATTTAGTCACATTAGTTACTTTATATGTCATTTTGTATAAACTAATTATTGGATTTATGACATTTAAATAGAGTTATACAACAAATGATTTGTTTAAACTGTCTCAAATGTCATCACACCAACTATAGAAATGAGTAACAGCTCCACAGCGCTGCTGCAGGCTGCTTCTGTCTTCCTCTGAGGTGGTGCATGACAGCAAAAGGCATGTGTGGCTAACTAAGTAACAAAGTTACACCCACCGCAGGCTGTAACGAAGCATTTTTTTTTTTTTTTTGAGAATCTCTCCTTTTAATAATTTTAACAATTTTTAGCACACACACCTTCCAAAGTTGAACTTAAAAGCAAACATGATAATAACTTCTTGATTTAAATAAAAAAAAAAAATAATAATAATAAATGCCAGGATAAATAAGAGGTAGAAAAATGAATAAATAAAAGAGGTAATATAAAATATTTTGCAATATTTGACCTTAGGTAATGTTGATCTGAACAAGATCTAAACTAGGACTAAATCAGCTCTGAACTAGGCCTAAACCAGGCTTAAAATAGAACTAACTTGCTACATCTTTTTCCATAGTCAACTGTGTAGGCTCTAAAATCTCCATTTCTTCTTCGTCTTGAATGAGTGGGAGCCTTTCTGGGCCTGTCCTTTCAAACTTGGGACAGGCCCAGAAAGGAATCAAGTCTGGCATCTCTGGATCGCTCAACCCCTCGCTCGTGCTGCCCTCTCTCCTGTCCAGTCTTTTTCTGCTATCAGTCTGCTAACACGCATGAAGGAGGACTTGAGGTGTTTTAAAAACAGCTTGATGTTGCCCAGTGTGTTTTTGATTGTTGTGGCTGCATAGCCCTCATCGTCCTTTTCTCTTGGTTTGGTTGGAAAGCTGCGATAGCTGCTCAGCAGGGCTTGACACAGGAGTTGAGGGAAGTCTGTGACTGGCCGAGGAGAAAGGGCTTTCTGTTTCTTGAGTAGCTTCATGGTGTGACGTCCTTTGTGTCAAGTCAATAACGTCATCATCAGAAATTTCAGAAGGATCATGAGGCTTTGGCTGATTGGGGGACACTGGGTTCATACTCTCTGGCTGATCGGGGGACACTGGGTTCATACTCTCATGCGGTTTGCAGAGCACTTCGCAGTCGCACCGATATGAAGCATAATCTTTTGTAATAAACCAGTGTTTTTCAACCACTGTGCCACGGCACACTAGAGTGCCGTGAGATGTTGTCTGGTGTGCCTTGGGAAATGATCCAATTTCACCTAACTGAGCTAAAAAATATTTTTTGAAAACTAATTAATTATTATGCGCAAATAACGTGTAGTTTTTGAAAGTCTGTGCTGTCCTGTGATTGGCAGAGTAGGTGTTTCAGTAGGTGGCAGGTAGCTAATTACTTTGTACATTGAGAAAAAATAATTAGTGATGATTAGTGATGGTCAGGTGGCAGTGACAGTGGCATTGTGGCTAGCGAGACTATATGGTGACAGTAATGGAGAAGTTTTTGAAAAGGAAAGATGCTAACTCCAAAGTGGACCCTGGACAAAATTCAAACCCAGATGAAAGCCCAAGTATGAGTGGAGGTCAAAAGAAAGCAAAGATGGTTAGCTCAAGCAAAGTATCTGGCGTAAGGCAATACAGTGAAAGCTATCTTTCATTTGGATTTACTTTCACCAGGGATGCAATGAAACCAACTCTGTTGTGCATGGTATGTGGTGAAAAGCTATCCAACAGTGTGGTCCCAAGTAGGTTTAAACGCCATTCCCAAATGAAACACTCTTCGCTTCAAAACAAGAATGTGAATTATTTTGTTTGCCTGCATGAACACACAGAGAAACAGGGAACTTTCATGAGAAAAAAGGTAAATGAGAGAGCCCTTAAAGGTAGTTTTAAACGTTGCTAAACTTGTAGCTAAGTCAAAAACACACTGTGGCAGCGACATTAATACTTCCCGCCTGCAAAGCCATTGTAAATGAGATGCTCGAACCTAAAGCAGCTAAAGAAATAGCCAAAGTCCCTCTCTCAGATAACACAATTTCAAGACATATTGATGACATGTCTGCAGATATCAAAAGTGTGGTTTTGGAAAAGATCTGTGTCAGTAAGTAATTTGCATTGCAACTTGATGAATCTACTGATATTAGTGGACATGCTCAACTCCTGGCCAATGTGCGTGTTGTGGATGGTGTTACAATCAGAGAAAACTTCCTTTTTTGCAAGGCATTGCCAGAAAAAAAGCAACAGGAGGGGAAATATTCAGGTCACATCAGAATATCTTGAACAAGGAGGACTTAAGTGGAAAACCGTAGATGTGGCTGCACTGATGGAGCTGCAGCTATGGTCGGGTGCACCAAAGGCTTTGTAAGCGAAGTGAAGGAAAGAAACCCAGATGTGATTGTTACACACTGTTTTTTTACACCATGAGACCCTCGTAGTCAAGACTTTACCAGCAGAGCTAGTTCCTGTGTTGGATGATGTTGTGCACATGGTAAACTTTGTAAAGTCGACCCGTGAAAAGTCGCATATTTGCATCTTTGTGTAAGGAAATAGCGAGCGAAGCATGAAACCTTGCTGTATCATACGGAGGGCCGGTGGTTGTCGCACGGCAAGGTCTTGGCCCGTGCGTTTGAGCTGCAGGAGGAACTTAAAAGTGTTTCTGACAAATGAGAGGTCCTATTACACAAAGCTGCTTGCAAATGATGAGTGGTGTGCAAGGCTGGCATACCTGGCAGATATTTTTCATCATCTGAATAAACTGAACACACGAATGCAAGGCCAAAATGAAAACCTGCTTAGAAATTCAGATAAAATAAATGGATTCCTTTAAAAGGTGCAACTCTAGCAACAACATGTGGAAAGTGCTAATCTTGAAATGTTCACACTCACCAAGCAATGGCAAAATGTTTACACTGCTGCATTGTGTGAGATAATAGTTAAACATTTAAAAACTCATGAGGAGAAGACGGAGAGGAGAGGAGATGTCATTTTATTTCTCCTCAGCCTCCACTGAATGCCTTGACTAGGTTAGGGACCTGTATAGCTCAGCATCAGTTGGTAGAAAGAACATGATTTTACAGGAGCAGGAGGAACTAACTGAACTGAGACAAAATCATGGTTTAAAGCTAAGCTTTGCTGATCTACCTTTGGACAGTTTTTGGTTGGTTACTGCCAGGGAGTTCCCTGTTCTGGCAAACAAAGGTATTTTGACATTGCTCCCATTTTCCACGACATATCTGTGTGAGGTGAGCTTTTCAAGCCTGACTGCTATAAAAACTAAAGACAGACAGAGCCTGAGAGCTGCTGAGGAAGAGCTTTGTGTGTGTCTTTCTTCGATTCCTGCCAGGATATCAGCTCTGTGTTCATCCAAACAGGCCCAGGTTTCACACTGAGTAAGTAGAAATACAAACATTTTCTGCTGGTGGTGTACCTCTTGATTTTTTTTTTTCAATGAAAAAAATATGTCTTGGCTCAAATAAGGTTGAAAAACACACAAAAATTATGAAGGAAGCTTTCATGCTTTATTAAGACTCATTAAGGTGTAGATATTTTAAAGCCTTACAACAACCACAGTAGCAAAAACACTTTGCTGTGGCCGCCATATTGTTTGTTTGGAAGAAATTCACTCTGAAGCAGTGCCAGATGGAATCTTTTTGTGCAGAATACCATGAGAAAACCATTTGACTGTCCATGCTAACAGATCAATAGAGTTTGCTGCTTTAATGGTACACTTGGTTGTGATCACATTGATTTCCTTGCAGCTGTAGCCGGGGGGTTAACTGGTTACGCGGACTGGCTAGATTAGAAACGGACAGAAGAGCAGCACTGTCGGGCTGTCAGAGAGGTGAGAGGGGGAGGAGGGGGTGCAGCCAGCACCCGTGGGTGCTGTGTCAGTTGTCAGAACTCGGGGCACTGTTGTGGCACCTGGACCTGCTGCTCAACACCTTTCTGTGAGAGGTGATCATTTAACCGCCCACACCACACCACCTGCTACTTACAGACATATACTGAAGACTGTACTGTACTGAACATGGCTTTTCAACAAATAAGGTCACCATAGGGAAATGACTTCTCTGTATTTGGTTCCATTTTAAAGTGCGTATGGCAGGATTTGACGATTCTCTAAATTCTACTTAAGTTGGTGGGACAATACCTAAATGATCATTTTACAGCAATCAATTGATAGATTGATTCTTTATTTATCTCGAAGGAAATACAAGTTTTGCTACAGCAACATTTCCACTGTGCTTCTCAGTGTGCCTCAGTGAAAGGTCTCAGTGCAGTTCAACAGGAGGACTGGTCAGGTAAGGTCAACAGATCTGTGTCAGGAGAGTTTGAGGAGAGGAGTCAAAAGTGTCCCTCCTCTGTGTCCTGCAGCATCACAGCAGTGTCCAGGGGGAACCAGGTGAACACAACAGGAAAGCCTCTTCTAAACCTCACTCTCACTCCACTCTGGTTGTTTGGTCGGTGACTAAATGGTTCACTCGCTCAGTGTTTCCTCTGGAAGGTCTGCCACATTTGGTGCCACGTTTGGAGTAAAAAGACTGTAGTATTTCAAATATCTATAGCTAGCTCCTTAGCTAGTCTCTTGTACGATCTCCATGGAAAAACAGCTGATTTCACAAAGTGCAACTGTCCCTTACTTGTGTCCTTTGAACTGCACATGCTGCACTTCTTAGCTGGTTAAAATCCCATAATATGATGTTAAAAACTGAGCTCAAAAAAACAGAAAAAGTTTCAAAACCTGCTCAGTGTGTGAGCCAGGTAGCCACAAGAGCAGCCAACCATTCCATTGCCATGGAAGAGTAAGAAGCAATTTGTGAAAGTTGCAGGAAGTGTAGAGCTCTATTTGAGCGCCATATCGATGATGTCCCGTTAGGGAGAATTCTATCCAAAAGTTTAACACAATTTATGCATAATAAACTTTTTTTTTTTTTCCTGATACTTCAAACATTACCAGGTACATACCTACCTACATGACTTCAACAAAATAACCTGTGAATCTGTCATAGGCACTTTAAAAAGTGTGCCAAACACTAAATCTTCATCTTATATCTTCAAGTGCCTGTGATGAATATGAGTATTCATGGTCCTGTTTAGAAATCGATTTTCAACAAAAAGGTGAGAGTGACTAACTGAAAACCTGTTGGTTAATGCTAGCTAGCTTGTGACTGTAATTTTATGTGAGGCTTGTTTGACAGCACAAACCATCTCAATGTTGTAGTTCCCAAACCAGCTCTTTCTGTTTTCTGATTGTGTTAAAACAAAGCTCATATTAAGTCTAACATGAGTAACAGAGCTATTAACAGAGTAGTGCTTTCAGTTAGCATCACACCCCCAGGGAATGTTGATGACGTCAGCTGCAAACTATCAATTGCGGGATGGAAATACAAAACATTGGCATTTTGTGAATGAATGCAATTAATTAACAGTTGAATCTGCTACGGTTTGTGTATAAGTAATGCTCACAAAACCTAATAGTAAAAAGTGAAATAATTGCTAATTACAGAAAAGGTGTCAAAAGTAGTAGGAGCTCGTCGTATGGATCTTTGGAGCTGAGTATACTGGAGTGAGTGGAGATGATTAGATTATACGCGTTGATGTGGTGGTGTAATATTGTTTGGCGTGTATGAAACATTGGTGTACCAGCAGAGCAGCTCTCAAATGGAATGAGGGATTGATCTGGGCGTCCGGGGCTTTCGATCTCTCTCCAAAACCCTTCTGATTATTCATCTGCATTAGCCCGCACGTCGATACCCCCCGCCAGTGCCCCAGTGTGTGTGCAGCAGCACTCCCAGCATGCTACGGGCTCTCTGGGCCTCTCTAATGCCAGGGTAAAGAAGGGCTGTGAAAGGGCGTGTTTGGAGTGAGAAAGCAAGGTGCTGCGTGTTAGAGCATCGGAATGATCCAGTCTGACAGGGTTTGGAAAGAGGTCAACAGCCACAGCGCAGGGTGATTATTTGGTTTGGTTTTATTTGGTGTTTGGGGTAGTGCCTCCCCTTAAAGGTGCTATAGTATGTAAAATTGGCTCATGTGAACTTTTAGTCACATTGAAATGTTACTATCCTGCATTAGCCTGTCTGCATCTCCAAAGCTCAAAATACTCTTTTCCACCTTGTTTAGTTTATTTCATTTATTTTACAGGGACCTTGTACATGAGCATTGATCAAACAAACATTCAAGAGATGCTTTGTGCCAGACTATAGTGCTCCCAGCTCATTTCCTTTTGCAGTCCCAGAGACATACAAAACACAGAATACACACAAAGGATAAAACACTGCAATGTATATACAAATAGTGATAAAATGTCAATGATATTAACTAGACCCTTCTCACCCTACTCCCTCTGTGCCCTTAATCAAATATAACTTATTTGTTAGTTGTGATGTCATCAAATGGTAGTTTTAAAGTTAACTACCACTGTACCATTGTCGTTTTTGATGATATATAGAGACAAGCAGGGAGCGTCACCAAGACAAATTAGTAAGAATGCATGTTTTGTATGTTTTTTGAGCAAAAAAAGAAAAAGAAAATAAGTATAAAGTCATCTTGTCGAACATTCCCACCAAGCAATAATATCTCTGTGGGCCTCACACCAGAAAAGTTTCAGAGAGCACTGTGCATATAATATTGTACATTTAACATGTAGCGGCTGCTAATAGAAATGAGCTTTCTAACCTAGAAGCCTGGTACTAGCATTTTTGCCCTTGGACATCATGTAACTGTGCACTGTCCTGTTAAATAATTACATTTAATTTGTAGCTAACCTCTTTATTATTATTATTATTTTTAATCAAAGTGTAAAAGCTGTCAGTTGGCCTAATTGCTTTATTTGATCTTTGACAATGTAAATTATAATACTGTGTAAATAGAACATCAAACTTAACTTGCTATTAGAATGATTATGATTTTAAAGTTGATTATATATATATATTGATTATATATATTTTTTTAATATACAGAAGCAAATTAAAACCTAAAAGCAGCACTTTTTAACTACCAACCTACTAAACTTATGTTTTTGTTTATTGAACTGTTACATTTTTGGCAATTTTAGCGCAAACTAAGTAAATTTGGTGCTTTCTGGTCAAAATCACCTAAATCTATTTTTATGATGTCTTCTTTGGCCTCTGCAGTTTCTAGTACTTGGTGACATCACTGCAGGGCTGGAGTTTGAAGTATGGATACCTGTTCAACCAATCACACTGTTCCTTATACCACAAGATCCCGCCCCTCACTCTCCCCTTTAGTCCTCCAGACCCCGCCCCTCCTCCTCCCCCTTTACTCCTCCAGACTCCGCCCCTCTTCACTCTCCCCTTTAGTCCTCCAGACCCCGCCCCTCCTCACTCTCCCCTTTAGTCCTCCAGACCCTGCCCCTCCTCCCCCTTTACTCCTCCAGACCCCGCCCCTCTTCACTCTCCCCTTTAGTCCTCCAGACTCCGCCCCTCCTCACTCTCCCCTTTAGTCCTCCAGACCCCGCCCCTCTTCACTCTCCCCTTTAGTCCTCCAGACTCCGCCCCTCCTCACTCTCCCCTTTAGTCCTCCAGACCCCGCCCCTCTCACTCTTCCCTTTAGTCCTCCAGACTCCGCCCCTCCTCACTCTCCCCTTTAGTCCTCCAGACCCCGCCCCTCTCACTCTTCCCTTTAGTCCTCCAGGTGCTACCCAGTTTAGCAGCTCTTTCTAAAATGCAGTTGTGGGCAGAGTTTAGGTGTTGAGTTACACTTTTGGGCTACTTTCCGGAGGCCTTTGTGTTTCGGTTTCAGTCTAATCAGCGCAGTGAACAAACACACGCACCATAACGCACTAACACTGACGCCTCCATTGTTTTACTCACACTAAACTTCAGAGTTCAGTCTGGGTGTACAAACAGATCATAAATCACAAACAGCGATCTTGTTTTGACATTCTCTCCATCTCTTTGTTGACTTCAGATAAAAGTCGGTCCGATCCTATCAACGGTACTCAATAAGCCCATACACGCGGCGCTCACAGTACCATGCATTACTATGAATTATGAGCGCTATCTGGGAGACAATCATCCCAAGGGAACGCTCAGTGGAAGTTTGACGGATCTCACTTTCAGATGTAGTCAGTTTGAGGAGAGCTGCAGTTTCCGTGTCCCGAGAGATATGAGCTTATTATATATATATATATATATATATATATATATATATATATATATATATATATATATATATATATATATATATATATACTATATCGCTTGCAAAATAAGTTTATATCAAATGCTAAAGATGGAAAAAAAGAGTCCAACTTAACTAGTGTTTTTAAATCAGAAATAAATCCATTTTGACACCTGCTGTGTAAATGCAGAGCCGGTGGATAATAATCTGGAGCTGCACATTGATCTTTGATGTGATGTACAATTATAGTTTGAATAAGTGCCAATTTTCCTGCAAAGAATGTTGTGATTCTCTGGAAGGTCTTCTGCCACGTTTGGAGTAAATAGCCTGTAGCATCTCAAATGTCCATAGCTAGCTCCTTAATCCTAGTCTCCATGGATACAAGAAAAACCCACATTTCATTTCTGAAAATGCAACAGTCCCTGACTTGTGTCCTTTGACCTGCACATGCTGCACTTCTTAGCTGGTGAAAATCCCATGATATGATGTTAAAAACTAGCTCTAAAAATGAAAAAGTTTCAAAACCCGCTCAGTGTGTGAGCCAGATTGCCAAAGAGCAGCCAACCCCTGCGAATGAAGTTTATATCAAATGCTAAAGAGTCCAACTTGACTAGTGTTTTTAAACCAGAATTAAATGCATTTTGACACCTGCCCTACCAGTGCAGAGCTGGCGGAGCATTTGGAGACAGATAATTATCGGTAGCTGCGCATTGATCTTTGACGCGGTGTACAATTATAGTTTTAATAAGTGACAATTTTCCCACAGTGAATGTTGTGATTATATTGTTGTGACCGAGTGATACTTGGTGAAACTGAGAAGTAGAGATGTTCAATGAGTGTTGCTCCTTCATTTGTGTAACTTTAGCTGATGAGTCATAAGTTCTTTACGGAAATGAGTCCAACTGTGATTAAAGGAGACCTATTTTAACCATGTTATGATAGCTTTTCCCCACTTAAAGTTGTATTTAGAGTGATTCATTCATGTTTGAGCAGTCTTTATTCTACTGGACTCAAGACGTCAACCGCTAGTGGTATACGCCAACTGCTCTGTACTTACTTCATTCTCCAATTTATTTTCTTAAAGGGCCCATATACACTATTTTATGATCTTTTATAATGTTTCCTCATCACATCATCATTAGTTACCGCATAGATGATTAGCCCTAAGCAAGCTTTCAAACTTCTACTGATCTTTCTGGGAAGGTTGAAAGGGTAAAAAATTATAAAGCATTTTGCTGTACAAGAATCAGGAAGTGCATAGTTAGCATGCTAGCTGTTGTTAGATTAGCACTCCCACGCTCCTCTTGGTGAATAATTAAAATGTTCAGAACGTATAATGTACATTGGCGGCACGGTGGCTGAGTTCCTGGCACTCACGCCACACAGCAAGAAGGTTCCAGGTTCAATCCCCGGGTTGCCTAGGCCTTTCTGTGTGGAGTTTGCATGTTCTTTCTGTGTCTGGGCACTCTGGGTTTCCCCCACCAAACCAAAAACATGCTCCATAGGTAAAAATCCTCCAGCTGAGGTCCTGACCAAGCCTAGCAATAAGATCATGGAGATGGGTCCCTGGGCCCCCCATGTGCTGCCCACTGCTCCTACAGGGATAATAAAAGTTAAAAAAAAAAAAAAAACAGTTAAACGATTTGCTCATGAAATACGTGCTTATTAGTGTCATTTAGATTCTACAACGTGTCACTGAACATTGGACTGTTGCTAGATGTGATTGTCCCTTGCCGAACATGCTAAACCTGACTAACCACAGGTCTCATGTCCCCCTGACCCGCACACTCACCTCGTCCCCGTGATGTGGATATAGGTCGCTGTTGCCCGTGTCTGTGTAATCGATGGGAGCTGTAATGGCTGTGGAGCGCTCAGCGTGTGGGGGACTCATAGGCTTGGCAGCACACAGCTCTCCGGAGGCCAGGAGAGGGACCCCACACTGGGCCACATATGCTCACACCGCCTGGCCAACTCTGCTCCCATCCCCGAGGGGAGAGGCGCTCTGGCAGTCCTGCAAGTGGCCGAGCACGCTGTATGTTTTGTCTTCCATATGTCTTCAGCGGGGACGGATTTAACGAGACACTACGCTAAATCAACTTTTTGGAGCTTTCTGATGTGATAACATTGTTCCCTCATCAAAACCATGTCTGAAGAGGTTTTATATGTCATCTATGCATGTTTGTTTACATTTTTTAGGTCTCAATTTTACTTCCTGGTTGTAAATCATGACGTCACACTGGGAATTCCTTAACTGTCACTGATCAAAACCTCTATAATGTACACAGAGATTATTATCTGACAAATACAAATATAAGAATGCGCCTTTATTTTATTTTTCAACTTTTTCTGCACAAACTGCTTCTTGATTGGTGTAAAAGTATAATTCATATTTTCAATAGTTATAATCCCTCCAAATTAAGTCAAAATTAGAGAATCAATCAGTCCTAAGCACTTTAATGTAGCGATCTTTCCTGGGCCCTATTCAAACCCTCTTTACGGTTAGCAGTAAGAGTCTGTGCAAGGCTCCGCCCACAAGCCTACGTCACCCATGCTCCCACACGACAATTCTCCATAAATATACAAAAACATGATACAAAACAGTACACTAAACTTGAGGATGCATGTGGAGTGTGTTGTGAGGGGGAGTGATAAAAATGTGACTTATTAAACACGTAAATAGATTTTTTTTGTTTCTTTTTTTTTTTCTCTCGAATATAGCATTTTTAAAATATTAAAAGCTAACATGGCGATCTAAATATGTGTTAGAAGTTAATACCACATAGACGTGTAAAACCACCTATTCATAAAAGGGGTGTTACTCAAAACCTCGGACCTGTTTCCGGTGCATGTTGGACTCCGCCAGGGCTGCCCTTTGTCACCAGTTCTGTTCACTGTATTTATGGACAGAATTTCTGGGCGCAGTCAGGAGCCGGAGGGGATCCGGTTTGGGAACCACAGGATCTCATCTCTGCTGTTTGCAGACAATGTCCTGTTGTGACCTCCAATGTGCACTGGGGCGGTTTGCAGCCAAGTGTGAAGTGGCTGGGATGAGGATCAGCTCCTCCAAATCTGAGGCCATGGTTCTTGACTGGAAAAAGGTGGCTTACCCTCTCCGGGTGGGTGGAGACTCCCTGCCTC
Source organism: Taenioides sp. WSHXM2023 (assembly GCA_029959045.1). Classification (NCBI taxonomy): domain Eukaryota; kingdom Metazoa; phylum Chordata; class Actinopteri; order Gobiiformes; family Gobiidae; genus Taenioides; species Taenioides sp. WSHXM2023. The sequence goes on from CM057100.1 coordinate 3,399,798, forward strand.
AAGTGGAGCAGTTCAAGTATCTCAGGGTCTTGTTCACGAGTGAGGGGAGGATGGAGCGTGAGATTGACAGGAGGATCGGTGCAGCGTCTGCAGTGATGTGGTCGCTGTATCGGACCGTTGTGGTGAAGAGGAAGCTGAGCCGAAATTCAAAGCTCTTGATTTATTGTCAGTCTACGTTCCTCCCCTCACCTATGGTCATGAGCTTTGGGTAATGACCGAAAGGACAAGATCGCGGATACAAGCGGCCGAAATGAGTTTCCTCCGCAGAGAGGGGCTCGGAGTAGAGTCTCTGCTCCGACACGTCAAGAGGAGTTAGCTGAAGTGGCTTGGGCATCTCTTCTGGATGCCTCCTGGACGCCTTCCTTGGGAGGAGGCCCCGGGGAAGACCCAGGACACGCTGGAGAGACTATGTCTCTCGGCTGGCCTGGGAACGCCTTGGGGTCCCCCCGGAGGAGCTGGAGGAAGTGCCCAGGATGAAGGAAGTCTGGGAGTCCCTGCTTAGACTGTTGCCTCCGCGACCTGGCCTCGGATAAGCAGAAGAAAATGGATGGATGGTGTTACTCAAAATCAACGTCAGTCCCAAGCTCTAAAAAGTACTACGTGGACCTTGCGTAGTTCACATTTGGAGAAAATAAGATACTTGTTAAAGGATAAACTATTGTCATTTAAGAAGGCCTGGCAACCCCTTATTGATTTTTTTGCAGTCTGTGTCTATATGACAAACAATGTCTTAATGCATCTCAGATACACATACCTCTGCAAGCTGCTACTTTTTCAGCTTTGTGTGATTTATTTTTTTATATTAAAAAAAACAAAACAAAACATACTGAGCTTAATCTTGTACAATTTAAGCTGTAATTTAAACTGTCTTTGGGTCAATAAAAATGTTATGAGTAAGTGGCAGCAGCTCGTGCCACAAGACAAAATGGACAAAAGATAATAAGATAATGCACACATGAGAAAAATGATCATATGAGATTCTTTACCCCTGAATTTACCTTTGGCTTGGACTAAAAAAAGGAGTTAAGAGCTGGTGAGTTACACAATTTGAGAAGCTGTAGTTTCAAAAAGCAGTAGTACAATGACCGCTAAAGTATAAAATAAATGAAGCCAAAATTGTGAAATGGATTGCACAGCTTATTTATTACAAATTATGTCAAAATCGCGTCTAGTCTCGTTCTCGTGGACCTGATCTCGTGGTGTGTCTCGTCCCAACTCTTGAAGCAGCCAGTGGTTGCAGTAAGTGGAGCTTTCTACCGCGTTATAACATAATTCCCTCAAAAACATGCCTGAAGTGGTTTGCTGAATCATTCGTGCATGTGATCTTGCTGTCTCTGAATATGATCAAAATATGTCATATGTTAGCAATGAATACCCCATAGAAACATAAGACGCACTATGAAACTTCTCTGGGGAGGAAAGGCCTGCTATCTAATGGAGAAACTTTTTCTAAAACTTGTACTTCTTAGTGTTTAATGGTAAAAAAAAACAAAAAAAAAAAAAACATACCTTACCATGAGCAGGGTTGCCTTTCCAGAGATCTGACCTAACTCGCTCTGATTGTATACAGAGAAACTTTTCCAGCAAAGCAAAAACATCAGCAGATGGTTACGTAGTTTCATGGTGCCCGCTGGCCGCCATGTTCTAAACAGGAAGTGAGCATGGGTGCGTTTTGGCTCCACCGATTCTGGTTCTAATCTAATTTCTATTGAAAAACCATCATCCCTCTCTCTATAACTGCTGCTGTCAGGCTCATCGTTCAGACCTTTAAAATGTAACATATGTAACCCGCTCTACATGATCCTTGGGTTTTTGATTCACTATTTTGTCCATAAATAATATATGAACATTAATATCAGACGAATGAGCCACTCTCTTTACCCGAGGTTGCTCCTTCTAGTGTTAGCAACAGGTCTGATTGATTTACATGTTTTATCGTGTTCTAAATTAAAACTTAATGGCAAAAAATTACATATTATTCATGCAAAATGCTCCAGATAGCACCCTCGTGTGTTTGTGTGAGATTCTCTGGCCACATCTGAACATGTTACCCTCTGGTGAGAGGTTGAGGCCTTACTGACTTTGGTACTGTCACCGTTCCTGAAATAGCACATGTCACCGGTGGCACTTTACAGCACAGTAATGGCATGGCAACGGAATGTGTAATTATGTTAATTATATGGTAATTACTCTTTAAAGGACGCATATTATTCAAAATTTACTTTCTTGAGCTTTTAACCATGTTATAAAATTGTTCCTTCATCAAACACGAACCTGGAGTTGTATTTTGATGCTGGTTTGATGAATCTTGGCAGTCAGTCCACTTCGCTTAGAAAAAAAAAAAAAAAAAAAGAATTTATATTGTGCCTCTGAAGACACCACAAGCTCTATACAGTGCATTATTCATTCACTCCACTCACTACAGCTACAGCTTTGCTCTGAAGGAAGCAATACGTTCATATTAGGCAATACAGGTGAAGTGCCTTGCCTAAGGACACAACAGAACTTGGTCCAAGCAGGAATCGGTTCTCCAACCTTCGGTTTGGGGACCACTGCTCTAACCACTTTCCCAGGATTGTTGCGTCACAGGTAGAAACCCTGCACAATTTTTAAGTTCATGACAAGAATTGTTTCTGCTACCTGGTGATGTCCCACTTTTTGTAAAAAAAAAAAAAAAGGACTTTATTCAAACAAACCACCTCAGACATCTTTTTTTAAAACATTCTGCACTGCACTGTGAGGTACACAACAGGTTCTTTATTTATAATCTGGCTCTTTAACACTATAGATATGTCCTCTGCATTTGAGCAATTGTTACCAGATATGTCACACTATTTTAATCTTATAAAAAAGTCAAGGTGAGGAAGGTAGAACCAAGCACTGAGGTAATGCAATGACTACCCCATAGAAGTGTAATACCTCTTCTTTAAAGGTCCTGTATTACTCGAAGTTGACTCTTGTGAGTGTTAAGCTGTTATAATGTTGTTACCTCACCAAAAACAAACTCAGAGTCATGTTTTGTTTCATTCACATGTTTGAGTAATCCTTTATTATAAGTCTGTCTACATCTCCAAAGGTCAAAATGCTCTGTTCCACCTTGTGATGTCATGAGTTTTTAAGTTAACATCTCCGCCATCTAATTGTCTCCATGGAGATGTTATTACTTTTCAACATTACATTCAACTTTGTGAAAACTTTTACTTCTTCAAGCACGAGTTTAATTGCTAAAAATAAAATGCCTTACCTCAGATCTGACCTTTAACTCGATCTGATTGTATACAGAGAAACTTTTCCAGCAAAACAATAACATCACTATGGAAACAAACGGTGCCCGCCAGCCGCTGTGTTTCAAACAGGAAGTGAACATGGGGGTGTTTCAGCTCCATCGACAATTCACTTTCTGTTGAAAAAAACATTGCTCCTCTCTCTGTAACTGCTGCTGTCAAAGGCCCATATTATACTATTTTCTGATCTATGCTATAAACATAGCTGGGGTTGTGTTTTTTTCATTCACACCCTGTATATTTGGAGTAATTTTCTCAAACTAAAAACTCTTGACTTGAAAACTTGAAAAACTTCCTGATATCACAAGTTAGAACGGAGCATGCCATACTTTGAAACATTCCAGACAAATCAATAACTCTCTCCATGGAGAAAAGCATTTGACGGACCCTTCACCACCAGAAAAGTTACACAATGCACCTTTAAAATGTTCATATTATCATTTTAATCAACATGGAAAAACACTAATACAAAACAGTATTAGTGTTTTTCCATGCTCATCCATCTCACCGTCTTTTCATCACAATAAAATACAAAAATCACCTCCTTACCCGACTAAATAGCAGCATTTGGCACTTTGTAAACCAAAGCTTTTATGAATAAGTCAGTCTCAGCCAGTACAGAAAAAAAAGGTAATAAAGTGCTAACCCCAGCTCCCAGTCCCCCTCGGAGCTGAAATAATAAGGCCATTCTCACTGATCCGAGCGGCGGGCATCATCAAAGAGCCAAACACTAGCTCTGTGCAAAACAGAGTCAAAGTCAAAACAAGATGTTTAAAGTGTATGTGACAGGTTATGGTACTTTTCCACATGGTTAGCGTGGCTGCTAAACGAGCTCTATTCATGCTTACGTTACAAAACCGGAAGATGTTTGGGAACAACATTGCAGATGATGACTTCCTTTGGGCTCTGTTGGATAGTAACTGACAAAATCTGGGAAAAAGGCCCGGTTTTCTTCATCTAGATATCATTGTATTCTTTCTTTCTTTTTAATTTGTGCATTATAATTTGTCTAACTAAAAAAAAAAAGATGTCATTGTAGTGCTCTGTTGCTCAGCAGATCAACAGTTACAACCAGTTGCCTGAAAAGCTTTGGCAGGTTGTGAAGACGCTGCTGCTGAATCCAAGGTTTTATTACAAGCCCAGTGTCGGTAAGTCCACCGGAAGTCGTCATGCGCATGTTTCCAAACGTCTTCCGGTAAGCGTGAATTGAGTCTACTGGGCAGTACCTGGAGGACTAAAGGGAGGAGGGGCGGGGTCTGCATGTATAAGAAACAGTGTGATTGGTCTAACAGGTATCCACACTTCAAACTCCGCCCTTTGTGTTTGTAATCAGGTGAAGGGGGAGAGATGGTAGCAGATTGTAGCTTTAAAGTGCCATTAACAGGTTAGACCACTCATTTTACTAAACACAGTTAAGACCAGTATATATATTTATGTTTTACTGAAAATGTCAGTTTTTTTTTCCTAATTTTGACATTTTTTAGGTTTAAAATTGTACTTCCTGGTTGGAAATCATGACATCTCGATTGGGATAATAACTGTAACCTTGCAACTATGTGGTACTCTGGGCCAAAACTTAGTCATGGTCACATTTTTATATATGTATATATTTTCCACCTGCAAGGCACTCAAAGCGCTTTACATCAAGGAACCATTCACCCTTTCACACACCAGTGTACACAGACACTAGGGGCAAGGTGGGTTAAGTGTCTTGCCCAAGGAAACAACAACAGCATTCATCTGTGGGAGCTGGAATCGCACCAGCCAACCTGTGGGTGAGTGGACCTGACAGAGAGCAGGATTCGAACCGCCAACCTCCAGAACAGTGGACAAACGCTCTACCAAGTGAGCTGCTGTTGCCCCATGTCTCTCCTTTCACATAAATTAATATTTGACAAATACAAATGTAAGAAAACACCTTTATTTTGTGTGTAGAATCCCTCAGTCGTCCAGGTAGAATCTATGGCAAAAGGAGAAATTCTTTATTTATAAAACCTTTATTTTGTTGAAACAATATGAGAATTTGTTAAAGTGTAATTTTCTGAATTCTCCCTAGTGTGATGTCGTCAGTGTGTTTTAGAACTCTCAACCTCTAGTCAACATATGTTTCTTGATTTATATAAAACTATCATTTATATTTACACATGTATTATACCACCAAATTAAGTCAAAATGAGCGAATCATCAAAACCTGTCATACTTTCTTTAATTAATACAACTCTGTCCAAACAAACAGTTACACCGTACCTTTAAAATAATATAAAAAAAAAAACAAAACCTCTTGGTGCTAATGGTAGTCACATCTAACGGCCTGTAATAACCCGCTGAGTTACTCTGAATGCTCTCGGCGTGTTTTGCATCACAATAGTAGAATTGTTCCGTGCTGTGGAAGTGCGCCTGATTGCGTTTGTATTGTTAGCCTGATCATGGGCGCCCTCCATATTTGTCATGGCATCATCTTGGCTCCATTGTTTCATTACAAATAGTCCTGATGGAGGATTCATTCCCCGCTTTTTACCGCCAAATGTGAGGTTTGCAGCAGCAGCTTGTAAAATGGCATATATTAGTCTATATAATTAGAACCTTCAACTGGGTAGTCGTGACTGTTTTGGCAAATCACTGTGTTATTTTGAAAAGGAAATTATGCAAAAAAGACCTCTGTGATCCTTCCCACGTTTTGCAACTCTGCAAACTCAATGAGTGAAACAGCTGCTAAAACAACTGTGTTATGGTTCTAAACAAGCGAGTATCTGCTGATTCTCAATGATTAAGCCTTATTTGAGACATTCAAGTGCATTTGCCAGATTAATTTATTTTTTCCATTACTTGGTTTTGTAGGAAAGTACCTGAGGTCAAGATTTATCATAGTTTTACATCAGTTAAATGAACGAATTTGAGGAAATGTAGAAAACAAAAAGTTGCAAAATTGATACTTTACAGCTGATGTCATCAACTGTCCCTGAGGCTTGGGGGTGTGATGCTAACTGTAGGCTATACTCTGTCTGAAGCGCTGGCCATGAATGCTCGTGTTGATCACATGCTCTTGAAAAGTGTTGTTTATTTATTTATTTTTTTTTCATTCCCTCATACCACCAGAAAAAAAGTGGTTTGAGCATTTAATGGCTTTATAAGTATTGGTATTAAATGCAACCAAAATATACAAGAGTAAACACAATATCTGCTATGCATTGTTTATTTTTCTCTTTGCACTCCCCCTTCAGAGCGCTGTCATATTACAATCAGCATGCATTCCGCTAATGAAACTCCTGCACACCACATCAGGTTTGTCAAGTTGCTGTGCACAGTTTTGTATCATGTTTTCATGTTTTTGCATATGTATGGAGAACTGTCATGTGGGGGCAGGGGTGATGCACAGAAGAGATCACTAGATTACTCAAACATGCATGGATGACATCTGAAACCTCTCCACGCACATTTTTTTTTTAATGAGGGAACAACGTTAAAATATGGCAGAAAGCTAAAAAAGTGGATTTTGTATAATACCCTCCTTTTAAGTTACAACACCAAATACATTGTACATGTCACAGTTGTCTTATTTAAAATGAATTACACTTTACAGGCTTAACTATTTTGGGCCACATTGTATTAGGCAGGAGGCGCAGAGCAGTCACTGATGAATCATTAGCGCAGTGGGCAGATTACTACGCCAGTGCTGTGAACGCTTGTATCTCCCGCTGACTTTGACGCTCTCTGTAGGAAGTGCTCCATCTGCGCATACACTCATTTTACACTTCAAACCCTCCTCACAAACACTTCATCACAGCCTACAGGCGACTGGAGGCTAGGACGGCCACTGTGATAGAAAAAAATGTATTACCATCAGATGTGCGTAGTAGTTATGTACATTTACTCTTATTTTTAAAACACCACATCGAAAACCCTGCCTTGTTTTGATGATGTTATGGCAACGTCAGCTCCAATTGGGCACCACAGTTTTGTAACACACCACAGTTTTGTAACAAGGACTATAGTTTTGTAACGCACACTACGGTTTTGTAACACGCACTATAGTTTTGTAACGCACACTACGGTTTTGTAACGCGCACTATAGTTTTTGTAACACGCACTACAGTTTTCTAACACACACTACAGTTTTCTAACACGCACCACAGTTTTGTAACGCGCACCACAGTTTTGTAACGTTCTAACAACGTTACAAACGCAGAAGTGAGTGGACTTGTTTCTTTTATTACATTGTTTAAGATGAAGAGTGTGATTTCAAATGTTATTTATAACATAATGATCTACGGGTGTCGTAGATTATAAATACATAGCAGACACAAGCACAGTGTCTTCAAAGAAATTTTACTTTTCAGAGTACTTTTCTAGAAGCATAATTTTATAACAACTTTTATACTTGAATAAAAGCTGTGCTTCTTCTTCCCACTGTCAGTAAGTCTACAAGTGACAAAAGCTTTATGTGAAAATATGAAATGATTTGAACATCTGCGTTTCTTGCAGCGCTGCTTCAGACATAAAAAAGTGTTTCTCATTTTTGTTTCTGTTCTTTGTGAAAATACCAGATTTTGTGCATTATTTGATGCTCTGTGATTCAAATTACATTATCTTTAAATTATAAATCAGGTGTTACGTGTCAACTGTTAACAGCTTTTTGGACCACTATATTTTACTCCTACTTGAGTAATATTATTTTTAAGTGGTAAATGGTTACATATTCACTTTTAAAGCGTTTTACATCAACCACTCACTCATAGATCAATGTATGCAGACACATTGGCAGAGGTGGGTTAACTGTCTTGCCCAAGGACACGACAGTATTCATCTGTGTCAGTGGATCTGACCACTGATGTTTATGACGGGACCAGTATTCAAACCGCTGACCTTCGGATCAGAGGTCGAGCACTCTACCAAGTGAGCTACCGCTGCCCTAATGTTTACTTTTACTTAAGGAAAATGTTTGGCTACTCTCCCCAACTGTGATTATCATCATTTCTATTATTCATGTATTTTGTAACAATGGAAATGCACTGAACTTAGCGTTAGCACTTCAAACTCTCCTTGCAAACACTTCATCACAGCACACAGGAAACTGGAGGCTTCGGCTGCGACTGTGAAAACTGTGATTGATTGGCTAATCCAACTGTCAATCACACCCATCGGAAAGTGGGGAGAAATGTATGCACTGGAACCCGGCAACAATGTACGCAGACAATGGGGCTGAGGGGGGTTAAGTACAGTATCTTGCCCAAGGACACAACAGCAGGATTCATCTGGAGATCTGGAATCACATCTGACATTTAAACAGAGGTCGAGCCTCTGCTGCCCTAATGTTACTCTTACTCCGGCACAATTTTTGGCTATTCTACCCAACTCTGATTATCATTATCATTATTATTCATGCATTTTAACAATGACATTATGTGATGTGCAAAAGTGTTCACTTCTGTTGTAAAAAAGCCCCAAAGATAAGACGAGTTAACATTTGTGTGAACCAAGGTCATAAGAAGATAACAGAGCCTGCAATGTCCAATCAGTCCTTCTAACAAAATGTTTAATTTGTGAGCTGCAAAAACTAAAATTTAGTTAAGATTACTTGAATTAAGAAAGTTTTATTGTGATTAGAGCAAATTTCACCTGACAAATAAAATTGTCTACCAATGGAACAAGACGTTTTGTACTTAAAATGCAATTAAAGCAAGTAATAAAATCTAAAATTGCTTGACATGAGAAAAACACACATCATTTTACTAGTCATGTTGAATCTACTCAAATAAGTAAAATGTTCTTAATTTAAGGCATTTACACTTACCTAAATATTGTTTTTTGTAATGTATCATCTCAGAGTAGGACAGCGGAAGCAGGAACTTCTTCATGTCTGCACTGCATTCCGAGCATCCTAATTATTCACCACGATGAGTTTATAAGCATGCACACTTAAAAACAAGATATATTCTGACCTCAAGAGCTGCTTGTACAACATAACCGTACTGGACCAAGACACATTTAGCTAAAATACATGGAAAAACTCTAATACAGGGCCTTTAACTTTGCCTTAAATCCCCTTAAAGCTGCATTGTGTAACTTTTCTGGTGGAGGGTCTGTCAAATACTTTTCTCCATGCAGATGTTATTGCTTTCTCTCAAATGTTTCACAGTACGGTTTTAAACTTTTCTATCTTCATGGAAACCAAAGCAGACCAAGTTACAGGTCAGATCTGTGGAGAGGCGACCCCGCTCACAGTAAGAACGCCTGTTTTTCTAGATATTTTGAGCAATAAAACCACCTGTAATTAAATAATTGTAAGGTAGAGCTGTTTACTTTCATACTGTGGAACATTCCAGGCAGAGTTATGACATAACCGTAGAAACAAGCAGGTGACGGAGCACCAACCAAAAAGTTACATCGCGCACTTTTAAAACAAAAAACACCATCCTTAGAAGAAAAGCCGAGGAAAAGTTTGTGTATTGTTGATGTGAGAACCCTGCTCGTATCATGCACTGCTGTCACCTCCGACTCGCAGCATACAATAAATAAAAGAGCAGTACCCCATACCTCCAGCGCGCCCCTTCACACCAGCTGTCTCACGCCTCTGCACAATGCTGAGCGGAATAATAAAGTTAGCGGCGGTATATCTGGCCGGTGTAATCACAAAGATAAACACATTTAGGGATTACAAGTCCCAGAGACCAGCTCGAGCCTGATTTAAAGACATCTCTCTGGTTTGTTTACTCGAGCTAAACACACACAGGGAGGTGCTTTAGGGATGGATCTGCGATTGCATTAAATCTTACCTTCTGTCCTACGTGCACATCGAAGAAGCACAGAATTAAAACTTCATGTAAAAGATAGTTCTGTGTAGATTATTAAAGTCATTTTACCATATTTTTTACTGCCTTAAAAACACACAAACAGAACTAGTTAATTTAAAACAGTTTGCAGCGGTCCAGAGTTATTCCTCACTTACCTTATGCATTCAGAACATCCTAATTATTCACCATGACGAGTTCACAACTTTTAGAGACCAGAGAGAAGTTTTGCTGTCACGGTAACGCTAACACCTCCTGATAATCAAACCGCATAGACCTATTTCACCCTTATGTAACAGATAATACTCCCTACAACTGTACAACAACTCAGTCTTAAGTAATGGATAACCTTATACCCTGTCAATCAGCAGAGTATTTGCGTTCTTGTCTCTTGTTTATATCTGTGATTTTATAGTTTATTTTATAGTTTATTACTTGTTTTTCTACTTTATTTTGACTTGTACATATACATTTATTTTTATAATTATGTCTCATTTGACACCTGTCTCTGTCTCTTGCTCTTTTTGCTACACCATCTATTTTTGTTACTCTCTGTTATTATATTATATTGTGATGTTTGAGCTGCTGTATCCAAGTAATTTCCCTTGTGAATCAATAAAGTTTGTCTAAGTCTAAGTCTAATTTCGATTTACCGATCTATCTACATTCCTACCCGCACCTATGCTCATGAGGTTTGGGTAATGACCAAATTGGACGAGAATGGATGGATGGACAGGAATATTTTGAGCTCAAGAGCTGCGTATTTAATATATTTGTACTTGAGCAAGACACATTTTGCTCAGATACTTTGAAAAAAAAATGTTTCTTTGACTGCAACAAGTTCTCGTTGAGCTGTAAAGGGCCTATATTACGCTATTTTCTGATCTGTGTTATAATGTTTCCACATCACAAACAGACCTGGAGTTGTGTTTTGTTTCATTGTTTTTTCATTCATATTTAGGCTCTTGAGTTCTTCTCTCAAACAGATGACTTCAGTCCTAGAATCTCCAATCTCTACTGAACTAAAGGTAAAAAAAAGGAACTGTTGACTTGAAAACTACCACTACATTACCTCACAATTTGGAACAGAGCATTTTGAGCTTTGGAGATGTAGATAGACTAATTATTAAAGGGTTACTCAAACATGTATGAATGAAACAAAACACAACTCCAGGTGTTTTTGAGGAGGGAACGATATTATAACACGACTTAAAGCTCACAAGAGTCAGTTTTGCGTAATATAGGAGTTTTAAAGATAGAAAGACAATTTGTCACACATTTCTCTGGTGGATTAGAGGAAGCGTTCACTGACCTGGGCCAAGTCTCTGTTCCTTATGTCAGGGTTTAATGACACTCTGAACCCACTCCAGATCCACTTGTGGTCCTCAGCTTATAACAGGCAGATGAGAGAGAGGAGAAGGACGTGAGAGAGGAGAGGGGGAGGACATGAGAGAGAGGAGGAGGATGTGGGAGAGAGGGGGAGGAAGATGATGTGAGTGAGAGGGGGAGGAGGTGAGAGAGGAGGAGGTGAGAGCAGGAGGAGGAGGTGGGGTGAGAGAGAGAGGAGGAGAAGGTGAGAGAGAGGGAGGAGGAGAAGGTGAGAGAGAGAGAGGAGGAGGAGGAGGTGAGAGAGAGAGGAGGAGGAGGTGAGAGAGCAGGGGAGGTGAGAGAGGAGGAGGTGAAAGAGGGGAGGAGAAGGAGGTGAGAGAGAGGGAGGAGGAGAAGGTGAGAGAGAGAGGAGGAGAAGGTGAGAGAGAGGGAGGAGGAGAAGGTGAGAGAGAGAGGAGGAGAAGGTGAGAGAGAGGGAGGAGGAGAAGGTGAGAGAGAGGGAGGAGGAGGAGGTGAGAGAGAGAGGAGGAGGAGGTGAGAGAGCAGGGGAGGTGAGAGAGGAGGAGGTGAAAGAGGGGAGGAGAAGGAGGTGAGAGAGAGGGAGGAGGAGAAGGTGAGAGAGAGAGGAGGAGAAGGTGAGAGAGAGGAGGAGAAGGAGGTGAGAGAGAGGGAGGAGGAGGAGGTGAGAGAGAGAGGAGGAGGAGGTGAGAGAGCAGGGGAGGTGAGAGAGGAGGAGGTGAAAGAGGGGAGGAGAAGGAGGTGAGAGAGAGGGAGGAGGAGAAGGTGAGAGAGAGAGGAGGAGAAGGTGAGAGAGAGGGAGGAGGAGAAGGTGAGAGAGAGAGGAGGAGAAGGTGAGAGAGAGGGAGGAGGAGAAGGTGAGAGAGAGAGGAGGAGAAGGTGAGAGAGAGAGGAGGAGGAGGTGAGAGAGAGAGGAGGAGAAGGTGAGAGAGAGGGAGGAGGAGAAGGTGTGAGAGAGAGAGAGGAGGAGGAGGTGAGAGAGCAGGGGAAGTGAGAGAGGAGAAGGTGAAAGAGGGGAGGAGAAGAAGGTGAGAGAGAGAGAGGAGGAGGAGGTGAGAGAGAGAGGAGGAGAAGGTGAGAGAGAGGGAGGAGGAGGTGGGGTGAGAGAGAGAGGAGGAGAAGGTGAGAGAGAGGGAGGAGGAGAAGGTGAGAGAGAGAGAGGAGGAGGAGGTGAGAGAGCAGGGGAAGTGAGAGAGGAGAAGGTGAAAGAGGGGAGGAGAAGAAGGTGAGAGAGAGAGAGGAGGAGGAGGTGAGAGAGAGAGGAGGAGAAGGTGAGAGAGAGAGAGGAGGAGAAGGTG